>BSBM01000101.1:12875000-13492500 GCA_027924585.1 Larix kaempferi | reverse complement strand
GATGATGATGACTATGGAGATGATGATGATTATGTGGATGATGAAAATGACGAGGATGATGATGATGAGGATGATGATGATGAAGATGATTATGATGATGATGATGAGGAGTAGGAGGAGGAGGAGGATGAGGATGATGATGGTGATCATATTCGTCATCATCAACATCATCATCTTCATCTTCATACTCATCATCATCATCCTTATCAATGATGATGATGAAGAAGATGATGGATGATGATGATGCCGATGATGACGATGTTGATGATGAAGATGATGACGAAGATGATGACGAAGATGATGAGAAGGAGGAGGAGGAGGATGAGGATGATGATGAAGAAGAGGGTGATAACGATGATGATGATGGTGATGATGATGATGATGAGGATGATGACGATGACGGCGATGATGATGATAAGGATGATGATGATGATGATGATGCTGACGATGACGAAGATGATTATGATGAGGATGAGGAGGAGGAGAAGGAGGAGGAGGAGGAGGAGGCTCCTTGTAGAGGGATAGTGTCATGGATTCTATGTGTTATTGATGATGCATGAGGTCTAGAATTTTCAATTAAGGCCCAGGTGGAATTCAATTGAGCTCAATATGTTTCAATAAGATCTTGAGGAACCGATTTTCATTCTTCGATGATGTTCAATGCTTTTCAACATATCCACGGTATTGCATGGTAGGATGAGGACGCATTCATGGCATTTGATCTTTACAAAATATGTGTTTTTCCAACATGAAATTCAAATTGCCTCTTTGATGAATCCTCCTCTGCAAGACTTCATTTATTGCATGAATGTTGCAGACTCACTAAAACTCTAAACAACACTTAATGGCATGCAACTATAACCACAAACCAAGCAGAGGTTGATTTTATGCATTGATATAGAGAGGTGGCAGTAGGCACACAATATGGAGAAACAATGAGTTAGAAAAAACATTTGGACCAAAGTACCACAATGCTTATTAATAAAATTAAAAAAAAACAATTTTTGGCTCAGGAATTGTGGATTATCACCACGTTTCTCTTTGACATTCGCCATCAAAATACGTATAAAAATAACACGTCTTTACATCCTCTTCCATTTAAATCCTCATCTCATAGTCATAAATAAGGATTATGATGCATGCACATCCTCAGCTTACAATGTCAATTGGGTCAAGGCACATAGACAACCATAAATTATCAAATGTGTCAAAGAGTAATCCCTTCCAATAAAAATTAAGACCCACCCTTCAAACTTCATCACCGAGTCCAATTTATGCAAATATTTTCGAAGTGGGGGAAGGTTTTCCATTAAATGGGGTAAACATTGGGGAATAAATGGTTTAAACGTTATACAGGGGTGCGTGTGTGGGTTTGGGTGCATGCGCACTCCTCACGTGTACGCGTGAAAAAATGCATGCACACATTTTAACACGAGTGCACGTCCCTTTTACTAGTTTAAAAAAATAGAGTTCTCTGTTTCCCGGGAATTCTACCAAAAACATAGGTTTCACTTCTTCCACGGGTTTCAAGCTCTCACAGGCTGCTCATTGGCTCACAATCATTGATATTTTGGACACTCTTTGATCTATTGGACACAAAATCACCCTTGGAATCTATCAAACATCTTCAGTGGTCTTGGAATCTAGTGGATTCATTCAAGCTACCAGTTTCCATTGCAAGTGGAGATCATTTCTATAGAGGTTCGGTGAATTGTAAATGAGTCTTTTCATTCAAAAGATTTGAGATGAGCCCATGCCTTTTTGTTTTTATCATATTCCCACAACAATATCCATGCATAGACAACAATGAATTTGACAAGAAGATTTCCCAAGTTCACATCTAAAAAAACTGATATGAACACTAGACAAGATGAAGTATGCAACCTCCTCATTGTGTAATTAGTTCCCAAGTTAATTTTGTTCTTTTCACCTCATATTATGCTAGCAAAAAAAACCACACACTCACTAAACATAACTAAAAATATCACTTCAAGTCATCCACAAAACCTCAACTCTCTCATCTCTTATTCAATACCATTGTATGGAATGAGGATATTTGTAAGTATATGCACCTTTCCTTTCTCTATGAATCCAAATATGATAATATTCATCCATATTTACCATCCTTACAATATCCCCTCACCTTTAATAATGATTTTTTTTCCAAAAACCAAGACTTTCCCACTTCATGCTCTATTCAACATGATGATTGTTGGTATAGTCCCTAATTCCCCACTCTCCAACACCTCCCTACCCTAGATATTGCACATTGAAAGGTCGAATTATATTCCCCCTAATCACCCTTCCCAAGACCATGATCCTTGTTAGAAACCTTTGCATCCTCCTTAAGGTTTTGCACAAAACAAGGTAAACATTCATTCTATTGTGATGCATTGTTGAATTCAACCATGGGTATTTTAAACTCAAAATCACATTCTATCATCTCAAGGTTTATATATCTAAGGAAATAGTTTGTTGTTGTTTCTTCAACTCCTTAATGTGTTATATAACCTAGTAATTTACGATGGTAAAGGACATTGCCTCAAATGGAAGGATATACCATTCCACTAGGAAGACAAAGCAATCAAACTAGGTGCAAAATTTAGAATTGATAACATTAAGGGAGAAAGCAAAAAATGCAACTAATTAAGGTTACCTTATTTGATGTAGAAAAACTATCAAACTATTCCCAAGGCATCTCTATCCATCTCTGTTGTAGGGTGTTACTACCATAATTCATCGCCAGGCAAGACACTAGTTTCTCCTCTCTACACTTGACCAAACATCATCTATATTTATTGGAATTGTAAGGGATAATGATGTTTATTCGAACCCAAATAAACCAACATAGTTTGTAGTTGTATCTGTTAATTTGTAAAGTGGTAAGCTATGTTGGAAGGTGTCAAGTTCATTGTATAATGGCACTAATATCTTATTTGTTGTTTATTTTGCAGGGGTATGCCTGATAGTTTTGTTGAAGAGACTTTTGGAGATGGGAAACCCATGAAACGCAAAAAAAAAAATAGAAGGAATCTACCCATTGAAAAGGTCGATGACTTAAGAGAAAAGGCCAGGTTGGGAATGGAAAGATTGAGACATGGTCCTATCATTGCCTCAGATCATGCCACTGATCCTCACACAGTTGTTGACACGACAACCTCTTGTTCAGAACCACGGGTAAAGCGGTCATGTCCAACGGACCCAACTCAAATTCCAACATCAACATAATCTCCAACCAACAATCCATCAACGAGTCATTTTGAAGTTCCTCACGAAATAAGAATTTTGGGAGATGCTACATGTGTAGAGATGGACATACAAGCCTTGCTTAATTTGCAATCTCCCCAAGAAGACCACAACCCTGTCGACCACACTCCCATTATGGCCCAATCTATGAACCAAGCACCACAACAAACAAGCTCGGGTATTCATGTATCATGTCCACTGTCCCTACCTCGACTGTCCAATGCAAAAATAAGAACTCCTAGACGTATTCATGTGGATGAGAGTGCTATGTCGGGCCTTGAAGGCAAGTTGCTAGAACGCACTATCGGATGGAAATGCAACCAAATTGTCAAAGAATATTTTGAATCCAAAGGTGATGCAGGTAAATGTCAATTATTGCTATGTTTGTTAAAGTCACATTCTTTAGCTGTTGTTAGGAGAATTTTGGGCATAAAGATGTTTAAAAGTTCAAAGGCCAATAGTCATATTGTTATAAATATCCAATCTGCATTTAATGTGATTGGGAAGAAGTCTCGTACAAAGGATCTTTGTGCGGCTCATCATGTTTTAGCGGAATCAGTTGTAAGCAAGTCCACAAGGCAACGTCTCCTGCTATCACACACTTCTCACATACTCAAATTAAATAGAAAAACTGTTAAAAAGTACTCTGTTATAAGAGAAAATCTGTGAGGAACCTGTGTCAACCCTTCTCTTTACTTTGTTAGTATATTGTTGTTGGACACATATGCTTCGTAAGTCGTCCCGTAGTATTTGTTGATCCATAATTTATATTAGCCCATGGTATTGACCCATAGTATTGGACGCATATGCTTTGTAAGTCGTCCTGTAGTATTATATGTTCCATGGTTTTGACTCATAGTATTGGGCAGACTTAGTATATAAGTGTGTGTTGAGGTCATTGAAGGCACCGTGAAGTTAATTGTATTGAGCTTGCTCAAAGGAGGTTGCCCCCTTGAAGTGGCCCGTGATAAATATGAAAGTGATTCTGAGTTCTATTATTTCTGATATCTCGTGTATTTGCATTAATTAATTATTGCAGGTTCTTCACATCTAGTATCAAAGCACTTTCTTGAGCTCGTTGGGTGGAATTTCTGCCAAATTTATTTTTCGCGTCTGTTGCAAGTTTGGATCTGGGAATAATCCATATCCTCTTAACTGTGGGAAGTACTTGGGAATAAGCCCTAAAATGCATTGTGAGGAGTACCACAGGAACCCCAAAATAGCTGGCCCATTGAGAGGACCGATCCGAGTTTTTCCGAAATCCAAATTTTCCTTTACTAAATAAGTTTTTGTTTGTGTTTTTCTATCCATTCCCCCCCCCCCCAAAAAAAAAAAACTCCTGGTTGTGGTTGTCACCCGCGCAGGAGAAAAAACCATGGAGGAAGCACTTGCAGCCATCCAAACCAAACTCCAAGATCTGGATGAAAACTTTCTCAGCCTCCATCTTCAACATTCAGCCATGAACAATAACCGACAGCCAGAATCTTTTGCAGCCACCGGGTTCTCTTCTTCCTGCAATTTTCGTGGGCCGAAGCTTGATTTTCCTCGCTTCAATGGTACTTATCCGACTGGATGGATATATCAAGCAAAACAATATTTCAGTCTACATAATACTTTTGATGTACAGAAAGTTCCACTTGCATCCTTTCATTTGGAATAGGAAGCCCTTCAATGGTACCGTTGGTACATCAAAGCTCATCCCGAGCCAAAATGGACAGATTTTTGCCAACTCCTTTTGCCACGATTTGGTCCTAGTGCTTTTGACGACTTCATAGGAGCACTCACTAAACTTCACCAAACTGGCACAGTGAGAGAGTATCAGATGGAATTTGAGAAACTAGCCAATCACACAGAAGGATTGTTTGATGATATCTACAGGATTTGTTTTATCAGTGGTCAAAATGTTCTGTCCCAACACAATGATGGAAGTCCTAGGGTTGGCTAAGCTAGCCAAGGACAAGATCACAGCTGAACAATGCTCCAAACCCACCTTTGTTCCCTTCAGAAATATGGGTTCCCAATGACCTCCCATCACGCCTACTCCTCGACCAACTCCTATCAAGCATTTGTCTGAAACAGAGATGCAGGCACGCCGAGAAAAATGGCTTTATTATAATTGTGATGAGAAATTCACTTGGGGACATAGATGTGTTTGACAAAAGCTCTATCTCTTGGATGTGGATTCTCCGCCTGCCTTGAACTTGGTGAAGAAGTTCTAGATACAGTAGATGATCAGGTTGACATTCAACACTCGCCTGTTGACACCCCATCTCAGGACGACCCACCCGAGATATCTCTCCATGCTTTAACTGGCGTCACCACCCCACAAACAATGTGGGTCAGGGGATACTTCAAGAAGCTCCCTCTTACCATACTCATTGATTCTGGTAGCACTCATAACTTCATTGACCCTCGGATTGCTAAACAGGCTGATTGTTTTGTCCATCCTTGCTCCCACTTTGAAGTTATGGTTGCCAATGGGGGCACCTTACCTTGCAAGGTGAAGTGTCACAATGTGTGTATCTCTATGGAATATTATAACCTGTGCTCTGACATGTTTGCCTTGTCCTTAGGCGGATGTGATGTGGTTTTGGGCATTCAATGGTTACGCACACTTGGCCCCATCTTATGGGATTTTGCTGAACTTTGGATGCAGTTTTCAGTCAATGGGGCACAACACAAATTTATGGGATTACAACCAGGGTCTCTCTGCATCATCAGTTCACATCGCGCGGAAAAAATTCTTAAGAAGAATTCACATGGTGTCATCGCTCAGCTCCATTCCATTCAGATGCACCCCTCAATAGTCTCCACTACTTCCTTGGATAGATATGCAGGTGTCTTTGCTGAACCAATGAGCTTGATGCCTTCAAGAGACCTTTCCGGTAATAATTTAGCCACACCTACCTCTCAGCAGGAAATGATGGCTATTTTGCATGCAGTACAGAAGTGGCAGCCATACCTATTAGGGAATTATTTCTGCATCAAGATTGATCTCCAGGGTCTGGAAAAATTCCTGTAACAATGGGTCTCCTCCCCAACACACCTGAAATGGGTTATCCAACTCATGGGTTATCCCTATGCGATCACTTACAATAAGGGTAAGGACAATATGGTTGTATATGCTCCTTCTTGCACAATTGATGACCCAGTTTCTCTTACAGCAATTTCTCTGCTTGTTCCAAACTGGTTGCAATATGTTCAACAGGTCTATCTCTTCTATGAACTCCATGCTTCTTCATCAACAGGGCACTCTGGTTTCTTCAAAATGTATGACCAGGAACAATGTAACTTCTTTTGGTAGGAACTGAAAATGACAATTCAACGGATGGTGAATGACTGTGATACTTTCTAGGTCAACAAGGGTGAAATGGCACTTTTTTTGGGACTGCTCAAACCCTTTCCCATCCCTACATAGATTTGGACAACTATTTTTATGGATTTCTTAGAAGCGCTCTGGTGGTACAATACCACATATACAAGGACACCATATGAAGTAGTCTATGGACACACACTGCCAGTTCTTCTTCCATACACCCTTAGCAGCTCCCCAATTCAGGAAATTGACTCGGTTCTTCGAAACCGTGATCAACTTCTTCTCATTCTGTAGGACAATCTTCACATGGCCAGAATTCGAATACAACAACAAGCTGATCAGCACCATTCTGAGCACACTTTTCACGCAGCTAATATGGTTCTTCTTCATATACAGCCTTCCAAGCAATCCTCCCTGAAACTCCGAAGGCATCAGTGGCCCGAAATGCAACCCGAGGATGCTACCAGGGAACCACTCCTTCAGATTCTACATCAATTTCCCCAACCAAAGATTTGAGGACAAAGCTTTTTCTAAGGAAGAGGGGATGTTAGGAACCTATGTGAACCCTTCTCTTTACTTTGTTAGTATATTGTTGTTGGACGCATATGATTTGTAATTCGTCCCATAGTATTTGTTGATCCATAGTTTATATTAACCCATGGTATTAACCCATAGTATTGGACGCATATGCTTTGTAAGTCGTCCTATAGTATTATATGTACCATGGTTTTGACTCATAGTATTGGGCATAGACTTAGTATATAAGTGTGTGTTGAGGTCATTGAAGGCACCGTGAAGTTAATTGTATTGAGCTTGCTCAAAGGAGGTTTCCCCCTCGAAGTGGCCCGTGATCAATATAAAAGTGATTCTGAGTTCTATTATTTCTGATATCTCGTGTATTTGCATTAATTAATTATTGCAGGTTCTTCACAAAATCTTGACACTCCAAGTGGAAACGATTGTCGGGATTTTGTTGGTAGGCTTCGTCATGTATATAGGAAGCTAATTGATGATGTTAAGGAGTTAGTACAAAAGTTTTGGCATGATCATACTAGACCTTCATCAAACCAAAGAGATGTGCTAAAACTGAGAAAAGGTTCTACTGAACGTGAGCCCCACATTAAACACTTCCTTGACACCACACAGACTGAACTCTATGAGAGATTCATGAACGAGCACACACAATTGAACCTGGGCCAAAGGTCCTTTGAGAAATGCAAACCATGGTACGTTCGTATATGCATTGATCGGAACAATTGTTGTTGTAGATACCACGTAGAATATGAATATTATTATGACACATATAAACATATATTTTGTGATTTGCATACTAGCATTGTGCAGGGCTGCAATGAATCCATACTACCACAAAATGCATCAAGAGACTTTATCCACAACATCATGTGTCCAAGGCCTAAAGGACAAAAGTATTATGAAAAATCTTGTCTATATGGGACATGTTCTATGTGCAGTGGGTTTTCTCTTTTGAACCATTGCATTCATGAAAGCAAGGACACATAATTTGGCATGATGGGTGTGGAGATGCAGAGCTTCAAATACGTGACCTATCAATTAGACAGTGTCAGAGAAAGTAAAAAGATTGCATTGGTAAAGTCCTAAATACAAATGAATATTGCATATTTTTCATATTACACGTTCAATTTATGGCATATACATTTTTCCAAAGGCCACATTGTAATATTTCCCTTGTTTCCATGGTAACATGTACCGGTATGTGACTTCTTGACTGAATTCTACGAGAAAACCGAGTAGTATGTTCAACATGTGCATGTAGTGCGATGGCAAGATGAGCAGTACAGAAAATGCAGGGACACATTTCTTGTTGGAACCATAGTGTCAATTGTGGATTTTGCAGAAAATTACACCCTTCAGCCACAAAATGAAATCCAAAGTCAATACTACCATTCAGACCAAGTCAGCATCATGGTAGATATTATTTATAGGCACGGGCCAGAGAGTAGCAATGACAAGAGGATAATACTGAAGGAGACAAACTTTTACGTAAGTGATGATAGAACCCATGATCTGCATTATGTGCAACATTATTTTTGAATTTTCTATGATCAATTGAAGGAGAGAGATATACAGATGGATCAACATTGGATATGGTTGGACGGTTGTGTGGGCCAGTTCAAAAATGCCCGAGTATTTGAATGGATGAGTACTTTGCATAAGAATTATAATGTGCCGCATATCTCGAACTATTTTGAGACTGGGAAAGGCAAAGGTGAGCATGATGGGTCGGTGCATGCATCAAGACCGCACTACGAAGGGAAGAGATGAGGTTTGACAAGGAACCTCATATCTGAGATGCACGATCCATAGTTCAATGGTGCTCCGCAACAATGTTAGAACAAGCAAGAGATCAACAAACATCATCGGTGGTAGGACGTGTGGCGAGAAATTTTTGGCTAGTGGTTGACATAGATCGACCGTGTTCCTATAGTTGTGGAACAGTACAAGGAACACGTGGATTTCATTCAATTCGAAGCTCAAACAACCACTTATTTGAAATATGGACGCGAAAGCTTGCATGCTTTTGCAACCCTTGCAGCAGTGGCGAATGGGATGAATGCAAATGCATGGACTGTGTTGATGAATGGGATTGTGTGTCACTTGCAGTAGACCAACGTGCAGTTGTTGAAACAACCCGGTTAGAGGAGGGCCAGTCAGCGATTTCTATAGACTACGACCATATCTCAGATCTTGTACAACCAGGACACATATATGCAGTTGTTGCACTCAAAGACAATGAATGGGGCATGGATTATTGGTTGTCACGGTGCATTGAAGGTAAGAAAACCCTCTACGGATCATTAATCGACGATGAAGGAATTGAATTTTCTACTGGCTCGATGGTGGTTAAGGGGGAATATCTTACACTAGATGGGAAGTCAAGAAAGACTAGTGGGCATGTATTCATGGATTATAGACCAGGTTTAGTGGTGTATCACTTCACAAACTTGATCATTGGCATAAACATCCATCTTCAGACAATGTCAAGCAAGAGCTCAACCAAGGTACGCTACTACCTGCCTCATTCAGAGCATGAGAGGTTGATGGAGACAATTAGCAATAGAGATGATCCAGATGGATTTATTGAATGAGGCCAGTCAACTTTACGTAAGAGAAAGAATTGCATCGAAGAATGTTATGTTCTACACCAAGGTATGTGTAGTTTTATGTTATTTCGTTGGTACATGCATTTTTTGTTGATACATACATACATACATGTCTTTGCCTATGTTTTTTATTTTTCCTATATGTATTAAACTGTTCCATGCTTCTCTTTTATGTTGAATAAAATGGTGATGTGATTTGGATCAAATTTGAGTAAATTGAGTTAGTATTTTCTTAAATATATCTATTTATGTTTGTAGCATTTGAAGATAGCGGTTTTGATAGGTTGTCAAGATTAGAATTACCTAGGTTTTAGGAAATTTTTTGAAGTACATAATCTATTACAATGGTCTTCAAAATTTAACTTGGTAGATGAAACCTTCTAGGAATCCATGTATGGATAGAAGGGTCTTCCACTTGGGGTAGGGAGTTATCATAAAGTTTCAAGGGTGGTATTTTTGAGATCTATACTTGAGAATAGCATTGGGGAACTGTGAAATTCCTTATCGATCAAATATCTCTTTAGTTTCTCTCTCTTTAGTTTTGTGCCCACCCAAACCTTTTTCATGCTTTGGGTACCTTGAGGTATATCCCCAACCCAAAAAACTCTTATATTATGATGATTATGTTGGTTTAGGGTTTTGGTTCTCCATGCTCTTATAACCCAAAAACTCTTATATCCCCAACATTTTTCATAGATTTGGTTCCCCATGCTCAATGCTCACCCAAATCTAGCTAGATTTTGGGTTTTTACTGTTATCCAAGCATCGTGTCATCAACCTAGGGTTTCCACTAATACATTTTAAAACATGCTCATTTATGGTTGGAGATTGATGCTTTATGCCTATAGATAACCACTTAGAGGGACTTGTCATCATCATCACCAACATCATCTCTAGGCTCCTCATCAACATCTCCATCATCATCATCTTCTTCATCATCACCATCACCATCACCATCACCACCATCGTCAACGTCTTCATCAACGCCACCATCTTCATCATCATCATTAACTCTAACTCTAACCCTAATTCAATTTCCTTCTATAACTCTAGCCCCAACCCTTACCCAAACCCTAACACTAATCCATCTTCTTCATCATCACCATCACCATCACCATCACCATCACCGTCACCATCACCATCAACGTCTTCATCATCACCACCATCTTCATCATCATCATTAACTCTAACTCTAACCCTAATTCAATTTCCTTCTATAACTCTAGCCCCAACCCTCACCCAACACCTAGCACTAAACCATCTTCTTCATCATCACCATAACCATCACCATCACCATCACCATCACCATCAATGTCTTCATCATCACCACCATCTTCATCATCATCATTAACTCTAACTCTAACCCTAGGTTCCAAGATGGGCATACAAGATGGCACCGGGTGCCATGGGACCGAAGGAGAGGGGCACCCCTGTCACTATCCTGGAATCTTGAATCCAACGGAGTCGACAGTTCATCAATCAGAGCCACGGTTGTCATTCTATTGCTCGTTCCATCTCGCATCCAAAAGGCCTTCAGGGACACGTACTGAATACCTGACGGGGGCATAGAAGTCCAACTGTGACGCAAAAATGGGCTCCGGGGAGTCCTGTAGGTGTTTCTAGGTAGGTTTTGGCTGGGAATGCTAGCCGTAAGTGCTCGTCGAATGATTTTGCAGAGTTGACCCCCATGTGCGAAAATTGCACACTCCCTCACTTAGCAAAACCCTAGTTTCCAAGATGGATGTACAAGATGGCACTAGGGCCACAGGACCAGAGGGGAGGGGCACCCCTGGCACTATCCCAGTGTACTAAATCCAACGGAGTCAAACATTTGTTGATTGGAGCCACTATCATCATTCTATGACTCGTTCTATCTCGCATACAGAAGGCCTTCAAGGACACCTGTTGGATATCTGCCGGGGGCATGGAAGTCCAACCGTGCAACAAAACCGGGCTCCGGGGAGTCTTCCAGGTGTGTCTAGACAGGTTTCGGCTGGGAACGCTAGCCGTAAGTGCCCGTCGGATGATTTTGTAGAGTTGACCCCCATATGCAAAAATTGCACACTCCCTCACTGAGCAAAACCCCAGTTTCCAAGATGGACGTACAAAATGTCATCGGGGCCATAGAACTGGAGGAGAGGGGGACCCCTAGCACTATCCTGGCATCCTGAATCCAACGGAGTCGATGGTTCGTCGATCGGAGCCATGGTCGTCATTCTATGGCTCCTTCTGTCTCGCATCCAAAAGGCCTTTAGAGACACCTTCTGGATACCTGCCGGGGGCATAGAAGTCCAACTGTGCAGCAAAACTAGGTTCTGGGGAGTCCTGCAGGTGTGTCTAGGTAGGTTCCGGCTAGGAACGCTAGCCATAAGTGCTCGATGGATGATTTTTCCAAAGTTGACCCCAATGTGAGGACCATCACAATTTGCTCAAGGGGGGCATTTCTCATCCCAAGTCCCCCAGGCATGCATGGCCACCGTGGACAGGTCCATAATGGCCATGTGGACCTATGGGAGGTAACGAAATCCATGTCCTCTCATCGATATGGGTTCCGTGGCCCCAGGGAAATTCCTCCAACTGTCCCTGAATGGCCCTGGGGTGCTCGACTAGAATTCCCATAGCACGCGAACCGTGGCTCGTTTCATGAATCCGTCAATTCTAGTGGGTCTGGGATGGTGGGTTTCAGCTAGGGGTCCCCCCCACAGCATCCCCCAAAGACCCAAAATCAGTGCCAATGGGCCATCTCCGGAGCTAGGGTTTTGCTCAGTGATGGCCATTCCAGATTCGCTCAAGGAGCGCATTTCTTGTCCGGAGACCCCCGGGCATGCATGGCTACCGTGGACAAGTCCACAATGGTCACATGGACCTATGGGAGGTGACAAAATCTAGTTTCTCTCATCGATTTGGGTTCCGTGGCCCTGGGGAAAATCCTCCAAGTGTTCCTGAACGACCTCGGGGTGCCCAACTAGAATGCCCGTAGCACCCGAACCGTGGCTCGGTTAGCAAATTCGTCGATTTCGGTTGGTCCAAGACGACAGGTTTCAGCTACAGGTTTCCCCACAGTGTCCCTTGAAGACACGGAAGCGGTGCCAATGGGTCATCTCCGGAGCTAGGGTTTTGCTCAGTGATTTCCATTCCAGATTCGCTCAAGGGGTGGATTTCTCGTCCAGAGGCCCTTGGGTGTGCATGGCCACCATGGACAGGTCCACAATGGCCACGTGGACCTGTGGGAGGTGACAAAATCCAAGTCCTCTCACCGGTTTGGGTTCTGTGGCCCCGAGGAAATTCCTCCAAGTGTCCCTGAATGACCCCGGGGTGCCCGACTAGAATTCTCGTAGCACCCGAACCATGGCTTGGTTCGTGAATCCATCGATTCCGGTGGGTCCATGACAATGGGTTTCATCTAGGGAAATCCCCACAGCATCCTCTAAAGACCCGGATGCTGTGCCAACAAGCCATCTCTGGAGCTAGGGTTTTGCTCATTGATGGTCGTTCTGGGACACTTCGGGGATTTGCTCCAGGGCCACGAAACCCAAACCGGCAAGAGGACTTGGATTTCTTCAGCTCCCATAGGTCCACATGGCCATTGTGGACCTGTCCATAGTGGCCACGCACGCCCGAGGGCCTCCAAATGAGAAATCCACCCCTTGAGCAAATCTGGAATGGCCATCGCTGAGCAAAACACTAGCTCCGGAGATGGCCCATTGGCACCACTTCCAGGTCTTCAGGGGATGCCGTGGGGGGGCCCATAGCTGAAACCCATCATCCCAAACCCACCAAAATCAACGGATTCACGAACCAGGCACGGTTTAGGTCCTACGGGCATTCTAGTTGGGCACGCTGGGGCCGTTTAGGGACACATGGAGGATTTGCCTTGGGGCCATGAAACCCAAAATGCCAAGAGGACTTGGATTCTGTTATCTCCCATAGGTCCACGTGGGAATTGTGGACCTGTCTACAATTTCCACGCATGCTCGAGGGCCTCCGGACAAGAAATGCACCACTCAAGAGAATCTGGAATGGCCATCATTGAGCAAAACCCTAGCTCCATAGATGGCCCATTGGCACCGCTTATAGGTGTTCGGGAGATGTTGTAGGGGGACCCCTAGCTGAAACCTGCCACACTGGACCCACTGGAATCGACGGATTCGTGAATCGAGCCACGGTTTGGATGTTACGGGAATTCTAGTCAGGCACCCCCGAGGCCGTTCAGGGACACTTGGAGGATTTTCCCAGGGGCCACAGAACCGAAACTGATGAGAGGACTTAGATTCTGTCGCATCCCATAGGTCCACATGGCCATTGTGAACTTGTCCATGATGGTCATGTACGCTTGGGGGCATCCGGACGAGAAATGTACCCCTTGAGCGAATTTGGAATGGCCACCACTGAGCAAAACCCTAGCTCCAGAGATGGCCCATTGGCACCACTTTCGAGTCTTCAGGGGACGTTGTGGGGGGACCCTTAGCTTAAACCCGTCATCCTGGACCCACCAGAATTGACAAATTCATGAACTGAGCCACGGTTCAGGTGCTACGGGCATTCTAGTCAGGCACCCCGGGGTCGTTCAGGGACACATGGAGGAATTTCTCTTGGGCCACGGAACCCAGACTGACGAGAGGACTTGGATTCCGTAACCTCCCAAAGGTCGACGTGGCCATTGTGGACCTGTACACAGTCGTCACACATGCCCGGGGGCCTGTTGATGCCTCGAATGTGCAGGGTAAGTGCAAAGAGCTAGAATGGGTTCCAAGGCACACAACATGGGATGAAAACCCAGCCAAAGGCTTCAGTTGACCCTACGCAAGAGTTACCCTATCCTTGAGCTATTTGGGATGGTAATCACCCATGGATATTTGGCCTCCACTGGCACTCTGAGAGTAAATGGTTTTGATCTATAAGATTGGTTTCCCAATTTTGGGAAACAAAAGTCGTGGAAAACAGTTAGTAATTCTAACTATGCCTATTCAAAAAAGATCCTAATCTTAAGTCTAATTTATTATAAAAGTGAAAGCTGAGTATTCATGTAGATCAACCTTGAGGAATAAGAGAACAAACAGTATGTCATCCTTAACAGAAATGCCTTTAGATGAAATGTTTGCTAACTTAGATTATGATCTTTTAATGAAAATTAAACAAAATAATCTAAGTTTGAAGCCCATTAAGATATAACCTGTTCTTTCTTTGTTGATTGAAAAATCAACAATGATAGAATATATATATATATGTGATCAAGTGCAGAAATCGATAAAGAAAGTATTCAATCAAAGAAATGTAATCAAACATTTTCACACACACATCAGTTATACGGAGAAACCAATACAACAGATCTATGTATTCATTATAAATCCCACAAGAGATCATATGCATAATGGGTGACAATCTGGAACATAAAATCAAGAGTCGTTAAAGAAATTTGAGTGATAATCAGAAGATGCCTTGTACCAACATTACAATGACTCTGAGCACAGAGTATCTTCAGTCTTATCTTCTGCTGAGTTGCAGCTCCAAAATTCCAACCCCTTACTAAGAAAAACATTCTCCCTTATATACTAAATTTACATAAGAGTTCTAAAAGGAGAAGTTCTACAAAATAGGGATTATACAATCATATCTAATTAAAGATCCAGGAAATCCTGCCATTTTTCATAAATATCTAACAATTCATCTACATTCGGGAAGATGACAAATTCCAAAGATAATTTAGTGTTGCATGTGTTATTTTCCATATCATGCTTCGCTAGCTTGTGCCAAATGCGTAGGTACATGACATTCCTCCCTTCCATAATGAACGGTTCTTTTACCAAACGATCTACATCTTGGATGCTGACTTGTTCCAAATCCTGAATCTTCTGTGCACATTCTTCAGATCTTTTCTCAAGTTCTTCAAGTCTGCATTTTGGTGGCAGAGCTTCCAAAATAAGATTCATGAGTGGCAAACCTAGATCATTCATGATATTATCAACTGCATACCATCGTCCAGTGCAGGTGTCCCATGACTTATTAATGATTTCCTCAGCTGATTCATTCAAATCAAGCCACGTGTTCAAAGATGCCTTGAGTTTCCTGATCTGGAAAGTATTAAGGATCAGGATGTTCTCTGGAACATTCTTGATATACAATTGCCATTGATCGATTTCTTCTTCAACTTTACAAGCTTGGAGCCTTTTTCCTTTTCGTTCCTCAAGAGTAGAAGACATCTTAGAAAAACTAATGAAATTTTCCCTGATCTCATCTATGGCAATATATAACTTCTTCAGTAATTCATGCTAAATTTGATTCACTTCAAGAGCCAAGTTTTTGAGGTCACGGGGTGTGAACTTGAGAACATTGGAAGAAGCTGCACTTGCAGTTGCATCTTCCACCTACTTTTCTAAAGAGGCTATCTTCATGAGATCGGCAGAATGTTGAGACTGAAAAAGGTTAAATTCAGTCAGAATAGTAGCATTCTTCTGTTCTAGGTCCTGTACTTTGTCTGCCCAAGTTTTCCTGAGGTCAGCCAAATTAACAAAATGTTGACCCCTTTGTTTTGGCCAACTCTTCCTTTAGGTTTCTAATTTCTTCCTCCCTGATGTCAACTTCTTTGTCCAAGACCTGGACCGAATCCCAGTTAGCAGAGGCAAAAGCCCCTAAAGCTGCAGCTGTTTCAACCGCTTCAATTCTTGGGTTATTAGTTCTAGGGGGCCATATTACTTGATCTAGTTCATGAGCTTCCAAAACACTTTGTCCTTGACCCCTCTTCCTGCCTCTTTTAACTATCGCCTTGTCATCTTGTCGATAGAAGATCTCTCCAAGAGGAACCACATCTATGTCCATATACTCAGCAATGGACTGTGTAGTAACATAAGTGACACTAATTGTGGAAACCAAAGAAGGAGTTTGAGTGACAGCAGAGGTTGGGATAGGTAAAGTGACTTGAGAAGTAGCTAAAAATGTAATGATGACTTCAAGAGTTGACACACCTTTGTCTGGGGAGGGATCGAGATCAATGCCTTAGGAAGTGGAACCTGAACAAGACTACTGACTTCTGGGAGAGGAGGTGGACTCTGCACTTTACCAGGTGAATGTGTAGGGGAAACCTTCGAAGATGCATCTATGGAGGTTATTATTGGATCAGGTGCAGATGATTGCGGAGGGATAACCAAATATTGGGGTTCTGTAGTGACATATTGTGATGAATCTGCAATAATTAATTAATGCAAATACATGAGATATTAGAAATAATAGAACAGAATCACTTTTATATTGATCATGGGCCACTTCGAGGGGGCAACCTCCTTTGAGCAAGCTCAATACAATTAACTTCACGGTGCCTTCAATGACCTCAACACACACTTATATACTAAGTCTATGCCCAATACTATGAGTCAAAACCATGCGACATATAATACTATGGGACAACTTACAAAGCATATGCGTCCAATACTATGGGTCACTACTATGGGCTAATATAAACTACAGATCAACAAATACTACGAGACGACTTACAAAGCATATGAATCCAACAACAATATACTAACATAGTAAAGAGAAGGGTTTACATAGGTTCCTAACATCCCCTCTCCCTTAGAAAAAGCTTTGTCCTCAAAGCTTTGGTTGGAGAAATTGCTACAGAATTTGAAGGAGTGGTTCCCCGGTAGCATCCTCGAGTTGCATTTCGGGCCACTGACACCTTTGGAGTGTCAAGGAGGATTGCTTGGAAGGTTGTAGATGAAGAAGAACCCTGTCAGCTGCGTGGAAAATGCGCTTAGAACAGTGCTGATCAGCTTGTTGTTTCAGGCGAATTCTGGCCATGTGAAGATTGTCCTGCAGAATGATAAGAATCTGATCGTGGTTTCGAAGAACCGAGTCAATTTCCTGAACTTGGGAGCTTCTAAGGGTGTATGGAAGAAGAACTGGCGGTGTTTTTCCATAGACTGCTTCATATGCTGGCGTTTGAGATGTGGTATTGTACCACCAGAGCGCTGCTAGGAAATCCATAGAAATAGTTGGCCAAAGCTGTGTAGGGATGGGCAAGGGTTTGAGCAATCCCGAAAGGAGTGTCGTTTCCCCCTTGTTGACTTGGAAAGTATCATCGTCAGCCACCATCTGTTGAATTGTCATTTTTAGTCCCTGCCAAAAGAAGTTACATTGTTCCTGGTCATACATTTTGCAGAACCCAGAGTGCCATGTTGATGAAAAGCATGGAGTTCATAGAAGAGATAGCCCTGTTGAACAGATTGCAACCAATTTGGAACAAGCAGAGAAAGAGCTGTAAGAGAAACTGGGTCATCAATTGTGCGAGAAGAAGCATCTTCCACCATATTGTCCTTACCCTTCTTGTAAGTGATCACATAGGGATAACCCATGAGTTGGATAACCCATTTTAGGTGTGTTGGGGAGGAGACCCATTGTTCCAGAAAATTTTCCAGACTCGGGAGATCAGTCTTGATGCAGAAATAATTCCCTAATAGGTATGGTTGCCACTTCTGTACTGCATGCAAAATAGCCATCATTTCCTGCTGAGAGGTAGATGTGGCTAAATTCTTACCAGAAAGGTCTCTTGAAGGCAGCAAGCGCATTGGGTCAGCAAAGATACCTACATATCTATCCAAGGAAGTAGTGGAGACTGTTGATGGGTGCATATGAATGGAATTGAGCTGAGCAATGACACCATGTGAATTCTTCTTAAGGATTTTTTCCAGGCGATGTGAACTGATGATGCAGAGAGACCTTGGTTGTAAGCCCATAAATTTGTGTTGTGCCCCATTGACTTTAAACTGCATCCAAAGTTCAAGAAAATCCCATAAGATGGGGCCAAGTGTGCGTAACCATTGAATGCCCAAAACCACATCACATCATGTCAGAGCGAAGGTTATAATATTCCATAGAGATATGCACATTGTGACACTTCCCCTTGCAAGGTAATCTGCCTCCATTGGCAACCATGACTTCAAAGTTGGAGCAAGGATGGAAAAAAGAATCAGCCTGTTTGGAAATCCGAGGGTCAATGAAGTTATGAGTGCTACCAGAATGAATGAGTATGGTAAGAGGGAGCTTCTTGAAGTATCCCCTAACCCGCATTGTTTGTGGAGTGGTGACGCCGGTTACAGCATGGAGAGAGATCTCGGGTGGGTCGTCCTGAGATGGGGTGTCAACAGGAAGGTGTTGAATGTCGACCTGATCATCTACTGTATCTGTAGCTTGTTCACCAAGTTCTAAGGCAGGTGGAGAATCCACATCCAAGAGATAGAGCTTTTGTAGAACACATCTATGTCCCCGAGTGAATTTCTCATCACAATTATAGCAAAGCCCTTTTTCTTGGCATGCCTGCATTTCTATTTCAGACAAATGATTGATAGGAGTTGGTTGAGGAGTAGGCATGATGGGAGGTCATTGGGAACCCATATTTCTGAAGGGAACAAAGGTGGGTTTGAAGCGTTGTTGAGCGGCGATCTTGTCCTTGGCCAGCTTAGCCAACCCTAGGACTTCCATCATTGTGTTGGGACAAAACATTTTGACCTCTGAGCGGATTTCATCCTTGAGACCACTGATAAAACAACTCCTATAGACTTCATCAGACAATCCTTCTGTGTGATTGGTCAATTTCTCAAATTCTGTCTGATACTCTCTCACTGTTCCAATTTGGTGAAGTTTAGTGAGTGCTCCTGTGAAATCATCAAAAGTACTAGGACCAAATCGTGGCAAAATGAGTTGGCAAAAATCTGTCCAGTTTGGCTCGGGATGAGCTTTGATGTACCAATGGTACCATTGAAGGGCTTCCTGTTCCAAATGAAAGGATGTAAGTGGAACTTTCTGGGCATCACAAGTATTATGCAGACTGAAATATTGTTCTACTCGATATATCCATCCACTCGGATCAGTACCATTGAAGCGAGGAAAATAAAGCTTCGGCCCACGAAAATTGCTGGAAGAAGAGAACCTGGTGGCTGCAAAAGATTCTGGCTGTCTGGTATTGTTCATGGCTGAATGCTTAAAATGGAGGCTGAGAAATTTTTCATCCAGATCTTGGAGTTTGGTTTGGATTGCTGCAAGTGCTTCTTCCATGGTGTGTGCTCCTGCACGGGTGACAACCATAACCAGGGTGTTTTTTTGGTGGAATGGGTAGAAAAACACAAACAGAAGCTGATTTAGTAAAGGGAAATTTGGATTGGGGAAACAATTTGATGGGTAATTGGGGTTTGACTAGATTTTGGACAGTGTCAAAAGGACAAGAAAGCAAAAAGGGAGATTTCAGAAGTGGGGTGATAGAATGAGAAAATTTGGTAGAGAGGGACAAAGAAGTAGAATTCAGAAAGGAACTCTGTAGTAAAATTTGAAGGTGATTAGGTGAAATCTGAGGAAGTTATGGCAAACCCTAAAAATAGACAAATGTGGGATTTCGGGCTTTGGGAAGGGGAATTGGGGATAGGGTCCTCAGGAATGAAAGATTCAGAATGGAATGACAGGGGTTCCCTGAAAATTTCAAGGGAAACAGAGTGAAAACAAGGGAGATATGGAGAAAAAACTGAATTTTATACTTTTTTGTTTCAGAAACGGATCGGCAACAGCGGCGCGGAAGGGATCCGCAACAGATGGATCTGCAATGGTGTGGAAGGGATCGAAAATGGCTGGATCTGAAATGGTGACTGGATCTGGAACGACTTTCAGAATAGATTTGAAACGGTTGGATCTGGAGCGGAAGTGATCGGCAACAGTTCAACTGAAAATAGATATGGGCCCTAGGTATGTACGGCTTCCTAACAGTTCAGGTGTTTCACTTGGCCACCAATGTTGTCTGACGACTTGCGTATTGGGGCAGTACCCCTCACTCCACAAATCAGGTAAAACTGATAACCGCTTTGCCACAAACGACATCTCTTGGTTTACCTCACAGGTTGGAACTAGTCAATCAGGTAGGGGTCGTTTCCCTTTTCGCTGGCAGGTCCTCTCAATGGGCCAGCTACTTTGGGGTTCCTGTGGTACTCCTCACAATGCGTTTTAGGGCTTATTCCCAAGTAATTCCCACAGTTAAGCGGATAAGGATTATTCCCAAATCCGAAGCTGCAACAGATGCAAAAAAAAAAATTGGTAGAAATTTCACCCAGCGAGCCCAAGAAAGTGCTCTGATACCAAATGTGATGAACCTGCAATAATTAATTATTGCAAATACACGAGATATCAGAAATAATAGAATAGAATCACTTTTATATTGATCATGGGCCACTTCGAGGGGGCAACCTCCTTTGAGCAAGCTCAATACAATTAACTTCATGGTGCCTTCAATGACCTCAACACACACTTATATACTAAGTCTATGCCCAATACTATGAGTCAAAACCATGGGACATATAATACTACGGGACGACTTACAAAGCATATGCGTCCAATACTATGGGATAATATAAACTATGGATCAACAAATACTACGGGACGACTTACAAAGCATATGTGTCCAACAACAATATACTAACATAGTAAAGAGAAGGGTTGGCATAGGTTCCTAACACATATGGTGAAATGGAAAAAGAGACTGAATTTTTAGGTAATGAAATGGTGGTGTTATTGATGGTATTAAGCAAGTGGGATAATGTAAATGGAAGTGTTCCTCCCAGAGGCACAATAGAATTTGGTTGAACAGATGGCAACATAATTGCTGATGATGTGATACCAGGGGCAACATTAAATTCCAACACTAATTGTTTAGGGAAAGACTGATCCATATCAATGTTACCCAACAAGTCAATATCAGACTTAATATATCCAGCGATTTCTTCAACTACTGGTACTGGGGAAGGTGAAGTTATTTCTTCATCACAGTCAATTACATCTACAGTAGAAATTTGTGATGAGGAAGGCATAAGCTTTTGTCTTTTAGCTAGGTTAGCCTTGGTTATGATCAGTTCATCATCTTCTGGAGTGTTAGGGGTAGAGAGTTGATCATCCAGTGTACCTGGTGGCTGAATTTGTTTTGCATCCTTTGGAGGTTCTAGCAACTGATTCTGTAACATTGATTACAACTAAGCCATTTGTTGTCTGGATTCACGGGCTGTCTGCAGCATCAATTCAGCTTCTTCGTTAGTTTTCTCTTTAGATGGTTCCCCTTGAATA
Organism: Larix kaempferi; assembly: GCA_027924585.1. NCBI lineage: Eukaryota > Viridiplantae > Streptophyta > Pinopsida > Pinales > Pinaceae > Larix > Larix kaempferi. The sequence continues at coordinate 13,470,705 of BSBM01000101.1, read as the reverse complement.
GCTTTACCTTTGTCTCCATCATGACTGGTAGGTAAAGGAGGATTGTTAGATTTCTGAGCTTCTTTCTCTTCCCTGTCCTTTCTTGCTTGTTCAACAAGATTCAACTGCATGGTCCTGTAACTTAGGACTCTGTCCTTCAATTGTTTCTGATACCGTAGCATGTCATGTTGTTCTTGAGATTCCTTTGCTTTGGCCAAGACTTGAGAGAACATGTCTACCCCTTGATATATGGAATTATCAGGGATCGACTCATGGGTATAATCAATCCTCATGTGAACTTGCTTTAGGTGTGCATGCAAGATTTAACCATTTCATCAAAATTATACCGGGTTTTGGATGTTCGTATGAACTCAGCAGAGAGGGTCTGTACATAGGGTTTCAGAGCAAAAGCTCGAGCGAAAACCTCTGGACGAAAAGTGGTCAATTGACAACCTGTACTGTCATTAAAAGAACGTTCTTTAACATCAGCATTCTCAATTATCCACTTGACTGCATCTGTGTAGGGTAAGACAGCACGGCATGCAGCGATGATGTGAATTTGGGAAGCCCTAATTTTCTCGTAGACTGATCTATCATTCTCGATATGGGACAGGTCATCATTATAAAAAATGGAGTATATATTAGACCAATCAAACTGGTACATTTTAGTAACTTGTTCACTGGTGTCAGAGAGAAAACCAAAATTTGGGACTTTGATCAGGGGGTCTTTGTATGACGATTTAGACCATGTATTTCTCGACATGGTGGAAGAACTTTGCAATATCTGATTAATACAGAAAATCAAATAAAATTCAAACCAGAAATAGAAAAATTGTAGGTTAACATCGTAAGGATAACAGTGGACTTACCTTAAATAACCAACAAACTGAAAAATGGCACCTGACACGCAATCCATAGTAAAACTATAATGCGATAGCGTAATTTCTTCAATAGTTAAAATGTAAAAATAAGAGGTAAAAATCCCTATTAAATACATTTACCAAAATAAAACCAACCATGTGATCATAATAGATGGATGATTGAGATTCACCGCAGAGGACACAGAGTTGGGTTCAGGTATGTTGACAAAACTCTTATTCAAAGGTTTCGCAAGCCGAAACCCGAAAGTACGAATTTGCAGGTTGCGGGTTCACAAAAAATGGAAATGGGAGAAAATATTTCTGAAAGCCGAAAACCGACCGTGCGGGTGGTGGGTTTCGGGAACGTGAAAGTTTGTGAAGCAAAATAGCCATCCCAAAAGCCGAAAACCGACTATGCGGGTAGCGGGCTTCGGAAACATTAAACTATGATGTAAAATAACCATCCCGAACGCTGCATCTTGAAATTACGGGTTGCGGGTTTCGGGAAGACACACAAAATAAATGAAAAAACTCAATCCCCGAAAGCTGAGTGCCTCCATTGCGGGGTTCGGGTTTTGGGGTGGTTATTTCTTGATATTATTAATGAATGGCCCCGCAATCCGCACCTGTCGGGTTGCAGGTTTCTGAATTGGAAAATCCAAAACTAAAAACAACAGTCCCGCAATCCGCACCTGTTGGGTTTGCGGGTTTCAGGTTCTCAAAACTTCGTGTTTCGGAATGATGATGAGAGTTAAAAAAATACTCATAATTTTGGTTTTCTTCAGACCGAGACACTTTGGAAGACATAATCAAACCGTTACAAACAAACAGACCAAACGCATGGGTGGATAATTTTAGAGGTAAAATAAAAAAATTGAATTATTTACAAGATAACTCACCCAAAGTGCTTTGCGTTTATGAAAAATCGGGGGCTCCCGTGCTTAGCTAAGCATGGGATTTTTTGTGGCCATAGCAAATGGCAATTGGATAGGAAGAACTAGTTATCTCTATAATCAAATCCAACTAAAGACAACACGTCAATCAACCAATTTCTTGAAACTCAATTCAAAAGAAGATACTCAAAAGATAGCAGTCAATAAGCAATGAACATGAAAACATATAGGTCTCAACAATGACCATTTTAAAGATAATACTCATCCATTAAAGAGATTTAGAGAGTAATACCAAATCTTTACCATGATGTAATCATATAAAACCAGCTTGTGTTGAACCTAAGGGCAGCCTTAGAAATGCTCATGGATGTCCTAATTATAGATCCCCTCGGTTTATTAATTACATGTATATTCAATGACACTTCATCATCTTATCTTTTGTCTTTTCCTTTATTTCTTCTCTCTCTCTTTTTTTTTTTATAAACATAAAATTTTGTTGATACAAGACCACTGTACTGACTTGGTGATCAGATGAAACAACGCCATTCACAAGCCTGATCTAGAAGCTGGTCAAGCTAGCTCGATGTCGAGACTCCTTGTCTTCTGGCTATAAGACCAAAAGAAATTATCATGGCTTGGTGACCACATAGTGATAATTCCAGCCCAAGGTCAAACTCATGATCATAGCATGGCTGGCTTATAATAAGACCCCCCTGTCCTTGTATACAACAAAATCTTATGACAAACAAAACAATTTATTTTGGCATAAGATTACAAGGCATTACCATGGATTGGTGACCATATAGTGATAATGTTACTCACTGGTGCTTTGCGGATCATGAATGGATTGACTTGTAATAGGATCTTCCATCTTCCAAGAGAACTGAAAGTCATCTTCCAAGTGTGGTGGCTTGATGTGAAGATATCATTCCACTTTAAACACCGATGAAATTAATGGGATGGCTTGATAACAAGACCACCCATCTTATAAGTTATAATTTTAAACAAATTTCATATTCAAAGTGATCGTAAAAGGACCCATGAGCAATCGAAACTAGTCAGGTTATTATGTTATGCCATTCAACCATGAAACACCAGATAGAGAAATGATGACCCCCCTCCATACCTCAATTACACAAATAAAGCATGGTGAAAGATAATGATCAAAGTGAAAAGTATCCAATGGCACTGTACTTATTGACTGTTAATTCTTCAGAGCAAATTCTAATCAAAAGGAAGAAAGTGTTGATGTATATGTAACTTCGGAATGTATTTCACATATATGTATATTGTATTCCTATAGAGATGGTATTATTCCTCTATAAGGAAGTGTCGTCATTTATATTGTAAGTGTCGTAACTTATACTTGATGGGTTATTAGACCACCTTGTTTGGGGTCGGCCCTGTATAAGTCATGTGGGTCAAAGGGTTATTAGACCACCCTATTGGGGGTCGGCCATGTGGGTCAAAGGGTTATTAGACCACCCTATTGGGGGTTGGCCCACTCAGCATTATGTTATGTGGTTAAGTTCGAGCCTACATGAGTTAGGTAAAAAGGCAAGTCAAGTCAAGTATAAATAGAGTGCGGGAGGCACTCTATTCACTCACTCACTTCTCACACATGCACTCAAGGAGGAGTGGCGCACTTATGGAGGAGGAGGATCTGCTACTAGGTTATGGCTATCTCTCTTGGTTGGTTGTATCATTGCTCTATCTATCTCTGAGGAAGTTATTGGGGTTTTTCACCTTTATGGTTTTCCCCAAGTAAAACTTTGTGTCTCTTGTGTGCTTGCATTATTGTCTCCATGATTGATATGCTGTAGATATGCTGTACATGTCGTTCTCTCAGTTAAGATCCTAGATCAGATTGAAGTAAATTCTGAAAATTTAACATGGGATCAGAGCTAGCCTGAAAGAAGGCATGATATGGCATGTATGACACTTGTTGCACTTACGATGCTAGGGCTTGATATAGCAAAAACCAGTCATCGTAGAACTTTCGCTATAAATCCGTTTTGGCGAATTTTTCGGATCTGAAATTGTTACTGGACGAAGATTAAATCTCCAGGTACCTTGTTTCCAAAGGAAAACCTCTAATTCGTTGTACTTTGTGATTTATGATCTGTACAATATAGGGTTTCTTCCTCTTCCAGATCTGAGTCAAAATCAGGTGACCTTGGGAAAAAGGTCATATCTTGGGCTAGGAAGCTCGAAATGAAATTTCGTAAAAAGTGACAGGTAGTACACAGTCTGTAATATCTCAAAAAACGTTTTCAGAGGCCGAAGTTGAACTAGTGACACGTGGCACGCCGTACAAGTTTGATCTCCTGTATTATCCCATAAACAGGTCATGTTACGACATTTGGCATAACTCTCTCTCAAAGAGTCCAATTGAGGTCAGACATGTCAGGATGGAAAGATAACAGGCCGAGCTATCTCATGAAAGTTTTTAAGAGGCCGAAGTTCAAACAGTGACACGTGGCATGCCGTACAAGTTCGCTCTTCTGTTTTATCCCAAAACAGGTCACGTTGCGACATTTGGCATAACTCTCTCTCACAGAATCCAATTGAGGTCAGACCTGTCAGGATGGAAATATAACAGGTCAGGCTATCTCAAGAAACTTTTTCAGACCCTGTGGAGCAAAAATTTCTGAGTTACGCCAGAAACAATCAGGTACATATTTCTGTCAAAACAGAATTATTTTTGAGTACCTTCATTCATGGCTTCCAGAATTTAGGGCTTTGGAGAAAGTTGGAATTTTTGTAATCGGAGACCACGGCTGGATGCTACTCATAAAAATAGAAATTTAGAGACCAAGATCAGAATTTTTGGTTGGGAAGAAGGCCGGGCTTGATTAGACCCTAGTTCGGGACTTTGATGAGAAAAGTGGAAAATTAGGGCTTCTGTAAAAATGGGAATTTTTGCAATCTGTGACCACGGCTGGAAGCTCCTCAGAAAAATAGAAGCTTAGAGATTTGTATCAAACCTTTTGATGGGGCAAAAGAGTGGGCTTCATCAAACCCCAGTTCAGGGTTACGTCCAGTGAATCCGAAAGTTTCAAAGGAAAAATTGAGGAGTAAAACTTTGCAGTTTTCAAATTCTGAATATACCAGTTTGATCAGCTCATCAAGGCGCATATTTCTATCCTTTCGGAAGTTTGAAATTCAAAGTTTGAATTTTTGGGGTTTCTCTGACAAACCCATATCCAGCTCCAGGTCCAGTTCTTGCAAATCAAGTGGATTGGGTTAATCCTAGAAGAAGATGGATTGGTCACCTGCATAAGTGAAGAAGTTCCTGTCTCAGAGGGAGATGAGGATAAGGCCTTACATAAGAAGATTACAAGCGATCTCGACAAGTATGACTCATCGAGGTATGTTTCGATATTTGTCCATGATTAAGTTTATGATATGTTTGTCTTCATGTTATTACGATTAGTACAATTTTGATTTTAGATTTGTCGTATAACCTTAACAAAATTATGAATGCATGATAGAAGATATTCATTGGTTAGGGTGTTGACACTTATGATTGTACTAATGCATTATGGTGTTGTATGAGGTTTATGTTGTCTACTAACATGAAAGGTACACCAAGAAAGACAAATCATGTTCTGGTCCAAGAACATATGATCATGATAACATGAGGACAAAGATTCATCCATTGTCATGGATCTCATAGAAGATCCATTTACGAGGTATGTATAACTTGGTTTTGTAATAGTTAACCTATGAGATATACAGGTTACTAGCACAAGTCATTGAAGAAGAACAAGAAGACATCATGTGAGTATGTTAGACATAAATAGCTAGCATGCTAATCCATGTTTTTCCTATATCAAGATAGAATCCTACCTTGTGTTAGGATCTTATACTGTTGTTGATAATGATTATTCATGAAGTCATAGGTTTGAATAATCATGATTGTATGCATATTATGTTTCTTACCATAATTGATGATATGACTAACCAGAAGAATCATGATGGTATAGGTTTGAATAATCACATGTTTTATGCATTTTATATCTCTTATCTTGATTGATGATTCAACTAACCTGAAGAGTCATAGGTTTGAGTAATTACAGGTTTAGACATGTTATGTTTCTTATGATTTGACTAACCATAAGAATCCTACATAAACCTTGAATGCTAATGCTTATTATTTCTGTTTGAAATGATCATGACTATACATGCTTGAGATTATTGTGCTTTAATAGTATACTAATGAATGTATGATTTTATATGAGATCACAAGGATAACACATTCATGATACTAATAAGCATGCATAGGGACCAAGGATGAATATGAGATTCAAGAACAGGTAATCCAGGAAGCAAAGATCAAGAGGGAGTACATTCCAGTGGTTTATGCAAGGATGCAGATATTCAGAGGGAGTTGACCATCTCTCTACATCCCACAACAAAAAGGTGTAGAAGAAGCTACTTCAGATTAGGACTCCAGCAGCTCCTGTAAGGAAGCGAAGACTCAAAGGGAGTCCACCCAATGAACAAACAAAGATAAGTATTTGAATTGTCATTTCTTAAATAATACTGTTCAATAATGTATATACTGATGTTCCTAGAATTAGGTTGTGTATTATGCATATTAGAATAATTGCATTGATGAACAGTATACTCCTAATATGCATGGGTAAGTGGCCTATGGAACTGTACAACATTCCATTGCTACTTATCTAGAATGAAACCTCTTTGCTGACATGTTGAGAGTTGTGCACACTCTTAACAATGTTCTGGTAGAGATTGGAAGGCATCTAGAAAGTTACAGGATATGGATAAATGTTGTATTGAAGCATTGGCTAAGATAATTGCATGACTGTATGACATATTTCTTTATGTGTAAGAATTTGTTCTGAAAATTATGAGATGTTTCTAATCATGCAATTTAACCTATTTTGTAGGAAAGACCGTATATCTTCACCTACAAAAGGACTACAACATTTGTTCCAGCAACAAAGATATCTATTGAAGATATTGAAGCTCCCAGGATCTGGGATGAAGAAATGAAATGCCATGATCCGTCGATCATGAAAAATGATGTTTGGGATGTAATCCCAAAGACATGAAGGGAAGTTTGCTATGACTTCCAAATGGAACTAGCAGATCAAGCATGTTGCAGATGGCAGCATAGTGAAATATAAAAGTGATGAAATAGAAGATACACCAGATGGATTCAAGACAGCTTCCTTGAATGGTGTAGATGAAGAAGAAGTGTATGTGGAGCAGCCACTTGGTTCTGAGACACATGATAGGAAATCATATATGTGCAGAACTTGGTATGGTGAAGATAGATTGATTGCCGACACGCAGTGGAAGCTTACTACCGAGTTCGAGATGAAGAACTTGGGGATGATGCACTATTTGTTTTTGGCATGGAGGTGTGGCAGAGTGCAGAAGGAATCTTCCTTGGACAAGGGAAGTATGTAGTAGAGATCCTGAATAGGTTCGGGATGATGGATTGCAAGGCCATGGCCACACCTATGGCATCGAATCTGAAGCTTCTATGTGATGATTCATCTGAGCTGATTGATGTCTCTATGTATCGTCATATGATTGGGTCATTGATGTACCTGACGAACACGAGACCAGACATTTGCTTTGTTGTGAACACATTGAGCCAGTTCCTGACGGATCCGAGGAGTGTTCACCTGGTTGTTGTAAAGCATGTTCTGAGGTACCTGAAGGGTACAGTGGATTATGGGCTCAAGTATGAGGTGAATCAAAAGTTTAACCTGCAGGGTTATGTTGATTCAGATTGGGCTGGCAGTGCTGCAGATAGGAAGAGCACATCCGGGTGCTGCTTCAGTATGGGATCAGGTGTGATCTCTTGGTTTAGTAAGAAGCAGTCCTGTGTAGCACTAAGTACAGCTGAGGCAGAGTATGTTGCAGCCTGTTCAGCTAGTTGTGAGGCAGTATGGCTACGGAAGCTACTGTCTGAGTTATTTGATCTCCCGTTGGAGGCTACTGGTATCTTCTGTGATAACTAGAGTTGTGTGAAGCTGTCCGAGAACCCAGTGTTTCATGACAGGTCGAAACACATAGAGATCAAATATCACTATATCATGGATATGGTGCAGAGAGGAGCTGTGAAGCTTCTGTATGTTGCGACGGACGATCAGATTGCAGATGTGCTGACGAAGCCACTAGCCAGAGTGAAGTTCGAGTACTTCATAGAGAGGCTTGGCGTTCTTCAGATCGAGGACACTTCGAGGAAGAAGTGATGGACACATTTGCTGAAGCCATTCCAAGAATGTTGGAAGGAGGATCCTTCACATGGCTGTGGATGTAAGCGCTGGATAATGGGCATTAGGATGATGTTCTGGTTTCTGCTTGGATATGATCAGTTGGATCATTTATGTATGTATGCATCATGTTGGATGCTGGATATGTTCAGTTGGATCATTTATGTATGTATGCATCATGTTGGATGCTGGATATGATCAGTTGGATCATTTATGTATGTATGCATCATGTTGGATGCTGGATATGATCAGTTGGATCATGTGTATGTATTTTGTATATGCATCATGTTGGATGCTTGGACCATGTATCTGTATATGTATCAGGTGGATACATTGTATGATCAGGTGGATCATGTATGGTGATATGTATCATGTATCAGGTGGATACATTGTATGATCAGGAGGATCATGTATGATGATATGTATCAGGTAGATACTTGGTATGCATCAGGTGGATGCATTGATGATCAGGTGGATCATGCAGCAGGATGTTGCAGTGATGATCAAGATGATCATAGATGACGAGCTTCAGGATGTTGCTCCAGATGGCATGCAGCAGGATTTTGCAGTGGTGATTAGGATGATCATAGATGATGAGCTTCAGGATTTTGCTCCAGATGACATGCAGCTGGATGTTGCAGTGATGATCAGGATGATCATAGATGACGAGCTTCAGGATGTTGCTCCAGATGACATGCAGCAGGACGTTGCAATGAGGATGATCAGGATGATCATGGATGCATCAGGATGATGTATGGTGAGTATCAGGATGATACTCTATGGCCGTGGATCAGGTTGTGCAGATGAGCATGTAATCTGGTGCCCTGGGAGATTTGCAGATGGTCTTTCGAGGTTTTTCCTATGGCATGTAATATCGGTGCCCTGGGACATCTGGCAAATGCTATTTCGAGGTTTTGCTCTGGGAGGACATGTAATTCGGTGCCCTGGGAGATCTGCAGATAGTCTTTCGAGGTTTTGCCTATGGCATGTAATAGCACCCTGGGATATCTGGAAGATGCTCTTGCGAGGTTTTGTCCTATGGCATGTAATAGCGCCCTGGGAGATCCGATAGGTTGGGCTGTGTGCCTGTAATCAGTCCTGGGATGCTCTTGCGAGGTTTTGCCATGACCACATGTAATAGCGCCCTGGGAGATTTCAGGTCGAAGTTGTGTACCCGTAACATCCTGAGATGCTCTTGTGAGGTTTTGTGGTGGACCACATGTAATTTGTGCCCTGGGAGATTTCAGGTCGGAGTTGTGTACCCGTAACATCCTGAGATGCTCTTTCGAGGTTTTGTGGTGGGGTCACATGTAATATCGCCCTCGAAGATCCTACAGGTCGGAATTGTGTACCCGTAACATCCTGGGATGCTCTTTCGAGGTTTTGTGATGGACGTAATAAGTCCTGAGGATTCCACAGTATGGCCAGTGATGATGAAGACCTGCAGGTGGTGGGCCTACATCCAGTATGAAAAAGGACTGGCTCTGTAGAACTTCCTATGACAAGTAGATTCAGAGATTGATTGAGATAGCAGCAGCAGTGACGATGATGATGACTCGATGACGATTATCTAGTGACGATGATCCAGAGAAGATGACTTGTGCTAGAAGAACTGTGCTGAGAAATACCTTCCTAGTTAAGAGGGAGTGTTGATGTATATGTAACTTCGGAATGTATTTCACATATATGTATATTGTATTCCTATAGAGATGGTATTATTCCTCTATAAGGAAGTGTCGTCATTTATATTGTAAGTGTCGTAACTTATACTTGATGGGTTATTAGACCACCTTGTTTGGGGTTGGCCCTGTATAAGTCATGTGGGTCAAAGGGTTATTTGACCACCTTGTTTGGGGTTGGCCCTGTATAAGTCATGTGGGTCAAAGGGTTATTAGACCACCCTATTGGGGGTCGTCCATGTGGGTCAAAGGGTTATTAGACCACCCTATTGGGGGTCGGCCCACTCAGCATTATGTTATGTGGTTAAGTTCGAGCCTACATGAGTTAGGTAAAAAGGCAAGTCAAGTCAAGTATAAATAGAGTGCGGGAGGCACTCTATTCACTCACTCACTTCTCACACATGCACTCAAGGAGGAGTGGTGCACTTATGGAGGAGGAGGATCTGCTGCTAGGTTATGGCTATCTCTCTTGGTTGGTTGTATCATTGCTCTATCTATCTCTGAGGAAGTTATTGGGGTTTTTCACCTTTATGGTTTTCCCCAAGTAAATCTTTGTGTCTCTTGTGTGCTTGCATTATTGTCTCCATGATTGATATGCTGTAGATATGCTGTACATGTTGTTCTCTCAGTTAAGATCTTAGATCAGATTGAAGTAAATTCTGAAAATTTAACAGAAAGTAAGATTGATGACGATGCCGAAGCTTCAGAAGCAATTGTTGCTAAGAAAACGATCATAAGCCATTACCACAAGTGTGAAGCCTTATTGATGGAAACCAAAACAAAACAAGAAAACCAATCGAAATGTCAATGCATTAAAACAAATGATTATGAAACAGATGTTAGGATATTCCTATACTCCATCCTAGTCCCACTAGTATTTTGATCATTTACATTTTCAGTCATGCATGCACTTTTAGGGTTTGCATGCATCCCAGTCATCAGTCCAACACCTAGCCCTCAATTAGCCAGCCCCCAGGAGCTTCTCACTATTCAGTTTTAGCCCTCCAGTTGCTTAATGCACCCTTCTTCCTTGATTTTAGGAAGCAACTCGCCCTTCTTCACCTACCAGTCCAGTTGTCTTCAGTTTATACTTAGTTACACTCAGTTACACCTACCATAGTTAGTTTGAGTGATGGTTGACAGTTACTTGAGCATTGATGACTCCACTGATGATGATGAAGACTTCCAGTTGTGCTCTGATGATCATGAGGACACCTAGTTGTTCTCTGATGACACTCTATTGATCTTATGATCACTCTGAGAGGCTAATTCGAATTGCCACCTTAGGCATTCGAATCCTCTCTACCATTATACTATTTATTTGTCCATATTGTTATTAATTAACTAGTGTGTGTGAAGTATTATTGCTTCTATCTGAGTTCTACTGTACCATATTATTCTGTTGCTCATTATACTGTATTGTTCACACTTCTTCTATTTTCCTGCTTAATCATAATAACTCTTGTGAGGTATACATCATCTCTTAGATCTGCTGTGAGGATTTTCACATGGTATCAGAGCATGTTGAGAGTATTGTTTATCTCCATTCTTGAGAGTTTTTTGTAGGTTATTACCAAGATTTCGAGTGCAGCAGTTTTTGCATCTTTGCAGCAGTATTCTCTATTGCTTTTGCAGGTCTTCTACAGCTTCAATGAATTCAAAAGAAATCACTCCTCTTTCTCCTTTCTCTCCTCTCAGCTATGATGATTGGAAACCAAAAATGATAGCATACTTGAAGATCCATGATCTCTTTGACTGTTTTTTGAAAGAGAGTTCGAATCTTCTAAAGAGAAGATTGATTGGTTAAATAAAGTTGATGAATCCTTTGGATCAATGTTGGATGCTATGTCTGATTGGATGTTATATGACCTCCCTAATTTTTCATCGCCGAAAGAGCTATGGGCTCACCTGGGTGAAATATTTGGTAGAGAGAATGAAGGACTTTGTCCCAACCCATTCGAAAGAAAACAAAGTGATGCATTCACTCCTCTTGATGGTCTCTTAGATCATGAACCAGTATCATCTCATATTGAAGATGTTGACAAAGAACTTGTAGATTCTCCACTCATGCTCAAACTTTCTTCTCTTTCTGTGCCATCTCACACTATAGATATTGCAGAAGGTCCTAAATCCTCTCTTGCACCAGAGTCTATTGGTTTGCATCATGATCACATGATTATTTCGGAGGTCAAAACAGCTATTGAAGGTAATGCATTTGCTCCTCTCCAGCTATCTCCTCTTTTATACTACTATATGATCATAATTCCATGCTTTCAGAAGGGCATTGAAGAATATGGCCATTTCCATTCGCTTGGGATAATTTCTCATGCATCTACTGGTTTTGATCTCACCTCTCATGGTTCAAAAGAGATCTCAAGAAACCATGATTCAAGTCTTGTATCTAATTTGGGTTCTAAGCAATTACTACTTGGGATAATTTCTCATGCATATGATAGTTTTTATCTCACCCCTACTGGTTCAAAGGAGATCTCAAGAAACTACTTTGAAAGTCTTCAATCTAATTTTGATTTCAAGCAAACATGTAATAGTTCTTTTTGGCATAATCTCACCCATGGTGGTTCGAAGGAGAAGACAAAAGACTATATGCACATTCAAAAATTTGATCCTACCTCAGCTGATTCAAATCACAGGTTCAAGGATCATTCTCATACTATTGGATTTGTTCTCATCACATTCGAACTGAAGAGCAAGTACAAACACATTCCTTTTGAGCATGATCCACTTCTTCCCAAGAAGAAGATACCTCAAAACATATGACCAAGCATCACACCTTCTTGAGTTTGGAGCATTTATTATTGTGTGTGACCTACAGTTTATTGTTTAGGAGGGGTCATGTTTCCCATGAAATTTTCCCACTTCCTTGGTCTATTTACTGTTATTATTCATTGTATTGGGTGACCTTTGGTCTTAGTTACCAAGGCCCAGGATGGATTAAGGGGGGGTGTTAGGATATTCCTATACTCCATCCTAGTCCCACCAGTATTTTGATCATTTACATTTTAAGTCATGCATGCACTTTTAGGGTTTGCATGCATTCTAGGGTTTGCATGCATCCCAGTCATCAGTCCAACACCTAGCCCTCAGTTAGCCAGCCCCCGGGAGCTTCTCACTATTCAGTTTTAGCCCTCTAGTTGCTTAATGTGCCCTTCTTCCTTGATTTTAGGAAGCAACTTACCCTTCTTCACCTACCAGTCCAGTTGTCTTCAGTTTATACTCAGTTACACTCAGTTACACTTAGTCACACTCAGTTACAGTCAGTTACACTCAGTTACAGTCAGTTACACTGAGTTACACTCAGTTACACCTACAAGAGTTAGTTTGAGTGATGGGTGATAGTTACTTGAGCATTGATGACTCCACTGATGATGATGAAGACTTCCAGTTGTGCTCCGATGATCATGAGGACACCTAGTTGTGCTTCGATGACACTCTATTGATCTTATGATCACTCTGAGAGGCTAATTCGAATTGCCACCTTAGGCATTCAAATCCTCTCTACCATTGTACTATTTATTTGTCCATATTGTGATTAATTAACTAGTGTGTGTGAAGTATTATTGCTTTTATCTGAGTTCTACTGTACCATATTATTCTGTTGCTCATTATACTGTATTGTTCACTCTTCTTCTATTTTCCTGCTTAATCATAATTACTCTTGTGAGGTATACATCATCTCTTAGGTCTGCTGTGAGGATTTTTACAACAAACCACACCTATATACAAGTGCATCGAATTCTTTAAATAAAATACTTCATTGAGAGAATCAAAGGGGCAATCTAATTATTAAATAAATTGTCAAACTAACCTGTTCAATTCCTACTCCTACACTAATCTAAAATAAACAGAAACTAAGTATACTTGAATATCCAATGGAGCCAATCAAGTAACCTAAAACCTGCAAGATAAAACAGATGATGAATCAGTAATGAAAATTCTGCAATTGGAGGTCCAAAAATAGGAATGAATGAACTAAGTTTCTTATTTGCAAAGAAATGAAAATGACATGGTAGATTGCTAAAAAATGATTGTTCCGACCATAAATAAATTGAATCATAAAAAGCATGCTGGGTATTATTAAGATCATGATCTAGAATATTTTTATCAAAATTGAGAGCAAAGAGTATTTCCTTTAGCCATATATCATCGTTATTGTATTGAAAGGAAATATCCAAATTTGGATCTTGTGAATGATCAACTTCGTCTTTTAGACATTCATTCTTGTCAAGTGTATCAAATTTATTTGATTTCGAAACACTTGATCGAAATAACTTTTCATTTGAAATTTGATTCATAGAGAAAGTATATTTGGAACAAATATTTTGAAATTCAATCTCAATTTCAGCCAACTCATCCTCCAAAGACTTATGGTTCTCATTCGTTCATAACAATCAGAGTTGAAGGACGAAGAACAAGAATCTTCAGATTTTGTAAAATGGGTAGAATCATTGTGTTCTTCAGTATCTGAAGTGTAATTAGTCTCTTCAAAACTTTCTATTCGAACTTCCATCATTTGATTAAATGAAGAAGAATGAATATCACTTATAAAAGAAGGATTTTTAAAATTATTAGAAATCCATGAAAAATCCTCTTTATAATTCTTGGAATCTTCATTTTTATTGATAGTTGGATTATTATGATCAAGCTGATAAACAGGAAAATGCTCAAAATTTATTCGAACAAATTGCTCATTACATTGATCTGAAATAATAGAATTAAGATTTTCTTTAATAGTTTCAGATCGAGGTTCCGAACAATGAAAGGAAGATGTAAGGCATTCATGGTATTCACATTCATTCGAAAGAGAAAGAGGGCTATTAGAATCTGCATCTAGTTCCTTTAGGGAATATTGAAATTTGGATGCAAAAATTATTTGTTTCAACTTATGTAGAGTATTTTGAATATCCTTTTCCTTCTTTATGGACATAACTTCATTGTACATGTCATTCATTTGAGAATTAAATTGAGCAATTTGAGAATCATTTGATCCTTCATTAGCAGATTCAACATCGTATGAGAGGAAAGGACAAAAAAGATCTGAAGGAGACCCCTTCAAGTCTTTCTCAAGAATTTGAGCCTCTTTGCATGCTTCATTGAAATCTGTTACCCCTTGTCACAAAATAAACATTGCTATAATCTTGGGAAGAGATCTAACATACCAACTAAAAGTGAGTTGTGCTGCAGGTCTATGTTCTTCTTAGAAACTATAATACACTTGTCGAAAACGTGTGTTGAAATCCCGAATTGATTCTCCATCAAGGACTTGCATTTGAACCATATTTTGATGAATTTCAACTGCATCATAATCTTCAAAAGAATATCTAAACACATTCTTGAATTCTAACCAACTAGAAATTGAATTCAAAGGTAAAATATAAAACCAAACAGAAGCCTTACCTTTGAGGGTAAATGGGAATAATCTGCAAGCAACATCTTCATGTGTGATATTATATAAACGCAAAATAGATTCATACCTTCTAATGTGCTTGGTGACAGAAATGTTACCTTCTCCATCAAATTTTGGCAAGATCTTAACTTCCTTTTTAGGGAGTTCATGTAAAGGCCCTGGTAGGTTTAATGCGATATCCGACTCCCATGCAGGAATTTGGGAAAGAGCCATGAAATAATAATAACTAGAAGCTAGCTCTTATCGTGGGCATGTTCCAATTCATGCCCTCCTTCTAGCGCCATGTGTTGATGCCTCGGATGTGCAGGGTAAGTGAAAAGTGCTGGAATGGGTTCCAGGGCACACACCAGGGGATGAAAACCCAGCCAAAGGCTTCAGTTGACCCTACGCAAGAGTTACCCTATCCTCAAGATGTTTGGTATGGTAATCACCCATGGATATTTGGCCTCCGTTGGCACTCTGAGAGTAAATGGTTTTGATCTATAAGATCAGTTTCCAAATTTTGGGAAACAAAAGTTGTGGAAAATAGTTAGTAATTCTAACTATGCCTATTCAGAAAACATCCTAATCTTAAGTCTAATTTATTATAAAAGTGAAAGCTGAGTATTCATGCAGATCAACCTTGAGGCGTAAGAGAACAAACAGTCTGTCATCCTTAACAGAAATGCCTTTAGATGAAATGTTTGCTGACTTAGATTATGATCTTTTAATGAAAATTAAACAAAATAATCTAATCTTGAAGACCATCAAGATATAACCTGTTATCTCTTTGTTGATTGAAAAATCAACAATGATAGAATATATATATATGTGTGATTAAGTGCAGAAATCGATAAAGAAAGTATTCAATCAAAGAAATTTAATCAAACATTTTCACACACACATCAGTTATATGGAGAAACCAATACAACATATCTAGGTATTCATTATAAATCCCACAAGAGATCATATGCATAATGGGTGACAATCTGGAACATAAAATCAAGAGTCCTTAAAGAAATTTAAGTGATAGTCAGAAGATGGATCCGAAAATAACATTATTGTATTAAGATGCCTTGTACCAAAATTACAATGACTCTGAGCACAGAGTATCTTTAGTCTTATCTTCTGCTGAGTTGTAGTTCCAAAATTCCAACCCTTACTAAGAAAAACCTTCTCCCTTATATACTAAATTTACATAAGAGTTCTAAAAGGAGAAGTTCTACAAAATAGGGATTATTCAATCAGATCTAATTAAAGATCCAGGAAATCCTACCATTTTTCATAAATATCTAACAATTCAGCTACATTTGGGAAGATGACAGATTCCAAAGATAATTGAGCATTGCATGCGTTATTTTCCATATCATGCTTCGCTAGCTTGTGCAAATGCGTAGGTACATGAGAATCCTCCCTTCCATAATGACCGGTTCTTTTACCAAATGATCTACATCTTGGATGCTGACTTGTTCCAAATCCCAAATCTTCTTTGCAAATTCTTCACATCTGCTCTCGAGTTCTTCAAGTCTGCATTTTGGTTGCAGAGCTTCCAAAATAGGATTCATGAGTGGCAAACCTAGATTATTCATGATATTATCAACCGCATACCATCGTCTAGTGTAGGTGTCCCATGACTTATTAATGATTTCCTCAGCTGATTCATTCAAATCAAGCCACGTGTTCAAAGATGCCTTGACTTTCTTGATCTGGAAAGTATGAAGGATTGGGATGTTCTCTGGAACATTCTTGATATACAACTGCCATTAACCGATTTCTTCTTCAGCTTTACAAGCTTGGAGCCATTTTCCTTTCTGTTCTTCAAGAGTAGAAGACATCTTAGAAAAACTAATGAAATTTTCCCTGATCTCGTCTAAGTAAATATATAACTTCTTCAGTAATTCATGTTGACTTTGATTCACTTCAAGAGCCAAGTTTTTGAGGTCACAGGGTGTGAACTTGAGAACATTGGAGGAAGCTTCACTTGCAGTTGCATCTTCCACCTACTTTTCTAAAGAGGCTATATTCACGAGATCAACGGAATGTTGAGACTACAAAAGGTTAAATTCAGTAAGAAGAGTAGCATTCTTCTATTCTAGGTCTTGTACTTTGTTTGCCCAAGTTTTCCTGAGGTCAGCCACATCAACGGAATGTTGACCCTTTGGTTTAGCCAACTCTTTCTTCAGGTTTCTAATTTCTTCCTCCCTGATGTCAACTTCTTTGTCCAAGACCTGGACCGAATCCCAGTTAGCAGAGGCAAAATCCCCTAAAGCTGCAGCTGTTTCAACCGCTTGAATTCTTGGGTTATTAGTTCTAGGGGCCCATATTACTTGATCTTGTTCATGAGCTTCCAAAACACTTTGTCCTTGACCCCTCTTCCTGCCTCTTTTAACTATCGCCTTGTCATCTTGACGATAGAAGTTATCTCCAAGAGGAACCACATCCGTGTCCATATACTCAGCAATGGACTGTGTAGGAACATAAGTGACACTAATTGTGGAACCCGAAGAAGGAGTCTAAGTGACAGCAGAGGTCAGGATAGGTAAAGTGACTTGACCAGTAGCTAAAGGTGTGATGATGACTTCAAGAGTTGACACACCTTTTTCTGGGGAGGGAAGCGAGACCAATGCCTAAGGAAGTGGAACCTGACCAAGACTACTGACTTCCGGGAGAGGAGGTGGACTCTGCACTTTACCAGGTGAATGTGTAGGGGAAACCTTCGAAGATGCATAGATGGAGGTTATTACTAGATCAGCTGTAGATGATTGCAGAGGGATAACCAAAGACTGGGGTTCTGTAGTGATAGATGGTGAAATGGAAAAAGAGACTGAATTTTCAGGTAATGAAATGGTGGTGTTATTGAGGGTATTAAAGAAGTGGGATAATGTAAATGGAAGTGTTCCTCCCAGAGGCATAATAGAATTTGGTTGAACAGATGGCAACACAATTGCTGATGATGTGATACCAGGGGCAACATTAAATTCCAACACTGACTGTTCAGGCAAAGACTGATCCATATCAATGTTACCCAACAAGTCAATATCAGACTTAGTATCTCCAGTGATTTCTTCAACTACTGGTACTGGGGAAGGTGAAGTTATTTCTTCATCATAGTCAATTACATCTACAATAGAAATTTGTGATGAGGAAGGCATAAGCTTCTGTCTTTTAGCTGGGTTAGACTTGGTTATGATCAGTTCATCATCTTCTACAGTGTTAGGGGTAGAGAGATGATAATCCAGTGTACCTGGTGGCTGAAGTTTTTCTGCGGCCTTTGGAGGTTCTAGCAGCTGAGTCTGTAACATTGATGACAACTGAGCCATTTGTTGTCTGGATTCACAGGTTGTCTGCAGTATGAGTTTAGCTTCTTCATTAGTTTTCTCTTTAGATAGTTCCCCTTGAATAGCTTTACCTTTGTATCCATCATGACTAGTAGGTAAAGGAGGATTGTTAGATTTATGAGCTTCTTTCTCTTCCCTGTCCTTTCTTGCTTGGTCAACAAGATTCAACTGCATAGTCCTTTAACTTAGGACTCTGTCCTTCAATTGTTTCTGATACTGTAGGATGTCATGTTGTTCTTGATAGTCTTTTGCTTTGGCCAAGACTTGAGAGAACATGTCTACCCCTTGATATATGGAATCATCGGGGATCGACTCATGGGTATAATCAATCCTCATGTGAACTTGCTTTAGGTGTGCATCCAAGATTTAATCATTTGATCAAAATTATACCGGGTTTTGGATGTTCGTATGAACTCAACAGAGAGGGTATGTACATAGGGTTTCTGAGCAAAAGCTCGAACAAAAACCTCTGGATGAAAAGTGGTCAATTGACAACCTGTACTGTCATTAAAAGAACATTCTTTAACATCAACATTCTCAATTATCCACTTGACTGCATTTGTGTAGGGTAAGACAGCAGGGCGTGCAGCGATGGTGTGAATTTGGGAAGCGCTAATTTTCTCGTAGACTGGTCTATCATTCTCGATATGGGACAGGTCGTCATTATAAAAAATGCCGTATATCTTAGACCAATCCAACTGGTATGTTTCAGTAACTCGTTCACTAGTGTCAGAGATAAAACCAAAATTTGGGTCTTTGATCAGGGGGTCTTTGTACGACGATTTAGACCATGTACTTCTCGACATGGTGGAAGAACTTTGCAATATCTGATTAATACAGAAAATCAAATAAAATTCAAACCAGAAATAGCAAAATTTCAGGTTAACATCGTAAGGACAACAGTGCACTTACCTGAAATAACCAACAAACTGAAAAACGACGCCTGACATGCAATCCACAGTAAAACGATAATGCGACAGCGTAATTTCTTCAACAGTTAAAATGTAAAAATAAGAGGTAAAAAAACCTATTAAATACATTTACCAAAATAAAACCAACTATGCGATCATAACAGATGGACGACTGAGATTCACTGCAGCAGACGCAGAGTTGGGTTCAGGTATGTTGACAAGACTCTTATTCAAAGGTTCCACAAGCTGAAACCCAAAAGTACGAATTTGCAGGTTGCAGGTTCACAAAAAATGGAAATGGGAGAAAAGATTTCCGAAAGCCAAAAACCGACCGTGCGGGTGGCGGGTTTCGGGAACGTGAAATTTTGTGCAGCAAAATAGCCATCCCGAAAGCCGAAAACCGACTATGCGGGTAGCGGGCTTCGGAAACATTAAGCTGTGATGTAAAATAACAATCCTGAATGCTGCATCCCAAAATTACGGGTTGCGGGTTTTGGGAAGACACACAAAATAAACGAAAAAACTCAATCCCCGAAACCCGAATGTCGCCATTGCGGGGTTCAGGTTTCAGGGTGGTTATTTCTTAATCTTATTGATGAATGACCCCACAATCTGTACCTATCGGGTTGCAGGTTTCGAAATCGGAAAAGCCAAAACTAAAAACAACATTCCCGCAATCTGCACCTGTCGGGTTTGTGGGTTTCGAGTTCTCAAAACTTTGAGTTTCGGAATGATGATGAGAGTCAACAAAGTACTCATAATTTTGGTTTTCTTCAGACTGAGACACTTTGGAAGACATAATCAAACCCTTACAAACAAACAGACCGAATGCATGGGTGGAGAATTTTAGAGGTAAAATAAAAAAAATCGAATTATTTACAAGATAACTCACCCAAATTGCTTTGCATTTATTAAAAATCAGGGGCTCCCGTGCTTAGCTAAGCATGGGATTTGTTGTGGCCACAACAAGGCCTTGGGACGAGAAATGGCCCCCTTGAGCAAATTTCGATGGCCCTCACATTGGGGTCAACTTTGGAAATTTTTCCACCGGGCACTTATGGCTAGCGTTACTAGCCGGAACTTGCCTAGACACACCTGCAGGACTCTCCGAAACCAAATTTTGCTGCATGGTTGGACTTCTATGCCCCTGGCAGGTATCTAGCATGTGTCCCTGAAGGCCTGTTGTTGCAGCAACATCCCCCCCAAAATTTTGTACATATTGGGGCCCCTCCTTTTATTTTTTTAGAAAGGCTGCCTTAAGAGGCCATTCCCAGCTTTTAACTTTGTTTTTTAACAGAAAATCTTGCTATGAACCACTCCAAGTCTCCCTTCCTCTAAGAGTAAAATTCATGAAGTATTCCTGGAAATCGCGGAACGATTTTATAAAGCCCCCGCAGTTCCGGAAGTACTCAATGTTCCCTCCCGAAACGGCAGAAGCCTTTTTGTTCAAGCTTCTCGAAAAAGGAAGGACTTAGAAACTTTTTGAAAAGTCACGGAACGTAAGAACGAAGCTCCGTGAAACCATTCAGCTTTTGCTCCCAAAACGGCGGGAACCGTTCGCATAAGCACCCCGAAAAAACTTGGATTTTCCTCTCGTGGTTGCAAAAATTATTTGGGAAAGTCTCCCGACATTTCGGAGCCTTTCAGGCTATCTTCCCACAGTTGCGGAAGCCAATCGCACAAGCTGCTCGAAAAGTCTTAGAAATTGTTGTGGGAAAGTTGCGGAAGTGTTTGAGTTATCTCTCCTGAAAAGACGAGCACTATTCGCTAAATCCTCCCAAAACTCTGAAAAGAACTTAGAAATTTTCTTTGAAAATTGTGGAAACCTTTTGGTTTTTTTTCCTCCCGCAGTTGCGGAAACCTTCACAAAAGCTTTCAGAAACGCCGAAACAACAGACCTTTGCGGAACCATTCGAAGAAGCCATCCGCAACTGCGGAAGCTTTCAGGTTACCCCTTCGAAACAGCGGAGGCTAATGGCAAAAGATTTCCGAAGCGCTCTCGAAGTCCGACCGATACTTAGAAAAACATCTCAAGTTCGCGGGAGCTTTTGCAGAAGAATTGGTGGAGGCCTTCCGAAACTACGGAAGCAATTTTCGAAAGATTTCTGCAATTTCGGAAGCTTTCGTGTTGTCATCTTAAAAAGGGCCACCGAAAGACTTAGACGTTCCTGTTCATTTTTTGCGGAAGCCGTTCACCAATTCCTCCCGAAACGGTGGGGAGCTTCGCGGAATGATTCTGCAAGTGATCAGCTTATCTTCGTGAGAATTACGGGAAGATTCGCCAATCTCTCCCGAAACACCGAAGTTGTTCCGCGTAACCTTCCGCAATGGTGGGCGGATTTCATAAGTCCATCGCGAAGATGGTGGTCATGCATGCATATCGAGACAACGATGTGACTACGGCGTACGAAGTTTAAAAGCGTTTTAATGGCGCCACCCACCGTATTGAAACCTCGCACGTGTGTAGAACATTTAAATAAACAATTGCGTTGGACCGACCCCATTTCTGTTTGTGTTGATTAACAAAACTGTTGGACGTCGCACAACCGCTCCAGCTCAACTCACTCATCCACGTCCGCGTTCACTTCAGCCACCTCATCGTTTTCCAGGTAGGATTCTAACTTTGAAATTTGCTTCATCTGCACGGTAGATTACTTTTCAAGTTTTCGTTTCATCTCAGACATGGCTTGTGGACACTGGCTGCATACTTCATTATTTTAAAATCACCGAGGCCCCATGGACTTTTCGTGTCCCCAGCCGAAAGCTAAAACTATAGCCACCCGGGCTTTTTCGTAAGCCTTAGTCCCGGCGTAGTCGCTACCCAATTCAAATTCTAAAGCCAGGCGCCATCATCCCTGTTCAAGTTCCCAAACCTACCGTAGAATGCCTCACCAAGTGCCATCGGATAGCCATAGGACGCCTCGTCAAACATTATAAATAACAGTAGCGGTTAGGCTGAAACCCCTCGCCTGTTTGTCAACGCGGAGGGCCATCCCTGGTTTCATCTTAAATTTGTTTCAACCTCAGACTCGCCCACCACTAATCATTAAAAGGACTCCATGGAGAAGGATACCATCCCTCCTAGAGTGGGACCGAGAGCAGGTTGCTTCCACAACATGCTCATCCTCTCAGGATCATTCCAAACCCACCCCTTTAAAAGAATTAGGATGATTAAATCTAGATGTTTTGTTTGGAATGGTGTATTTTGCTTCCCAACATGCAGCTTCACAATTTATGTATATGTCTCATTCACATATTAAGATGATGATGCTCTCGGTTAAAATCTCACAGTATGTTGCTCAATTTCATAATGACTTGTATTTGGGTGCCATCAGGGATAAGTCAAAATGCCAAAAGGTGGTAGGAAGAAGGCTAAAATGACAGAAAAGAAGCCTACACCACTTAAAACTGAGACCACACTCCAGGATACTAGGTGCACCACCGGTGTCCCTCCAGAAATCCGCTAGGGTGACATTTATAGGATGATCCGAGACCAGGATGTCCCGGACATGTTGCTAGAAGAGGGGCAGATTTATCTAAATATCAAAGCTTCAGGCATAGCCAGAGCTGCTACCCGCCCTGAACTGTTCCCATGTTTGAGGTAATCGGGTGGATACTCCAACATGCCGATGCGGAAGGAAGAGTAATTCATGACAGCGGGAAGATAGCCATTTCCTCATTTCCCCCAGCATACCTGGCCGCGGCTTACAAATTTCCCCGCGCCCAGCAATATCTGACTGATGAATGGCTGGGCCAGATGCACAACGTTGAGATGGCCAAAAAGCTACTAGTCGCAGGCAAGCATTTGAGAAAGAAATGTAATGACGAATACAACATCCAGAATCTGAGACCTCCTTTCAGGTTGATCGCCTTGATGTTGTGCAGAATCTTCGGCATGCTCGATGGCACCGTGTACAAGATTCAGTGGGTCCCTATCATCCACTTCGTGGCATTTAAAGGAACTGTGTTTGACTGGGCCACTCTCCTGTCAGACAGTTTAGCCTCAATGATAGTTGCTGCAAGAGAAGGACTGGCCTTGAAGAAGGCATAATTTTTCATGTCCTCATATCTGATTGATTGTGTTTTGGCCAAGGTATCTTTCCCCAAATTGGGCTGCACATGGGATAAGGCCAGCACCCCGGTTTATACTTCTTTCAGGATGTTGTGGGATCAGAATTACAAACCCAGCTATAAGCTCATCTGTGAGGGGTTTATCATGCCCCTATATGAGCAGCTATTCAAGGAAGAGGCCAACTGCCTATCGAAAAATGCCATCGAAGTCCTTGAAAATTATGGAGATTTTTATTTCTCGGATAAAGGCACCTATCTCAGGATGTTTGGAGGAACTAAAGCTCCATATATTTTGCCAAGATATGCTACAGATTATGTGGTCCTTAAAGAGGCAGTGAGACAGATTTTCCTGGATGGAATTAGCGCCATACTCAACAAGCAGCATAAGGCCTCTTTCCCCCCTCTACCTTTCTGCATAGGAGCTTACAAGTTCTCGGGGGTTGCCTCAGCCGAAGTATTTGTTCAGGAGCTGAAAGCCTTCCACTTCGGTGAGGTAATCTTCCACAGGAATGACAGGAAGGGAAAAGTGGCCAAACACTGTAGGGAGATTTATGCTCATTTCGAGTACTCTCATTATCATGATGCCGAGGAGGAGGTATTCAGAGGAATCAGCAACATGGCTGAGCCGCGAACCTTTCGCCAAGGCAGTGGAGCAAGTTATAGCTCTACCAAGACCCAGGAAACTAGCCAACTCAGATTGAAAGAGGAAGCAAGGTTACTACGAGAAGCTGAAGAAGTAAGGGCACAGCAGGAAGCTAAGGAAGCAAGGTTACTGCAAGAGGCTGAAGTTGCCAGATTGCAGCAAGAAGCAGAAAGTGAAACGCTGCAGAAAGAGGCTGAAGATGAAAGGCAACGGAAGGAGAATGAAGATCAGCTGCAAGCTGAACAAGCTGAGGTAGAGCGGAAAGCAGAAGAAGAGCTTAAAGCAGGTGAAGATGCCCAGGCAGGTGGCTCCGGTGCACAAGACATGAAAATTGTCGTACCTCAAATAAGTGTCTCCAGCACTCAAAACATGGAGGCAGATGCAGCAAAGGCTAGTGGTTCTGGTACCCAAAATGTGGGAACAGATCAAACTCAGGTATTCCAGACCCCACCAGCGTAGGTAGAAGTAGACATTATGGACCTCCCAATTGTCCCATACACTCCATCAGGAGAACATATGGTATCCAGGTGGGATGAGTTTGTCTATGACAAGAAGAGGAAAGCAATGGTCCTTAAATCGAAAGAGAGGATCAAAAGACTCTTCCAGGAGGATATTATTACCCACCGAGAGATCACTGTGATGCAGAATACAGATAAGGATCCCTTAGATATGGCATCCGCCGCTGTAGAGACAGCAAAAGCATCACTGGACAATGTAGGTGATATAGTAAGACAGAGTGAATCGACAAAGAGGAGAGATCATATGCTACAACAAACTGTGTCTAGTGAGCAAGCCTACAGGGACCTTGTGGTGAACAAGTATAACCGCCTGTCAGTTGAACATAAAGAGCTGTCAGACAAATATAACCAGTTAGAGGAAGAAAAGGAGCATCTATCAGTCCTGATGATGATTGAGGAAGCAGAAAAGAATGATGTAGTAGCCAGTGTGTCCTAGCTTGAGACAGACAAGCTGGCATTAGCTGAACAATTAGAGCAGGCTGAGGGCAGAACCATAGACATGTCTCTCTTCCATGAGCTGTCCTGCAGCATCCTGAAGCAAATGCACGACACCCAGGATCTAATCACTAATGATGTATGCCAGCTCAAGGCCATGGTGGTCAGGTTAAAAGAAGTTAATGCGGAGGCCCATAAACTTAAAGATAAATATACTCGGGTTAAGGCAAATATCCTAATCCAAATAGAATGGAGAGAAGGAAAGGTATATTTCCCCACGCATCTCCCATTCAAATATGTAGACGGTTTCAATGAGGACATAGCCCTTTTGGAGTTCGGCAGAAACTGTGGCAGCAAGCTTATGGCCAGGGTACGAGGGACAACGGATAAAATTAACAGTCTGTATCAAAGGATCCAGGGAGTGCATGACAAATGCAAATTAAACTTCCCTCAGTCCCTGGAGGATTTTCCAGAAAAGGAACAATGTTTGTCTGAACTGAAGGAAGAACTAGGCGTTCAAACGGAGTATGTGAATAGGATTGATGTCCTAGATATTGACGACCTCCAACATTATATTGGATTGTCATCACTCCACAACCATCTGCTGAAGGAAATGCACCAAGCAGCAATAGCAGAGATTCAAGACATTGGAGCAGAGCTCGGGAAAAATGTGACTTCTCAGAAAATATTGTTTCCTACTGCAGCAAACATAGTCATAAGGGACACTGGCATTTGGTATAGCTACATAGCAGAAGAGGAGAATAAGTGAGAAGTAGCAGCTGTTACAACAAATACAGACTCTTCTCCCCCAGCAGTAACAGAAACTCCAGCCAGCTCGATTTCTTCTTCCCAGGCAGCAGCAGCAGCAACAGTGAGTTCGAGTGTCTCTCCTCAGGAAACATCAGCAGCATCAGTTGATTTGGGCGATCCTCTTCCAACTGAAGCACACGCACAAGAATGACATCGCTAATATTAAAACATTATTTCTACTTTTTTGTATTTTGGCTCTCAGATGTGTAAAACGTGGAACTATGGGACAGCTGTCCCTTTTCCTTTTTTTAAATATTTTTTCTGTAAAAGAAGGAGTCACATTTGTCTATTATAGAGGAAAATTCCTGTAGGTTACAAGTGTAAAAGGCCAAGTGGTAGCCCAAAGTGCATTTTGTAACATTATAAATAGGAGTTAGGAAAGGAGAGAAAGGGCTTTTGGCAGGGATTTAATTTTCAGACTTGTACGAGTTATCTTGTGTATGTTCTATGAAAGTAAAATCTTCTAATAAAAGCCGGGAGAGGATGTTTTGCATGGGAATGAAGAATGGATGTGTATTGGATTATTCTGGTGACTTCCATACTTTAATGTGAGATCTTTCTTGCTTTCTGAATTATTTCTTTGCAACAAATGAGTTTCACTCCTTTCTGTGCAAACGAATTCTTTGTTTCATGAGTAATGAATATGTTTACATTAAATCAGAAGCTACCTTCTGATATCTCTCATCTCTGTTGTAGCATTCTCTTTCAGATTTAATGGCTAGTTGTTCTTTCTATAAGATAAGTGTTACAGCTCATTGCTCATGCTTTAATTTGGCTCCTTGCAGGGACAATTAGATTTATTTCAGGTGTTTTTTTAACTTAGATCTGTTCTTTCAGTTTTGCATCTAGATTGAATAATCTTGCTTCTCTCTTTGATGAGTAATGAAAATGTGTTATTTGTAATTAGAAGCTATCTTCTGAGATCTTTTATCTTGCTGTAGTTTTCTCTTTAAGCTTTAATGGCTGCCTATTCATTCTTTAAAGATAACTCTTACAGCTCATTTCTCATGCTTTAAATGTGCTCCTTGCAAGGATAGTTAGGTGTATTTCAGTTTTATACTTAGATCTGTTTTCTCAGTCTTGCATCTAGATTAAATATAGACTAGGCACTTGCACATCATTATAAAACCTAAAATTCAAAAGAAAGGTGGATCGGACCGTAACCGATATAATTGGAATAAAACTCCAAATCCACGGTTGTCGGAACCACTAACCGGACGGATTCCCTATACCAAACGGTAGATAATCGAGTTGGTATCATCTATCGGGGAGAATCCCTTTCTGATTGATGCTACGATATCCGAGGCATCAACAGTTTTTGGCGCTAGAAGGAGGGCCTGAAAGTGCATGGCTAATAGAGGAAAATCTTCCACTATCATAGATGTCACTAAAAACCCGCTTAAAGAAAGCATTTCAAACAGCCCAAATCTTGAATTATTAAATCAAGAAAGCCTCATTTATGATCTTGAGCCTGAAGAAGCTTTGAACGCTGTCCCTTTTACATAAATAGAGGATTTGAGAAGGCATACAAGATCCTATGTAAAGCAGCTAGGTGGTTTAAACGCTGTAAATTTTCTCCCTAGGAAGAGTACCCCTAGAAAAGAGCCACAATATACCCGACATTCGATTCTTGTTCAAAGTTTTGAAGAACTTGTGAATTTGACTTTGGAAGAAATTTCAGACACTCTTAACAAGGCAGATCTTGAAAACTCAGAAAAAATTTCAGACCAAGGAAACCTTGAAGAACTTGTCACTCCAAAGAGTACTCCCCAGAATTCACTGTACAATTCTCCGCCAGGTTCTCCACATCCAAACATGGTTGTACCTGCTTGGAGAGCAAGGGGAGCGCTGAACCTAGCTGGACCATTCCATAATCTTCCAAAAAACCCAGAAAAGGTCTTGCCTAAGTTCGATCCAGGGAAAGCCATTTCGGCGGAAGACCATCTCAAGAGTTTTTACTTAGCTCTGAACCTTTTGAACGTACAACATGAAGACATAGTTTGCAGGCTGTTTCCATATACATTCGAGCCAAAAGTATCATCCTAGTACTTCAACCTACAACCCAGCTCAATCTCTAGTTGGGATGAATTCGAAAACTGTTTTTTAAAGAAATACGGAAACCAAAAGACTGTAGCAACACTCATGAAAGAACTCTTATCCATGAGAATGGAAAAGAAAGAAAAGGTTCAAGACTTTAATCAAAGATTCACAACATTGTTAAATAACTTCAGTGAAGCTAATAAACCAGCAAAGGAATCCCTGATTGAATACTACACTACAGCTCTTGAAGGACCCATAGCAATGTTCGTAAAAAGGTCCAAGAAAACTACCCTGATAGAGAACTTTGAGGAAGCTAGAAAGGTAGAAGAAGAAGCTGATAGCATTGCTAAACATGCCTTAGATGTAGAACCAAAACCAACAGCTAGTAAAAAGACCTTGCTGCTCACTAGAGGTAAAGAAGATCCATCTACTGACATGGAAAATGTAGTCAAGATGATGCAGAAATTATCTAATAAAATTGTAGATCTCGAGAAAGACAAGGCTGCTAGCACATCTAGGAAATCTTTCAAGCCATTTTATAAAAGGAGGGAAGACGGTGATCAAACTCATCCACCAATGAATACTTCTCTTGTCTTAAACTTGAACGAAATAGGGATGGAAAATTTCTGCACTTTTCATCAACAACCACATTCGGAAAAGAGCTGGCCGCAATGGATTAATTCCATGAGCTTAGTCATGAACCAAATGCTAGATTCACAGATCCCAGACCAAGATGATTCTCCAGAAGAATCGAGCCCTGAACTAGAGGAACCAACCCCGGACACTACTATGGTGCTATGGGACTGGGTACCTATGACTGAATTAGCAGAAGAGGATCCCATAGAAAGCTCTCCCTCTACCGTAAATGTTGCTATTCGCAGCAAAGGCCCTATTGCGGATCCTGTGCCAAGCACAGCTCCTCATAAGCCTAAAGATTCAAAAGAACCTCCTAGGAGACACATAACAATTATCCCACCACAGCCAAAAGTCATCCAAACAGCGACCAAGCAGACAAACACTGACAACGTAGTTCAACCACCTAAGGTCGCAAAGAGCAAAACAGATCATCCAGCTCGAATTGGGAACGAATCTGACATAATACGATATTATCGAAGATATCAAGAAGGTCAAAGCAAATGTGTCAATCTTTGACATGTGCAGCTTGCCCCATCAACGAGACAAGCTACTGCATGTTCTACAACCCCAGACCAGCACTCCATTAGCGGATTCTCAAGACAATCCCGAAATTAATGAGGCTAGCATCGGTGGGAAATCTAAATCTCAAACATTGCCATTCCTATTGACATTTGAAATTTTCAACCATAATGTTCACAACTGTTTGGTAGATTCTGGAGCATCCTCAAACGTTATGCCATTGTCCATTTGTAAAAAAATAAACGGGCAGCCTGTGCCATCTCCAGCCCAAATTATCCAATTACATAGGACTGTTGTCAAAGTGATTGGGGAGATGAAAGACGTCCTCATTATATTATCAGCTGACACTAGAGTCTGTCAATTCATTGACATAATGGTGGTCGATATTCCTGAAGCCTATGGGATGATTTTAAGTAGGGATTGGTCTACCAAGCTGAGTGGCTATTTTGCTACTGATTGGTCTCATCTATGGTTGCCTTATCAGAACAGGAAGAATCAAATTAAAGTCCTAAGAGAACCTCATATGAAGCAAAACGTAACTCAGTTAGAAGAAAAAAATGAGGCTATAGCTTTCTCATCCTCGGTGCTGGGGAATTATTTCTTAGAAATGGATCCGGGTAATTATCAGTCTGAAGCCATTAGCCATGAATCAGATAAACAGTTCGATCTCCTTCATTTCTCGTGGATTGATGATGTTGATTGTAACATAGTTAGTTTAGTTACTGATTTAGATCACAGAGATACTAACTTAGTTGAATCAAAAGATATTTTCTGGACATTATACTTTGATGGTTCTAAAACTCTGGAAGGATCTGGAGCCAGTTGTGTTCTAATAGATCCAAAAAGAAACAAGTATTTTTTGTCTTGTAGATTAGAATTCGATTGCAATAACAACACCGCTGAATATGAAGCTTTGGTACATGGGCTAAAGAAGGCCATTGGCTTAAATGTTAAGTACCTCAAGGTCCTTGGTGACTCCGAGATAGTTGTAAGACATGTAAGGGACACCACTCATTGTCTCTCACCTCATTTGAAGGGTTATCAGGCTGAGGTATGGGATTTAATTATGCATTTTGACACTTTCAATATAAAATCTATTCCTAGATTGCAAAATTCTGCAGCTGATTTGTTAGCAACATCTGCTTCTAGGTTGGTACCGTCAAATAATAAATGCTCAATTGAATTGATTTTCAGGCCTTCCGTTCCCGATAACATCACAAAATTCAGAGTCTTCGATGACGATGAACAAATTATCAGCTTTCTAACGAACGAAGATAGCTTCCAAGGAGCTCCGATAGATGAGGAAGAACACGATGTTGATTTGATGAAGAAGGATGAGGAGAAAGGAAATTTCATCCCTAAAGGGGTAAGGTCCCTCAAAATGCTGTTCGATCTTCAAAATAAGTTCAAAAGGCCGGATAATACCAAAACTAACAGCTCATCAATGCAACATGAGTTAGTTAATTTGGGTACTGAGGCAGAACTAAAATTTGTCAACCTTGGAAAATGTTGTTCACCAGGAGAAAGAGACAGGTTCATCAAATTGTTTAAACAATACAAGGATGTTTTTGCATGGACCTATGAAGATCTGAAGACGTATAACGTCCACATTATTCATCATGTTATACCAATGAAAGCGGGTGTCAAGCCATTTCAACAGCAGTTAAGAAGGATGCATCCTACTCTAGAACCGCTGATCCAAAAGGAATTAAAGAAGCTCCTAGACGCTAAGATAATTTTTAAGGTCCGGCATTCTGAATGGGTTGAAAACTTGGTTCCTGTAAGAAAGAAGTCAGGAGAGATAAGGCTATGTGTATATTTCAGAAATTTAAACAGAGCTTCGGATAAAGACAACTACCCCGTCCCTTCAATGGAACAAATCCTTCAAATGGTGTCAGGATCCGAATTGTTTTCTCTTCTCGATGGTTTCTCTGGCTACAATCAAGTGTTAGTAGCCGAATAAGATCGCCTTAAGACTACTTTCCAAACTAAGTGGGGAACTTTCTCCTACAAAAGGATGCCATTCGGTCTGATAAACGCGGGAGCTACATTCCAAAGAGCAATGGATATCGCCTTCCGAGGATTGGGTGGGCAATGTGTTGTTGTATACTTAGACGATGTGACAGTCTTTTCAAAGAAAAGGGAAGATCATGTTGTTCATCTGAGGCATATTTTTGAGCGTTGTCGGAAATATGGTATTTCTTTGAATCCCAAGAAGAGCGTATTTGTTGTTCCCGAAGGTAAACTCTTGGGCCATATCATTTCTAAAGGGGGAGTGTCAATATATCAAGAAAGAGTCCAAGCTATCAATAAGATTCCAATGCCTTACAACAAGAAATCTATGCAGTCCTTTATGGGCACCATCAATTTTGTCCGCAGGTTTGTTCCGGATTTCGCACAAATTGTTAAGCCATTGCAACAGATGGTTAAACAAAGCATACAATTCAAGTGGACAGATTTGGAGAAGGACGCATTTAGAGATATCAAGGCAGCTATAGCCAAGGCTCCTTCCTTAAGGATCCCAGATTTTGATAAGGATTTCATCTTGTATACCTTTGCTTCGGATGACTCCCTCGCAGCGGTACTCACGCAAAAGGTGGAGCTGGGAGACGAATACGCAATTTCATTTATGAGCACTGGTCTGCAAGGGGCTGAGCTGAACTATCCCTTGGTTGACAAGCATGCATATGCGGTCTTCAAAGCGGTCAAGCAGTTTAGGCCATATATTCTAAAGAACAGAACGAAAGTTATAGTTCCTCACCCGGCTGTTAGGTCCCTTTTCATTCAAAAGGAACTAGGAGAAAGGAGGGGCAACTGGGTCACAACTCTTCAATAATATGATTTGGAATTTAAACCAGCCACGATCATCAAAGGGCAAGGCCTATGTAAACTACTTGCGGGAAACTCGACTGATGAAGAACAACATTGGAAGAATGAAGCTGAGCTAAATTCGGTTGAAGTTTGTCCCATCTTCTCGACCCCCCAGTCATGGTATAGAGATCTGGTACACTATTTATAGCAGGGATATCTACCTGAGCACTGGAACTCTAAACAAAGAAGGGCACTCCGTTTGAAATCAGCACCCTATCAAATCATTGATGGGATTCTTTTCAGGAAGAATTATGATGGAGTTTTCCTTAGATGTCTAGAAAATGAAGATGCAAGTAAAGTTGTTAAGGAATTGCATGATGGCCCCGTAGGTGGACATTATTCAAGAGAGACAACAGCACACAAGATACTGAGAGCTGGTTATTATTGGCCCACTTTGTTCCGAGATGCCCACACGTATACACGAAACTGTGATGTATGTCAAAGAAGTGCCGGGAAATTACCTAAGGCAGCAGGACCCTTGCAGCCGGTTATTATCTCTGAGCCTTTTGAACAATGGGGTATATATGTTATCAGAGAGATAAATCTGAATTCTTCATTACAACATCGATATATCCTGACGGCTACTGACTACTTCACTAGATTGACGGAAGCCATCCCGTTGCGCAGGATCAACGAAGACGCAGTCATCAGCTTCTTGAAAGAGAACATCATAACCAGGTTTGGGGTTCCAATTTCCCTTGTTTTTGATAATGCTACTTATTTTTCATCTTGCAAGATAAATGAATTTGTTTATGAATGGGGAATTAAGTTGCATTATTCAGCCAATTATTATCCTCAAGGGAACGGATTAGCTGAATCCTCAAACAAGAATCTGATTCAAATTCTTAAGAAGACTGTGATAGAAAACCAAAGAAGTTGGCATGTAGCTCTCCCAAACGCCTTATGGGAAGATAGGGTGACCCCAAATAACGCTTTAGGTGTTTCCCCTTTCACTCTTGTCTATGGAAAGGAAGCCATCCTTCCCCCAAACATCTTGCTCCCATCCTTACAGTTATCCCAAGCCTCTCGGGGTTCTGGTAGCCAATCCTTACAATCTAGGATCAATACCCTGCTTCAACTTGAAGAAGCCCAACAGAAAGCCAAAGACCAATTCCATCAACACCAAGACATAGTTAAGAGATGGTTCGATAAGAGGAAGTCCGGTAAAAGAATTTTTGAAGTTGGGGACTTAGTCCTGAAATGGGACCATAATCATGAAGGCAAATGAATGCATACCAAATTTCAACATCTATGGGTAGGCCCGTACCAAATTTCGACAAAACTAGGCCCATCCACTTATAAATTGACAAATCTCGAGGGAGAAGAAGTAACCCTTCCTCTCAATGGCCTCGCCCTGAAACAATACTTTGCATAGTCTCTTTGAGACTGCCTGTACATAAATAAAGTTTTCTTTCATTGTTGATTCAGCCTTTACTTGTTTTATTTTCGGCCATTTTGTCTCTTTTATTGTCATTTGAACCTTCGCAACAAGTTTTGTTCTCTGAAAGCCCTTTTGGTTAGTTTCTCGTCGAGGATAAGTCTCTCAAAGAAATCTCGCAACCCATGAGTCTGGAACTATGCTCAAATGAATTATGTCTGTTGTACTCTCGCTGAAATATTCAGAAGGAAGGAAGCCTACTCTGCTAGTCACACTAATCCTGTTTAAAATAGCGGAGAACCATGACCATCTTCATTACTATCTCTGGGATCCACCCACTCTCACACTTAAAGGCATCTCAAGAAGGTTTACCAAAGTTGGACCCATGGAAAGTAGTACATCTCGAGGACATAGGGTATTGAAATGACTCCATGCTGCAAATTTAACAGCCAAAATGGCTTATACTTAAGAGTCAGTTTTCCAGAGATTCTAGCCTCAATTAAAGCATGGCTGAGACAAAAGAAAAAGACGTGTGAAATAAAGAAGGTTGTCCAAAAGGATCAGCCCAAAATGGGCTCCTCTTCGTCCATGAGGCTTGATCAAATCAATAAAATTTCTAACTCACACAAAAGGACATTATGGATTGAGGAGCCTAAATCAAAGATCATGTCCAAAGAAAATATCTTTGGAAGGCTCAAACAGCTAAGCTGTCCAAAATACAAACATCCAAAAGGATGCAAGCAGCATGGGAATGAGGAACAGGAGCAATAATGTCCATGAGAAAGTGTTGCTAATCTTGTGGAGTCCGATAGTAGTAACCATTTGAAAGATGACCCTCCTAAAATGAATC
This sequence comes from Larix kaempferi, assembly GCA_027924585.1. Lineage (NCBI taxonomy): Eukaryota > Viridiplantae > Streptophyta > Pinopsida > Pinales > Pinaceae > Larix > Larix kaempferi. The sequence continues at coordinate 13,436,613 of BSBM01000101.1, read as the reverse complement.
TCATATGTTGGCCCTTAGAGATTTGTAAAGATGTCTCGGTCAAAGCTCCCTTTCCCCAATGGCTAGCATGTAAAGTGCCTTCTTCCCCTCACATGAATTTAAGTGCTCAGCTGAGTATTGCACCTAAGATAGATGTCTTTGATAAGGTTTCAGACCATGAAGAGGAATTTTTCAGAGATCTGTGTTCGCCAGTGACTCGCCATTGTTGTTGCAGCAACATCCCCCACAAAATTTTGTACATATTGGGGCCCCTCCTTTCATTTTTTTAGAAAGGATTCCTTAAGAGGCCATTCCCAGCTTTTAACTTTGTTTTTTAATAGAAAATCTTGCTATGAACCACTCCAAGTCTCCCTTCCTCTAAGAGTAAAATTCATGAAGTCTTCCTGGAAATCGCGGAACGATTTTATAAAGCCCCCGCAGTTGCGGAAGTACTCAAGGTTCCCTCCCGAAACGGCGGAAGCCTTTTTGTTCAAGTTTCTCGAAAAAGGAAGGACTTAGAAACTTTTTGAAAAGTCACGGAACATAAGAAGGAAGATCCGCGGATCCATTCATCTTTTTCTCCCGAAACGGCGGGAACCGTTTGCATAAGCACCCCAAAAAAACTTGGATTTTCCTCTCGCGGTTGCAGAAATTATTTGGGAAAGTCTCTCAGCATTTCGGAGCCTTTCGGGCTATCTTCCTGTAGTTGCGGAAGCCAATCGCACAAGCCGCTCGAAAATTATTAGAAATTGTTGTGGGAAAGTTGCGGAAGTGTTTGAGTTATCTCTCCCGAAACGACGAGCGCTATTCGCCAAATCCTCCCGAAACTTCGAAAAGAACTTAGAAATTTTCTTTGAAAATTGGGGAAACCTTTTGGTTTTTTTTTCTCCCGCAGTTGCGGAAACCTTCACAAAAGCTTTCCGAAACGTCGAAACAATAGACCTTTGCGGAACCATTCAAAGAAGTCGTCCGCAACTGCGGAAGCTTTCAGGTTACCCCTTCGAAATAGCAGAGGCTAATGGCAAAAGCTTTCCGAAGCGCTCTCGAAGTTCGGCCGATACTTAGAAAAAAATATCAAGTTCGCGGGAGCTTTTGCGGAAGAATTGGCAGAGGCCTTCCGAAACTACGGAAGCCATTTTTGAAAGCTTTCCGCAATTTCGGAAGCTTTAGCGTTGTCATCCCAAAAAGGGCCGCTGAAAGACTTAGAGGTTCACGTTCATTTTTTGCGGAATCCGTTCGCCAATTCCTCCCGAAATGGTGGGGAGCTTCGCGGAATGATTCCGCAAGTGATCAGCTTATCTTCGTGAGAATTACGGGAGGATTCACCGATCTCTCCCGAAACGCCGAAGTCGTTCCGTGTAACCTTCCGCAATGGCGGGCGGATTTCGTAAGTCCATCCCAAAGATGGCGGTCATGCACGCATATCGAGACAACGATGTGACTACAGCGTACAAAGTTTACAAGCGTTTTAATGGCGCCACCCACCGTATTGAAACCTCGCACGTGTGTAGAACGTTTAAATAAACAATTGCGTTGGACCGACCCCATTGCCATTTGTGTTGATTAACAAAACTGTTGGACGCCGTGCAACCGCTCCAGCTCAACTTGCTCGTCCACGTCCGCGTTCACTTCAGCCACCTCATCGTTTTCCAGGTAGGATTCTAACCGTGAAATTTGCTTCATCTGCATGGTAGATTACTTTTCAAGTTTTCGTTTTGTCTCAGACATGGCTTGTGGACACTGGCTGCATACTTCATTATTTTAAAATCACGAAGGCCCCATGGACTTTTCGTGTCCCCAGCCGAAAGCTAAAACTATAGCCACCCGGGATTTTTCGTAAGCCTTAGTCCCCGCGTAGCCGCTACCCAATTAAAATTCTAAAGCCAGGCGCCATCGTCCCTGTTCAAGTTCCCAAACCTAACGTAGAACGCCTCGCCAAGTGCCATCGGATAGCCATAGGATGCCTCGTCAAACATTATAAATAACAGTAGCAGTTAGGATGAAACCCCTCGCCTGTTTGTCAACGCGGAGGGCCATCCTTGGTTTCATCTTGAATTTGTTTCAACCCCGGACTCGCCCACCACTAATCATTAAAAGGACTCCATGGTGAAGGATACCATCCCTCCTAGAGTGGGGCCGAGAGCAGGTTGCTTCCGCAACATGCTCATCCTCTTAGGAGCATTCCAAACCCACCCCCTTAAAAGAATTAGGATGATTAAATATAGATGTTTTGTTTGGAATCGTGTATTTTGCTTCCCAACATGCAGCTTCACAATTTATGTATATGTCTCATTCACATATTAAGATGATGATGCTCTCGGTTAAAATCTCACAGTATGTTGCTCAATTTCATAATGACTTGTATTTGGGTGCTATCAGGGATAAGTCAAAATGCCAAAAGGTGGTAGGAAGAAGGCTAAAATGACAGGAAAGAAGCCTACGCCACTTAAAACTGAGACCACACTCTAGGCTACTAGGTGCACCACCGGTGTTCCTCCAGAAATCTGTTGGGGTGACATTTATAGGATGATCCGAGACCAAGATGTCCCGGACATGTTGCTAGAAGAGGGGCAGATTTATCTAAATATCAAAGCTTCAGGCATAGCCAGAGCTGCTACCCGCCCTAAACTGTTCCCATGTTTTGAGGTAATCGGGTGGATACTCGAACATGCCGATGCGGAAGGAAGAGTAATTCATGACAGCGGGAAGATAGCCATTGCCTCATTTCACCCAGCATACCTGGCCGCGGCTTACAAATTTCCCCACACCCAGCAATCTTTGACTGATGAATGGCTGGGCCAGATGAACAACGTTGAGATGGCCAAAAAGCTACTAGTTGCAGGCAAGCATTTGAGAAAGAAAGGTAATGATGAATACGATGTCCAGAATCTAAGACCTCCTTTCAGGTTGATCACCTTGATGTTGTGCAGAATCTTCGGCATGCCCGATGGCACTGTGTACAAGATTCAGTGGGTCCCTATAATCCACTTCATGGCATTTAAAGGAACTGTGTTTGACTGGGACACTCTCCTGTCAGACAGTTTAGCCTCAATGATAGTTGCTGCAAGAGAAGGACTGGCCTTGAAGAAGGCAGAATTTTTCATGTCCTCATATCTGATTGATTGTGTTTTGGCCAAGGTATCTTTCCCCAAATTGGGTTGCACATGGGATAAGGCCACCACCCCGGTTTATACCGCTTTCAGGATGTTGTGGGCTCAGAATTACAAACCCAGCTATAAGCTCATCTGTGAGGGGTTCATCATGCCCCTATATGAGCAGCTATTCAAGGAAGAGCCCAACTGCCTATCGGAAAATGCCATGGAAGTCCTTGAAAATCATGGATATTTTTATTTCTCGGATCAAGGCACCTATCTCAGGATGTTTGGAGGAACTAAAGCTCCATATATTTTGCCAAGATATGCTACAGATTATGTGGTCCTTAAAGAGGCAGTGAGACAGATTTTCCTGGATGGAATTGGCGCCGTACTCAACAAGAAGCATAAGGCCTCCTTCCCCCCTCTACCTTTCTGCATAGGAGCTTACAAGTTCTCGGGGGTTTCCTCAGCTGAAGAGTTTGTTCAGGAGCTGAAAGCCTTCCACTTCGGTGAGGTAATCTTCCACAGGAATGACAGGAAGGGAAAAGTGGCCGAACACTGTAGGGAGATTTATGCTCATTTCGAGTACTCTCATTATCATGATGCCGAGGAGGAGGTATTCAGAGGCATCAGCAACATGGCTGAGCCGTGAACCTTTCGCCAAGGTAGTGGAGCAAGTTCTAGCTCTACCAAGACCCAGGAAACTAGCCAACAGAAGGAGAAAGAAGCCGATGAATCCCGAGCTCAGGAACAACTCAGATTGAAAGAGAAAGCAAGGTTACTACGAGAAGCTGAAGAAGCAAGGGCACAGCAGGAAGCTGAGGAAGCAAGGTTACTGCAAGAGGCTGAAGTTGCCAGATTGCAGCAAGAAGCAGAAAGTGAAAGGCTGCAAAAAGAGGATGAAGATGAAAGGCAATGGAAGGAGAATGAAGATCAGCTACAAGCTGAACAAGCTGAGGTAGAGCGGAAAGCAGAAGAAGAGCTTAAAGCAGGTGAAGATGCCCAGGTAGGTGGCTCCGGTGCACAAGAAATGGAAATTGACGTACCTCAAACAAGTGTCTCCGGCACTCAAAACGTGGAGGTGGACGCAGCACAGGCTAGTGGTTCTGGTACCCAAAATGTGGGAACAAATCAAACTCAGGTAGTCTGGACCCCACCAGCGGAGGTAGAAATAGACATTATGGACCTCCCAATTGTCCCATACACTCCATCAAGAGAACATACGGTATCCAGGTGGGATGAGTTTGTCTATGACAAGAAGAGGAAATCAATGGTCCTTAAATCAGAAGAGAGGATCAAAAGACTCTTCCAGGAGGATATTATTACCCACCGGGAGATCACTGTGATGCAGAATACAGATAAGGATCCCTTAGCTATGGCATCCACCGCTGTAGAGACATCAAAAGCGTCACTGGACAATGTAGGTGATATAGTAAGACAGAGTGAATCGACAAAGAGGAGAGCTCGTATGCTACAACAAACTGTGGCTAATGAGCAAGCCTACAGGGACCTTGTTGTGAACAAGTATAACCGCCTGTCAGTTAAACATAAAGAGCTGTCAGACAAATATAACCGGTTAGAGGAAGAAAAGGAGAAGCTATCAGTCCTGATGATGATTGAGGAAGCAGAAAAGAATGATGCAGTAGCCAGAGTGTCCCATCTTGAGAGAGACAAGATGGCATTAGCTGAACAATTAGAGTAGGCTGAGGGCAGAACCATAGACATGTCTCCCTTCCATGAGCTGTCCTGCAGCATCCTGAAGCAAATAAACGACACCCAGGAGCTAATCACTAATGATGTATGCCAGCTCAAGGCCATGGTGGTCAGGTTAAAAGAAGTTAATGCAGAGGCCCATAGAATTAAAGCTAAATATACTCGGGTTAAGGCAAATATCCTAAGCCAAATAGAATGGAGAGAAGGAAATGTAGATTTCCCCACTCATCTCCCATTCAAATCTGTAGACGGTTTCAATGAGGACATAGCCCTTTTGGAGTTTGGCAGAAACTGTGGTAGCAAGCTTATGGCCAGTGTACGAGGGACAACGGATAAAATTAACAGTCTGTATCAAAGGATCCAAGGAGTGCATGACAAATGCAAATTAAACTTCCCTCAGTCCCTGGAGGATTTTCCAGAAAAGGAACAACGTTTGTCTGAACTGAAGGAAGAACTAGGCGTTCAAATGGAGTATGTGAAGAGGATTGATGTCCTAGCTATTGATGACCTCCAACATTATATTGGATTGTCATCACTCCACAACCATCTGCTGAAGGAAATGCACCAAGCAGCAATAGCAGAGATTCAAGACATTGGAGCAGAGCTCGGGAAAAATGTGACTTCTCAGAAAATATTGTTTCCTGCTGCAGCAAACGTAGTCATAAGGGACACTGGCATTTGGTATAGCTACATAGCAGAAGAGGAGAAGATGGCAAAAGTAGCAGCTATTACAGCAAATCCAGACTCTTCTCCCCCAGCAGTAACAGAAACTCCATCCGGCTCGATTTCTTCTTCCCAGGCAGCAGCAGCAGCAACAGTGAGTTCGAGTGCCTCTCCTAAGGCAACATCAGCAGCATCAGTTGATTTGGGCGATCCTCTTCCAGCTGAAGCACATGCACAAGAATGACAACGCTGATATTAAAACATTATTTCTACTTTTTTGTATTTTGGCTCTCAAATGTGTAAAACGTGGAACTATGGGACAGCTGTCCCTTTTCCTTTTTTTAAATATTTTTTTCTGTAAAAGAAGGAGTCACATTTGTCTATTATAGAGGAAAATTCCTGTAGGTTACAAGTGTAAAAGGCCAAGTGGTATCCCAAAGGGAATTTTGTAACATTATAAATAGGAGTTAGGAAAGGAGAGAAAGGACTTTTGGCAGGGATTTAATTTTCAGACTTGTACGAGCTATCTTGTGTATGTTCTATGAAAGTAAAATCTTGTAATAAAAGCCGAGAGAGGACGTTTTGCATGGGAATGAAGAATGGATGTGTATTGGATTATTCTGGTGACTTCCATACTTTAATGTGAGATCTTTCTTGCTGTATGAATTATTTCTTTGCAACAAATGAGTTTCACTCCTTTCTGTGCAAACAAATTCTTTGTTTCATGAGTAATGAATATGTTTACATTAAATCAGAAGCTACCTTCTGATATCTCTCATCTCTACTGTAGCATTCTCTTTCAGATTTAATGGCTAGCTGTTCTTTCTTTAAGATAACTGTTACAGCTCATTGCTCATGCTTTAATTTGGCTCCTTGCAGGGACAATTAGATTTATTTCATGTGTTTTTTTTAACTTAGATCTGTTCTTTCAGTTTTGCATCTAGATTAAATAATCTTGCTTCTCTCTTTGATGAGTAATGAAAATGTGTTATTTGTAATTAGAAGCTATCTTCTGAGATCTTTTATCTTGCTGTAGTTTTCTCTTTAAGCTTTAATGGCTGCCTGTTCATTCTTTAAAGATAACTCTTACAGCTCATTGCTCATGCTTTAAATGTACTCCTTGCAAGGATAGTTAGGTGTATTTCAGTTTTATACTTAGATCTGTTTTCTCAGTCTTGCATCTAGATTAAATATAGACTAGGCACTTGCACATCATTATAAAACCTAGAATTCAAAAGAAAGGTGGATCGGGCCATAACTGGTATAATTGGAATAAAACTCCAAATCCACGGTTGCCGGAACCGCTAACCGGACCGATTCCCTATACCAAACAGTAGATAATCTAGTTGGGATCATCTATCGGGGAGAATCCCTTTCTGATTGATGCTACAATATCCGAGGCATCAACAAGGTCTTTTGGATGCGAGACAGAATGAGCCACAGAATGATGACTGTGGCTCCGATCGACAGACCATTGACTCCATTGGATTCAGGACACCGAGATAGTGCCAGGGGTGCCCCTCTCCTCCGGTCTAGTGGCCCCGGTGCCATCTTGTATGTCCAGCTTGGAAACTAGGGTTTTTCTCAGTGAGGGATTGTGCAATTTTTGCACACGAGGGTCAACTTTCATCCGCCGGGCACTTACGGCCAGTGTTCACAGCCGAAACCTGCCTAAACACACCTGCAGCACTCCCCGAAGCCCATGTTTGCTGCACGGTTGGACTTCCATGCCCCCGGCAAGTATCCAGTAGGTGTCCCTGAAGGCCTTTTGGATGCGAGACAAAATGAGCCATAGAATGATGACTGTGGGTCCGATCGACGAATTGTTGACTCCATTGGATTTAGGACACCGAGAAAGTGCTAGGGGTGCCCCTCTCCTCTAGTCCCATGGCCCCAGTGCCATCTTGTACATTTATCTTGGAAACTAGGGTTTTGATCAGTGAGGGAGTGTGCAATTTTTGCACACAGGGGTCAACTCTGCAAAATCTTCCACCGAGCACTTACAACTAGCGTTCCCAGCCGAAACCTGCCTATACACACCTGCAAGACTCCCCGGAGCCCAGTTTTGCTGCACGGTTGGACTTCCATGCCCCTGGTAGGTATCCAACAGGTGTCCCTGAAGGCCTTTTGGATGCGAGACAGAACGAGCCATAGAATGACGACCATGGCTCCGATCGATGAACCGTAGACTCCGTTGGATTTAGGACGCCGGGATAGTGACAGGGGTGCCCCTCTCCTTTGGTCTCGTGGCCCCGATTCCATCTTGTATGTCCATCTTGGAAACTAGGGTTTTGCTCAGTGAGGGAGTGTGCAATTTTTGCACACGGGGGTCAACTATGCAAAATCATCCACCGGGCACTTATGATGATGATGATGATGGTGATGATGATGGTGATGGTGATGGTAATGGTGACGGCAATGGTGATGGTGATGGTGATGGTGATGGTGATGAAGATGATGACGATGGAGAAGATGATGATGATGGAGATGTTGATGAGGAACCTAGAGTTAGAGTTAGAGTTATTGTTAGAGTTAGAGTTAATGATGATGATGGATATGGTGGTGATGATGGAGACGTTGATGATGATGGTGATGGTGACGGTGATGGTGATGGTGATGGTGATGGTGATGGTGACGGTGATGGTGATGGTGATGGTGACGGTGAGGATGAAGAAGATGGATTAGTGCTATGGTTTGGGTGAGGGTTAGGGCTAGAGTTATAGAAGGAAATTTAATTAGGGTTAGAGTTAGAGTTAATGATGATGATGAAGACATGATGATGATGGTGACGGTGACGATGATGGTGATGGTTATGGTGAGGATGAAGAAGATGGCTTAGTGCTAGGGTTTGGGTGAGGGTTAGGGCTAGAGTTATAGAAGGAAATTGAATTAGGGTTAGAGTTAGAGTTAATGATGATGATGAAGACATGATGATGATGGTGACGGTGACGGTGATGGTGATGGTGATGGTAAGGATGAAGAAGATGGCTTAGTGCTAGGGTTTGGGTGAGGGTTAGGGCTAGAGTTATAGAAGGAAATTTAATTAGGGTTATAGTTAGAGTTAATGATGATGATGAATACATGATGATGATGGTGATGGTGATGGTGATGGTGATGGTGATGGTGATGGTGAGGATGAAGAAGATGGCTTATTGCTAGGGTTAGGGTGAGGGTTAGGGCTAGAGTTATAGAATGAAATTGAATTAGGGTTAGAGTTAGAGTTAATGATGATGATGAAGACATGATGATGATGGCGATGGTGACGGTGATGGTGATGGTGAGGGTGAGGGTGAAGAAGGTGGCTTAGTGCTGGGGTTTGGGTGAGGGTTGGGGCTAGAGTTATAGAAGGAAATTGAATGAGGGTTAGAGTTAGAGTTAATGATGATGATGAAGACATGATGATGATGGTGACGGTGATGGTGATGGTGATGGTGATGGTGAGGATGAAGAAGATGGATTAGTGCTAGGGTTTGGGTGAGGGTTAGGGCTAGAGTTATAGATGGAAATTGAATTAAACACACATTTCATTCAAAGTGGAAATATTTTATTACAAGAACAATGGCAGAATTGAGTATTTTAGTTTTTTTGGAATTCTAGATTCACTGTTTAATTCAAAATTTAATGAAATATGTGTTATTAGGGTTAGAGTTAGAGTTAATGATGATGATGAAGACATGATGATGATGGTGACGGTGACGGTGATGGTGATGGTGATGGTAAGGATGAAGAAGATGGCTTAGTGCTAGGGTTTGGGTGAGGGTTAGGGCTAGAGTTATAGAAGGAAATTTAATTAGGGTTATAGTTAGAGTTAATGATGATGATGAATACATGATGATGATGGTGATGGTGATGGTGATGGTGATGGTGATGGTGAGGATGAAGAAGATGGCTTATTGCTAGGGTTAGGGTGAGGGTTAGGGCTAGAGTTATAGAATGAAATTGAATTAGGGTTAGAGTTAGAGTTAATGATGATGATGAAGACATGATGATGATGGCGATGGTGACGGTGATGGTGATGGTGAGGGTGAGGGTGAAGAAGGTGGCTTAGTGCTGGGGTTTGGGTGAGGGTTGGGGCTAGAGTTATAGAAGGAAATTGAATGAGGGTTAGAGTTAGAGTTAATGATGATGATGAAGACATGATGATGATGGTGACGGTGATGGTGATGGTGATGGTGATGGTGAGGATGAAGAAGATGGATTAGTGCTAGGGTTTGGGTGAGGGTTAGGGCTAGAGTTATAGATGGAAATTGAATTAAACACACATTTCATTCAAAGTGGAAATATTTTATTACAAGAACAATGGCAGAATTGAGTATTTTAGTTTTTTTGGAATTCTAGATTCACTGTTTAATTCAAAATTTAATGAAGTATGTGTTAATAGGGTTAGAGTTAGAGTTAATGATGATGATGAAGACATGATGATGATGGTGACGGTGACGGTGATGGTGATGGTGATGGTGAGGATGAAGAAGATGGATTAGTGCTAGGGTTTGGGTGAGGGTTAGGGATAGAGTTATAGAAGGAAATTGAATTAGGGTTAGAGTTAGAGTTAATGATGATGATGAAGACATGATGATGATGGTGACGGTGATGGTGATGGCGATGGTGATGGTGAGGATGAAGAAGATGGCTTAGTGCTAGGGTTTGGGTGAGGGTTAGGGATAGAGTTATAGAAGGAAATTGAATTAGGGTTAGAGTTAGAGTTAATGATGATGATGAAGATGGTGGTGATGATGAAGACGTTGACAGTGATGGTGATGATGAAGAAGATGGTTTAGTGCCAGGGTTTGGGTGAGGGTTAGGGCTAGAGTTGTAGAATGAAATTGAATTAGGGTTAGAGTTAGAGTTAATAATGATGATGAAGATGGTGATGATGGTGAAGACATGATGATGATGGTGATGGTGATGGTGATGGTGAGGATGAAGAGGATGGTTTAGTGCTAGGGTTTAGGTGAGGGTTAGGGATAGAGTTATAGAAAGAAATTGAATTAGGGTTAGAGTTAGAGATGAAGATGGTGGTGATGATGAAGACATTGATGGTGATGGTGATGGTGAGGATGAAGAAGATGGTTTAGTGCTAGGGTTTGGGTATCCTAAGAGTGTAAGACTCTAACTCTAGAGCACCTTGTTTGCATGGATAAATGGGCCAACTAAGTGCACCTGTACTAGGATTATCTGAGGCATGCAAGCATGTATCCTCCTAGAGATATGCCCCCCTTAACGTAGACTATAATCCTCACATATGAGTGCATAGGGAACTGCACTCTCTCACTGTGCATGCAAAACTAAATAAAACAAAAAATGCAGAATTAGAACTGAACTGCTAATTTAGGAAAAACATCTAAACTGGAAATTAATGGAGGATGGTGCATGCATGCACTTCCTATATCTCTCATCCATAAATGATAGTGCATCATGTTACATCTTTTTTTCACACCCAAGTGGCAAGTCCTAATCCTCTAATGCTACAAGTGCGACTTCCAAAAATGATTGCCACTGTCACCTTAGCAAAGATTTTCCCAAGTTTTAGGCCTACTTCAAAGGCCAAGGGAGGATTCTAGATCAAGGTTGGAGAAAAGGTCTTAGGATTTCAAACTTGTTTGAATATTAAGATGTGTTTTCCATTAACTTAAGGTCCCATGTGAGTGCTTAATTCAGAAAGTTGCAAGTGAATTAATCCAATAGACACCTTTCAGAAATAAATATTTGCTCGTGTGTAAAATGAAAGATCGTTCATGGATAAATAAATATATTCACAAAACTTAAATCAACAATGAATCATAATGTTGTAGAATCGAAATTCATATTAAAACATGTTGGATTATTTCCAAAAATCATCCACAAATGATATTATCTAATAACGCCAAGGTTATAGTTATTAGTTTACGAGTGATTATTGAATGAGACCCTTTTGGAGAGAGTAAAATCTTTGCAAGAGGGTGTTACCAAATCTATTAAGGATCCAAATAGGTTGTAGTGATTTGAGTCACTTCAATAAAGATGGCTGAAATCTTATCTTCACAAAATTAATTAATTAAATGTTTTTCCATATGATCCATGAGCATATAAATATAAAAAGATGCGTTGGAAATAAAATCAGTAAACCACTTGTGCAGGTTTGGTAACTTCTAGAATGTAAATGATTAGATGATTGTAAACATTCATTCAATAAACCATAAAAATTTAGGATATGTTGTGTGTAATTGCTTAAGACAAATTTGTTAAATAATAACCATTCAAATAACATGCAATTAACACTATGATCCATAGATTAGAGTTGTGAATCGAAGACAAAATCATGTATGCAAAACTGTAATCAAAGACAAACTCATATACACAAGTGCAGATCCATCTATTAATATGCAAAAATTATCCAATCATGTACAATTTTTTGAAAAATGGAACATCGTTCCCAGCATCTATATAATGGCAACTCGTGCCCCGTACAAAAAAAAGCAACTCGTGCCCTATACAAAATATGGCCCATGGTGCCCTGTAAAAAATATGGCAACTTGTGCTGAAAATGCCACATCCTGGCTAGTGTACATAGGAGGGTCTCTCAATCCTCCTGCCCACCCTCGGAGCTCCCAGGTGCATCTCCAAAACAAATCTTCCTCTTCTTTGTGCTAGAGGAAGCTGGGTCCTTCCGGCGTCTTTGAGCATGTCCCCCTGAGCCCTAAAACGACAACACTAATATGTCAACTTTTCCTGGCAATTATACAAGTATAAAACATAATTTCAAAATAAAATAGTTTTCAAATCTTGGATAACTCACCGCATGGAGACTGTAAGTCATGAGGGGGTCTCTTTCCTCCGTGATCCAAGTCTCTCGACAATTCCACCCTGCAACATTTAGAACAATCATATCAATGTTGAAACTAGATGCATATAGTAATTTCCATTAAAATTGAACGAGATTTTGATAAACTAGTCAATCCCACCGTGAACAAAATCGGCTAGTCTTCGGGGGCTGGCGGATGGAGCAGTCGGCTAGACAGCCTGCTCTAATTCTAGGGTGGACGATAAAGGGGAGGATGTAGCCACATGAATGGTGGCTACACCACTCGGGGGAACAGTGGAAGAAGGGGGGGGTGGCAGGAAGAGGCATGGATTGGGGTGGGCGAATTGGAGATGGACATCTAGGGCTATAAATCCCAAGTGGTTGTAGTATGGATTGAGGAAGCCTGGAAGGGGAAGCGAGTGTGGTGGGGGAATGTGGGGGGGGGGGGGGCAAGGTTTGTGTTGCGGTAGAGGGATGGGTGACTTTGGATGGGTGGTGTGCCATGGTCGGATGGGGGAGGGTGGGAACATGGGAAACTGGTACGGAGGTGGAGCTAGATATTATGCGTAAGGGGGAGCTGGATGGAACTGTGGTGCTATATAGGAGGGGGGGCTGGATGGAAGGGGTTGGGGAATGGGGCATGTATGCCAGGGGATACAACTGGCATATAGGGTGGCTGAAAGGTCAGGGAGGGAGGAATAATGGCACTGGCAGGCCGAGGTGCTCGCACCTGCATACACATTTATAACTTGATAGTTTAATATACAAAAATATAAATATACACAGACAAGTCATCGCATTTGAAATTAAATTTATGCTTTAATACACATGATACCTACGCATGGGGAGAGCTGCTCGTCCCCGGTGGCGGTGGCTGGTCGCTGGAGCCCGCGAACACCTGTGCGAACACTACAATTTTTAGACTGAATTTATAAAAACAATAGTAACAATATTAAACACAATGCAAATGAGAATGACAACGACGGTACTTATAAAACATGAATGCAATAAATTTATATTCAAGTTAGATGATATTCAATATTCTGAAAGGATAGAAGGTGGCATGGCATGAAATTAAAATTAAATAAGGTGAGAGGGCATAGAAGGTGACATGGTGAGCTTTTCCTTTTCTAGAGTCATCCCCATGAGTAGGTGAGCTTTTCCTTTGGCCCTAGAGATATGTGCAGTGTATCATAAGCGAATGGAAATCATGTCCATTTACAAATTTGAATTGGAAACCTATGTAATGTGTTTGGGTTCTTGATGAAGAGTTCCTAGGTTTTGATTTTTTCTTATAGATTTGTAGTTTCCTACAAGCTTGATTCACCCTATGGAAAAGTATTTGCATCCCTATAGTGAGGATCTTGAGTCCCTTTATTTCCATAACATTTACATCATCAAATAAAATGGCATCTCATTGTTTAAATTTGCAAAGAGGTGCTAAATAGCAGTTAAGTTAGTGTGCATGTTATTTAATACACTTTAGAGTGTTGATCGTTAGAAAAAGGAAGAAAGAGAAATCTTTTTCATGATTAACTTACTTACAAGCTTGAATGTGCCATGTTCGTTTGCATTGAATGAGTAATTATGTGCTCTTGATTGAATAGCTATGTTGTCAGAATGATATCACTTGATTGAAATCAAAGAGAGCTTGAGTGAAATGAGTTAAATGAGTATTCTTGATGCCAAATCTTTTACCAGGTTGAATTTGAATCAAGATAATAGCAAGGCCCCATAGACCATATTTGTAAGATTATCGCTCTTCCTTATGGGCCTTACATCATTTTCAAAAACTTTAGTGACAATACATGTGATAATTTCTTTTACTTTGTTTATATGTCTTTCCTAATAGCATGTTCTAGGAGTAGTAGTATGATTACTTTCAGTCTCAAGTATTAGAATAAATTGGACATTAATGACAAAGGCTTGAGGAATGGAAAAGAAGATGATGATGTGGATGGCTTGAAGAACAAACATGGTATGAAGAACCATGGAGGTGGGCACTGGAGCCATTGGAACACCTAATGAGCCAAATGACCCATTCTGTGGTCATTTGTGGTTTGATGGGGCAATGGAGCCCTTGGTGATGGTCCATGCTACCATTTGATGATGGGCTTGATGTCCATTGAAAGCATGTTGATTAAATACTAAATGATTGACTCTTGATGGTGGAACCCACATTGAAACCCACATACAAATTCAATCATCCCTTATCTAATGGCACTTACGATGGATGTTGAAGCCCTTGAACCTTGAAGATGTCCGTATGTGGAATCCTTGATGTATGGTGATGAAGACATAATGTATTGTTTCCTTGGGGTGCTTGGCATTGTTTGTGGTCTATTCTTGTGGGTGTGATGGAGCCCTTGTCCTTACAATTGCTTGACGAAACCTTTGATGCTGAAGTATTTAAACATGATGATGTAGAAGCCCAAAAAAAAAATAAGGAATCCCTAAGTTTCTAACGTGGCCTTTGATGTGGTTGTGTGAAGTCAAACCAAAAAAAGCATGCAAATAAAACATTGTATGTGAACTATTATGTGTCCATTCAAAGGACAAAGTTGGCTCAGCAATTAAAAATAAAAATAAAATGAAAATCACATAGACAGGTCAGCTCCAAAATAAATTCAAAATCAAATTCAAAATAAATTTTTTGGACAAGTCGGCTCCATAAAAAAATTCAAAAAAATTGTGTATAAATAGAGGCAATCCACCTCATTTTGGGAGAAGTTTTTTGTGTGGATGTGTTGCTCTAATATTTTCGGGTAGACTGTAGAAGCAGCAGTTAAATGACTGAGATTTTTGGATCTACAGCACTGAGGAATTTCGGGTATAGGGACAGTGGCTGCTACAACACAATTGGCAGAAGAACAATAGTGCAGCAGATTTTTTCTTTGCCTGGTACAAGCCCGAGTTTGTGGAAGTCTGATTTTGCTACTACTGGATCCAAGTCTCCTTACAGTGTTCTCTTCAAACAGTCAACTGTTGGGGTATTCTACAACAAGGTACATATGAACACTAATGTGCCTAGTGAAGTGTGGAAGTGTGTATGAACAACAGTGATACATTTCCAGTCATGTACAAGGTATGCGCAACGATTTGTGAACAATAGTGTACAAATGTATAGAGATAATGTTTATGGTGATGCACTGTAGTATGATGATGGTATTTCATGATAATACTGTACAGTCAACTCTGTGAGAAGTCTATATACAGTGGCAGATATACAGTGGTTCAGTACAACAATGCATTGTACAAGGTATGTATGATAATGTACATGCAGTGAAGCATTAACAATGATGAGTAGACAAGTGGTATGAATAGTGGTGAGTATGATACAGTGATGATGATGTGGCATACCTAGAGTGGCATCTATGTACAGTATACAATGATGAATAATGTATAATGATGCACTTCTACATACTAGATTGAATATCCTGTGATATGATGTGCATGTACAACAGAAAGACATGACGATGTAGACAGTATGAAGAGACTATGATATTTTGGGAAGTAGTATGGTGAAAGGAGAGAATGATGTATTTGTGTATATGATGGTTAAAATTATGACACAGTGATGATGAGAAGAAAGTGATATAAATGTGGATATGTTTAATATCTTGACAGCAGAATGATAATTTTCCTATGGTTAATGACAGTTTCATGATAGGTTAAAGATGTGCATGTAGACAGAATATCGATATGTTTGAGAAGATGCTGGACATGATGAAATAGGGACGGAATGATGATTGAAGACAAGGTGCTCGCAGCAAATTGATGAATGAGATGATGTGAATAATGACATGACTATGATATGTGACAAATATGTAATTGTAAATACAAGCAAGGTCTGTTATCCATTTTCTCAATAAAATCTATGAAAAACTAGGCTGGGTCCTAGATGATGAGTTGGTGCTCATTGTATCAGTTGGTGTTGAATTGCCTCACGGTTGTAGCCATTGAACCAAATACAAAAAGATTACAAAAACTATATCTAGTCTCGTATTATGTGTTGATGTGTTTCATTAGTTGATAGTTAGTTCATTGATGAATATGATCTAAATGTGAAATGATGATATAAGAGTTGGTGATTGAAGTTGAAATTAAATAAAGTATAGGCTCACTAATTCACCCCCCCTCTCAGTGAGCATTGTGTCTAACACAAATGTTTATAGTTTTCTTAGGTTTTGATGTTTTATAAGGTTTCATTTTTTTTTTGGTGGGATTATACGAATTTATAGCTCTCAAATAAATTAGACAATATTATAAACACAATTGTAAAATACGATGATAATATGGTAATTACTCAGTGCTAATTAATTTGTAATTACTGAACACAAATTACTCGTAACTGGATCTAATTATTCAAAGTAAAGAAGTTACCTGTGTGTATGGTGCCTCAATCTCCTCTGCTGCCACCATGGCTCCATCGAGGTCAAAGGAACCGACTTCCTCCCACTTGGGGGATGGAGACCCGACACCGAATAATTGAACATTAAAACAAATAAAGTCAACAATGTGTAATTCAAAGTTAAATATATTAAACATTACGATATCAAATAAAATACAACAAATACTTGAACATTAAATAAAAAAATAGCAAACCTGATCCATGAAGCTCCCTATTGCATGCTGCTGCGTATCATCATGGCAAGAATGACCACATTGAGAACAACGATGTGTCGTTGTTCCAGCAAAACTAGAAGGCCCCACCTGGGTTACACCTATACCCGACATGTCTCGGCCACCACCCATAGACTGTGCAGTTGTCTATGTCTCATCGATGTCCTCCCGGCTCTAGGAAGACATGGCCATAAATTTGGTATGTCTAAGCAAGTCATGTGTGGCACGTCTGATGGAGTCATGAATCTCATCTAGACCACTACCAAACCCGGGTGGCTGAGGATGCGGGTTTGGCTCTCTCCTGGGTGTAGGAGGTCTTCTAAGTGGGTTGCAGTGCGCCTGAGGTCGATCTTGGGAAAAGCCAAGACTGACACCCTGAAACTCAGTGATGTCAAAATAGTTGACATGGTACCCTAGCTCAAACTCAACCCACAATTTCTGAAGGAAATACTGTGGGACCTCCAAATTGTTGCTCGGGGGCCTGTCCAACACCATGAACCACCTCTTTCTCTAGTTTTCTCTCCATGGCTAGTAAATGCACCAGTCCATGCAAACCCGATCCCTTGTCACAACTGGAGGCTGGCCCATCGAAGGAACTATGAACTTGCTATAAAACTAGGCTTCGGTGATGTTGAGGCCTTTTATCTGCTCTTTGGACAACCCAGTGGAGTAGTATTCCCTCATTCGAGCCCTGTATTGGCTCAAGTTTGTTATTTCACTATGTGAAATATTGATTGATTCAATAATTTTTGGAAGTGATGAAGCTAAGGAAACTTGAGAGGGTTCCTTGGTACTATTCAATTCATTACTTAGTGCCATCAATTGATTTAAGTCTTGGTGTAATTGATCTTCGGGGTTTTCATTGGGTTCATTGTTGGTTCCCATATTGTCTTCTGGAGGTTGGGTTTCATCGGTTTCATCGGATGGTTCAGGTGTGTCTGGCATCTTGTTAGGTGTGTAGATGGCCTATAATTAAATTTCCTTGTTTTTTTAATGGATTGTAATTTTTTTAAAAATTCAAATTCAAATGGAAAACAAAAAATAAACACAAATTTGTGCTTTGAGGAGCACCTACCTGGAGAAACGGATGGAACCGTGGTGTAGGGGTGATTGCTTGGTGTTGAGGACGACTTGGGTGTGCGAATATGCATTCGCGGGGTTGATAGTGTGCTCGTGGGTTGGAGATTCAGCTCACGGGTCTATCGAAAATGACAAACCCGTGAGCTCTATTTTTTTTATTAAAAAAAAAAAGGTGCACATGTGCCACTAACGCGTGCACACCATTCTGTGCATATGCGTCAAAGGCACATGTGCACCCCTTTTGTCCACGTGGACGTTCGACATTGCCGAAGCAGAGAGGCATGCGCACCTTTGGAGGCACGTGCGCGTCGTTTTATTTTTTCCACTCACGCGTTGTTGTTGCGGTTATTTTGGGTACCAGCTTCATGCGGGTACCCTTGATTTTAAAGATTAGGTTAAACATTAGGTTAACATTAGGTTATAAGTATTAGGTTAATATTAATATTAGGTTAAACATTTGGATAAATAATAAACATTATAAACATTAGGACATAAACATTAATATATTATAAGCATTAAACATTAGGACATAAACATAAATGGGTGTGTGCACAAAGATGGTCCCCAAAACCATTGCAATGGGGTCACGCTAGCAGAAAAAAAACAAAGACGCACACGCACCTAAGGAAGCGTGCATGTGCTGCTATATTTGGTACCAAACTGAGGTGTGTGCGTGCTACTGCACATGCACGTTAGTGACACATACACGCCCAAGTGCACGCATGCTCTCCTGTTAAACAAAAAAAAGGCACAACATTCGCGACCTATTTCATTTGGAAAGGACTGAGAGATCATCTACTTGACATGTACAAAGACAGAGGGACTACCCCACTCACCCATTGCACTCAAGAATTCCATCAAGCCATACATTGAGTGATCATCCATTGCATTGGATATGTAAGATCATTTTTTTGTGATTTTAATGATATTTTTATTGTTTATTAAATTCTTAATAATTCCCAAATAAGTAAAATAATGGAAACTTTTTTCAATTGCAGAGTATAAACCTATACAATGAATGAATGAAATATTAGCATGCATTTCAATGGAACACAAGAAAACAAAAATCTTGGAAGCAATCAACACACTCAACAAAATCAAAACCCCCAACAAAATTTGGACCATGATGACTTGAACCATTACTTAAATGAAATAAGAGTGCGCACTTGAGAATTAAGAAACACAAGGGAACCATCTTGATTGTCCCTTTCCTCCTCAATTGAGAGCTCAATTGAATCCCTTATCCATGCACATCGCTATTTGACAGACATGACTACATATAGAGATAGGATGAGGGAGAATTATTCTACTAGCATTTCCAAGGAAGAAAAAAAAGCATTAAATATTATGAAGGCCTAATTATACAGTATGTTCATCGATCCAAGAACACAACAACCACCAGATGTTAGAAAGCCACGTTTCTGCATGGATTGGTGTCATTTCCAAACATGGAGGGAGAACTGGATGCAGAGGTGGTTTATGGTTTACGATAAACCTCCTTGCAATAATAGGGAGATTCCACAATACTTCTTTTGAGAACTCTGGTATGAGTTTGTGCTCGGTTTACATGTCAACTATTTTGACATAACTCAGTCTCAGGGTGTTAGGCTTGGCTTTACCCAAGATCTAGGTGCTTTCAGGAGGAACCCACTAAGAGGGTCACTAGCTCCTAGGCATGATCCTAACCCGCCTCCCTAACCACCTCAGTTTCCCAATAGACTTGATCAGATTGAGGGGGCAATAAGGAACATTGCACATGGACTCCTTAGACACACTGCATTTGTATCAGGGACTACAGTGGGGAAACATGTTGACCCTGAGAGAGACTTAGGTGTACGGAGATCACGACAGAGTCATGGTATACATGTGACTAGTGGTAGCCATGTTGGGCCTTATATTTCAATGGGAATAGTGCCACATCTTTGTCCCCATTGTGGGCACACTTTCCCTAGGTCGATCGAAGGTTGTTATATGGAGCAGGTTATCACTTTTTTTAATGATTTCTCAATCATCACTTGAGAATTTGTAAAGTAATTTTAAAGGATTTTAGTATGACTTAAACTATTATTTCAATGTACAATTATTTAGAGTCGATACGTCGACATGGGAGAACATAGGATCTCCCAACCTAGACACAGCAATGGAAGCTACAACTGAAATTGCAGCACCTCACACAGAGTTATTTTCAATACCTCACCGAATATTGTTATTAATTTCTTATGTCATTTCTATTATTATTTATTTATATTTATGACATACACGATGATAGTTCCTATAATAGTTTTTTATATTTTGATTTCCTAAATAATTACTTGTTTAATATGTTCATAAAGTGCATGCATTTTGGTGTCCACATGTATGTAGAGACTATGATGACCATCCATATCCGCCAAGGATTAGTAAGTCACCATACACATAGGTATGGTGTGTTGTTAAAAGCACACTTTTAATTTGAATTGTTATGACTTACTATGGTTTAATTTGATTTTGTCTACTAAACTATGATATTACAAATGTATATGTAGGTGCCACCATCAACTGCAGGTGACAGCGTTCCACCTACCCACTTAAGTCTTGTTTTTCCACCATATCCCATGAGTCTCCCCCAAGACTATTGATGTATTTGGAAATTCGGAATGTATTTCCTATATGTATATTGTATTCCTATAGAAATGTTATTATTCCTCTATACGGAAGTGTCGTCATCTATATTGTAAGTGTCGTAACTTATACTTGATGGGTTATTAGACCACCAAGTGTGGGGTCGGCCTGGATTAATGTAACCATGGGTTATTAGGATAAGTTAGACACGTTGGCCCCACTAGTTTATTGGGCAGGACAGGACAAGTATAAATAGAGATCAGGAGATCTCTATTTGATCATCTCATTACTCACTCTTCCATTTCTCAGAAAGTGGCGCACATGTGAGGAGGAGGATCAGCTTCTAGGAGAAGACTATCTCTTGTACTTTGGTTGTAACATTGCTCTTTCTATCTCTGAGGGGTTGCGGGGTTTTCACCTTCTTGGTTTTCCCTGGTGAAACTCTGTGTCTCTTGTGTGCTTGTATTATTGTGTTCATGATTGATATGTTGTAGATATGTTGTACACGTTATTCTCTTAGTTAAGATCCTAGATCAGATTGAAATTCTAAAAAAATAACATGGCATCAAAGCTAGCCTGAAAGAAGGCATGGTATAGCATTTATGACACTTGTTGCACTTGTGAAGCTAGGGCTTGATATAGAAAAAACCAGTCATCATAGCACTTTCACTATAAATCCATTTCAGAAAGGTTTCAGGATCCAAAACTATTACAAGTATACGATAAGATCCCCATGTACCTTGTGTCCGAAGAACAACTTTTAATTCATTGTACTTTGTGTTTTATGATTTGTACAATCTAAGGTTTCTACCTCTTCCAAATCTCATTCATAAATAGGTGACCTAGGAAAAAAGGTCACAACTTGGGATAGGAATATCCAAATGAAATTTAGTAAAAAGAGACAGGTAGGTCATAGATGGTACTTTCACAGGCCGAAGGTTCAGAGGGCAAAAGTGTTAGGAATTATGATCCAAAAATGTAATAAATAGAAGTTTAGTTTAATAAATGTAAAAGGGCATCTACACACTCACATGATTATGTGAGGTGTCCCTTAGTTAGTTTTGGTAACGGTAAATTAGTTGTTACTCTTTGGATATTTAAATCCATCGAGTTTTCCATGTGAGGTAATCTTTCGGGATTTAGCCCTCACATCTCTATGATGTAATTTTCCTTCTTCATTAATAAAGTTATGTGTCTGAGGACACTTTGTCAAAGTGGTATCAGAGCACGCGGTTGAAAAGCGGTTGAAGCTTGGTCTGATTGGAACCTGGTTGGAAGGTGCTAAAGGTTGTTTGAAGAAGGTGACTTTCAAGGTTTTGGAATAGCGAAATTTTAACCGTAAGTTATTGCTTCCTATTCTTTTGGGCTAAAAAGAATCTCTGCAGAATTTTTACTTGGAGAGAGTAAAATATTTTTTTTAAGGCAAGGTTATGGTGAGAGAGATAGCATAGCTGATGTTGGGTCGACCTTGCTGCTGCACTATATTATTTTTTTAAAGTGAAGATATCATGTCTAAAGAATATAGAAGATCGTACAGTGCATTTTTTGGAAATGTCCATATTTTCTCTTCTGCATTCCAATGACTCCTAGCCACATATTGGCAGGCTTTCTTTACTTTCTCATAAGTGCTTCGAATAACAATCTGGTTTTTATTTATTAAATATATCTACACAACAAAGCAATTTTTTTTTAAGTTTGTGGACTTCCATCGAAGCCGAAGTTGAGTAGTCCGTTGAGGCCCGAACAGTGGTATATTTTGATGCTATGCACCTACGTTGATACAGTATGAAAGTTCTTTTAGCGCCTACGTTGATACAGTATGAAAGTTCTGCTATAGAAGAGAGTACTAACTAACCTGTTGGATCTATGTGGACTGCTACGGATATACTCCAGGGTTGCGAGTTACTAGAACTGACAGGCCTCTATGTGACAGGAGAAGATTACATTCAAAAGGATGAACAATAGCCACAGATTTTATAGCTATGAACGTTGAGAACTTATGATCTAGCGAAGACCAGCGTATGAGATAGTTACATCAAGACGTATCATCTTATCGAAACAGTTTTTGGTAGCTTTAACTGCGTGAGCTTGGGAATTGCTATGCATTGAGCAATTAGTTACATGAAGGATTGAATGGGACGCGCACTGGGTGATGAAACAAAAGCAGTGCGTGAAGGAGAAGCCCGGATCGCTGAGTGTTGATATTGCAGAGAGAAACCTGCATATGAAAGAGCTCCTTAAGGAAGAAAAGACGTTGCAGTTGTGCAGTTGAAAAAGACATCGTGTTGGGCAGTTGAAAAAGACATCGTTGAGAAGGAATGAAGTTTCTTCGGAAGGAGGACATAAAAGATCAATTACAGCCAGATCCATATAGAGAAATTGCTGAGAGCGAAGAAGCCACCAAGTGAAAGACTGAAGATTGCAGCCATTGCCAACCTCTATTTGAATTTGAATCGGTGTTATTTTTTTCACTTTTCATTTAATTCAATGTTTATGTAATATTTTGAAAAGTGAATAATTACTATTCATTTTTATTTTTGGAGTTTTTTTTTATATTAAAACAAAACAAAGGTGGAGAAATCAATTTAAAAAAAAAAAAAAGTTATTTTTTGAAGTTGATGGGATTGGATCTTGTGACCTCCCACTCAACAATATTGTATCTCTCCAATTCACCTATAAAGATTTGTTAACTTGTGGAGTGATAAGGTGTAATTTTTTATTGGGTATTGGAGTAATAAGGAGCATTGTTGGTGTAATAAGGAGTATTTGTACTTTCATTCAAGGTTTGATTAGAGCAAAGTGAAGCTCTATCAAATTCTTTTCTTAAGGCTATAAGTGGGTCAAGGCCAAGCCCCTATAGCTTTCTTTTGCATGGTGTGTGGTGTTTCTTGCAGCATTTCTTTCATGGTGACTCTTGTTGATGAGTAATTTTCTTTTAATGTTGGTGGTGATATTTTTGCATAAAATCTTCCATTGGTGATATAAGGTGATTGTTTACTTCTTCTGGTGATATAAGGTGCTTTCTTTAATGCTTGGAGCTATAAGATTTGCATAATACACATCTTCTGGAGTTACAAGGTGTTTTTACAATGTCTAAAGTTATAAGTCTTTTTAATGAATCTGACAAGTTGGAAGGATCGAAAAATTATAAAGTTTGGAGTCGTCATATTCAAAGCACTCTTATTTACAATGAATTGTGGAAGGGTTTCTGTAATGCTAAACCTATCAAACCAACTAATCATGATCAGCTTGCAAAGTGGGAAGTAAAAGATGAAAAGGCCTTAGCATTGATTCACAGTACTGTTTCTGATGATATTTATGTGCATATTGAAAATAGTCCTGATGCGTGGTCAGCTTGGAAGACATTGAAAGATTTATTTGATTCTCAAAGTGAAGCTAAGAAAATTGATCTTCAATTGAAGTTGTTTCAACAAAAATTGTCTTCATGAGGTGATGTCATGGAGTACATTTCTAGATTAAAAAATATCAAACAAGAAATTTCAAGAGCTGGTTTTGATAAAATTGAAGACAGCATGATGGTGACCATTTTGATCGCAGGATTGCCTGAGACATATAAGCATTTTTTGGAAACTTTACAAATTACAAATAAATTGGATACCGTTTCTTTTGATGAACTAAGTGAATTAGTTGCCACACATGAAAAGATTTTTGGTAAAACAAAGCAAGCAGGAGAAGATGTTTTGGTTGCAAGTACTAGCAAACAATCTCCAGGTAATCATCAAAGAGGCCATGATCAGAAAGCTTTTCAAAATTCAAATAGAGGTCGTGGTCAGGGTTTTGGAAGAGGAAGAGGCCGCGGAAGAGGAAGAGGAAGAAATCAAGGAAGAGGTTCTAAAGAATTTGAAAGTACACAGTCACAGTTTTCTGGAAGAGGAAGAGGTTCAGGTAACCAACAGGTCTCTGGAAGAGGAAGAGTTAATAAACAAGTCACATGTTTTCTTTGTAATAGAGTTGGACATTATGCTTCAGACTGTAGAGTTCCATTTGAAAAAATTCTCAAAGAAAGAGAATCTAAAGAATCTTCATCAGCGGCACATTATGCTCATGCAGACGATAGTGAAAATTGTGAATATGTCTTTACAGCACTTGGACAATCAGAATCAATGGATTTTGTTCAAGTTCATCAGTTGGAATCAGTGCATTTTGTTCAGTCTTCTTCTTGTTTCAAAAATGATTTTGAAGATGCTTGGATTATGGATACAGGGGCTACTCAACATATGACATATAGGAAAGATTTCTTTTGGAGTTATGAAGATTGTTATTTAAATTCAATTTTTCTTGCAGATGATTCTATTCATTTACCACAAGGAAAAGGAACAGTTAAGGTTGATTTGCCTGGAATTGGAGAAAGATTGATTTCTAATGTTTGGTATGTGCCTACATTTAAGAAAAATTTGTTGTCTTTAGTTGTCATTCGCCAATTAGGACATCAAGTTGTAATGGAAGGTGGTATCCTTTTTGTTAATTCAACAAAGGATGCATACAAAACAGTTATGACAGGTTATGAAGACGGAAAGCTTCTTAGGATGAAGGGAACAGTCATTCCTAGGTCAAAGGAACATTTGAAGGAATTTGCAGGTTTAGTTGAAACTGATGTTTCACCTATCCGCTTGTGGCACATTCGTTTTGGGCACTTGAATGTTGATAGTCTTATACAGCTTCAAAAACAAGGAATGGTAAAGGGGTTGCCTACTTTTCGTAAGGAAAATGCAAAGTGTGAAGCTTGCATGTATGGCAAACAGAGAAGGATAGCTTTTTCAAAAAGCACTTGGAGAGCAACAAGGAGATTACAGCTTATTCATAGTGATGTTTGTGGTCCTTTGGAAACTTCACTTGGTGGTTGTAAATATTTTTTGTTGTTTATTGATGATTTTAGCAGAATGGTTTGGGTGTATTTTTTGAAGGAAAAATCAGAAGTGTTTGAAAAGTTTCAGTCATTTCAAAATTTGGTTGAAACAGCAACAAAGGAAAAGATTGCTACTTTGAGAACTGATAATGGTGGTGAGTTTACATCAAATCATTTTTTGACTTATTGTCAAGAAAAAGGGATTAAAAGACAGTTGACCAATTTTTATACTCCACAGCAAAATGGAGTATCAGAAAGGATGAATCAGACTTTATTGGGCATGGCTAGAGCAATGTTATTTTTCAAAGGGTTGCAATCATGTTATTGGGCAGAAGCAGTTCATACAGCAGTTTATTTGAGGAATAGATCTCCTTCATCATCACTTGATGGAATAAATCCTTTTGAGGCTTGGTATGGATTCAAACCTATGGTCAAACATTTGAGAGTTTTTGGTTCAGTTTGTTATGCACTTGTCCCAAAAGAAAAACGAAAGAAGTTAGAGTCTAGAAGTGTTAAGTGCATATTGATTGGTTATTCTCATGAAAAAAAGGGGTATAGGCTTCTGTCAGATGGAAAGTTTATTGTTAGCAGGGATGTGATTTTTGATGAAACTGAAAGTTTAAGTGTAGAAGAGGTTGATAAACAACTTAGTCACTTAGAGGAAAAAGTAACTAAGGAACAATTAAGGATGCAACACTTAAATAAGACAAGGAATGAACAATGGTTTGATCTCACTTCAGAAGTACAGGATGATGAACAGGTTGAAGATACTTTGAATTCTTCACAAGTTAACTTGGATGATTCAAATCAAGTTAACATTGAAAAGAAGAAACCAAAATGGGCAACTAAGTTACTTCAGGATGTTAAGTCTGATGAAAAAGGCAAAACAGGTACAAGGAGTTCTAATATGGGTTCAGAAAATTTTGCTCTTTCAGTTGTTGAACCAACTACTTTTAATGAAGCAGTTGAGTATGCTGAATGGAAAATGGCCATGCAAAGTGAATATGATGCAGTAATGAAGAATCAGACTTGGAAAATAGTTGAATGTCCACATGATGTTAAACCTATTGGTTGTAAGTGGGTTTACAGAATTAAGTACAAAGCAAATGGAGATATTGATAAATATAAGGCAAGATTGGTGGCAAAGGGTTTTGCTCAGAAAGAAGGGATTGATTATGAAGAAACTTTTGCTCCAACAGCGAAATGGAATACTATCAGGATTGTGCTAGCTTTAGCTGCACAAAACGAATGGAAAGTGCATCAAATGGATGTAAAAAGTGCATTTCTAAACGGTGATCTACAAGAGGATGTTTATATGACTCAACCTCCTGGTTTTGAGGTTCCAGGGAAAGAAAATCAAGTTTGTAAACTAGTTAAGGCATTGTATGGATTGAAACAGGCTCCCAGAGCTTGGTATGCAAAAATGGATGCCTACCTACAGAAAGTTGGTTTTCTTCGTAGTGAGTCAGATGATACTTTGTATGTTCGAATCCAGGAAAACAACTTAGTCATCTTGGTTATGTATGTTGATGATTTGCTCATAACAGGTAACAATAATGATCATATATTTCAGGTTAAGAAAGAACTTCAAATAGGTTTTGAAATGACAGACTTGGGTTTACTTCATTACTATCTTGGAGTTGAAGTAAAGCAGCAGGAAGGAAGTATATTTATTTCTCAAGCTAAGTACATATCTGGATTATTGAAGAAGTTTGGAATGGAGGAATGTAAACCAGCGATTACTCCCATGGAACAAAATTTAAAACTTTCTAAGTTTGAAGGGGGGGAACTTGTAAATTTCATTGGATATAGACAGTTAATTGGATGTTTGATTTACTTGATGAATACTCGTCCTGATCTATCTTATGCAGTTAGCATACTTTCTAGATATATGCAGGAACCTAGAGAAAGTCATTGGAATGCAGCAAAAAGGGTGTTAAGGTATCTTCAAGGAACAAAGAATTTTGGACTTGAGTTTAAAAGAAACAAAAATTTCAAACTTGTTGGCTATTCAGATGCGGATTTTGCTAGAGATGTTGATGACAGGGCATCTACTTCAGGTTACTTAATGAATATGGGATCAGCTGCGGTGGCATGGAGTTGTAAAAAGCAGGATACAATTGCAAATTCTACAGCAGAAGCAGAATATATTTCAGCTTGGGAAGCTGCTTGTGAGATAGTTTGGTTAAGAAGGATTTTGCAAGACCTCAAAGTTGCTCAGAAAGAAGCAACTTCATTATTTATTGATAATCAGTCAGCAATCAAGTTAGCCAAAAATCCTGTTTTTCATTCAAAAACTAAGCATGTGGATACTAAGTATCATTACATTCGGGCTCTCGTCGTCAAACAAATCATCAAGCCAAAGTATTGTCCATCAGAAGATCAAACTGCAGATATTTTTACAAAATCTCTTGGAAGGGTCAAATTTGATAAGTTTAGAAATGAACTTGGTATTTGTTCAAAAGAATTTTTGGATCAAAGGGGGGATTGTTAGGAATTATGATCCAAAAATGTAATAAATAGAAGTTTAGTTTAATAAATGTAAAAGGGCATCTACACACTCACGTGATTATGTGAGGTGTCCCTTAGTTAGTTTTGGTAACGGTAAATTAGTTGTTACTCTTTGGATATTTAAATCCATCGAGTTTTCCATGTGAGGTAATCTTTCGGGATTTAGCCCTCACATCTCTGTGATGTAATTTTCCTTCTTCATTAATAAAGTTATGTGTCTGAGGACACTTTGTCAAAAAGTGAACTAGTGACATGTGGCACTCTGTACAAGTTTGCTCTCTTGTTTTATCCCATAAATAGGTCACGTTGCAACTCTTGGAATAACTCTCTCTCAAAGAATCCAATTGAGATCATACCTGTGGGGTGGGAAAAATGACAGGTCGGGATACCACAGATAAAATTTTCATATCCTTTGTATTCATAATTTCGGAGTTGCACCGGAAACAATCAGGTGCATATTTCAGTCAAAACAGAATTGGATTTTGAGCACCTTCATTCATGGCTCCGGGAATTAGGGTTTCGGAGAAAGTTGGTATTTTTGTAATTGGAGACCATGGATGAATGATACTCATGTCAAAATCGAAATTTAGAGACCAAGATCAAATTTTTTGGTTGGGTAGAAGGCCGGGCTTGATCAAACCCTAGTTCGAGACTTTGATTGGAAAAGTGAAAAATTAGGGCTTCTACAAAAATGGGAATTTTTTAAATCTGTGACCATAGATGGAAGCGCCTTAGAAAAATCAAAGTTTAGAGCTTTGGATCAAAATATTTGGTTGGGTGAAGCTCTGAGAAACTCAAACCCTAATTCAGGGTCCTCTCTATTGAATCCAAAAATCTAAAAGGCAATTTTGAGGGGTGAAACTTTGCAGTTTGCAAATTCTGAGTATACCAGCTTGACCAGCTCAGAAAGGCACATCTTTCTATCCTTTCAAAAGTTTGAAATTTTAGGGTTTCTCTGACAAACCCTAATCCAGCTCAAGATCCAGTTTCTGCAAATCAAAGTGGATTGGGTTAATCCTAGAAGAGAATGGATTATTCACCTGCATAAGTGAAGAAGTTCCTATTTTGGAAGGAGTTGAAGCTAAGTCCTTACATAAGAAGATTATAAGCAATCTCGACAGGTATGACTTATCCAGGTATGTTTCGAGATCTGTTCATGATTAAGTCTATGGTATGCTTGTCTTCATTAAGGTTAGTACAATCTTGATTAACTTTAGACTTGTTGTATCACCTTAATAACATTATGAATGCAGATATTCATTGATTAGGGTTTTGACACTTATGATTGTACTAATGCATTGCGGTGTTGTATGAGGTTGATGTTGTCCACTAACATGAAAGGTACATCAAGAAAGACAAATCATGATCTAGTTCAAGAACATATGACCATGGTGACATGAAGACAAAGATTCATCCATTGTCATGGATCACATAGAAGATATACTTACAAGGTATGTATAATTTGGTTCTACAATGCTTAACCTATGAGATATGTAGGTTACTAGGACAAGTCATTGAAGAGAACAAGAAGACATTACTAGACATAACTAGCAAATATGATAACTAGGTATGTTTTTCCTATATCAAGTTAGAATCCTACTTTGTGTTAGGATCTTATACTATTGTATGGTTGATAATGATTATTCATGAAGTTAGAAATGTAAGTAATCAAGCGTTTATGCATATTATGTCTCTTACATTGATTGATGATATGACTAACCAGTAAAGTCTTTTGGTCAAAGAAAGAATATGCATGAGTAAAAGAGGTATTCCCTGAAACCTTGAACAATAATGTTTATTATCTGTGTATGAAATGATCTTGACCATACATGTTTAAGATTACTTAGAATCATAATGTTTTTGATAGTATTAAGATTATACTAATGAATGTCTGTATGAGATCTCGAGGATAACACAATGATGATACTAGTAAGCATGCATAGTGATCGAGGATGGATATAAGTTCAAAGACAGGTAATCCAGGAAGAAAAGATCAAGAGGGAGCACACTCTAGTAGTTCTTTCAAGGAAGAAAATATTGAGAGGGAGTCCACCCTACAAACCAAACAAAGAAAAGTATTTGAATTGTCATTTCTTGTATATTTGTTTAAATAATATTGTTCAATGATGTATATGCTTATGTTCCTAGAATTAGGGTGTGTATTATGCATATTAGAATAATTTCATTAATGAACAGTATACTACTAATATGCATGTGATGGGTAAGTGGCCTATGGCACTGTACAACATTCCATTGCTACTTATCTAGAATGAAACCTCTTTTCTGACATGCTGGGAGTAGTGCAAACTCTTAACAATGTTTTGGTAGAAATTGGAAGGCATCTAGAAAGTTACATGATATGGATAAATGTTGTATTGAAGCATTGGCTAAAATAATTGCATGAATGTACGACATATTTCTTTATGTGTAAAAATTTGTTCTAAAAACTATGAGAAGTTTCTAATCATGCAATTTAACTTGTTTTGTAGGAAAGATCGTATACGAGCACCTACAAAAGAAGGACTACAACATTTGTTTCAGCAACAAAGTTATCTATTGAAGATATTGAATATATTGAAGTTCCCAGGATTCGAGAAGAATGCCATGATCGAGGATACCAGTTGATCATGAAGAATGATGTTTGGGATGTAGTCACAATATCTAAACGGAAGTCTGTTGTGACTTCCAAATCAATCTATAAGATCAAGCATGCTGCAGATGGTAGCATGGAGAAATACAAAGCGAGGTTTGTAGCTCGTGGCTTCTCCCAAAAAGAGGGATTGAGTATGAAGAGACTTCTACACCTATAGCCAGGAACACTTCCCTCAAATCAGTACATGCTCTGGCTGCAGTGATGAAATGGAAGATACACCAGATGGATGTCAAGACAACTTTCTTGAATAGTGTAGTCGAAGAGGAAGTGTATGTGGAGCAGCCACTCGAATTTGAGACACATGTCCGAGAGTCACATGTGTGCAAACTGAAGAAATCCCTGTATGGTTTGAAACAGGCACCCAGAACCTGGTATGGCAGGATAGATGGCTTCCTATCTAGTTTGGGCTTTACCAAGAGTAAAGCGGATTCCAACCTTTACTACAAGGTTGAGGAAGGCAATCTAGTGATACTACTATTGTATGTGGATGACCTGTTTGTAACAAGTGAGGATAGATTCATTGTCGACACAAAGAGGAAGATTTCTACCGAGTTTGAGATGAAGGACTTGGGAATACTGCACTACTTTCTTGGTATGGAGTTGTGGCAGAGTGCAGATGGAATCTTCCTTGGACAAGGGAAGTATGCAATAGAGATCCTGAA
Organism: Larix kaempferi; assembly: GCA_027924585.1. Classification (NCBI taxonomy): domain Eukaryota; kingdom Viridiplantae; phylum Streptophyta; class Pinopsida; order Pinales; family Pinaceae; genus Larix; species Larix kaempferi. Next base: position 13,405,385 of record BSBM01000101.1, on the reverse strand, counting down.
GAGGTTCGGGATGATGGAATGTAAGGCCATGGCCACACCTATGGCATTGAACCCGAAGCTTCTGTGTGATGCTTCATCTGAGCTGGTTGATGCTACGATGTATCGTCAGATGATTAGGTCCTTGATGTACCTGACGAGTACGAGACCATATATTTGCTTTGCGGTGAACACATTGAGCCAGTTCCTAATGGATCTGAGAGGTGTTCACCTGGTTGCTATAAAGCATATTCTGAGGTACCTGAAGGGTACAGTTGACTATGGGCTCAAGTAGGAGGAAAATAAATAATTTAACCTGGAGGGTTATGTTGACTCAGATTGGGCAGGTAGTGCCATTGATTGGAAGAGCACTTCGGGGTGCTGCTTCAGTAAGGTATCCGGTATGATCTCTTGGTTTCGTAGGAAGGAGTCTTGTGTGGTACTGAGTATAGCTGAAGCGAAGTATGTTGCAGCTTGTTCGGCTAGTTGTGAGGCAGCATGGCTTCGAAAGCTATTGTCTGAGTTATTTGATCTCCCGCTAGAGGCTACTGGTATCTTTTGTTACAACCAGAGTTGTGTGAAGTTGTCTGAAAACCTGGTGTTCCACGACAGGTCCAAACACATTGAGATCAAATATCACTATATTAGGGATATGGTGCAGAGAGGAGTAGTGAAGCTCCTGTATGTTGTGACGGATGAGCAGGTTGCAGATGTGTTGACGAAACCACTAGCCAAAGTGAAGTTTGAGTACTTCAGAGAGAGGCTTGGTGTTCTTCAGATTGACGACACTTCAATGAAGAAGCGATGGACACATTCGCAAGAGCCATTCCAAGCATGGTGAGAGGAGGATCCTTCCCATGGCTGTGGATGTAAGCGCTGGATGATGAGCATTATGATGATGCTCCAATTACTGCTTTGTATATGCATCATGTTGGATTCTTGATATATTTGTATATTCATCATGTTGGATGCTTGTTATGATCAGTTAGATCATGTATATGTATATGCATCATGTTGGATGCTTGGACCATGTATCTATTTATGTATTAGATGGATACATTGTATGATCACGTAGATCATGTATGATATATATCAGGTGGATCATGTATCTGTGTATGTATCAGGTGGATACATTGTGTGATCACGTGGATCATGTATGATGATATGTATAAGGTAGATTCTTGGTATGCATCAGGTAGATGCATTATATGATCAAGATGATCATGGATGATGAGCTTCAGGATGTTTCTCTAGATGACATGCATCAGGATGATGCAGTGATGATGATCAGGTTGATCATGTGATGATGAACATCAGGATGATGTATGGTGAGTATTAGGTTGATACTCTGTGTCCGTGGACAGGTTGTGCAGATAAGCATATAAGTAGACCTGGGAGATCCGACAGGTAGAGCTGTGTGCTCGTAACAGCTTGGGATGCTCTTTCGACGCATTGCTCTAGGAGGACATATAAGTAGACTTGGTAGATTCGATAGGTAGAGTTGTGTGCTCATAACAGCCTGGGATGCTCTTTCGAGGCATTGTCCTATGGCATGTAAGTAGACCTGGGAGATCCAATAGGTTGGGCTGTGTGCCCATAATAAGTCTTGGGATTCTCTTTCGAGGCATTGCCATGACCACATGTAAGTATACCTAGGAGATCTGATAGGTTGGGATGTGTGCTCGTAATAAGTCCTAGGATGCTCTTTCGAGGCATTGTGGTGAGGGGTCACATGTAATACATCTTGGAGATCCACACAGGTTGTGCTAGTCACGTAAAAGGCCTCAGATGCTCTTTAAGGTTTTTGCTAGTCAAGACACTCTTTTAAGGTTTTGTGACAGTCACATGTAAGTGGACCTAGGAGATCTTGCTGGTTTTGCTTTGGCACATAAATGGTCCTGGGATACTCTTTCGAGGCATTGTGACGCACGTAATAATTCCTGAGGATTCCACAGTATGGCCAGCGATGATGAAGACCTGCAGGTGGTGGGCCTACATCCAATATGAAAAAGGACTGGCTCTGTAGAACTTCCTTTGATGAGTAGATTGGAGATTGATTGAGATAGCAGCAGCAGTGACGATGACGATGATCCAGTGACGATGATCCAGAGAAGAAGACTTGTTCTAGAAGACCTATGTCAAGAAATACCTTCCTAGTTAAGAGGGAGTGTTGATGTATTTGTAACTTCGGAATGTATTTCCTATATGTATATTGTATTCCTATAGAGATGTTATTATTCCTCTATACATAAGTGTTTGTATTCCTATAGAGATGTTATTATTCCTCTATATGGAAGTGGCATCATTTATATTGTAAGTGTCATAACTTATAATTGATGTGTTATTATACCACCTTGATGGGGTCGGCCCTGTATAATTCATGTGGGTAAATGGGTTATTAGACCACCAAGTGTGGGGTCGGCCCGGATTAATGTAGCCATGGGTTATTAGGATAAGTTAGACAAGTCATCCCCACTAGTTTATTGGGAACGATAGGACAAGTATAAATAGAGATCGGGAGATCTCTATTTGATCATCTCATTACTCACTCTTCCATCTCTCATAAAGTGGCGCACATGTGAGGAGGAGGATCAACTGCTAGGAGAATACTATCTCTTGTACTTTTGTTGTATCATTGCTCTTTCTATCTCTGAGGAAGTTGCAGGGTTTTTCACCTTCTTGGTTTTCCCTGGTGAAAGTCTGTGTCTCTTGTGTGCTTGCATTATTGTGTTCATGATTGATATGTTGTAGATATGATGTACATGTTATTCTCTCAATTAAGATCCTAGATCAGATTGAAATTCTGAAAAACTAACAAAGACCCCTCCCTCCATCCATCCCCTCCCTTCCATCCAGCCTCACCCTCCATCCATCCCCTCCCTTCCATCCATCCTCACCCCTCCATCCATTATCCCCCCTTCATCAATCCCCCCCCCTCCGCCCATCCTTTCCCATTCGTCCATGCCTCTTTGTCCATCCATACTCCCCCATTTGTCCATGCTCCCCCTTCCATCCATCCTCCCTCCTTCATCCAAAACCCCCCTCCTTCATCCACAACCCCCTTGTATCCATCCTCCTCCCTCTATTCAGGACCTCCCTCCCATACACCATCCCTCAAAATCCCCTTTAACCCTTTTAGGTCGATCCCCTCTATCATACAACCGATAGGGGTTCATCGTCCATGACATACTCATCCACCCCATACCACCATGCCCTCTTACACCCTACCTTCTTCAGTTCCCATGACTATTGTGGCAACTACTCTTGCAACATCCATCCATACATCTACAGTGGTTGCATGTGTAGTTGCTGCAACTACATCTGCCCCCTCCCCATGACTTCATGAGAACAAGTTGTCCATCCAACTTCTCTACCCGCTATCCCTGAAGCCCAATCATATCCATTTCCTGAGGTGTTTGCGGTGAGAATTAAGTTAAATTATGAAAATATTATGAAGCATTAACAAAAATTAATTTAAGCAACTATTTTTTCTAAATGAAATGATTGTCGTAAATTTTGCAAGGTGTCATTCTTGAGAGGCTCGCTAGATCGATGAGGGCACCTGCCTCATGTTTCCCACTCCCAATAGTGGTGATTTATTTAAGATTTGAATTCTACATTGATTTTATAAATGTGGTAAGAGTTACAAATTCTTGAAAATGATGATATATTATATCATTTGTTTCCAATCTTGGAGAGATGGTCTACTCCTAGACAAAAGAAGGCCCAAGATTTCGCTAGCTCCAAGAAGAGAGAGATTGATTTTGGGGATGTGCCTTGGAGTGTCGGGGGTGGGAACAATGCTTTAAAGACCATGTTATGCACATTAGCCACGATGTGGTATTTTTTGGCACCAGTTGCCATGTACTTGGTATCTAGGGCACGAGTTGCCATGTATTTTGGATCTAGGGCATGAGTTGCTATACTTTTTATAGGGCATGAGTTTCCATCATGTGTACATTGGGAACCATGTTCCAATGTTTACCAGAAAATTTATATGTTTGGTCAAGGTTTTTAGCTTGGATATACATGGATTCTCAGTTATGTGATTTATATGCATGTTGTCTCTATTTGCATCTTGTTTTCTCTTGTTATCTCTAGTTTCCTAATAATCAACAATATTGTTTTAATGCAAATGGTTGAGTTTGAATGGGTTTTGATATGATTTACTCCATTTATGATGAAATAGATAAATTTTTATCTCTAGTGGCCTCATATAGTCATTGTTGGATGTTCGATTGGAAAAAATATTGGGTTTGAACTCTAACAAAACATACTCACTTGAACATGTTCATAGCATTTGGAACCAATGTTAGAACTGTAAAAATAATTATTTCCACCAATGTTTAATATTTGATGATATACCAATCATTAAGGACTTGTCGATCGTACTTAGGTGTGAAAAACATATGCAATCATCATTGTGGTCAAATATATGAAAAATATCTCCTCATCCCCTTCACTTGGAATGTTTCCTTGTGAAGGGACCATCATCCCTCTGCCACCATGTTTTTCTTAGCATGGATGTTTTGTTAGGTTTAACTCACTCTAGATTTAGAATTGACATACTGAATATTAGTTCAATTATTTTGTATTATCAATGGTATTTTTATTGTAAAATGTCAATCTAATAATATCCAACTAGTTTGTATACATCACAATGCAAGGATGAACGTTTCATGGTAAAATTCAACACCTTGAGTAGTTATTGGTGAAATTTTATGGGGCCCTTGATATGATGACTAGGAAGGTACTTGACCTTTTTCTATACCTTATTATTTTGACAATTTTTGCTAAAGAGTTTTCATTGGATATGGAATTGTTGTGTAAGTGATGAATGATAATGGAAAAGTTCCCAAATACCAAAAGGTTCCTTATGTTTGATAAAAATGTGATCTCGATCTCTTAATGAAGAGCATTTAAGTCTCTACTTTATTGTTTGAAGCATTCCCTAGACCCCATGATATTTTGATTTATTGAATTATCTTTGTATCAATGAAAGAGCCCCATTGTGTACCTACCACCCCTATTCACCACCCTTTTGTACCTACCAACCGTAGACACCCCTAGTAATCCCTCTTGTGTACTTACCACCCCTGTTCATTTACACACAAACATACACAAGTGATATGCACATAATTATATTTACACAAGTGGTTATGCGAGGAATCTTAGGCCTTATGACCTAAATAAAGCTTCTAGACATCCAAGACCAAAAAATATTGAGTCATGCTTAACCACCACACATAATATCCTGAGGGTATCCTGACCTATAACTAGGGATATCAAATGAAAATTAGGAATTAGGTTCTAAAGGCACCTTCTAGGGAACAAGGTTCATGAATGAGGCCCCAAATCATACAAATGACCCATCAAATTGATCATTGGTCCTAATCCATAAATATATATTTATATCCTTGATATGTTGGTCTCCCTCCTTGAATCATGTTTATGGATTTGAGGTCTGCCCATCAAGGTCAAAACATACTAATGGTGTCCATATTGGCATTCAAATATTTAAGATATACTAGACCAATCTTATCTAGTTGGTTAAGACTTCACATTTTCCCTATCCTTGGAAAGTTCCTTTACATCCTAAGGTCAAGGTTTCATCGTTTGACCATGTTTATTGCCATAAAACCCATACTGAGCTCTAAAATACTTCTAGTTGGACCCATATCATTTATTCGAGGCTAAACATATCCTTGTCATTTGAGGCCTCTTTCATGGTTCTGAACCTATGTAATTAATACACCTTTACGGTCTAATCCTAAAGATTCCCTTCCCAGCCATGTCCAAACCCTTCTCACGGATATAAGGTTTTAAACCTTATAATGGTTTCCATATCCCTAATGGAATTCCTAAGGACCCCTATAACAAACTTATGTGGTTGTCAAAAACATGATTTATTCCCGTTAATCAATAGAAGACTCATTTATTTCCTAAGGCGAATGTTTCCACCTCAGAAATGATGAAGGGATCACAACCCATCTAAGTTGTTATTAAAATCATTCCACAGGGGTCTTGTTTTGAGGCACAAGACGTTTTTGAAGGGCCTTGAGCCCTATAAGCTACTTTTAGGGACTAAGTTTGGATTTTTCTCCCCTATCCATTTCCAAGGTCATGAAAGTTATACTTGGATTTCAAAACATATTAATGACCTAAATATTTCCACTAAGATCCATACTTAGTTCCCATAACCTCTTAATGCCTCTCATATCATCACTTAGAGGCCATAGGTCCCTTAAGAGGTCATGTATGGTAATTCGAGGCAATATTCATGGCCCTTGAGCTTTATAAGCTTTATTTTTATTAAGGTCTGCAGTCCTCCTCCCAACCATGTACAAGGCCCTAATAACCATAAATGGTTCTCAAAAAATCCTAATGGAGTATGTATAAACACTTCGAATCCAAAGAACCCTAAGACATGTCCTATATGGTGGTTTGTAAGCTCATTTCTTTCCCTTGAGCCCTAAGTGTATATATTTAGGGAAAAACTCCTAGGTTTCTAACATTTACCATGTATCGATTCATGACCTATATATGGGGCCCACAAATTCCTAGTGGTTATACTATCCCTCTTGTATTCCCACATAGAGAATAAATGCACATAGTAGATGCCAAGTGTTATGGTCCAGGACCTTGTTCATGGTCCTCAACCCTAGAAGCTTCTCTAAGGACCTATGGCCTAGGTTTCATCCTTTGACCACTTCCATATCCTAAGAGCCAATTTTGGTGTTCAAAAACTCCAAATAGTGTCCATATCCTAACCAATAAGCTAAATATTCCTAGCCATATGTAGGACCTCAACACCAACACTTGATGTTTATAACCTCCTAATCATATTTGAATATGCTCATATGGAGGCCAAATATCCCTTGATCCTAGATGTGTTGTGATTTGACACATCATTCTTGGTCCTCCATGCATAGAAACTTTGTTTAGGGCATAAGAACTAGGTTTACTCGCTTGAACATGTTCATGGTCCCAAGACCCATACCTAATGTCCACAACCTACTTATTGCATCAAGGTCAACAATCAAAGGAAAAGGATACTCTTCTGAGGTCAAGTGTTATTCTTTAAGGAATTATTCATGGATTAGGATGCTTAGAATCTTATCTTACAACCTAAGGATCAATTTTTCTACATTAATCATGTCCAAATAACTCACACCCAAACATAGTGCTTAAAAAATCCTAATGGCTCACATTTCCCCCCTTAAAAATAAGTATAAACTAGGGATTTCATGTGGTTGCAAGAATTGTACCTACCATAAAAACTAATTAATTCCATATATGTTGTCATAAGAATGTGTGCACCTTTGTTATGCATCTATCGCATTTATAAGACATACAAATTATTTTTATTATAAAAAAATAGGGAACCAACGTTATTTTATGTGAACCAAAACTCATTTGTATTTTAAATAAACATCACTCAAGAAACATTATGGATCCAATACAAATGTTTTAATATTTTTTATGATTGGATCTTCATGTTTTGTTGAGTTATTATTGCATTTGGTCCTTCTAAATATGGGTAACTGATGCAATAAAGCAAAAAAGTCTCATTGCGTTAATTTGTACATAAACAACATGTGCATATACAAATATGTACACATACATACACACATAAGACCATGCACATACACAATAAATAAAACCTACATTGCAGAAGGCTCCAGGGAAACCATGGCCATCGTGAAAACATACAAAATGGCCATATTCATGTGTGGTAGGAGACGAAACCCCATTCTGCTCATCCGTTTGGGTTCTGTGCCACCCGAGCAAATTCTGAAAGTGTCCTTCAATGACCACTGGGTGCCTGGTAAAAATTACCATAGAGACAAAACCGTGACTCCTGTTGTGAATCCATCGATTACAATGGATTCAAGATGTCATATTTCAGCTAGCCTGTGGCCCCCACTGTGCTTGAAACACTTGGAAACAATGTTATTTTTCCATCTCCCGAACTAGGGTTTTGCTGAGTTAAGGCCATGGAAATTTTGCACAAGGGGACAATTTTGAACTAAAGGAACCGTCGTGAACTTGGCCATCATAAACACATACACAATATCCATATGTATGTGTGGGAACCGAAGGAAACCCATTCCACTCGTCGGTTTGTGTTTCATGCCCCTGGAGCAAATTTTCAAAGTATTTATGAATGACCATGAGGTTCCTAGAAACAATTCCCATAGAGACAAAATTGTGAATCCGTTCATGATTCTGTCAATTCCAATGTATCCAAGACCCCATGTTTCAATTAGCGGACCCCCCCCTCACCATTCTTCAAATGCCCGAAAATAGTGTTATTGTGTCATCTCCAGAATGAGGGTTTTGCTCAGTGAAGGCGATGCCAATTTTGCACAATGGGGTCAATTTTCAACCGAAGGATCCCTAGTGACCGTCACCATTTTTAACACATACAAAATGGCCATATGCATGTGTGGGATCTGACGGAACCCCATTCCATTGATCGGTTTAAGTTCCGTGCCCCCAGAGAAAATTCTCAAAGTGTTTGTGAACAGCCACGAGGTTCCTGGAAAAAATTCCCATAGAGACAAAACCATGACTCTGGTCATTAATCCATCAATTCGGATGGATTAGGGATGCCAATTCTCAGCTAGCTCCCCCCCACTTGCCTCAATCGCCTGGAAACAATGCTATTGTGCGATCTTTGGAACTAGGGTTTTATTGAGTGAAGGCCATGCCAATTTTGCACAAGGGGGCCCATTTTGAACTGAAGGCTCCTGGAAAACTGTGGACATCATGAACACATCCACAATGGCCATATTCATGTATGGGATCGAACAAAACCCCATTCCGCTCGCTATTTTTGGTTCCGTGCCTCGGTAGCAAATTCTCAAAATGTGTGTGAATGGCCACATGGTGCCTAGAAAAAATGCCCATAGATCCAGAATCGTGACTCCGACCACGAATCAATATATTCCGATGGATTTGAGATGTCAGGTTTCAGGTATGGGACCGTTCCCACCATGCCTCAAATGCTTAGAAACAATGCTATTGTGCCATCTCCGGAACTAGGGTTTTTCTTAGTGAAGGCCATGCCAATTTCGCACAAGGGGGTCAATTTTGAACCAAAGTCTCCTGGAAGACCATGGCCATTGTGAACACATCCAAAATGGCCATATGCATGTGTGGGATTCACTGGAACCCCATTACGTTCGACAGTTTGGGTTCCTTTCCCCTGGAGCAAATTCTCAAAGTGTAAGTGAATGGCCACAGGGTTCCTAGAAAAAATGCTTGTAGAGCCAAAACCGTGACTCTGGTCATGATTCCGTCAGTTCCAATGGATTCAGGGCACTATTTTTATTCTAGGACCCCCCCAACCATGCCTCAAATTCCTAGGAAGAGTGTTATTGTGCCATCTTCGGAACTAGGGTTTTGCTTAGGGAATGCCAAGCCAATTTTGCACAGGGGGGTCAATTTTGAACCAAAGGATCAAGGGAGAGTGTGGACATCATGAACAGGTATAAAATGGTCATATGCATGGGTGGGAGCCGATGGAATCCAATTTCACTCATCGGTTTGGGTTCTGTACCCCGGGAGCAAGTTCTCAAAGTGTTCCTGAATGACCACGGGGTGCCTAGAAAAAATTCCCATAGAACCAAAACCATGACTCTAATCACAAAGTCATCGATTTCGATGGATTTGGGACACCGGGTTTCTTCTAGGCCCCCTCTCCAACATGACCCAATCACCTGGAAATGATGCTATGGTGCCATCTCGAGAACTAGGGATTTTCTCAATGAAGGCCATGCCAATTTTGCACAAGGGGGTTAATTTTGAATCGAATGCTCCCAGGAGACCATGGCCATCATGAACACATCCAAAATGGAAATATGCACATGTGGGAGCTAACATAAGCCCTTTTTCGCTCACTGGGTTGGGTTTCATTCCCCTAGAGAAAATTCCCAAAGTGTCCCTGAATGGCCATGGGGTACCTGGAAAAAATTCCCATAGAATCAAAACTGTGACTTCCGTCATGAAGCCGTCAATTATAATGGATTCAGGACGTCGAATTTCATCTTGGGTAACCCTCCCACCGTGACTCAATCGCCCATAAACAGATCTATTATGCCATCTTTAGAACAAGGTTTTTGCTCACTATAGACCTTCATAATTTTGCACAAGGCGGTCAATCTGGAACTGAGGAATACCGAGTGACCATGGCCATTGTTAACAAATCCCCAATGGCCATTTTTTGTTAATATTTTGATAATTTCATTCCATTATCATTGGTATCTCTAAGAGAATAACATGTACAACATATCAATCATAGACACAATATCAATCACACAATAAACACAGAGTTTCACCGGAGAAAACCAAGAAGGTGAAAAACCCCGAAACTTCCTCAGAGATAGAATAAGACCCAATACAAGATCACAAAGATCAAACCCAATAAGATGTCTCTAGCACATTCTCCTCCTCCTCCACATGTGCGCCACTTTCTCTCTTAGCTATGTGAGCTTGAGAAGTGAGTGAGTGAATAGAATGAGAGAGGAACACCCACTATTTATACACTGACTTGACCTGCCAATAAACCAATCATGGCCGACCTCCTAATGCGGTCTAATAACCCAACCGCATGAACTAACTAGGGCCCACCCCACACTAGTTGTCTAATAACCCATCAATATAAAAGACGACACTTACAATGTAACTTGCGACACTTGCAAATACAAATGATGACACTTCCAATCTGAGGAATGTAACATCTTAGTTGGATATACAATAAAGTACAAATGTAATACATAAAATAATATCTTCCGAAGTTACAAATACATCAACACTCCCTCTTAACAAGGGAGGTATTCTGAACACAGGTCATCAAAACATATTGGCGCAAGTCTTCAATTCTGGAGCTGGATCATCATCATTGGATCACAGGGCATCATCATCATCACTGCTACTGTACTCGACATCTAGATCACTGGTCTATCTCATAATTCTTCTCGTCATAGGAAGTTATACAGAGCCAACCCTTTTTCATGATGGATGTAGGCCCACCACTTGTAGGTCTTCATCAACACTGGCCATACTGTGGAATCCTCAGGACTTATTATGTGCATCAGAATGCCTCTAAAGAGTATCATAGGATCCTTTATTTTCCAAAGCACGACTGGAAATATCTCCCAAGTCAACTTACATGTGACTCCCACCCCAATGCCTTGAAAGAGTATCCAAGGATCCTTTATGTGCCAAAGCACGACCAGAAATATCTCCCAGATCTACTTGCATGTGGTCACCACAAAGCCTCGAAAGAGCATCCCAGGATTGATTACGAGCATACTTCTCAACCTATCGTATCTCCTAGGTCTAGTTACATGTGGTCATGCAAAAACCTCAAAAGAGCATCCCAGGACTGATTACGAGCGTATCGCTCAACCTATCGGATCTCCCAAGGTGCTATTATATGCAATAGGACAAAAACTTGAAAGAGTATCCCAGGATCCTTTATGTGCTGCAGCAGGATCGACAAGATCTCCTGGGTCTAGTTGCATGTCCTCCCAAAGCAATGCCTTGAAAGAGTATCCCAGGATCCTTTATGTGCCGCAGCATGACCGACAAGATCTCCCAAGTCAACGTACATGCTCATCTGCACAACCTGTCCACGGCCATAGAGTATCAACCTGATACTCACCATACATCATCCTGATGTACATGATCATCCTGATCATCATCATAGCATCGTCCTAATGCATATCATCCAGAGTATCATCCTGTTACTCATCACACATGATCATCTTGATCATCGTCACGACATCGTCCTGATGAATGTTATCCAGAGCATCGTCCTAATACTCATCACACATGATCATCCTGATCATTGTCACTACATCGTCCTGACACATGTCAACATACATGAGCATCCTGATCATCATCATTGCATCGTCCTGATGTATGTCATCATACATGATCCAACTGATCATACAAAGCATCCACCTGATGCATATACATATACATGATCCAACTGATCATACAAAGCATCCAACTGATGCATATCCAAAGCAGTAACTGGAGCATCATCACGATGTTCATCACACAACGCTTACATCCATAGCCATGGGAGGGATCCTCCTCTCACCATGCTTGGAATGGATCCTGCAAATGTGTCCCATCACTTCTTCCTTGAAGTATCGTCAATCTGAAGAACACCAAGCCTCTCTCTGAAGTACTCAAACTTCACTCTGGCTAGTGGTTTCTTCAACAAATCTGCAACCTGCTCATCCGTCACAACATACAGGAGCTTCACTACTCCTCTCTACACCATATCCATGATATAGTGATATTTTATCTCGATGTGCTTCGACCTGTCATGGAACACCGGGTTCTCTAACAGCTTCACACAACTCTGGTTGTCACAAAATATACTAGTAGCATCCAACGAGAGATCAAAGAACTCTGACAGTAGCTTTCTAATTCATACTACCTCACAACTAGGCAAACAAGATGAGACATACTCTACTTCGGCTGTACTTAGTGCTACGTAGTACTGCTTCCTGCTAAACCAGGAGATCACACCTAATCCCATACTGAAGCATCACCTTGAAGTGCTCTTCCTATCTGGAGCACTTCCTACCCAATCTGAATCAACATAACCCTCCAGGTTAAATGTTTGATTCGCATCATACTTGAGCCCATAATCAATTGTACCCTTCAGGTACCTTAGAATATGCTTTATAGAAAACAAGTGAACACCTCCGGGATCCATCAGGAACTAGCTCAATGTGTTCACCGCAAAGCAAATATCTGGTCGCATGTTTGTCAGGTACATCAAGGACCCAATCATCTAAGGATATACCATGACATCAACCAGATCAGATGAAGCATCAAACAAAAGCTTCAGGTTCGATGCCATAGGTGTGGCCATGGCCTTGTAGTCCATCATCCCGAACCGCTTCAAGATCTCTACTGCATACTTCCTTTGTCCAATGAAGATTCCATCTGCACTCTACCACACCTCCATGCCTAGAATGTAGTGCATCATCCCCAAGTCCTTCATCTCGAACTCGGTAGCAAGCTTCCTCTTTGTATCAGCAATTAATCTATCCTCACTTGTAACAAATAGGTCATCCATATACAATAGTAGTATCTTTGGATTTCCTTCCTCAACCTTGTAGTAAAGGTTGGAATCCACTCTACTCTTGGTAAAGACAAAACTAGATAGAAATTTGTCTATCCTACCATACCAAGTCGTAGGATCTTGCTTCAATCCATACAAGGCTTTCTTCAATCTTCACACATATGACTCACTATCATGTATCTCGAACCCGAGTGGTTGCTCCACATACACTTCCTCTTCAAATACACCATTCAAGAAATCTATCTTGACATCTATCTGGTGTATCTTCCACTTCATCACTGCATCTAGGGAAAGTACTGTTCTGATGGAAGTGTATCTGGCTATAGGAGAAAAAGTCTCTTCATAGTCTATCCCTTCTTTCTCGGAGACGCCATGAGCTACATCCCAAACATCATTCTTCATGATCGACTGGTACTCCTCAACCATGGCATCCTTCCATTCTTTCTTTTCTGTTGCTTCTTCATAACTGGAAGGTTCTGTGTTCATAATATCACAAAGTAAGGCAACATAACTGGTATGTGATCTAGTCCTTTTCCTTTCTCTGTGTTCTTCTTTTGGAATTCCATACCTTTCTGCATCTTGAATGAGCTCTCTAGCCCATCCAGGTTTTCTCTTGTGAGAGTTCTTCTCATGGGGTGGATCTATAGGTTCTTGTGGATCTTCAATTTCACGATCTTCTTCTAGAATTGCTTCATTCATAGTGGTGTCTTGAAATCTGGTTACCTTTGGTTCTTCATTGTCTTCAACAGATGTCTTCCTTGATTTGATGTATGCTGAGTTTTCATCAAATGTTACATCCCTAATGATGTCAATCTTCTTGAAACCTGGAAAGTATATTCTATAAGCCTTCGAGCTTTCACTGTAACCCACAAAGATTCCCTTCTTTCCTGAAGGATCTAGTTTTGTCCTCTTTTCCTTTGGAATGTGTGTATATACTGGATAGCCAAATATTCTGAGATGGCTAACTTCTTTTTTCTTACCAGAGAAGACTTCTTCTGGTTTCTTGTTGTCAAGTATCTTGTGAGGTGTTCTGTTATGTACATATACAGCTGTCCTAGTTGCTTCTTCCCATAGATGCATAGGCAGATCCTGGTCATGAAGCATTGTCCGTGCTGCTTCCATGATAGTTCAATTCTTCCTTTATGTAACTCCATTTTGTTGTGGATTGTAGGGAGCATTCAACTCCCTCTTAATCCCTGAATCACTACATAACTTCTTGAAATCCCCTGAAGTGAATTCTCCACCATTGTCGGATCTGAGGGACTTGACCTTCTTATCGGTTTGATTTTCTATCAAGGATTTGAATTCCTTGAACTTATCAAACACTTCATATTTATTCTTCAAGGAATAAAGCCAAGTATTCCTAGAGAAATCATCAATGAAAGAAACATAGTATACATACCCACTCAGAGAATTGGATGACATTGGACCGCATACATCGGAGTGGATAATCTCCAAGATTCCTTTTGCTTTTCATTCACTGCTTGGAAATGCCTTCTTTGTGTTCTTTCCTTTTGCACATCCTTTGCAAACACCTTCATGATTTGACTGGATTTCAGGAAGACCTTCTACAACTTTGCTTGCAATTGGTAGTGCTCTATAATGCACATGTGCAAGCCTTCTATGCCAAAGTTAACTTGGCTACATGGATTCATGTACCATGGCATATTCAGGTTGTCCCTTCAATTTGTACAATACTCCCTCTTACTCTCCAATCACTACTGCATCATCTATGATCTTACCCTTTGGCCACATGAGTACTTAGCCATCCACAAATGCAACTCTAATCCCTTCTGCATCCAAAGATGATATGGATAGGATGTTCTTCTTGAGCCTAGGTACATATAGAACATCTTTCATCTTCAAAGACTTCCCGGAGTCTAGTTTGTAGGAGGCTTCAACAGTTCCTTTGATAGGATATTGATAGTCATCCCCAAGTTTCACTTTAGGAGGTGACTCATGTTTAGATAGATCTACAAAGGATTCTTTAAACCCATTCATGTGTTTGGAAGCCCCACTATCAATAATCCAATCATCACATTCATGAGAGATAGTACCTGTGAGAGCAGATATTAGAACATATTCATCTTCACTTGATGAGTCATCACTTTCTACTCTAGTCTTCTTCTTGGGAGGTTCATCATCCTCAGTAGCATGAGCATGATATCTCTTCTTGCTGCCATTCTTCTTCCTAATGAAGTTGTTTTTGTTGTTCCTTTTGTTCTTGGGATAATCTAAGGCAAAGTGTCCCTTCTCATTACATGTAGAACATCTTAGATCTTTCTTGTCTCTGTGATGATGGTGGGAAGTTTTATTGAGATCAGAATGCTCCCTCTTGGACTTTCCTTTCTTGGTGTGTGTTGTGAGAGCTTGATCTTCATTTTCCATCTTTTCTTCTCGAGCCACAAGCCTAGCTTCTTCTTGTGAATATTCCTCCCACAGTCTACTAAAAGAGATCAATTTCCTTCTTGCACAGATTCCTTGGATGAAGGAGTCCCATGACCTAGGTAGGCCATTCAATGTGGTCATTACAATTTCACCATTCTCCACTACTTCATCCACAGCTTCAAGTTGTTCCTTGATTTGAGATACCTTAGAAAAATGGGATTGAATGGTCTCTCCATTCTGAAGCTTTACCCCTTTCAATTGGTTCTGCAGAGTCATTTTCCAATTTATGTTCTTTCCTTCAAACAATTTGGTCAAGGAGTCAAACATTTCCTTAGGTGTCTTTAGGGAAGATACATGAGGTATGAGATGGTCTTTGATAGAATCAACAATGATTCTCTTATCCTTGACTAGTTTATTCTTATGTAAGGATTTAGCTTCTTCTCCCTCTGTGACAGGAACCTATTCACTTATGTAAGTGTCCAACTCAATCTCTTCTAGGATTAACCCAATCCTATACTTCCAGGCTCGGAAGTTATCATCCCCTTCAAGCTTACCCTCAAGCTTGGTGTGAACACCGAAATTGACCCCCAAGGTTGAAAGAGGGTAATTCTGGGTAACTACTAAACAATCTTTGGCCTGTTCTACTGACCTAACACAGATAGAGAGGGCTCTCTCTAAAATCTCATGAAAAGATTGGAATAATGAATATTGTCAATAATGAAAAAGAAACACCAATATTCATGGCCAAGCTATTCAATTACAACAATTATACAGAAGATCAGATTTCTATTTGGAACAAAAATGATTCAAGCACTGTTTGGTTGAAAACATATGAATTTCGTTTGGGCAATGGAGTCACATTTAACAAACTCTGAAACGTCATTCACAAAGATTCTACAAACGCATTTATAAGGGAAAGGTAGCAAGCAACTGGTAGTCAAAGAGATTTAATTTGTGGAACATAAGAGAAAATAAATACTCCATCAATGTAAGGCATACCAAGATGAATCCTACATCGACTTTAGTAGAATATGTTGGTGAAATGCTTGGAAAAAACTAAGCGGAGCATAACTTCTATGAATTCCACTTAATCATTACCCTGATCCAAGCATAAAAGAAATAACACTAAATGGGATAACAGAGAAAGAAACACAATTTCACATGGGAAGAGATAAAATACATACTACCAGACCAATTACACAGAAATCCCTGTCAAAACGTAGGCTTTGGCTTTGCAAACTTTATTAAAACAGCTCAAAAATGTCTTATAGACTAATCCTCAAAATACCAAAATATTTCAAATAAGATTTTCAACCCTTTTTTCATTCTACTACATCGCATATATATATGCCTGGAGTCCTCTTGCTCGACTCCCCTACCACCAAAACAGAAATATCAGAAGGACACCTCATTTAATCCAAAAATTCAAAAATATTACATACCTGTCATCCTCCAAACAGACTGATTAAGGCAAGGAATGGAATATCATAGACAGAGAGTTGTCCTAACTCTGGGTTCACAAATGACCTTGCGAGTCAAAGAAATCTTCCACTTTCAATGAGCTGTCAGTCTGTGATGCGTCATCTAGAAGGATAGGTGTTGCTTCTTCAGTAGAGATTACAAAATTGTGAACCATTTATGCATCCCGTTGGCTGCCTCGCTTGATTTCGAAAGTCTCTTTCTTCCTCCGTCGTCTGGTTCGTTTGGACACTCATCGTCTATCAGGTTTCTCATCTTCGCTGAAAGAGTTGGATTATATGAGGTCAAATACAATAAGAGATGGACGGATAAGCTTTCCTCTACCTCCGCCCACGCTTTTTCTAGCATGAACACCACTTCGGACTCTCGCCCTTTCTCCATGAACCAATCCTAACAGAAAAGATGGTCGAACCACCATGTACACCATCCTTCCCACATACCAACTTCAGATAAAGGATGTGAAAACCATATCCATAACTGCTGTGATGATGACAGCAGCTACATGTGGTTATAATTGCCATGATATCTTGATTGAATTCCTCAATCAAGTAACCATGATTCCCAAGGTTTGGGATGACCTTCAGCATGCTTAGCAACATTTTCCCAGATAGACAACATAGCCAATGATGATACAGAGGTACCTTCCATCATACCGATAATCCTCCGGGATAATAGTCAAGGACCCCCTTTGCTGGTCTGTCCTTATGACATCCCTCATGTGACAATACTTAACCTCACACTTCTCACACACTTCGAAAGACGTGGGTCATCTCATCTTCGGAACCACTTGGGTCGCATGTCATTCTGCACAAGTGATTTTCCTCCGTTATTTCTAACCTAGATTATAACCTACCCCATCCACCGATGCTAGTAATCTTTTCCCGTCTTGCCACGTTGTTCCGTCCCATGTCATACCACTAGGCCTCATCTTCCCGTCACATACTGAACGTTGTGGGTCGCATTACTTCCATCACCTTTCAAGCCATCCGCTGATCCGCACAAGGGACTTTTCCTTTTTACCCCCCCTTTGCCGGCTTCTCTGGCCTTTACACATTTACCAACCTCTCGATCATAAGCATCCAACACCTTTAGGATGCTTATAATCCTCTGAGAAATTTTTCCTTCATCCTAGTATGGTTGGGGTCGACGTCTTCTTCGCCTACTGGTTCCAATATCTTCCCTTTATCCAGAGCCTGGGCCAGAAGTCACTAGTACTAGGGGAAAATGTTACCCGCGGGTGGATATCTTTGGTCAAAAACTCTCCCATATCAGGGTTTGGTATTGACCCACCTATGCTTTCGGATAGACCAACCATTACATTGGATGCTCAGAAAGTCGTGGGAACTATCTCCAATTTCCAATTCAGGCCCAAGGCGGGCAGCTAAAAAGGTCCAACGAGCTTTGGATGGACTTTGGAAAAACAAGGAAACCATTGTCATTGCTGGGGAGACCTCCAAAGTATAAAAGGCCGAGGTTCTAAAGGATAGCTTCTTTGCAAACCAGTCTGGCCTAGGTCAAACCTGATATAGGATCTCTGGGGCCCTCCCTGCTACGGCGCGACAGCAAGACTTTCACGCTTCGGCCCAACTGCTTGGTGACCAGCCATCAAGCTCCTATACCAGGGCTAGAACCTCATTCTCTAGAAAAAACCCCTTCTGCTCAGACAAGTTTCAGAAAGAATAAAAATGTAAACTTTGATGGGTGCTTTCACATATATAACCACACCTCCATAACTCCCACGTGCTTGTTTTCCTTTGTCAAATCTAGCCCCTCTTTTTCTAGTGATTTGATGACCCACTTACTTACGCCGTCGGATCTGATTTTAACTTTCCATCTACACCATTCATCTTGTCCACATTTCTCCACAAGGAAGCCTCGCATGTACCCAAGTGGTCCTTACTATGATTTCTTCTTCTGTGCGACGGGCTCTGAGGCTGACATCTAGCAGGAGAAAAAGGTTCATCACATCCACTGTTTCACTATCCAATGTGCTACTTCTTCATGCAACCAACTACGAGAGTCGTTGATGTACCCCCTTTCACCGGCAGAGCCGTGGATCTTTCCACCTGTTCATACCATCGCATGCACTCGATCTTATACATGGCCTTTTGTCATTTCTCCTAGTGACATCGTCTACTGTTGACACCTGGCTGGAGGGGAAGGCTCATCGCATCCACCCTTTTCCTATCCTCCTCACAACTTGGCTATGCGGTAATCCATATAGGGTCGTGGATCTGATCCCCGCGCCTAATCTACGGTGTAGATCGGTGTGATGTTTAGTCTCCCATTATTTGACCAGTAGACTATAGGTTATAAAGGGTGATTCTCACCTATTAATACCCACACTTCAACATTTTCCCCTCTTTTGCACATTTGGTTCTTGTTAGACCCCTTAGTCTTCCGCATTAGTACTTAGCTCTGGAGCATGGAGGATATCTCGGGTTCTCTGCCAGGTACATTTTGACCTTCCATTCCTTCCATTCCACTGCATATTGTAGATAAATATATGGGTGTTAACACTTGGTGTAATGTCCCCATCTTGACCCTATTGCATTAATATTGTAAATGAGGTAAATATTTTTATTTAGTCATGGTGAGGAGCTCAAGGCCAAGGCCCCGCCATTGATTTATCATTCTATGTATCGGCAATTAGAATAGATGCATATGGTTCTTGTGCTAGCCGTGCACAATGTAAATTTGGACATCATGTAAATATGCAATTTTAATGAAAAACCCACAACCAGCTATGCAATGCAACAAAGAGATGGGGCATGATCTTACAAGGAATAGGGAGGAAAAATAACCAAACCCTTGAGCCATGGAGTCAATCCATGTGTCAATGAGAAAACCCATGAGATCCCAACTACCCATTTTGGCTTATGCCCCAATCATTAAATTCTTCCAAGAGTTGGTTGAGGCAGTTAATGCCTTGGGAATGATGAGGTATGGCAGCCAATTTCGGATATGCGCAAGCTATCAATCTGGGAATTCTATTTTTTGCTTGCAAGGAAAGAAATCACCCACGTTTCGCCTTCTCAAGCCATTCTGAACCATGGTCTTTCCTCTCTCACGCAGCCTGGGGTGAACTGGGGTTTTTCCTTCACGTTTACACCATTTCTCTGCATTCTTCCATGCCTGGGAACTCGTTTTTGGTTCGCACAGTGGCTAGGAGAAGAGAACCACGATTTTCTGGGATTATAGAGGCCGTTTTTTCCCATGAAATGCCCATGGACGTTTTTCTGAAAACAATTATGCTCCTAGGGTTGTTTTTCCATTTTCCAATTTTCATTTTGGGCTTTCCCACGTTTTCTGAACTGGTTGAAATCCCATCGTTGGGCATCCTACTGCAAAAACGCCCATGACATGCATTTCTGGCTGTTATGTCCCTCCCTGTTTAGTTTGAACCTATGAGCAGGAGATTCAGGAGTGGAAGAGGACAGATTTGGATTGATGATCCCAATGAAGTATCCATAGCTCAATGGTTGAGCCACTATCCTAGTAATTCACCTCTATCCATCTCTTAGCAGCTTGAGAAACCCCGCTTCTGATTGGTTTGGCTGATTCTGGTGTACCTTTGGCTATGTGAGAGCCTGCTTTCCCCTTTTCCTTGTGGAGATCATGCCCAGCTCGGGGGTGGCAGTGGTGCTGAGAGATTGAGGAGCACACTGGCCTACGGTTGGGTGGAATGTTGCAGAAGTGTAGCTGGTTTCTCAGGGACTACTTGGTTTAAGATAAGTATTCTCATTTGCTTTCTTGATATTGCTTAATTGATGAATGACATGAAAATTTGGAATGTATGATGGATGTGTAAGGGAATTAAATTCTGCTGTGTTTTCAAGATTTTGTGCATTTGCATATCTCCATCTACAATTTATATGAATGCTTATTTGATTAAGTATGGGACTAGATGTCCAGTATTATTGTTAGTGTCCTGTCCATGGCCTTGTAGGATAGGAGGTACATTACACTTGGTGTGGTGAGACATCTTAAAGAGTACTTCAAAGGCAAATAGAAAAGATTTAGGTCTTACCACTTGATTTGCTGAAAACTAGATCTAGAGCTGGATTAGGGTTTGTCAGAGAAACCGTAAAAATTCAAAACTTGAATTCCAAATTTACGAAAGGATAGAAAGATGCGCCTTACTGAGCTGGTCAAGCTGGTATACTCAGATTATGAATTCTGCAAAGTTTCACGCCTCAAAATTGCTTTTGAAACTTCTGGATTCACTAGACAGGACCTTGAATTAGGGTTTGATTTTACCAGAGCTTCACCCAACCAAAAGGTTCGATCCAAATCTCTAAACTTTGATTTTGTAGAGGAGATTCCAGCTGTCCTCTCAGATTTCAGAAATTCCAATTTTTGCATAAACCCTAATTTTTAGGTCAAAACCTGAAAATGCTCGGAATTGAATTCTGTCTCGACAGAAAGATGCGCCCTTGCTAGGAGAGTCAATCTAGCCTCCTTCCTTTGATGATCTATGGAGAGAAACCCAAATATTAAGAATCCCTAGCTTCCGCACCTACATAGTTCCTTCTTCTTAGGTCAACTCTAATACCATGTTAATTTTTCGATAATTTCATTCCATTATCATTAGGATCTTGAAGAGAATAACATGTACACCATATCTACATCATATCAATCATAGACACAATATCAATCACACAAGAGACACAGAGAGTTTCACTGGGTAAAATCAAGAAGGTGAAATACCCTGCAACTTCCTCATAGATAGAATAAGCCCCAATACAAGATCACAAAGATTAAACCCATTAAGATGTCTCTAGCAGATGCTCCTCCTCCTCCACATGTGCGCCACTTTCCCTCTTAGCTATGCGAGCTTGAGAAGTGAGTCAGTGAATAGAATGAGAGAGGAACACCCTCTATTTATACATTGACTTGACCTTTCAATAAATCAATCAGGGCCAACCTCCTAATGAGGTCTAATAACCCAACCACATGATGTAACTAGGGCCGACCCCACACTGGTGGTCTAATAACCCATCAATGCAAATGACGACACTTACAATGTAACTTGCGACACTTGCAAATACAAATGACGACACTTCCAATTTCAGGAATATAACATCTCAGTTCGATATACAATAAAGTACAAATGTAATACATAAAAAAATATCTTCCGAAGTTACAAATACATCAATATTTTCATGTGTGGGAGATGAGGGAACTCCATTCCTCTCGTCGGTTTGTGTTCTATGCCCCCAGCAAAAATTCTCAAAGTGTTCCTGAATGGAAATGGGGTTCCTAGCAAAAATGTCCATAGAACCAAAAACATAACTCCAATCCTAAATCCATCGATTTCGATGGATTCAAGATGTCGGGTTCTAGTTGGAGGACCCCACCCACTCTGACTCAATCAACTGGAAATGTTTCTATGGTGCCATCGTTGGAACTGGGGTTTTTGTCAATGGAGGCCTTCAAAAGATTACACAAGGGGTTAAATTTTGAACAGAAGGCTCCAGGGAAATCATGGCCATTGTGAAAACATTCACAATGTCCATATGGATGTGTGGGAGACGAAAAAACCTCGTTCCACTCGCCAGTTTGAGTTCCGCTCCCCTCGAGAAAATTCTGAAAATGTCCTTGAATGGCCATGGGGTGCTTGCAAAAAATTACCATAGAACCAAACCCATGAGTCTGGTCATGAAGACGTTGAATCTAATGGATTCGGGACACCAGGTTCTAGATGCAGGACCCCCCACCATGAGTCAATTTCCTAGAAATGTTTCTATGGTGCCATCTATGGAACTAGGGTTTTGCTTAGTGAATTCCTTCAGAGTTTTACACTAGGGGGTTAATTTTGAACCGAAGTCTTCCGGGGCCATCGTGAACAAATACACAATGGTCATATGCATGTGTGGGAGTATACGAAACCTTGGTTTGCTCATCAGTTTGAGTTCCGTGCTCGTGGAGCAAATTTTCAAAGTGTCCCTAAATGGCCATAGGGTGCTTGGAAAAAATTCCCATAGAACCAAAATTATGGCTCTCCTCCTGAAGCCATCATTTCGGATGGATTCATGACATCAGAATCGAGCTAGGGACCACCCCGACTCTGACTAAATCACCCAGAAACAGTGCTATGGTGCCATCTCCAAAACTAGGGTTTTTCTTAATGAAGGCCTTTATAATTTTTCACAAGGGGATCAATTATGAACCGAAGGCTCCCGGGTGATCGTGGCCATCGCGAACACATCCAAAATGGCCATATGCACATGTGGGAGTTGACATAAACCCATTCCACTCGTCGTTTTGAGTTCCATGCCCCATGATTAAATTCTCAAACCATCCCTGAATAGCCACGGAGTGCCTAGAAAAAGTGTCCATAGAACCAAAACTGTCGCTCTAGTCATGAAGTCATCGATTCCGATGGATTTGTGACGCTAGGTTCTAGCTGGAGGAGCCCCCCACATGACTCAATCACCTAGAAAGAATGTTATGGCTCCATTTCTTGAACTAGGGTCTTGCTCAGTGAAGGCATTCATATAATTTTGCAGAAGGGGGTCAATTATTAAGCGAAGGATCCTCGACGACCATGGCAATCGTGAAAACATCCATATTGGCCTGATTCACATTTGAGAGCCAAAAAAACTACATTCTGCTCACCAGTTTATGTTTCGTGCCTCCGGAGAAAATTCTCAAATTGTCCCTGAATGGCCACGAGGTTCCTGGAAAAAATTCCCATAGAACCAAAACTGTGACTCTTGTTGCAAATACGTCAATTCTGATGGATTCAGGACATCGAGTTGTTTATGGTGGAATTGTTACTCAATCACCTGGATGGTTCTATGATGCCATCTCTGGAACTAGGCTTTTCCTCTGTGAAGGCATTCAAAATTTTGTACAAGGAGGTCAATTGTGAACTGAAGGCTCCCAGGAAATTGTGGCCATCGTGAACACATCCATAATGTCCATATACATGTGTGGGATATTACGGAACCCCGTTTTTCTCACTGGTTCGAGTTCCTTTCCCACTGAGCAAATTCCTAAAGTGTCCCAGAACACCCACGGGGTGCTAGGTGTCTCTAGATCTATTTTTGTTTGGATTCTAGGGCTAGACATGGGTCTATAAGCTAGATTATGTTCTATATGGCTAGATTATGTCTCTAGGGATAGATTACATCTCTAGGGAAAAATAAGGATTCTAGATCAGGTCTCTAGGGTTCTAGGTCCACATTAGGCTTTCAGGGGCTAGATTTGTTTTCGTCTTTATTCTATAAGCTAGATTAGGTTCAATATGGCTAGATTAGGTCTCTAGGGATTACTTAGGCCTCTAGGGAAAGATAAGGATTCTAGATCTGGTCTCTAGGATTCTAGGTCCACATTAGGCTTTCCAGGGATAGATTTTCTTTTGTCTGGTTTCTAGGGCTAGATCATGGCCATTGTGAACACATCCACAATGGCCATATGCACATGTTGGAGCCAAGGTTTCCAAGGATATATTAGGTATCTAGGGATATATTAGTATCTATTTTAGAACAATGTGGGTATTCTTTACAAGTAAATTATTGATCTAATAACACTCACACTTCCCAATTATAGGTTGGTAGGGATTTCTATTTCTTATAAGGAACATTACTGATCTATCTTCTAATATGTATCATGTGATTGTGATATATTTCAGTGTGTAAGGATATCTTCTTGTGATCAAGGAGAATCTCAACATTATTGATCTAGTGTCTTAGGGGCATGTAGGGGTAATTGTACCACCCAATATATTTATTCATTTGTTTCTTCCATCTATGAGACTTCCAATTATATAGCAGATGAGAGGTGTGATGATGGGATTGAATTCATCCATTCACATTCTAGTTACTCATTAGAGAGGTGTGAGTCCTTAATGGAGGACGTTTTATAGGGTGATTCAAGAGTGGTAGATAATGTGAGTATTACAAAGTATAATTACATGGATTATCCCTTGAATGGTTTGAGATGGATTGTATCAGCAGAGATGGTCTAGGATTGATATGCACACTTGTATCCCTTGAGCAATTAATATCTCTAGCCTTGATGGCAGACACCTTTCATGATGGCCACATGGAGTATTCACTTGGTGGGAGAACACCCTACAAGATAGGAAGAGCAATGTGTATTGTGGAAGAGGGACACAATCCCTAGATAGCATATGGTTCTAGGGTTTCCTTTTTGTAGGATTCGAGATGGATGGAAACTTGAATTGGATGGATTGGTGTAGAACATATAATGGTTTAAAATATAAATGTATTGTAATATCAATCCATAACTTAAACATCAAATAAACGATCTATCCATGATCCCATTCATCAACCCAATCCATTGATTCACACATCCCACTCGCCACTACTACAAGGGCCACAAAAACAAGCATGTTTTCAAAGTGAATCAAATCCATGAGTCCCTTGTAAAATACTACAATTATATGAACATGATCGATCTATATCAACCACTTGCCATAAAATTTTTAAAACATGTCCTCTACCCATTGGTGTGTGTTTCTTTTGTTGATGTATATGTAACTTCAGAATGTATTTCACATATATGTATATTGTATTCCTATAGAGATGGTATTATTCCTCTATAAGGAAGTGTCGTCATTTATATTGTAAGTGTCGTAACTTATACTTGATGGGTTATTAGACCACCTTATTTGGGGTCGGCCCTGTATAAGTGATGTGGGTCAAAGGGTTATTAGACCACCCTATTGGGGGTCGGCCATGTGGGTCAAAGGGTTATTAGACCACCCTATTGGGGGTCGGCCCACTCAGCATTATGTTATGTGGTTAAGTTCGAGCCTACATGAGTTAGGTAAAAAGGCAAGTCAAGTCAAGTATAAATAGAGTGCGGGAGGCACTCTATTTACTCACTCACTTCTCACACATGCACTCAAGGAGGAGTGGCGCACTTATGGAGGAGGAGGATCTGTTGCTAGGTTATGGCTATCTCTGTTGGTCGGTTGTATCATTGCTCTATCTATCTCTGAGGAAGTTATTGGGGTTTTTCACCTTTATGGTTTTCCCCAAGTAAATCTTTGTGTCTCTTGTGTGCTTGCATTATTGTCTCCATGATTGATATGCTGTAGATATGCTGTACATGTTGTTCTCTTAGTTAAGATCCTAGATCATATTGAAGTAAATTCAGAAAATTTAACATGGTATCAGAGCTAGCCTGAAAGAAGGCATGATATGGCATGTATGACACTTGTTGCACTTACGATGCTAGGGCTTGATATAGCAAAAACCAGTCATCGTAGAACTTTCGCTATAAATCCGTTTTGGCGAATTTTTCGGATCTGAAATTGTTACAGGACGAAGCTAAGATCTCCAGGTACCTTGTGGCCAAAGGAAAACCTCTAATTCGTTGTACTTTGTGATTTATGATCTGTGCAATATAGGGTTTCTACCTCTTCCAGATCTGAGTTAAAATCAGGTGACCTTGGGAAAAAGGTCATAACTTGGGATAGGAAGCTCCAAATGAAATTTTGTGAAAATTGACAGGTAGTACACAGACTGTACTATCTCAGAAAACGTTTTCAGAGGACAAAGTTGAACCCGTGACCCATGGCACTCCGTACAAGTGAGCTCTCCTATATTATCCCATAAACAGGTCATGTTGCGACATTTGGCATAAATATCTCTCAAAGAGTCCAATTGAGGTCAGACCTGTCAGGATGGAAAGGTAACAGGCCGAGATATCTCAGGAAACTTTTTCAGAGGCTGAAGTTAAAACAGTGACACGTGGCACGCCGTACAAGTTCGCTCTCCTGTTTTATCCCAAAACAGGTCATGTTACGACATTTTGCATAACTCTCTCTCAGAGAATCCAATTGAGGTCAGACCTGTCAGGATGGAAAGATAACAGGTCAGGATATCTCATAAAAATTTTTCAGACCCTGTGGATCAAAAATTTCGGAGTTACACCAGAAACAATGAGGTACATATTTCTGTCAAAACAGAATAATTTTTTGGTACCTTCATTCATGGCTTCCGGAATTTAGGGCTTTGGAGAAAGTTGGAATTTTTGTAATCGGAGACCACGGCTGGATGCTACTCATCAAAATAGAAATTTAGAGACCAAGATCAGAATTTTTGGTTGGGCAGAAGGCCGGGCTTGATTAGACCCTAGTTCGGGACTTTGATCAGAAAAGTGGAAAATTAGGGCTTCTGTAAAAATGGGAATTTTTGAAATCTGTGACCACGGCTGGAAGATCCTCAGAAAAATAGAAGCTTAGAGCTTTGGATCAAACATTTTGATTGGGAATAAGAGTGAGCTTCATCAAACCACAGTTCAGGGTCACGTCCAGTGAATCCAGAAGTTTCAAAAGCAAAATTGAGGAGTGAAACTTTGTAGTTTTCAAATTCTGAATATACCAACTTGATCAGCTCATCAAGGCACATATTTCTATCCTGTCAGAAGTTTGAAATTCAAAGTTTGAATTTTTGGGGTTTCTCTGACAAACCCATATCCAGCTCAAGGTCCAGTTCTTGCAAATCAAGTGGATTGGGTTAATCCTAGAAGAAGATGGATTGATCACCTGCATAAGTGAAGAAGTTCATGTCTCAGAGGGAGATGAGGATAAGGCCTTACATAAGAAGATTACAAGCGATCTCGACAGGTATGACTCATCGAGGTATGTTTTGATATTTGTCCATGATTAAGTTTATGGTATGTTTGTCTTCATGTTATTACGGTTAGTACAATTTTGATTTTAGATTTGTCGTATAACCTTAACAAAATTATGAATGCATGATAGAAGATATTCACTGGTTAGGGTGTTGACACTTATGATTGTACTAATGCATTATGGTGTTGTATGAGGTTTATGTTGTCTACTAACATGAAAGGTACACCAATAAAGACAAATCATGTTCTGGTCCAAGAACATATGATCATGATAACATGAGGACAAAGATTCATCCATTGTCATGGATCTCATACAAGATCCATTTACGAGGTATGTATAACTTGTTTATACAATGGTTAACTTATGAGACATGCAGGTTACTAGCACAAGTCACTGAAGAGAAACAAAAGACATTATACGGGTATGTTAGACATAAATAGCTAGCATGCTAATCCAGGTATGTTTTTCCTATATCAAGCTAGAATCCTACCTTGTGTTAGGATCTCATACTGTTGTTGATAATGATTATTCCTGACGAATCATAGGTTTGAATAATCATGGTTTTATGCATATTATATCTCTTATCTTGATTGATGATTCAACTAACCTGAAGAGTCATAGGTTTGAGTAATTACAGGTTTAGACATGTTATGATTTGACTAACCATAAGAATCCTACATAAACCTTGAATGCTAATGCTTATTATTTCTGTTTGAAATGATCATGACTATACATGCTTGAGATTATTGTGTTTTAATAGTATACTAATGAATGTATGATTTTATATGAGATCACAAGGATAACACATTCATGATACTAATAAGCATGCATAGGGACCAAGGATGAATATGAGTTCAAGAACAGGTAATCCAGGAAGCAAAGATCAAGAGGGAGTACACTCTAGTGGTTTATGCAAGGATGCAGATATTCAGAGGGAGTTGTCCATCTCTCTACATTCCACAACAGAAAGGTGTAGAAGAAGCTACTTCAGATTAGGACTCCAGCAGCTCCTGCAAGGAAGCGAAGACTCAGAGGGAGTCCACCCAACGAACAAACAAAGATAAGTATTTTAATTATCATTTCTTACATATTTGTTTGTTTAAATAAAATTGTTCAATGATGTATATGCTCATGGTCTTAGACTTAGGATATGTATTGTGCATATTAGAATAATTACATTAATGAACAGTATACTACTAATATGCATGGGTAAGTAGCCTATGGCACTGTACAACATTCCATTGCTACTTATCTAGAATGAAACCTCTTTGCTGACATGTTGGGAGTTGTGCACACTCTTCACAATGTTCTGGTAGAGATTGGAAGGCATCTAGAAAGTTACAGGATATGGATAAATGTTGTATTGAAGTATTGGCTAAGATAATTGCATGACTGTATGACATATTTATTTATGTGTAAGAATTTGTTCTGAAAACTATGAGATGTTTTCTAATCATGCAATTTAACTTGTTGTGTAGGAAAGATCGTATGCCATCTCCTACAAAAAGAAGAACTACAACATTTGTTCAGCAACAAATTTATTTATTGAAGATATTGAAGTTCCCAGGATCTGGGATGAAGAAATGGAATGCCATGATCCGTCGATCATGAAGAATGATGTTTGGGATGCAGTCCCAAGATGTGAAGGGAAGTTTGTTATGACTTCCAAATGGAACTATCAGATCAAGCATGTTGCAGATGGCAGCATTGAGAAATATAAAAGTGATGAAATAGAAGATGCACCAGATGGATCTCAAGACAGCATGGTGTAGTCATATATGTGTGCAGAACTTGGTATGGTAGGATAGACAGCTTTCTATCCAGTTTGGGCATTACCAAGAGTAAAGCAGATTCCAACCTTTTCTACAAGGTTGAAGAAGGCAATCCAGTGATACTACTTTTGTATGCAGATAACCTGTTTGTTACAGGTAAAGATAGATTGATTGCCGACATGCAGCGGAAGCTTTCTTCCAAGTTCGAGATGAAGAACTTGGGGATGATGCACTATTTGTTTTTGGCATGGAGGTGTGGCAGAGTGCATATGGAATCTTCCTTGGACAAGGGAAGTATGTAGTAGAGATCCTGAAGAGGTTTGCGATGATGGACTGCAAGGATATGGCCACACCTATGGCATCGAATCTGAAGCTTCTATGTGATGCTTCATCTGAGCCGGTTGATGTCTCTTTGTATCGTCAGATGATTGGGTCCTTGATGTACCTGACGAACACGAGACCAGACATTTGCTTTGCTGTGAACACATTGAGCCAGTTCCTGACGGATCCGAGGAGTGTTCACCTGGTTACTGTAAAGCATGTTCTGAGGTACCGGAAGGGTACAGTGGATTATGGGCTCAGGTATGAGGAGAATCAAAAGTTTAACCTGCAGGGTTATGTTGATTCAGATTGGGCTGGCAGTGCTGTAGACAGGAAGAGCACATCTGGATGTTGCTTCAGTATGGAATCAGGTGTGATCTCTTGGTTTAGCAGGAAGCAGTCCTGCGTAGCACTGAGTACAGCTGAGGCAGAGTATGTTGCAGCCTGTTCAGCTAGTTGTGAGACAGTATGGCTACGGAAGCTACTGTTTGGGTTATTTGATCTCCCATTGGACGCTACTGGTATCTTCTGTGATAACCAGAGTTGTGTGAAGCTGTCCGAGAACCCAGTGTTTCATGACAGGTCGAAACACATAGAGATCAAATATCACTATATCAGGGATATGGTGCAGAGAGGAGCTGTGAAGCTCCTATATGTTGCGACAGACGAGTAGATTACAGATGTGCTGACGAAGCCGCTAGCCAGAGTGAAGTTCGAGTACTTAAGAGAGAGGCTTGGCGTTCTTCAGATCGAGGACACTTCGAGGAAGAAGTGATGGACACATTTGCTGAAGCCATTCCAAGCATGTTGGAAGGAGGATCCTTCACATGGCTGTGGATGTAAGCGCTAGATAATGGGCATCAGGATGATGTTCTGGTTTCTGCTTGGATATGATAAGTTGGATCATTTATGTATGTACGCATCATGTTGGATGATGGATATGATCAGTTGGATCATTTATGTATGTACGCATCATGTTGGATGCTAGATATGATCAGTTGGATCATTTATGTATGTACGCATCATGTTGGATGTTGTTGGATACATTGTGTGGATCATGTATCTTTGTATGATCAGGTAGATCATGGATGCTGTTGGATACATTGTGTGGATCATGTATCTTTGTATGATTAGGTAGATCATGGATGCTGATGGATACATTGTGTGGATCATTTATCTTTGTATGATCAGGTAGATCATGTATGTTGATGGGTACATTGTGTGGATCATGTATCTTTGTATGATCAGGTAGATCATGTATGATTGATGGATACATTGTGTGGATCATGTATCTATGTGTGCATCAGATGGATGCATTGTATGATCAGGATGATCGTGGATGACGAGCTTCTCCAGATGACATGCAGCAGGATGTTGCAGTGATGATGATGAGTATCAGATGATACTTTGTGGCCGTGGATTAGGTTGTGCAGGAAAGCATGTAATTTGTGCCCTGGGAGATTTGCAGATGGTATTTCGAGGTTTTTCCTATGGCATGTAATTCGGTGCCCTAGGACATTTGGCAAATGCTCTTGCGAGGTTTTGCTTGGGAGGACATGTAATTTGTGCCCTAGGAGATCTGCAGATAGTCTTTCGAGGTTTTTCCTATGGCATGTAATTCGGTTCCCTGGGATATCTGGCAGATGCTCTTGCGAGGTTTTGTCCGATGGCATGTAATTTTCTCCTGCGAGATCTGGACAGGATGAAAAAGGCCTCAGATGCTTCAGCCAGGTTTTACCATGACCACATGTAATTTGCTCCTGGGAGATCTGGACAGGATGAAAAAGGCCTCAGATGCTTCAAGCAAGTTTTGTGGTGAGATCACATGTAATGTGCTCCTGGGAGATCCGACAGGTAGAGCCGTGTGCTCGTAATAGCCTGGGATGCTTCAGCCAGGTTTTGTGATGGGTCACATGTAATGTGCTCCTGGGAGATCATACAGGTAGAGCTATGTGCTCGTAATAGCCTGGGATGTCGCAGCCAGGTTTTGTGACACACGTAATAAGTCCTGAGGATTCCACAGTATGGCCAGTGGTGATGAAGACCTGCAGGTGGTGGGCCTACATCCAGTATGAAAAAGGACTAGCTCTGTAGAACTTCCTATAATGAGTAGATTCAGAGATTGATTGAGATAGCAGCAGCAGTGACGATGATGATGATGACTCGATGACGATTATCCAGTGACGATGATCCAGAGAAGATGACTTGTGCTAGAAGAACTGTGCTGAGAAATACCTTCCTAGTTAAGAGGGAGTGTTGATGTATATGTAACTTCAGAATGTATTTCACATATATGTATATTGTATTCCTATAGAGATGGTATTATTCCTCTATAAGGAAGTGTCGTCATTTATATTGTAAGTGTCGTAACTTATACTTGATGGGTTATTAGACCACCTTATTTGGGGTCAGCCCTGTATAAGTGATGTGGGTCAAAGGGTTATTAGACCACCATATTGGGGGTCGGCCATGTGGGTCAAAGGGTTATTAGACCACCCTATTGGGGGTCGGCCCACTCAGCATTATGTTATGTGGTTAAGTTCGAGCCTACATGAGTTAGGTAAAAAGGCAAGTCAAGTCAAGTATAAATAGAGTGCGGGAGGCACTCTATTTACTCACTCACTTTTCACACATGCACTCAAGGAGGAGTGGCGCACTTATGGAGGAGGAGGATCTGTTGCTAGGTTATGGCTATCTCTCTTGGTTGGTTGTATCATTGCTCTATCTATCTCTGAGGAAGTTATTGGGGTTTTTCACCTTTATGGTTTTCCCCAAGTAAATCTTTGTGTCTCTTATGTGCTTGCATTATTTTCTCCATGATTGATATGCTGTAGATATGCTGTACATGTTGTTCTCTCAGTTAAGATCCTAGATCATATTGAAGTAAATTCAGAAAATTTAACATCTTTGTGGTTCGATCTAACATTTTTGTAGAGAACCATTGAACTATGGATTATGCATCTCGAATATGAGGTTTTTCCATGCACATCTGTTGAAAATATAAATCTGAAGGTCCCGCCTCATGTTTTTTGTGTGGGTTTGATGAGGGGGACTTGAAGGATTTGTTCCTTATACGTTTATGTAAAAAGTGACTTTTATAAAAATAAAGTGTGATGTTTTGTACTTTATGAGTTTGGGTCTCACTTAAGTGAAATATTTAATAATTAAGTGATTTAATTATTAAAAAGTGAGAGCATTTAATTCAGACTCTTGATTTTGTAATTTGATCTCAACCCTACACTAGGTAGTTATCAAGGTAGTTACAAAATACAATGTATAAAACAATGAGAGAAGGGGAAAACAGAACACACTCACCATCAAAAGAGAGGAAGAGGAAGGTTGAATACCAAAAAGAGTTCCCTAGTAGAGAAGGGCACAATTTCCAAGAGAAATAAGTAGCACACATCCCAAGGAGAAGCATGCATCCAAAGAAGTAGCATGCATCCCAAGGAGCAACATGCATCCCAAAACGAAGAACACATCCCAAGGCTTCCTGTATAAGACCATACAAATTGTAATACAGTCACACATCTGGGTTCAAATCTCAAGAAAGCTGGCTCGAATGTCAAGAAATTGACTATGCATTAAATGCAAACTGCACAGTATTAATTGTAGGCGCGTGTGAGCTCAAAAATTGAGCAAGAAGAGGAGCAAGCCATACAGTATGTACAAAAAAAAATTGGCACGAATTTCTAGGTTGGAACATATTTTGAGGTAGTTTGTTGTTGCAATATTTATTGTGAAATTTTTCCAAAAAGGGTTAAAAGATAAATTTCATTGTAAGGGAATTTCTACTTTTCTTAATGAAAAATCTTCTTCTTAGGGTTTTCCCCAGAATGGGGTTTTTCCCAGTCTAGATTGACCAAAGATACATGTGTTCTATGTGCTCGTTTAATTTTCAGTATTTGAAGGGATCTTGAATTGGTGGTTTTAGTTTCAAAGTATTTTGAGTTAATCTTTAATTGAAACCCTAGATGTTCAAGTGTTTGACAGAGAGTGTGAATGAGAATTTTCGTGCTTATGTCATTTTTCTTCACGGTATGAGAGCGATACTAAAGTAGGAAGAAAGTGTTTCACAGTGTTATTTTAAAATTAGTGCAGAAGAAAGTATTGTGGTTGTCTTTTAGTTGTTCTATTTGTAGGTAATTTTACAATGATGAGCATATGGTTTGAAGATATTTTGGATGGTGTATCCAACTATCTACCATGGAAGTTAAGAATAACCGTTGAATTGAAAGAATGAAAAAATTGGATATTTGCTAATAGTACTGTGACTAAGCCAACATATAAGGATGAGATTAATGAGCATGAAGCTAAGGTTCAGAGAGTCATCCTGGATGGGGTTAAATACCATCTCATTCCACATTTAGCAGAGAAGAAAACAACTAAGGAGATGTGGGACACTCTGAACCATTTGTTCAAAGCTAAGAATGAGAACCTGAAGATGGCGCCTAGAGACAAGTTACAGAGTATACAAATGACTAAAGATGAAAGTGTATCCTCCTTCTTGATGTGTGTTGCATAAGTGAAGGACAAGTTGGAAGCAGTAGGAGAGATTGTCCCTGACTCTAAGTTGGTGAGGATATCCTTAAAGGGATTCACTAAGAAATGGGACACCTTTGTAAAGTGTATTGTGGCCAGAGAGAAGCTTCCCATTTGGTGCAGATTATGGGATGAATTTACCTAGGAGGAGATCTAGGAGGGGTCTCAAGTTGGTTAGGTTAGTGAATACGCCGAGTAGAATGTGGCACCTGCAACCAATTCAAAGAACAAGAAGAAGAAATATTTGAGTAACATCAGGTGTTTCCGCTTTGGTCAGTTAGGACCCTTTGCCTCTAAATTTATTGAGAAGAAGAAGGTAACATCAGAGAAAGATACTACATCAACTGCAGTATATGATTTTTCAAGTCAGTTTGAGCATGTGTTTTCTCTGGTGGCTATTGAATCTAGTGTGGGAGCTTAGTTTTTTAGCATGTTTGGATTGTTGACAGTGAGTCAACAAGGAATATGAATGGATTATATGATGTATTCTAGATTATCACAGAGTTGGTATCAAGACATTATATTCAGACAGATATTGATAGTCCACTGGTAGCTATCCGAGGATTTGGAACAATTAGGTTTCAACAAGACATTGGAGAGGTCGTGGAGATACATTGAGTTCTCTTTGTTCCTAGGATGGGAGTTAGTAAACTCCCAGCTTCATATTTAGAGGATGATAGATATGGGTTGTTGATCAGGGGTGGTCATGTTTTCATTTATCGCACAAATGATCCAGTCAGTACCACAATCTTGTTTAGTGATTATAGGTACAAGTTATATATATTGAGAGGACATGTTGTATGTCCAGGGATAAGTGGATGGCTATCTAAGTCAGATTCATAGGATGGGGTAGGAGATGCATATGATCAACATATTATTTATATTTCTTCTGGTCAGGATAGTGGATCTCTCCAAAGCAATGGCAGAAGACTCAACCAGTCTAGTGGTGATGGTGATTAGTAGGTTTACGAGGCTAAGATAAAGTCTTGAAAGAGTCTGAGTTCCATTTCAATGGTGGGCACTTGTCTCTAAGAGACATTCCAAAGCAAGAGGGAGTTGCATCAGGAATTAGAGGTGGAGATTCTGATGGTTCGAAAAGGATCTCCCTCATTAGGAGGGAGTGTTGAAAAGATAACTCTGAATGTCCTCCCTCATATATTTAGTGTGGGTGTGATGAGGGGGACTTGAAGGCTTTGTTCCTTGTAAATTTATGTAAAAAGTGACTTTATCTAAATAAAGTGTGATGTTTTGTACTTTATGAGTTTGCATATCACTTAAGTGAAATATTTAATAAATAAGTGATTTAATTATTAAAATGTGCGAGCATTTAATTTAGACTCTTGATTTTGTAATTTGATCTCAACCCTAGACTGCTAGATTGGGTAGTTAGCAAGGTAGTTACAAAAGACAAATTATAAAACAATGAGAGAAGGGGCAAAGAGAACACACTCACCATAAAAAGAGAGGAAGAGGAAGTTTGAAGGCCAAGAAGAGTTCCCTAGTAGAGAAGGGCATGATTTCCAAGAGAAAGGAGAAACACACATCCCAAGAAGCAACATGCATCCCAAGGATTCCTATAACAAACCATACAAAATTTAATACAGTCACACATGTGTCTTCAAATCTCAATAAAGCTAGCTCGAATATCAAGAAATTGACTATGCATTAAATGAATACTATATGGTATTAATTGAGGCATAAGAGGAGCAGGTCATATAGTACTGTACAGTAGATACAAAAGACCGTAAAACAGCTTTTTGGCATGAATTTTGAGGTTGGCACAGATTTTGAGGTAGTTTGTTGCTACAATATTTATTGTGAAATTTTTCCAGTAAGGGGTAAAATATAAATTTCATTGTAATGGAATTTCTATTCTTCTTAATGAAAAACATTCTTCTTAGAGTTTTCCCCATATTGGGGTTTTTCTCGATCTAGATTGACCAAAAATAATGTGTTGTTTGTGCTTGTTTAATTTTCAGTATTTGAAAGGATATTGAATTTGTGGTTTTAGTTTCAAAGTATTACGAGTTAATATTTAATTAAAACCATAGATGTTCAAGTGTTTGAAATAATGTGTGAATGAGAATTTTCATGCTTATGTCATTTTTCTTCAACGTCATCTCCTCCCTTCGTAGGTCATTTTTAAGGCATGCTCCAGCCTCATCGTTGTTGGAATATTCTCACCATCATTTTTGTATTTTTCATGCATGCATGCATTCTGCATGCATCCAATCATCATGCATGCATATGCATGCATCCAGTCATCATATTGGTGGTCTCCCCCAGCACCTAGAGCCTAATTTCAGTTTCCTAGAGCTTGTCTTCAGCCCCTAGTATCCCTCCTACCTACCTGATGCACCTTTGTTTCCTCACCTGGATCACATGTGCACCCTATCTCACCTACCAAGAGTTTAATAGTTAGTTAAAGCATTTATTATCCATTCGGTGCATTTATTGCTCAGCTTAACTACCTCGAGCTCCCAGTTGTCTATTTTTGAGTGCCACTTGACCTTTTGACAGCCTCATGCGCCCTCATTGGAGTTTCCATCCCATGATTTGTGCTCACATGGTTTAGTTAGACTCAACTAGACTCATTTGACTGACTATTGAATATTTATGACTGCCACTACTGATTGGATGATGTCTCCAATGTTATCCAAGCTACAAACTAAGGATGATTTCAATGACCTCTTGGATAATTAGAATTCCATCGACAGTTATTGTATTATATTCAGCTATTATTCATTTTACAGAGTGCTAGCTTACAGCTGATGTATGATACAACAACTTTTCTCCATTTTCTGTGTAATTAGCGTTAATTGATTCAGTGTTTCTTCTTCTTCTTTATGCACTACATGAGTAAATTCTAGTGAGGTCTTCTATTGCTGAGTGATCATATCACTAGTACAAAATGATAGATAAGTGACCAAGTGACCAAAAAATTTGGTCACCACAGTGTTTTCAAGGGATAAATGACCAAAATTGAGAAATTTTAAGTGAGCTAACTAAAAATGACCAATCTGGTCATGGGATAAGAACTAAACTAAAAATGACCAAGATACATGACCAATGTGGTCACGTGATAAGAACTAAACTAAAAATGACCACATAACAATTGGTCATTTATTTGGTCATTTTTAGTTGTCTCACTCCGACAATGGAAAATTACAATTTTGAAAATGAAATTGTACAATTACTAAATTTTAACAATGCAGATGGATTCAGAGACCCCCTAAATCTGGGGTCTCTGAATCCACTAGGGGGTCTCTGAATCCATCTGCAGTGTTAAAATTTAATAAATTGTAACGTTGTACAAAGAAAATCCCTTGGAACACATGTTGAAAGATGATTATTTATGAAACACAAGACGGTTTATAGGTTTAATATCTTATGTAATTATTGAAAAGTCTTTGGATGCATATTTTTTTATTAATGAAGATATTTTGTGTTGGATTTTCTAGTGAAACATGTATACTAGATGCTTCTTTATTCTATATTGTAATGGATACTGGTTTATGGGAAAAATGATAATTTTATGAAGTTGTGAATGCTTAGTTTCAAATAATGCTTAAAGTTATTATTAAATTTCTTTGTTTGGGTAAGAATGCTCAATTTCGCTCTTGAAAACTAGCAATATATGTATCTTTTGGCTATTATATTGCCTCAGGTAATTTTATTACCTTGGACATATAGACTGATGAAATGAGATCCACATTCTTTTAATTCCACACTAGCATTTACATTATTCTAAACAAAACATTTTTTGATAAAATCTTGTTGGAGTGTGAGAAATGTAGTTGAACACATATATTCGACTAAGAACATATTCCTTTATATTGTAGCGACTATTTCAACTATGGGCATGCAACGAATTCATGTAGTTGAACACATATATTCGACTAAGAACATATTCCTTTATATTGTAGCGACTATTTCAACTATGGGCATGCAACGAATTCATGTTTCAAAAAAAGCATCTCTTAAGTTAAAGGGAAGAATAAATACAAACCCACTTAGTGGATGGAATTAGCAATGAATCACTATTGAGTTGAACTGGGAAAGAATCTAGATCCCTTTAAGATCATCAACTCTACAAATGCCCTTTCCCCACCTCAAAGAGGTGTGGTGTAGACATTGATACAATTATGACCAAGGAACCAATCACTCCATTGCTAGTCTCCTTGCTTGATTTCTCACTTGAAGGCCATTGAGTAAACATGGTTTATAATTTAAATTAGGAAAGGTTCAATGAATTCCTTTGACAGAGTTGAATGGTGTGATGCAAAACAAAGAAGAGAAGGGAAAATGAGTAGAACTTCAAAGTGTGTTGATGCATATGTAACTTTGGAATGTATTTCATATATATGTATATTGTACTCCTATAGAGATGGTATTATTCCTATATACATAAGTGGTTGTATTCCTATATAGATGTTATTATTCCTCTATACGGAAGTGTCGTCATTTATATTGTAAGTGTTATAACTTATACTTGATGGGTTATTAGACCACCTTGTTGGGGTCGGCCCTGTATAATTCATGTGGGATGAAGGGTTATTAGACCACCCTATTGGGGGTCAGCCATGTGGGTTAAAGGGTTATTAGACCACCAAGTGTGGGGTCGGCCCAGATTAAGTTAACCATGGGTTAAGCTAGACATGTAGGCCCCATTAATTTATTGGGCAGGACAGAAGAAGTATAAATAGAGATCAGGAGATCTCTATTTGGTCATTCATTCACACACTTCTCTCATTCAGAAAGTGGTGCACTTGTGAGGAGGAAGCTCTACTGCTAGGAAAAGACTATCCTTTGTATTTTGGTTGTATCATTGCTCTATCTATCTCTGAGGAAGTTATTGGGGTTTTTCACCTTTATGGTTTTCCCCATAAACTCCGTGTCTCTTGTGTGCTTGCATTATTGTGTCCATGATTGATATGCTGTAGATTTTCTGTACATGTTGTTCTCTCATGTTAGGATATTTAGACACTTAGGAGTTAGTTAAGATCAACTTGTGTAATATATCCGTTAGGGATAGTGTGTTTCTTTAGTATGCATTAGTATGCATTTGTATATACTTAATCCGACGGTCACGATATGTTTCCGACATAGAGTGATCCGACGGCTCAACTTCTCTTAGATCAAACCTAACCTTGATCCGTGGCTTAACACCCGATTGGTCCATGATCTCTATTTAAAGAGCATGGAGGGTCATTGTTTAGTTGATCGATTATGAGAAGCTCATTTGTAACTTTCTTTCTTTGCATAATAAATTGTCCCGTAGAAGCTATTTGGCCGGGGCCGTGGAGTGTTTCCCTCAAGAGGGTTTAAACCACGTCAAAACATCGGTGTGTTGATCTGTGATCTGTTTTTGTGAAGTGGTTGCTCTTGGTGTTCGGTCCTTTGGTAGTACCCTGTGTACCCGAACATGGTATCAGAGCTTTTATGAAGTGCCGCTTCCGGTTATGATCTAGATCTTGAACTGTTGTTGCCAAAACTCGAAAGGGTTTCTAGTTCTGGTATTTCTGTGCATTTCTGGGCTGTGGGAGGTGTTCCATTGCGTCCGGAGCGTCGTTTCCATTGGGAAATAGTTTTCGTTTGATCGAAAACGGTTCCCGGTTGCTCCAGAAACGCATTTTTCATCAGATCTGAAGGTATAATGTTACAGTGACGCATTTTTTTATTTCGTTTTTGACAAGAAAAAATCTCATATTTCATTTTTTTTTACTGTTAGTTTTTTTTTTGGTTCGGATTGTTGCTTTCATGTCTGCGTATGCTCTTTGCCGTGCACCTTGAGCGATCTCGGCAAATCAGAAACAGAAAGGGAAAGGGTTTTTTCGGCTGCGTATGCTCTTTGCCGTGCACTTTGCGCGATCTCGGCAAATCAGAAACAGAGAGAAAATGCAGACTTTCCGGGCAAGCTAACAAGATCTAACGCCACAAGTGTGGAAAAGTTTTTTTTGTTTCGTTTTGTGGTTTGTTTTGTAGGAAAAAGGGCAAGCACGCAAACCGAGCAAGAAGAGTAAAAAAAAAAAAAAAAAAAAAAGCCCCCTTCCTCATTTCCATATTTTACATACCTTTTAAACTAGCTCACTTGGTCCAAAGTTGCTTTATTCCTTAATAGGTCTTGAGTTCAAGTCTTAGGAAGTTACTTTTAAAAAAGAAAAGTGCATGCAATTTCTATTTTTGAAGTTACTTTATTGTAAAAGTGCATCTCACTTAAATAATAAAAAATAAAAATACAAGTGAGTCACTTAAGCCTTTTATTTATTGTTGCACTATTTAAAAGTAATATCATTGTAAAAGTGAAATCACTTATTTTACAAAAGTGATTCACTTAAAAGCAACTTTTTTGTAAAGTGATTGTCAAAAGGTTCATCTTGGGAAGAGGGGGGTTCCTTTTTTTTGCTGGACATTCTCTAGCTGCCACGTCACTATTGGGGACATCTTCAACAGTTTCTTTGTTCAAGCATAACTTCATCATACAGAGTCCGTTTTCAGTGCCGTTTTTTTTTTAAACCGCCTTTTTTTTCGAGCTCTTCACATCCAGACTATTGGTTTCTGCTTTTACAGCCATTAATTTACAAATATGGCCGCCCCTTGTGATATTCTACTTAACAGTTCCAACTATTTCTCATGGAAATCTCGTATGGAGGATGTTCTACGAAGTAGGGGACTTTTCAGAATTACAACAGGGAAAGAAAAAGAACCCACTGATGATGATAAGAAAATAAAATGGGCAAATAGATGTGATGAAGCTCGTGGATTGATTGGGATGTCAATCTCTACTGATTTGCGATTCCACATATCTGGAATTGATGAACCTAATGCTGCTTGGGACAAGTTGGAAACTGTGTTTGGTAAACACAATGAAATTCGAGGTCACCAACTCGAAAATGAGTTGATTTCTTTAAATCCAAGTGACTTTTCATGCATTCAAGATTATTTATCTAAGTACAAAACTCTCAAGCTCTTATGTGCAGAAT
This sequence comes from Larix kaempferi, assembly GCA_027924585.1. NCBI lineage: Eukaryota > Viridiplantae > Streptophyta > Pinopsida > Pinales > Pinaceae > Larix > Larix kaempferi. Next base: position 13,364,195 of record BSBM01000101.1, on the reverse strand, counting down.
GTAAGATTGAGAGGGAAGACAAACAATGCATTTATCATATTCTTTCCAAACTTGGACCTGCATATTCTGTTTTTGTATCTACATTTTACTCCATGAAAGCGTCATTGAATGCAGCTAGCTATCAAGAGCCTAGTCTTGAATCCTTTTGTGATTCCTTGATTAGAGAACAAGATAAACTCATTCATCTTGGAATAATCAACAATGCAGATACATCTGGGAAAGCCTTATTGTCCCAACAGAAAGGAAAGTCCAAGCCTCCCAAGAAACAAAATTTTCGCAATAATAAGTCAAACAAGGGTCCAAAACCCTCTCAGTCAACTCCTTCTTTAAAAAATGACAAAGGATCCAAGCCAAAAGGCAAGAAGACTGAGCGTCATTGCAACTATTGCGGGAAAGATAATCATGATGAATCCAAGTGTTTCAAGAAGATGGCAGCCTTGGAAGCAGCAATGAAGAAGCACCACATCAGCCTAGATTCGCCTTCAGAATCTGCCTCTCATGGACATGCACTTTATGCTTCTGGTTATTCTTATAATGCATCTTCTTCTTCTACTTCAAATGAATGGCTCATTGATTCTGGAGCATCTTATCATATGGCTAAGGATCAAGCCATATTTTCTACTATGCATGAATGTAACACCAAACAAATATTTGTTGGTGATGATAGATCTCTAAGTGTTGTAGGAGCTGGAACAGTTCCAGTAGATAATGGTCATTTTAGTGATGTACTATGTGTTCCAAGAATTTCCTGCAATTTGTTATCAGTCTATCAGATCACTCATTCTGGTGAAGGTAAAACTGTGACCTTTACACCTCACCAAGTTGTAATCAAGGATTTTAAAGATCCTCAACAGGTTCTAGCTACCGGAATTGTTGATGATATTACCAGGTTGTACAAGTTTAACAACTTTGGGTCATCACCTTTCCCTTCAGTTTTTGTTGCTCATAGTGATAACTTGAGCAAACTTTGGCATGAGCGATTTGGTCACTTAAATTATCGCTCATTGCAACAACTATGTAAAGAAAATATGGTGACAGGTCTTCCGATGGTATCTTGCAGAGATGGTGTTTGCTCCGGTTGTGTACTCGGAAAACATCATCGGGACAGTTTTGACAAACGTGCCTCTTGGCACGCCTCGGTTCCCTTGGAGCTTGTGCATAGTGACTTGTGTGGTCCTCTTCCATCTGCTTCCTTTTCTGGTTTCAAATATTTCTTAACTTTCATTGATGATTACACCAGACGCACTTGGGTTTATTTCCTAAAACTTAAGAGTGAAGTATTTAACATGTTCTTGGCCTACAAGGCCCTTGTTGAAAAACAATCTGGTCATCAAATTATTAAGTTAAGATCTGACAATGGAGGAGAATATGTTAACAAACAGTTCACTACTTTCTGCACTGAACAAGGCATCCAACAACAGCACACTGTTCCATATACACCACAACAAAATGGTGTAGCTGAGCTGAAGAACCGCACTTTAAAAGAAATGGCTAATTGTATGATCCAATCTAAGGGACTAAGTCTTCAATTTTGGGCTGAAGCCATAAATTGTGCAAATTACATAGTTAATCGCACCCCCACAAAAGCATTACAAGGTATAACACCAGAAGAAGCATGGAGTAAAATTAAACCTGATGTAAGTCACTTTCGTGTGTTTGGTAGTGAAGCATGGGCTCACATTCCGGATGAAAAACGGAAAGCATTGCAGCCTAAAAGTGAAAAGTGCATATTTGTTGGGTATTCTGAAGATGTAAAAGGTTATAGACTTCTTCAACCACATTCTCATGCTATAATCATTAGAAGAGATGTTAAATTTGATGAAAATATCTTGGCCTGCGAGCCTAACTCGGCGAGTGTGCCATCTTTGGCCTGCAAGCCTGATTCGGCGTTTGTGCCTTCTTCTTCTTCTTCCAACTTCCTTGACAGGTTTCCAACTCCAGTTTCTGATGATGACAGTGAGGATGAAAATCCACCTCCGCCTGCTCATGTTCCTCCAGTTGCACCAGCACAAATGCTTCCTCGATGGGTCCGTTCAACATGTGAAGCAGCTGGTGATCTTGCCGGTGATCCTAGAGATCAACGTCGAACACGTTCTCAGTTTCAGCGAGCCTCTTCTCTTTTGGCTCAAGTTTCCGAGAATCATGATCCAGAAACCTTTGCAGAAGCTTCAGGGAATCCAGATTGGGATGCAGCCATGGATGAAGAATATCGTTCCTTAATGGCGAACGATACTTGGGATCTTGTACCTCTTCCAAAAGGAAGAAAACTTGTCAAATGTAAATGGGTCTACAGAACTAAGTATGCATCAGATGGAAGTGTTGAAAGACTTAAGGCAAGGTTAGTTGCCAAAGGTTTTTCTCAAGTTGAAGGGATTGACTACAATGAAACCTTTGCTCCTGTCGCCAAAATGAACTCCATCCGCCTTGTTCTTTCCCTTGCAGCCTTACACAACTGGGAAGTCCATCAAATGGATGTCAAGTCTGCCTTCTTACATGGTGATTTACAGGAGGAAATTTACATGGAACAACCTCCTGGCTATGTTCAGAATAACTCTAGCCTTGTCTGCCGCCTTAAGAAATCCTTATATGGCCTTAAGCAAGCTCCTAGAGCTTGGTATGCCAAAATGGATAGCTTTCTCCTTGACACTGGTTTTTCTAGATGCCATTCTGACCCCAATGTCTATACCAAGAAAGTAGGAAACCATCTCATCATACTTGTTCTATATGTTGATGACCTTATTCTTACTGGTAGTGACCCTAAGCTTATAACCCATGTGAAATCCAGTCTTAAACAAACTTTTGAAATGTCAGACTTAGGACATTTGCATTATTTTCTTGGTCTCCAAGTTCTGCAAACCAAAGAAGGAATCTTTCTTTCTCAGTCTAAGTATGCTTGTGACCTTCTTCGTCGCTTTCACATGGAAGATTGTAAACCAGCCCCTTCTCCCTTCCAGTCTGGAGTCAAACTTTTTGCCACTTGTACTTCACCTGAAGTAGATGCCACCTTGTATCGTCAGCTTGTTGGTTGTCTCTTATACTTGACTCATTCCCGTCCTGACCTTTCCTTTTCCGTTGGTAGAGTTGCCCGTTATATGCAGACACCTCATGAAAGTCACTGGAAAGCAGCTAAAAGAATACTTCGATATATTCGAGGTACAGTTCAGTTTGGGATTCATTACATTACAGGGGGGAAACCTTTGTTGGTTGGTTTCACTGATTCAGATTGGGCCGGCGATCCTGATGATCGAAAGTCTACTGCAGGTTATGTTTTCAGTCTGGGATCTGGACCTATTACTTGGGCTTGTAAGAAACAACAAGCTCTTTCTCTTTCTTCAGCAGAGGTAGAATATCGAGCAGCAGTTAATGCCAGTCAGGAAGCTTTATGGCTTCGACAGATCCTTTCAGAGTTTGGATTCGAGCAGCAGCAGCCTACTCCACTTTGGTGCGACAATCAAAGTGCCATCAAGCTTGCCAAAGATCCAGTTCTACATCAACGCAGCAAACACATTGAGCTACATATGCACTTCATCAGAAATCTTGTTCATGATCGTGTTCTCGAAGTGCTCTTTTGCCCTACAGATGATCAAGTTGCAGACATCTTCACCAAGTCTCTTACAGAAGCGAAGTTTTCTAAACTTCGATCTATGTTAGGAGTTCAGGAACTTGTCATTAAGGGGGGATAGGCTCTAATGCCTCCTTCCTTCTCCTAATAGTGTCACTTTTGTAAATCCTTCAATCCTATCCCAAGTTGTTCTTAAGGGGGGATGTTAGGATATTTAGACACTTAGGAGTTAGTTAAGATCAACTTGTGTAATATATCCGTTAGGGATAGTGTGTTTCTTTAGTATGCATTAGTATGCATTTGTATATACTTAATCCGACGGTCACGATATGTTTCCGACATAGAGTGATCCGACGGCTCAACTTCTCTTAGATCAAACCTAACCTTGATCCGTGGCTTAACACCCGATTGGTCCATGATCTCTATTTAAAGAGCATGGAGGGTCATTGTTTAGTTGATCGATTATGAGAAGCTCATTTGTAACTTTCTTTCTTTGCATAATAAATTGTCCCGTAGAAGCTATTTGGCCGGGGCCGTGGAGTGTTTCCCTCAAGAGGGTTTAAACCACGTCAAAACATCGGTGTGTTGATCTGTGATCTGTTTGTGTGAAGTGGTTGCTCTTGGTGTTCGGTCCTTTGGTAGTACCCTGTGTACCCGAACATCTCAGTTAAGATCCTAGATGATATTGAAGTAAATTCTGAAAATTTAACATGGTATTAGAGCTAGCCTAAAAGAAGGCATGTTATGGCATGCATGACACTTGTTGCACTTACAATGCCTAGGCTTGATATAGCAAAAACTAGTTGTCATAGAACTTTCGCTATAAATCCATTTTGGAAAATGTTTCAGATCTGAAACTATTACAGGTCGAAGATCAGATCTCCATGTACCTTGTGTCCAAAGGACAACTTTTAATTCGTTGTACTTTGTTATTTATGATCTATACAATATAGGTTTTCTGCCTCTTCCAGATCTCAATCATAAACAGGTGACCTTGGAAAAAAGGTCATAACGTGGTCTACAAAGCTCCAAATGAAATTTTGTAAAAAGTGATAGATAGTAAACAGACTGTACTATTTCAGGAAACATTTTCAAAGGCCGAAATTGAACCAGTGACACATGTCATACCATACAAGTTCGTTCTCCTGTTTCATCCCATGAATAGGTCACGTTGCGACACTTGCCATAACTCTCTCTCAGAGAATCCAATTGAGGTCAGACCTATTGGGATGGAAATATGATAGGTTGGACTATCTCAAGAAATGTTTTCAGACCCTGTGGATCAAAAAGTTCAGAGTTACACCAGAAACAATCAGGTACATATTTCTATCATAACAGAATTATTTTTGAGCAGCTTCATTCATGGCTTCTGGAATTTAGGGTTTCGGAGAAAGTTGGAATTTTTGTAATCAGAGACTACGGCTGAATGCCACTCATCAAAATAAAAATTTAGAGACCAAGTTCAGAATTTTTGGTTGGGCAGAAGATGGGGCTTGATCAGACCCTAGTTCGGGACTTTGATTGGAAAAGTGGAAAATTAGGGCTTTTGCAAAAATGGGAATTTTTGAAATCTGTGACCACGGCTAGAAGCTCCTCAGAAAAATAGAAGCTTAGAGCTTTGGATCAAACTTTTTGATTGGGAAGAAGAGTGGGCTTCATCAAACCCTAGTTCAGGGTCATGTCCAGTTAATCCGAAAGTTTCAAAGGCAAAATTAAGGAGTGAAACTTTGCAGTTTTCAAATTCTTAATATACCAGCTTGATCAGCTCATCAAGGCGCATATTTATATAATTTTGGAAGTTTGAAATTCAAAGTTTGAATTTTTGGGGTTTCTCTGACAAACCCTAATCCAGCTCCAGGTCCAGTTCTTGCAAATCAAGTGGATTGGGTTAATCCTAGAAGAAGATGGATTGGTCACCTACATAAGTGAAGAAGTTCCTGTCTCAGAGGGAGATGAGGCTAAGGCCTTTGATAAGAAGATTACAAGCAATATTGACAGGTATGGCTTACAGGTATGTTTCGAATTCTGTTCATGGTTAAGTTTATGATATGTTTGTCTTCATATCATTACAGTACAATCTTGATTAATTACTAGACTTGTCGTATTACCTTAATAGAAGATATTCATTGAATAAGGTTTTGACACTTATGATTATACTAATGCATTGTGATGTTGTATGAGGTTTATGTTGTTCGCTAACATAAAAGGTACACCAAGAAAGACAAATCATGTTCTACTTCAAGAACATATGATCATGGTGACATGAAGACAAAGATTCATCCATTGTGATGGATCACATAGAAGATCTACTTACGAGGTATGTATAACTTGGTTCTACAATGGTTAACTTATGCGACATGCAGGTTACTAGCACAAGTCACTGAAGAGAACCAGAAGACATTATGCGGGTATGTTAGACATAACTAGCTAGCATGCTAATCCAGGTATGTTTTTTCCTATATCAAGCTAGAATCCTACCTTGTGTTAGGATCTTATACTATTCTGTTGTTGATAATGATTATTCATGAAGTCATAGGTTTGAATAATCATGGTTGTATGCATATTATGTTTCTTACCATAATTGATGATATGACTAACTAGAAGAATCATGAAGGTATAGGTTTGAGTAATCACGGGTTTATGCATTGATGATTTAGCTAATCAGAAGAGACCTATGATCAAATAAGAATATGCATGAGTAAAAGAAGACTTCCTTGAAACCATGAATACTAATGTTTATTATATGTGAATGATCATGACTATAGATGTTTAAGATTATTGTGTTTTGATAGTATTAAGATTATACTAATAAATGTGTGATTATGTATGTGACCTCAAGGATAACACAATGATGATACTAACAAGCATGCATAGTGATTAAGGATGGATATAAGTTCAAGGACAGGTAATCCAGGAAGCAAAGATCAAAAGGTAGCACATTCCAGTTGTTCTTGCAAGAAAGCAAAGGAGCACACTTCAGTAGTTTCTGCAAGGATGCAGATATTTAGAGGGAGTTAACCACTTCTCACAATCCACATTAGAATGGAGTTGCAAAGATTCAGAGGGAGTCCACCCAGCAACCAAACAAAGATAAGTATTTGAATTGTCATTTCTTACATAATGTTATTCAATGATGTATATGCTTATGTTCCTAGAATTAGGTTATGTATTATGCATATTAGAATAGTTGCATTGATGAACAGTATACTACTAATATACATGGGTAAGTGGCCTATGGCACTGTACAACATTCCATTGCTACTTATCTAGAATGAAACCTCTTTGTTGACATGTTAGGAGTTGTGCACACTCTTAACAATGTTCTGGTAGAGATTGGAATGCATCTAGAAAGTTACGGAATATGGATAAATGTTGTATTGAAGCATTGGCTAAGATAATTGCATGACTGTAGAACATATTTCTTTATGTGTAAGAATTTGTTCTGAAAACTATGAGATGTTTTCTAATCACGCAATTTAACTTGTTGTGTAGGAAAGATCGTATACCATCACCTACAAAAGAAGGACTACAACATTTTTTCAGCAACAAAGTTATCTATTGAAAATATTGAAGATATTGAAGTTCCCAGGATTTGGGAAGAATGCCATGATCGAGGAGTACCAGTCGATCATGAAGATGTTTGGGATGCAGTCCCAAGACCTGAAGGGGAGCCTGTAGTGACTTCCAAGAGGATCTACAAGATCAAGCATGCTGCAGGTGGTAGCATAGAGACTGTTGCTCCTATAGCCAGACACACTTCCATTAAATCAATACTTGCTCTAGCTGCAGTGATGAAGAGGAAGATACACTTTCTTGAATGGTTTAGTTGATGTGGTGCAGCCACTTGGTTCTGAGACACATAACAGGGAGTCATGTATGTGCACAACTTGGTATGGTAGGATAGAAAACTTTCTATACACTTTGGGCTTTACCAAGAATAAAGCGGATTCCAACCTTTACTACAAGGTTGAGGAAGGCAATCCAGTGATACTACTATGTGGATGACCTGTTTGTAACAAGTGAGGATAGATTGATTGTCGACATGCAGCAGAAGTTTGCTGCTGAGTTCGAGTTGAAGAACTTGGGGATGATGCACTATTTGTTTTTGGCATGGAGGTGTGGTAGAGTGTAGATGGAATCTTCCTTGGACAAGGGAAGTATGTAGTAGAGATCCTGAAGAGGTTCGGGATGATGGACTGCAAGGATATGGCCACACCTATGGCATCAAACCTAAAGCTTCTGTGTGATGATTCATCTGAGCCAGTTGATATCACTATGTATTGTCAGATGATTGGGTCCTTGATGTACCTGACGAACACGAGACCAGATATTTTCTTTGCGGTGAACACATTGAGCCAGTTCCTGACGGATCCGAGGAGTGTTCACCTGGTTGTTGTAAAGCATATTCTGAGGTACCTGAAGGGTACAGTTGATTATGGGCTCAAGTATGAAGCGAATCAAAAGTTTAACCTACAAGGTTATGTTGATTCAGATTGGGCAAGCAATGTTGCAGATAGGAAGAGCTCATCTGGGTGCTTCTTCAGTATGGGATTATGTGTGATCTCTTTGTTTAGCAGGAAGCAGTCCTATGTAGCATTGAGTACAACTGAGGCAGAGTATGTTGCAGCCTGTTCAGCTAGTTGTGAGGTAGTATGGCTCTGAAATCTACTATCTAAGTTATTTGATCTCCCGCTGGAGGCTACTGGTATCTTTTGTGACAACCAGAGTTGTGTGAAGTTGTCTGACAACCCGGTGTTCCATGATAGGTCGAAACACATAGAGATCAAATATCACTATATCAGGGATATGGTGCATAGAGGAGCGATAAAGCTCCTGTATGTTGTGATGGACGAGGAGATTGCAGATGTGCTGATGAAGCCACTAGCCAGAGTGAAGTTTGAATACTTCAAGGAGAGGCTTGATGTTATTCAGTTCGACGACACTTCGAGGAAGCAGTGATGGACACATTTGCGGAAGCCATTGCAAGCATGTTGGAAGGAGGATCCTTCACATGGCTGTGGATGTAAGCGTTGGATGGTGAGCATCGGGAGGATGTTCTAGTTTCTACTCTATATGATCAGTTGGATCATTTACATTTGTGTATGTATGCATCATGTTGGATGCTAGATATGATCAGTTGGATCATTGATATGTATTTGTATATGCATCATGTTGAATGATTGGACCATGTATCTATATATGTATCAGGTGGATACTTTGTATGATCAGGTAGATCATGTATGTTGATATATATCAGGTGGATACTTTGTGTGATCAGGTGGATCATGTATCTATGTATGTATCAGGTGGAAACATTATATGGTCTGGTGGATCATGTATGATGATATGTATCAGGTAGATACCTGGTATGCATGAGGTGGATGCATTGTATGATCAGGATGATCATGGATGGTGAGCTTCAAGATGTTGCTCCAAATGACATGCATCAGGATGATCATATGTACATCAGGATGAGGTATTGTGAGTATCAGATTGATACTTTGTGGCCGTGGAACAGGTTGTGCAGATAAGCATATAATTTGGCCTTGGGAGGTTTGCAAATAGTCTTGCAAGGTTTTGCCTATGGCATGTAATGTGGCCCTGGGATATCTGGAAAATGCTCTTTCGAGGTTTTTCTTTGGAAGGACATATAATTTGGCCCTGGGAGATCTGCAGATAGTCTTGCAAGGTTTTGCCTATGGCATATAATTTGGCCCTAGGATATCTGGTAGATGCTCTTTCGAGGTTTTGTCCTATGGCATATAATTCATCCCTGGGAGATCCGATAGGTTGAGTTGTGTGCTCGTAATAAGTCCTGGGATGCTCTTGTAAGGTTTTGCCATGACCACATGTAATATGGCCCTAGGAGATCCGATAGGTTGGGCTGTGTGCCCGTAATAAGTCCTGGGATGCTCTTGCAAGGTTCTGTGGTAGGGGTCTCATGTAATAAGTCTTGGAGATATGGACGGGATGAAAAAGGCCTCAGATGCTCTTTAGGGTTCTTGCTATTCAAGAGACTCTTTTAAGGTTTTGTGACAGTCACATATAATATGTCCTTGGGAGATCCGACAGGTAGAGCTGTGTGCTCGTAATAGCCTAGATGTTCTTGCAAGGTTTTGTGATTCACGTAATAAGTCCTGAGATTTCCACAGTATGGCCAGTGATGATGAAGACCTGCGGGTGGTGGGCCTACATCCAGTATGAAAATGGACTCACTCTGTAGAACTTCCTATGACAAGTAGATTCAGAGATTGATTGAGATAGCAGCAGCAATGACGATGACGATGATTTGAGGATGATGATTTGCTAATGATGATCCAGAGAAGAAGACTTGTGCTAGCAGATCTGTGTCGAGAAATACCTTCCTAGTTAAGAGGGAGTGTTAATGTATATGGAACTTTGGAATGTATTTCATATATATGTATATTGTACTCCTATAGAGATGGCATTATTCCTCTATACGGAAGTGGTTGTATTCCTATAGAGATGTTATTATTCCTCTATACGGAAGTGTCGTCATTTATATTGTAAGTGTCGTAACTTATACTTGATGGGTTATTAGACAACCTTGTTGGGGTTGGCCCTATATAAGTCATGTGGGACGAAGGGTTATTAGACCACCCTATTGGGGGTCAGCCATGTGGGTTAAAGGGTTATTAGACCACCAAGTGTGGGGTCGGCCCAGATTAAGTTAACCATGGGTTAAGCTAGACATGTAGGCCCCATTATTTTATTGGGAAGGACAGAACAAGTATAAATAGAGATCGGGAGATCTCTATTTCGTCAATCATTCACACACTTCTCTCATTCAGAAAGTGGTGCACTTGTGAGGAGGAAGCTCTGCTGCTAGGAGAAGACTATCTCTTGTATTTTGGTTGTATCGTTGCTCTATCTATCTTTGAGGAAGTTATTGGGTTTTTTCACCTTTATGGTTTTCCCCAAGTAAACTCGGTGTCTCTTGTGTGCTTGCATTATTGTGTCCATGATTGATATGCTGTAGATTTGTTGTACATGTTGTTCTCTTAGTTAAAATCCTAGATAATATTGAAGTAAATTCTGAAATTTTAACAAAGTGGATATCTTAAAAGAAGTTGTTAAATAACTAAAATGTTATATAATGATGGTGATGATGATGATGACGACTGTCCACAAAGATAAAATTCGGTCTATTGGACCTTAAAAGAAAAACATGGTGAGATATTAATTTTTTTTCTCTAGTATTTTATTTCTACTCTAGACAATATTGGAGAGAAGCTTTTCCAAATTTCCATAGTTTTGATGAGTTTATAGTTTATGAAAGTCTATATTATTACAAATATCTTGAAATTGAGATCTAATGTGGGCATATGCAAGACATTCTAAAAGAGATTTTTTTTCATCGTCCATATTCTTTGTATTACAAATATGACAAAATTATTTCATGCTAGGGTGTTTTCGGAATTCTCAATTCCTTGTTTCATTATGGAGCTACTAAGAGTTCATTCTTATTTTAGCATTTTTTTTTCTTTGAGTTGTCTAAAACAAAAATATTATTTTGATCTTCTAGTAGGGGTTAATGACTTGGACTTATAGTATGTTTATTTTTATTTTCCTTAATTTTTTATTGGATTGCATTTTTTCTTAAATTTAAATGCGATAGTATTTTAATGGCATCAATATTTTACAGAATGACCTCCTCTTCTATACTCAATGCTTTAACCAAGACTTAACATATTTATGCCATCCCCTCTTAAGTTGTAGGTGGATTTCATTGGAGTTTGAAGCAACCTTAGGAAATCTCATCTTGCATGTTAGTTGTCTCGTGCTTGCACATTAGGTACCTAGTCATGGCCATATTATCAATGAGGTAAATACCAACTTCTACAAAAAGTATAGGATATGGTGTATTGCTTAATTTTAAGATTATTATTATAAAACGCTTATGTGTTTGCTCAATCATTTTTCACAATTTTTTAGAGATGTTGTAACTCTAGACTTCACATTTGTATAAAATCAAAAGAGTGACGACATTATGAAAGATGAGTTTCTTTGTCCCCAAAACCATACGTATGCTAATTTATAGTTATTTTCAAGACTAAAATATTGTTTCCACCCTTTATTAATCTTTTGATCCTTAAGTTAGCTCAATTAGTTGAAGTCACTTTTAGCATGACATGTTGTATAAGTCTTGAAACTGTACCTTGAGAATCCCACTAAATTTAAATAAACATTTAATGTCGGTCCTTTGAATAAACCAGTGAGTTTGGAGATCTTCCACCTATTAACGTCGATCTAGAACATAAAAACCTAAGTGCGTTGGAATAGGTATTAATTACCTTGGTTAAGCATAAACCCCAATTTGTTGTCAGGGCTGTGGAGTATATTTGTACACAAATTTAGTGCCATGGAGATTTGGCGGAGAATTCTCACCCTGTTTTCTATAAACATGATACCCATAAAACCATCGATTCCCTGCTCTCATTCTCCTTGATATAAACCTACAATCTGATATCCATAAAACCCAAAGCCATATCGTGGATTCCATGGCTCCCACTACTAATCTACTAATCGCCTGATATGCTCAAAATCTCTTCTCCATCACTTTGTAATATAACCATTACCACGCCTCTGCAGTACCAATACAGAGTGCTCAAAACTTGTCCAAATATATTTACACAATCTCAGGACCGAATCCAAACAACCAAAGCTTTCTGAAATCTTCAAGCAACATCGATACCAGCTCCTCAATCCCAATATCAACACTAGCTTTCGACTCGGTACCAAGATCCAGCTCGATAAATCTCTCAACATATTGAAGATCGAATGCAACCCACAAAAGCTTGTTCAAATCTTCAAGCAATTAGCAGAGCATCTGAGTTTCCGCGGTCTCTGATATTCGTGCGAAATTATTGTGAAAAAATTAGCATTAGCGAAATAATTCGACACCATAGAAGAAACATTGGAGCACCCATTGCAAGTAAGCGAGCGTTGTTCTGAGAGTTTTGTTATTCGTTTTATTTTTCTTTATGGTATAGCTGGAATGCCTCAACATGCCATTAAAACCTTCAATCAAATCAAAAGTATCAACATTTCACCTACTGTCAATTCCTTCCATGCCCGACTGAGTGCTCTCATTAAATTGAAAAACCGCAAATTGGCTCATGATTTCGATAAAGATATAGACAGCTTTAGTATATCAATAAACCTGAAAACTTACAATACTATAGTGAGGGCTATTTGTGAAATGAATGAGCATGATTCCGCATTTTTATTCTTGGATGAAATGAAGAAACATGGTTGTGAACCTGATATTTTTACCTATAATAATATTTTATCGGTCTTGTACAAGCAAGGTAAATACAGGGAGGCCGATGATCTTTTGGGCAATGTGTATGAAATTTGCTCAACTCCGTCCTTGATTTCTAAATAGTTGAAATGCTCAATCCCATCCTTGATTTATGAATAGTTGGAATGCTCAACCCCCTCGTCGATTTCTCACTATATTTACTAACTGGAATGTAATAAATTGTGAGTTACTCTGATTTAGGGAGGAATACATTAACTGTTGGGATTTGTCCAAAATTACCATGAAAGGGGGCCTGAATAAATAATAATAGTAGCATTTTTCTTATAACCCACCCTAGCCCAATCTCTTAGTATGGTTTTGTAGTTGATGCAATGGTCAAAAAAGGGATTATGAATGGAGGCATTTCGTACTGGATTTAATCAGGTATCTGTCATTTTGGATTTTTATTTAAAGTTTTGGCATTGTTTGTTTCCAGCAGTGCACTATGCTTGTATCCAGCTGATGATACTGCAACATATTTCACTATGTATCACCTTGTTGATTAATACTAACACCCTCTGGTTCTTTTGCAGGAGTCCCCCCTTTCATCATTGCATATTTTTGCTGGAGATGAACTGGATTTTCTTCTATGTGTTCAGCGTGAACTATGGGTGGTATGTATTATCACTTCACTGTCCAACATTTCTTGGTATGGGATGGAGTTATGAAAGGCCATTTTTCTTTAGCAACCACTTCAATTGGCATTTCTAACCCAATGGATTTTAATATAAGGGTATCTAAAGAACTCGAAATAAGCATAGAACTAGTAGAAGTTGCTAACAACTTGTGCTTGGGACTTTACACTTTGTGGGTGCTAGATTTTGCTGTAATTGATAGCATTAAGGGATCAAAAAGCCATTACTTTTCCAAACGATACATCTCTCTTTGGATTTAGTATGAGATAAGCTGCATGGAAATGGATATAGATATGCTAGATTTTTTCAAAAGTGAGGATTCAGATTTGGGTAAAGTGAATATACATATTTCGTAACAAGACGACAAACCAAAAACATAGAAAATTCATATCTTTGAATATATTTTGCTTCAAGTTGTTGGAAAAAATTTAGAAATGGAGACTGCTATAAAAAACTTAGAATTGTGTGTTTTAGAATTGGGGAGGGGAAGCAATTATTTTATGGGTAAAATATAGTCTTTTAGGGTCATAAGTGGATCTAAGATGGATCCTGCCCATAGTTACCGGATTCATCCCTAGGCCTAACCGCACCCAGATCAGATTCTTCATTGGATTCTTCCACCTTGTTTTGACTAACCGAAAGTTGTTTACGTAGGATAAATGTAGGATAATTAGGGTTGATTAGGGTTAGGGTTATGAATCCCCGATTCCTAATTTTGGGATGAGTGTCGCACTTGTATCGAATTCTTCAGCCGATTCCAATCGCACCCACAGTTCGTGTAACCTTGATCCTGCTTGATCCACATAAATGTGAATGTTGGATTCTCCATAGGTGGATCTGGTAACATAGGTGTAAACTAAACAGGGACTAACCACTAAGCCATTGATCGAGATGGTAATCCGCATGTACTTGTTGCTGGGGTCCACTCATGAATTGATGCTTAGAGGAGCTATCCGAGGGGAAAATCATGGTATTAAATTCCCTTTTATTTCATGACCAGTGAAGATAATTTGCCTTTCAAATCAAACTCTATAAAATATTTGAGCTTAAACCCTTGATCTTTGAGTTCCTGTACCATTGTCACATCTACCTTGCTATATTGAACAATCTTTCCTACTACATATTTGTTTCTACAGTGCGAATCACATCACATTCGAATAAAATAATTAAATATTCATATTCAAAGATTGATTTATTTGTTAAATCTCCAAGGCATTGCACAAAGGAAGTATAAAATATAGAATTATGTCCCTAGGCTCGTCTTTGTGTATATACAACCTATTTTTAACATCTACTCTCAGGGTATGAAGTGTATTCACCTCATCACACTTAGGTTCTTTACTTATTCATTTTACTTTTAGGTGATTGTATCAGTGCTAAGAGAACTATTCTTTCTGAGTTAGAGATTTTGTTTTTTCTATAGTGAAACAACAGGAAGAGAATAGTTCATTTTGGCCCTCTAAATCACTTTTCCTAAGTTGTTTTGGTTCCATTTGATCGTGTCTCTCTTTTGTGAATCTAACATCAATTTTCCGCTAACACTACCCTTTTTCTTATTGAGATAAAGGTATGTTGAGCTGACTCAATGATGTATGTGCACATTTTGGTAGGATCCCTCCCAGTGATATTTTTTATGCATGTACATGTTATTTCTGGCTGACTGACCAACCACTCTATTATTTTACTATATTTTTACCATGTATGTGTTTTCTTGGGCTAAATTGTGGACCCAAGCAGACAACCTTTGATTGATTATAATTTATTATTGATTTTATTTGACTTTATCAGTCTATTTATACCTCATTTTCTCATTGAGAAAGGCATGGGTGAGATCTACAATACTACAATTACAAAAGTTTCTTAATCAAACATTGCAGGCTTACAACCATCAAATATATATGTGATCGTTTTGTTTTATGTGTTTGTATCCGGTTTATTTTTCCTTTCCTAACTTGGGGTTAATCTCGTACAATCAACACATATCTGTTCTGATGGAGTGTTTCACATAAGTGCAATTACTGTAAAGGGGTTATATTAGTGTTCATTCATTCCTATACTACTTGATATATATTTAAGAGTGGATATCTTATGTGTAAATACTTCCACAGTACGTCTAACAAGATAATATTGAGATCTTTATGAGAAGACTTGATATATTGTAAAGCCATGGGATCTTAAATTGGGTTGAACAAATTGGTGGCTATTTCTCAGGTAAAATAACCCCCTAATTGGCTTATAGAAATGGGATGGGAGTGGTGGAAATATTATTCAAATATTATTAGATATCCTGTTGGATGCCTCTTTGAATAATATGTGGAACTAACTGTTAGAAAATTTCAGTCCAAACTTCCTGAATGATTCAATAATTTTCTTTCTACAGCTAGAAGATTTAAGATTCACCAAAAATTGTAGTCTTCCTTCCACTTGTGTTTTTCCTCGTATTGGTTAATCTCATGTTTTTAGTTTCAAGTTTCAACAGCTGGAAATAATTATTAGGAACTTAACATGGGCTGATGACAAGGGAAATAAAGTGTGG
This sequence comes from Larix kaempferi, assembly GCA_027924585.1. Classification (NCBI taxonomy): domain Eukaryota; kingdom Viridiplantae; phylum Streptophyta; class Pinopsida; order Pinales; family Pinaceae; genus Larix; species Larix kaempferi. The sequence goes on along the minus strand of BSBM01000101.1, from coordinate 13,348,137 downwards.
CCACTCTTACTTCCATTTGTAGCTTTGTACCACTTCAAGGAAAGCTGTAGGATTGGGTCTTAAGGATTTAAGGACCTAGTGTATAGATTTTGCAGTAAACTGGATTAAGACTTTAGTAGTGGGGATTGGGGAACCAACCACATAAATCATTAATGAGAAATAATATTTTAAGTGGTCAGAAATACATGAATGTGCTTCCGATCTCTGACTTGTTTTTTTATTTCAAATTTGTTGTGAATGGGTCACCAGTTTTTTAAGTCAACCTTGAAAGCATGGGAGCTTTCCAAGAATGGACTATAGAGTCCATTCTCCCCTTTGGTCACCAAATTTCAGGATCTGCTGCTTTGCATTCAACACATGGTATAATTTATACTTAAATTCTAGGCATTTGGCTAAAACTAGACGTTATTATGCTCTTAGCTGGATTAAGAAACAAGTAAGATCCTTTTGGGACTTGGAATTATCTTTTGAGAATGGATGGGCCTCTTCATCACTACTAAATGGCCAAGTATGAACAAATGCATCCTGGTACTTATGCAGGACACTCAAGAATGAATGGTGGGACATATTTTCACATGCACATATGTCACCTACCCAAATTTCGAGACTATTTATTTTTATTTTAAAATACATTATGTTAAATTTTAATTATAAAATTTTGTAATTATGACCAAATCTGGTCAAGGATGATTGTAATGATTTATTATTATTATTTAATACATTAAATAGGAGACAAACACCCAAGGGAACTGTTAAATGAGTGTTCACTAACACACTAGGAGGAATCAAAGTTGTTAGAAGGCATGGGATAGATGGCAGTATTTGCACTCCACCACTAGCTATTGGTTATGTGACAACTACCCTTAAATTTGTGGCATTATCCCCCAGGTGGGTGGAAGAGAGATGATGGCTCATTAATGACCAGGTTAATCACTAAAAGGTCTAGGCAGCCTAGATAAGGAAATTCGAATTGAGCAGGCAGCTCCACAATGTTTTCTGCAAAAACATTTCCTCAAGTGTATCAGGTGATCACTAAGAGATTTGAATATGGAGGCTATGTGAGAGTGCATTGTGAGTCTACTAGTTATTCTGAGAAGCAAAACCAGAGGTGTTGGTGCAGGTCTCTTTGAAAGCTGAGTCTTTATGTTTGAATAATCTATATTCTACTGCAAGTTGGTGAACTAAGGCCTCTATAGACTCTTCTTCTTGGTGGTTCAGTGAACAGGTGTATTGGAGAAAACTCACTATGGATTGGGAATACCACAACAGACAGATGACTACCAGAAATCTACTCAATTCTCAAAACAATGCTATTATAAATGACAATGTTAAAATGATGGAGAAATGTAACCAACCTCGATCCAATGTTTGATGGAGATCCCCGTTGGAGCTTTCAATCCGTGCACATCCAAGCACTTGTAATCTGCAAATTAGTCTTGACAACAAATATCTAACAAGTACATGCGATATATAAATGACATTAACATTATCAATAATAATGGTCCATAATATTGTAAGCAAATGCAACCCAATGTATAACAAACGACATTCACACCATGAATGGACGAGAATATGAGTATTTCTATTAATGAACAAGAAGAAGTACAAAGTGATATGACCTCTTGCCGGCAACCAATCTGAACCAAGATATCGATCAATCCACTTGCCTCCACCACTTCAATCCTCCATGAATGGAAAACTCAAACTAGAAAGGAGTTTGGAAGGTGAACATAAATGGTTCACAACTACAAGGATCAATAAGTGCAGACTCAAGATAGGGAAAAAATCCACTAGAGTGCCTTTACTCTTCTCTTCTTCCTCCCATCCATAAGCCATATGAGTTCAATATATAGTCCTCTCAAAGGTAGGTGAAAGGACTCATAGAGACATTACTTGGGCAGATGGAGAGCCAAAGGTAACCGAATGACCACTTTTTGGGAGTAAAAAGTAGTAAAATAGTGGGTTTTACCATTTTACTTGATACCCATGGGCTGTAGGTATGAAACTCGCGGGTATGCATGCTATAGTGATGCAACATGCGGGTAGGAATGAAAATAGGATAGACTAGTATCACTGAAGGATGAAAATGGATCTGAGTCACTGAAATGAATCCTACAAGCCAAAGAATGATGATGCTCATAGGGTGGAAGATTTCTGTGTAACAGATGCCCCCTAATGTGTGAGGTTAGAGACCGAAATGTGCTACGATGGCTGAAATACATTATAAAACTCAGAAGTGGAGTGATGGAGACACAAGTGGAAAGAACGGTTCACTCGTCATAATACAATAGTATCTCTGGATACATGTCGGTATAGTACAACAATCTGATACAATGGCCATGAATAGGTAGTACATAAGTAGATACATGTCATAAGTGATCATAGCCATGATCCCTCTATAGTAAGATATGGTCTTTTGCTAAAAAGAAGACAACTGGTGCAAACTGGAGGTACAAACTGCTAAAATCTGAGAGGTGATATCTCAGATGTAAAGTCAAAGTCATATGTAGCATACTGAATGCCACAATCGCCTCGGGTCTTCTACACAAGTCTTCGACAGTGCAAGTCCCATCAAGTGAATAAGGAGTTGGGTTCGAACCTGATGAGACATCGTCTGATTACGGGTCATTGATGTATACCGTTAACAGACGTGAGATGACCCACCGATAATGAAAATGGGCATCAAGGCACAGAGCACAATCATCGGAGTGTGAATAAATGGGTTGAACTCAAACACTAGGATGAATCCATCAATCAGGGGACATTGATGTATTCCCAAAACTGTCGATGGCGAGAGAACCTACCACTAATGACTGCAAGCCTCAAGGTAGTCAACCGAAGTCTAAGCCTCAAGTCCTGGAATAAATGAGTTGAAGTCGACAGAACGAGACTTGCTGGAAGGAGGGCATTAAGGCACCCCCCATCAACCAGCACGAGGTACCAGCAATGCTGAAAGATTTGGAAGATATCAGGTGAAATGGACTGACTCAATAAGGATGGTCGACATGCAATAGTAAAGATATCTGAGGAGTGGCCGACATTGGTTTTAGGAATTCCTTTGAACAAGAGTATGAGCAGATGGATAGACTCAGGCAGCATAGACTTGACTTAAACTATGCAATGCAGGAGACATTATAGAGGGCTCCATAATGACTGGAAGCTTAACCAATCAGTGGAGAAAACTGAGAAACAAGTACAGCTCCTAAGGCCCAACTATAGTCCCGATTCATAATGTACGGGGTGGAATGAATGCTCTGTTCAAAGGAGACACAATAGCTGCCAACAAGAAATAGTGACCATAATCCCGTTCAACTTTTTGGAATATTTGATTTTTTCGTCTTTCTCATATTTGGGAAAAGCTTGAAAAATAATAAAATTGCTTATAGTATAACAAGTGAGGGAATGAGTGTCAAATAGCTAGCAGACTAGTCCCAAGCAGTGGAACATACCTATGCTCAATGCAAGGAAGTGCGTGCAGGATGTGGACACTCATGGGTGTGTTCCCTCAGGGTCAAAGGGTCATCAAGTTGTGAAGGGAAAATATATAAGCTCTGCAAGGCTCGACAGGGAAAGTGCTCGGGCACCAGGATAACAATTGAGTAAGAGGGAGTCGACACAAGGCTCAAGTGGAAAGCAGGATGATGCTATGCAATCACAACATGATATAACTGAGGGGAGTCCTTAAGGGATATGGCCAGCATAAGACAAAGTAGAGGATGAGTCTTTATCGCAATGTCATGGCATGACTACAAAGGACTCCCAATCCTGAGGACAAACAACAGCATGGGCACCAAAATGAATAAGGGGGTTCTAACTAGGGTACCCATGTTCGGGAAAGCCCTACCATCACATGACGACACTTCTATAATAGTGTGAAGGTTCTGTGTAAGTCACGAAGCGGGGTCGCACCTAGAGTTTATGAAAAAGGTCAACATGTCAAATGCATAATGCATGTGGAAATGGCATCTAACCTATATGCCAGGTGTGAAATATACCTGCTGTAGGTGTGAAATGGATCAAAACAACTCTCGCCGAGGAAATCTGTTGAAAAAACATTACTCCATGACACAATATTAGTTCATAACGACCCAAAATGGACAAAACTATAGAAAAGTGGGTCCAGAAAATTATAAATAGTAATAAAATTTAATAATTTTCAATTCAATTGCACTATTCCCCATTTTGGATTTGAGTGGTAAGTTTGCACCTGAAACTTCAAGCGCCAATCGTGGGAGCTACGAGCAACTGTTCAGGGAACCATCTGGAGCAGGTTAGTGGTCACTGCCATACCTTTGATTTAAGTACTTTTATTTCAAATTTGGTCGGTGGGATATTTTGTTTGCCCAAGTTCTAAATGGCTTCGGCACTACCCACGGGATATAAGTATGCAGGTTGCGTGTAGGGCATCAAACGCGCAGTCAAAAAACTGACTGCCCGCGTCTACCCACACCTGTCTACAATATAGCCCATGGGTACGGCCGTGAAGAAGTTTATAAGCATGAAACTGACTAAAAATCTCTTGCTTTGCACTCCAAGATGGTTCTAGAGTGGAGGGAGAGAGAGCATGACCAGGTAGATGAGGCTGTGTGCAACGATTTGCAAGCACAACAAGCATTGCAAGCATGTGGCTTATATAAATATTGGAGTCTCGGGGGCTTAAGGGCCCAAAACCTAGTACTCCGTCATTTGATCAACTACTGGGATGTGGATGCTCAACACTTCATCCTCAATGGGAAAAATTTGACACTGGAAGTAGAGGATATCTATTTCATTACCGGTTTGTCCTATAGAGGGGAGGTGGCAAGTCTTCGGTCACGGACCGTGGGTGGTGGGATCATTGTGCAGGACTACATAGCGCGGTATTGTCCCGCCAACACACGACCAGTGGGAAGTCAAGTGTCGGTGAATTCCATAGTGGATATGAGCATAAAGATCATTGTGGCAACTCTGGTGCGAATCACGGGATCCAAAGCACTACATTAGGCATCCAGACCGGTAATGTTCTATGCATCACAATGCTTGCAGCCTACTATATTCGACTGGTGTACTACTTTGCTGGTGTCTATGAAGACACAACTGACGGAATGCAAAGAGGGGAAGGCCAAAAACTTTGGGTATGGTAGCATCCTCTACAGTTTCTTCTTTGAGAGGGTTCCGGGACTTAGCCCGAGGGTGGATGTCCCTCCTCACAGTCTCCGAGATCCAACCCTGACACGGTGGGCTGAGATACTGACACGACAGGGTGGTGGCCGTCTAGCATCACCATATACTAAGGAGTTCTTCTGCTGGTGGAACCAGCAAGTGATTTCTATCGAGGACTACCCCTATGCAGGGATAGACTTCAGACAAGACCGTGACATGCTGCTCCCACCAAGTGAAGCTTTCGGAGACATCGATGAGTACTCTTTTGGTTTTTTTTTTTTTTTAATTTTTATGGATTTTTTTATTATAGTTGAAATGCAAAAAATCTTTTTGGTGGTAATGTCATGTGCTAATGGGTGACTATTTGCTCATAGACAAAGGCCCAGTGAGACCCAAGGGCTTCCCGAGACATGGTTGTCGGGGTAGAGATGAGGTGGCAGCAGATGCTGCAGCAAGGTGCACACTATAGATGTTGCGGAGCAACATATCACGGATGGTTTCCCAAGTACCACTGATAGAGGTAGCCCGACTACCTGAGGCTATGCAGCGCCAGGTAGCGGGTGTTCCTGGTGAGTGGGTGCGGCTACTGCAGTGGATGGCCAACGTAGTACAGTAGTACTATGAGACACATCCCGTCGAGGTGGTAGTTAGACCTCCTCGGAGGGAGTAGATATCCCAGGGTCTCATCATTTTTTGTATCAGTATGTATATTTTTGAGGTCTACGGGCTCCAATCTTGTATGACACTACCATTTTGGACATATTTATATATATATACAACTTTGGTTCTCGGTTCTACTATATGTGTGTATGGTACAAATGTATGAATGTCTTTATATTTATGTGCTTCATGATGAATGTGACAAATGCCAATCTAATACATAGTTAGAATATGCATCAGATATATAATTATGACTTCTCGGAATATGAATATATGTAATGGAAACAAAATGTCTCTCCAAGAGTCATACCTTAAGGAATATCCGTAGTAATGTAGGGTCTCATACAGTGTACTGCCCATTTAGCTGAGACACAACTAGTTGTGAATCCAGGAAGACTTTTAAAGACTAGATGTCCTGGGAAATGGCATCCCGAAGTAGTTCAACAACGGCACTATACTCAACCACATTGTTAGATGTAGGACCGAGACAAGCACCTCCTGAGGACACAACTAAATGCTCAGGTGAAAAGATAACCCAGGCAGCAGAAGCAAGCTGCTTCGTATGTCAGCTAGCACCATTCGCGAAACCTAAGAACGTAGGACATCCCGCTGACATCTATCAATCAAATAGAGGCTAATCAGCAGACCCGACAACCAAAAATGCAACTTAAACTATGTACAGAAAAATTATACAATAGTTGTTGGCTGCTTTTCTGGGCAGACCCGGGTTTTAATGAAGCGCAGCAACAAAACCCCTTGGCGCACTGGCCCTCTCGGCAACGAGCTGCGCGGCAGCTCGAGGTCTCACCCGAAGTGGCTATGGGGGGGTTAAGGAATCAGGTTTCCTTAACCGGGGTGACGCGGAGATGGCTCTTCCTTGAATGGTTCCTGTGAAATCGGCGGTCGGACCTTTCCGCAGGCCGCTCGTCGCAGCTGCGTGGGTCCCTTCCTTGGCAGGTCTACTGCGCAGTTTCTTCTCTCTAACGCAGCAGGCAACTATCCCTTGGGTCGACGCGCTGAACACTTCCTCTCCCTTCACATCTAGCGCAGTAACGCAGTCTGCTCTCGCCGCAGCGACCGTGCGTTACTACCTCTTTAGTACTTAAGACACTTCTAGTTATCAAAGGATCTTTCCAACTTGCTCAAACAGTCACAAAGATAAGACAGAAGTCTTGCATACACAAATAATGAACTCTAAATAGTTATCATTCACGCAAACATTATAACAAGAAGACATAAGTGAAGCTCATCCCCTCGAGGAAAACCACATCCACGGGAGCGTTATATTAACCAGAAAATGATAGAGTCATACAATATGCTGCGCACACAGCTGCAGCCTTAGATCTTACAGGAAACTCCACGCACACAGCTGGGAGCCCTTCTCTCAAGCTTGTCTCCTCTCTATGGAGATTACAAAGGCACAGACGTCGACTCAGACTGTCTGGCAACTCAGGGATTAGCTCCTCGGCTATCCGATTTCCTCTCTCTAGTTCTACACACCGGGTAGAAATTACAGTGAAGGATAATCAACACATGATCTATCCTTTAGACTGGCTCTCTAACAGTCTAGTGTCCAACTCTCTAACTCTCCAAAAGGAAGGAACTGAAGGAAGGGAGGAAGAACCCTCTACCCATTACAATGATTCATCTATATAGGTAGCCATGACGGTCACACCTTTACAAAACTGTGGGCCTTTCCCAACAGTGATTCCCAAAAACCCTAACCACGCACATGGCTAGGTGTACTGTAGGCGCCGCTTGCAGTCACGTCGCCGCTTCCTGCAGGCTCCGTGAATTCCGGCGCAGATTGTGGGTATGGGCGATCGTCCTTCGCCTTCAATGCTCTGGTCCGTTGCTCCTCCTTGATCCGAGCAACCATAACTTCTGTACTAAGCCTTTAAATGAGGGTAGCTAAGCCCTCTACTCCATCGCCTTTATTTATTATGGTAGCTGAGCCACCTTCATTCTTTGATGACGTGCGCGCGATCTCCGCAATTTCCGGTCCATGATCTGCGCTGAGATCATCCATCTGGCACCGTACTGCGCACCGTCTCCTTCTTACCCAAAACTTAGTGCTTGTCCCAAAATTAGCACTTTCCTTCCATACTCGTGATTTTTCCCAAAATTCGCAGCTTTTACTATAGCTGCGACCTTGGCCCCAACAGGCCCCCAACACTCACTTGTGGCTCGCCCTCGAGCCACTCGCACTAGCGCGTGGTCTTTGGATTTGCGCCTCTGTGTTTGCTTGAATCTCCGCGAATGTTTTCTGCCACTTCGCAATAGCGGAGTCCAATTCCTCAATACACTGATCAGCTGTCTGTACTGTTTCTGCGGTTGTTTCATCTTTAGTGAGTGTATCAATGATCTCTTGAGACTCGGCAATCTCTTTGATTTTTGTCTCAATCTGGCCAACGATTTCAGCATACTCATCCATGAATGGCTGAATGCTGTTGGTGAGCTTCTCATCTTCAGTTCTGAGCTTGTGCAGTTGCTGCTGCATTTTGCGCACTTCGCCCATTTTCTTCATCTTTGGCAAGCCTGTTAAGGACTTGGCTTCTTCATTCAGAACAGTGAGAGACTGTTCTGCAGCTTGCACCTGTTCTGATAGTCCTACTTTAAAAGGGAGGTTCACAAGCTCTGACCATGCTTCCATAGCCTGGTCCATCAGGTTCTTGGCTTCCTGTACTCGACCTTTCATTCGTGTGGAAGCTCTGCTCAATGCTTCAAATTGTACCTGCGCATCATCCGTAAGATGCGCAGCGACGCGAGCTTCTAGCTCAGCAATCTGGGTTTTATGGCCTTCTGCCATAGCAGCTATTTCTTGCTCCAGGGTTTTCGCCCTTTCGCCAATAATTTGAACTTTTGCAACCAGAGGGAGGTCTGGTTGAATCTCGCAAGCCGGCAATTCCTGAGCAATCTCTTCTATTGCGTTTCTGATGCCGGTGTCTTGCGCCTCATAGAGTGCAAGCTTCGCAGAGATATTCTTATGACTTTCCTTCAGCTCTATCTCCTGCGATTGCAGTCGTTGGTTTGCCTGGAAAGTAGAGAGCTCTCTAGCTCTCAACTCAAGAGAAACTTTCTCCTGTACTAGCTGTAGAGTTTCTATAGGAATCATAGACAAATTAATTTCTACAGGTCCAACTGTGCTTACCTGCATTTCAGCTAGGGGATCTGGAAGTGTCATGCTGGTAGGCGGAATATGCACGACAGTGTGCCTTTCTGTGAGTTCTTCAACTCGCTCACCAGTTGGAATTTCTTGTGGCGCCTGCGAAGTAGATGCTGGCGCATGGGTCTGCGCAATCCTTCCTGCGAGACCTTTTAGTTCTACAAATTGTAAGTCTAGAGCACCTCGGATGTGAGCATGCATGTTCCTCATCTCACGAAATTGGTCTTTCAAATATTTGTCGATCTCCGAGGGAATGGCCTCAGTGGGATGCGACACTTTCTGCTTCTTTGTGGCTGGTTCTGTTGAGCCTTCATCGCTTCTTTGCTCAGGGGCTTCCTTGCCCTTATTTTTTTCTTGCGCAGCGGCGGGTGGCATCGCAGGTGCGATGTCAGCTGCTGCTCTCCATTCATCGGACCACGACTTAATGGTTTCTTCGACATCTTCTGTGGTCATCCTGTAAAGACCTAGCGCCCAGTCACCTGGAATGTCGCAAGGCCGAAGGTAAAGTTGATGGATGTCGGCAGTAAAAGCCAACTTCCCGTCATACAATGTGGCTGTCTCCTCGCTCAGCCTTGGCATATCTTGTATGGTCTCTCGGAGGAGATAGTAATACTCACAAAAAACAGCGCGATTCATCTTGCGCTTCGCGGGATTAGGGGAATCCCAGAGGTTGATGTAGCGCATGCCGGCAACCTCTCCTGCGCGGCGTGGACGGAACTGAGTATTCGGGGGCTCCTTCCACCCGACGAGAGCACATAGAATTAGAAGCCACGAAAAATGGAATGATTGGCCTGCATTGTCCTGCACATTCAGGCAATCAGCCAAAAAAGAATTCAGCAGGAAGAGAGACCAATTGTACTGTTCTCCCTCCGCAGCTGCGATAGCGAGCTCTACGACAGCTCCAGTAACTTCTTTTGGTCGGCACTTGGTGAGAAGTCTGCCTGCAAGCAGACTTCCTGTGAAGCGAAGTGCCTCATCTTCAACTGTGGTGAGGTCATAAGCCCGACCTCCTCTTGTCAAGTTATATTTCTGGACCAGCTTTGCAGCTAATTTTCGGTCCTTCTCCTTTCCCGCAAAATGGATATTGGGATCCTTCCCGACCTTAGATAGGCCGGTGATACGGTGTATCAAATCAACATTTAGATCAATTGGCCTCCCGAGCCAAAGGTAACCTCCATGAACGCAGGATAGCAGTGTTTTAACGACTGCGTTCACTTCATTGCTACGCCCAAAGTGCGGTAGCTTCAACAAATTCAAGAGTCCAGGGCGCTCAAGATTTGCTGCAAATCCCTTCGGGATAAACTCATCAACGTTTCTGGTGGGATTATGGACGATATCCAAATATCGGTCCAACTGAAACTGAGGATATGTCTTATAGTCTCCAAGGTTAAAATCAGAGAATTTAACCAATGGAATGTTTCCCAATAGTTGGCCCTCTACCCGCACACTAGCCGGTAGTGGCGGTAGCGGAATTGGATACTTTGCATTCTTCGGAATCTGTACATCCGGCGCATCATCTGGACGCGGCGGAAGGTAGTTCACCATAGACGCGAGCGGCTCTGGAACAGGTTCCTCCTGCTGCTGCTGAGATGCTCTTGTGCCTGGAGATGTTCTGGGATCAGTAGCACCGGGGTGTACGTAGGTCGAAGCCGTCACCGGAGTGGCCATGCCGAAATCTAAGCCTCGGCGTAGAAATTGACGAACAACTTCTTCAGTCGATAAATTCTCCGTTGTGAACCAATGTAAATAACAAAACTCTGGACAGCAAATGGCGGAACTGCGTAGGGTATAGACTCTGAAAACAAGGGAAAATAGTCTGCACACTCGGCTCTGAAAACAATAATGCAGATCTTCAAACACAACTTATGCAACTCGAGACAGTAACCCGAAATTGATACAAGTGTGAGGTATGTATAGCCAGCGGGGTTAGTAAATGCGACCAAGTGGGGTTACGTAGCTATAGGCGGCTACAGATGAGTTGACAACACGCTATCCTCCTTGCCGTAGCGGTGCATTTAGTGTGATTGACGGGTTCTGACAGCCTTCCGGGAGAAGCTAATGCTTTCGGCGCCTGAGTTAAATGCAAATCTTTCGGAGATTAAGCCGAATCCGTCAGAACGGGTAGAATTAAATAGCGGCCTTATCCTTCATTTATTCAAACGCGGCTACATAACTGCTGTAATTCAAAATTTCCGGCGGGTCATTTCAACTTAGGAAACCGTGCCTCTATGGGTCCATAACAAAACTCTTTTCAGTGGCAAATTATGAAAGGGGACTTCGCAAGAGCGATAGTCCAATGGTCCACAAAGCAAAACTTCGCCAGAGCGGACTGCTAAGCTTTGCTCAAGCAATTTTTATTCAGGATGCGCGGATATTTCAAGGAACTGCGCAGGAAGCTGGAATCATACAGAGGTGCTTGGGGTGGTCCACTCTCTTGCGAGAATAGCCAGCAAGATCATCCAAGAAAACTTCCATAATCTTCTTAAGATCGTGAAAGGCATAGGTCATGGCTCGCTGAAAAATAGCTCCGACGTTCTTGAGGCCAAAGGGCATTTTCCGATACGCAAAATTTCCCCATGGACAAATAAATGCCATTTTAAGTTGGTCCGTGTGCTTGATTTGAATCTAATTATAACCCGAGAATCCGTCCATGAATGAAAAAATCTCACTTCCCGCACAAGAATCCAATATTTGATCGATGAATGGTGTGGGGAAGTTGTATTTCGGACATGCACGGTTCAAATATCTGAAATCAATGCATACACGGATCATTCCCTGCTTCTTATCCATAGGAATGGGGTTTGACACCCATTCAGTAAGAGGAACGGGGTAGATGAAACTAGCTTTGAGCGGTTTCTCCACCTTTGCCTCAATAACAGCTGGCTTCCTAGGGTTCACAGCACGTAAGCGTTGTCGAACTGGTTTAGCATCAGGATATGTTTTAATCTCGTGTTCGACAATGTGGGGGTCTATTCCTGGCATCTCCTCATATGACTAGGCGAAAGCTTCCCGGAGTTCAGTAAACAGATCAGTGTAAATAGCAATCTCCTCAGGAGTGCAATCAGCACCGACGTAAACATTCTCAATCTTTCTGGGAGTGTGGGAGATGTTGATTGAAGCGGTTGGGGAAATATTGGCCATATTCCCCGCCAAGAAAACATCATGCGACTGCAAAAGAGCCATAGGGTGACCAACCATCTCAGCTAGAGTCATCCTAAACTCCTCCTGCTCAATGAGCTCAAGGTTTGGAAGGAAATAAGATCGATGGTGCATATCTTCCCAAGGCCTCTCACTACCACACATGGCTTCGAGGATAGATTCATCAGATGGAAAACTATCATCGAGGCAATCGTGAGAGCAAGATGAGTTGGCTACCCAAACTGGCAGCGTAACGGGATCTTCTTCAACTATCTGGGGAGAAGAGAGATCCAGATCTGCAGTGGTTTGTTGGATGTGATCATAAGTGAGATCCGATACAGATAAAGGCATAGACATCCCGATGTGCGCAATGTCTCCAGACATAGAATTCGCGGATGGAAAAATCCATGGATCACCACAATATGAAGTCTAGAATGTTATACTATTCGAAGGAGGAGGCGCACTATCGGAAATGGTTCCAGTAAAATTCATAGGTGCAGAATGGTTAAAAGTACCCATCAACAAGGGCTACATTCCAACACCTATGTTCCCAGTTGCCGACTGAGAACCAGAAACTTGCGGGACTACTGATCCCATGGATGTTGTGCAAGGAGTGCCAACATAATCCAGCTGATCGATCATCACAATATTGCCTTCATGGGGAAAGCAAATAACTCGAAATACAGTAAACGTGACAGCCTTCATAGTGTACATCCAGTTCCGACCCAGTAAAAGGTTGTAGTCGATGGGCACATCAACCACTTTTACTTCAATAGGCACAGACTTACCTCCCAAGGAGACAACAAGGGAAGCGATAATTCCATGCGGCATAAAAGATATACCATCGAATGCAGTGAGTGTAGTTCTAGACGCGAGTAGAGGAGGAGATCCAAGAGCTTTCCAACAAGTCAACGACATTACTGCCGCGATAGCACCTTCATCAACCATAGTACGTTTGACGAAGCTCTCCAGGAAAACCACCTGGATTTGAAAATCCATGTTGTAAGGCAAGCAAGGTTGGACATTAGTGGTATCAAACTTGATAACACTCGGACTTCCCCCATCCTAAACTCCTAACGCACTCAAAAGGGCACGTCTCTGAGAAGGACAAGCTTGCAAAACTTCAAGAGCCAACATGGCACATGGAGTTTGGCCCAAATATTCTACGATGGAGTAGTTCTGGTGTCTATGAAGAGGGTTTTGGGACTTAGCCCGAGGGTGGATGTCCCTCCTCACAGTCTCTGAGATCCAGCCCTGGCCTGGTGGGCTGAGATACTGACATGACAGGGTGGTGGCCGTCTGGTGTCACCATATATTGAGGAGTTCTTCCGCTGGTGGAACTGGCAGGTGATTGCTATCGAGGACTACCCCTATGCGGGGATAGACTCCAGACAAGACCATGACATGCCACTCCCACCAGGTGCAGCTTTTAGAGACATCAGTGAGTACTCTTTTGGTTTTGTGTTTTTTAAATTTTTATGGATTTTTTTATTATAGTTGAAATGCAAAAAATATTTTTGGTGGTAATGTCATGTGCTAATGGGTGACTGTTTTCTCGCAGACAAAGGCCTAGTGAGACCCGAGGGCTTCCCGAGACATGGTCATTGGGGTAGAGATGAGGTGGCAGCAGATGCTGCAGCAGGGCGCACACTACAGATGTTGCGGCGCAACATCTCATGGATGGTTTCCCGAGTACCACTGACAGAGGTAGCCCAACTACCTGAGGGTATGCAGCGCCAGGTAGTGTGTGTTCCTGGTGAGTGGGTGCAACTACTGCAGCGGATGGCCAATGTAGTACAGTACTAGTATGAGACACATCCCATCGAGGCGGTAGTTAGACCTCCTCGGAGGGAGTAGAATCCCAGGGTCTCATCAATTTTTGTATCGATATGTATATTTTTTAGGGCTATGGGATCCAGTCTTGTATGACACTACTATTTTTGGACATATTTATATATATATACAACTTTGGTTCTCGGTTCTATTATATGTGTGTATGGTACAAATGTGTGAATGTCTTTGTATTTATGTGCTTCATGATGAATGTGACAAATGCCAATCTAATACATAGTTAGCGTATGCATTAGATATATAATTATGACTTCTAGGATTGTGAATATATGTAATGGAAACAAAATGTCTCTCGAAGAGTCGTACCTTAAGGAATATCCATAGTAATGTAGGGTCTCATACACGATATTGCCCATTCAGCTGAGACACAACTAGTTGTGAATCCAGGTGGACTTCTAAAGACTGGATGTCATGGGAAATGGCATCCCGAAGTAGTTCAACAACGACACTATACTCAACCACATTGTTAGATGTAGGACCGAGACAAGCACCTCCTAAGGACACAACTAGAAGGTCAGGTGAAAAGATAACCTAGGCAGCAAAAGAAAGCTGCTGCGTATGTCGGTTAGCACCATCCGCGAAACCTAAGAACGTAGGACATCCTGCTAACATATGTCAATCAAACAGAGGCTAATCAGCAGACCCGAAAACCAAAAATGCAACCTAAACTATGTACAGAAAAACTATACAATAGTGTACAAAAGTATCATCCTGAACCAAAGGTTCAATCGTAACACCGCTTGAGGTAGAGCCCATTTCTAAGCTCCTTCAAGACATCTCCCTCATAATATTCTAACTCACAAGCTCCTTTCTCAAGGACACACCTCACAATGTAAGGACCGTGCCACATTGGATTGAACTTTCCTACCCCCAGGGGTTCTTTAGCTTGGTCATATAAGAGTAGCAAGTCACCTTCAGCATATTGTCTCGGATGGACAGACCTATCGTATTGAACCTTGACATGACGCTTCTTAACATCACTGGCCATAGTGGCATCTCAATGGTGCTTGTCAAGTTGGTCTAGGTGTACTAAACGTTTCTCAATCTCTGTCGTATCAGGTAGGAGCTCTATGTCTAGCTTGAGGAAGGGGATCTCGCATTCAATCGGTAAAAGTGAATCCACACCGTGAACTAACTGGAATGGTGAGAACCGGGTGCCAGTCTTAACTGCGGTTCGATAAGCCCACAAAGCAGGATATAACATGATATGCTAATTGGTCTTGCTTTGTTGGATGGTACATTGGAGAATGGTCTTTAAAGACTTATTTACTGCTTCAACCTGACCATTCACTTGAGGATAGTAGGAAGATGAGTGTTCCTGACGAAACCCAAGCTTGAGAGACAAATCCTCCATC
The DNA here is from genome assembly GCA_027924585.1 of Larix kaempferi. Taxonomy (NCBI): domain Eukaryota; kingdom Viridiplantae; phylum Streptophyta; class Pinopsida; order Pinales; family Pinaceae; genus Larix; species Larix kaempferi. The sequence goes on along the minus strand of BSBM01000101.1, from coordinate 13,332,825 downwards.
ATCTTATTTTGAAAGTGACTTCCATGGTCAGTGACAATCTCTTTCGGGATACCGAATCGAGTGATAATCTGATTGAACACGAAATGGGCTGCAGTAGCACCATCGGCTTTAATGGTAGGCATGGCCTCAGCCCATTTGGAAACATAATCCACGACCACAATAATATGATGATTTCCCCTAGCCGAAGCTGGTTTGCAATCCATAAAATCCACCCCCCATTTAGTGAAGGGACCGACAGTGACGACCAGATGGAGGGGTGTTGGATGCGAGTGTATGTTCCGACAAAACACTTAGCAAGGGTGACATCTCTTCAGAGAGTTAATACAATCTTTAAATATAGTAGGCCAAAAATAATCCACTCGCATAATACGCTGGGCTATAGCAATCCCGGATAAGTGACCACGACATGCCCCCGCATGGAAATCATTAAGTACTCGTTCCGCTTCTTCGTGATTCAAGCAACGATGGAGGATGGAATCCTTTCCTCGGTGATACAAAGTGTCACCGATGATAGTATAATCTTTAGCGTGATGTCTCACACGCCGTCGTTCGTCTTGTGAATAATGCGGAGGAAACTTCAAAGTTTGGAGATTTCTAATGACATCCCCATACCAAGGGTCCTCGATCAAGATAAGAAATAAGTGTCCATCCACAAAGGAATCTTCATGAATGACGTCCTCATCAAGCCGTGGAAAGTCCAACATAAGCTTAGCGAACACCAATGATTTCACTGATTTTGCAGAAGCAAACTCGAGATCAAATTCCTGAAGGATCACAATCCATTTATTATATTTACCCCCGATAAGGCGTCATGATAGCATGAATTGAAACGGATTGATATGAGCTACAACAGTGGTTGTTCACAACAAAATGTAATCCCCAAACCGCTGGACTGCATGAACAATTGCAAGTGCTAGCTTTTCTACGTTGGTGTACCTTAGTTGAGCGTCTACTAAATTTCGACTAATATAATAGATAATATGCTCGACGAGCACATCATCTACCTGAACCAAGACCATGTCAATAGTCTCTTAAGATGCTGCCACATAAAGAATGAAATCTCGTGTAAAGTCTGACGGACTAAACACGGGGGCCGATACCAAAGCTTTCTTAAGCGTGTCGAAAGACTGTTGGGCTTGCTCATCCTAGATAAAAGGTGTGTCTTTCTTTAATAGGTGTGCGAAACCTTTAGTAATACTTGCATAGTTAACTATGAACTGACGCAGAAAAGTAGCTCTCCCTTGGAGGATCTGAAGTTGAAACAGATTACGCGGAGGAGGCAACTGAAGTATTGCCTCAACTTTAAGAGGATTGACTCTAATACCCTCTTTTGAAACTATGAATCCAAGAAGGCGACCAGTCCTAACAGCGAAGATGCATTTGTTTGGATTCAATCAAATTTTGTAGTGGATACATCATTCGAGAATCATACAGAGGTGCTTGGGGTGTTCCACTCTCTTGCGAGAATGGCCAGCAAGATCATCCAAGAAAAATTCCATAATCTTCTTAATATCGTGAAAGGCATAGGTCACGGCTCGCTGAAAAGTAGCTCCGGCGTTCTTGATGCCAAAGGGCATTTTCCGGTAACCAAAAGTTCCCCATGGACAAATAAATGCCGTTTTATGTTGGTCCGCGGGTTTGATTTGAATCTGATTATAACCCGAGAATCCATCCATGAATGAAAAAATCTCACTTCCCGCACAAGCATCCAATATTTGATCAATGAATTGTGTGGGGAAGTTGTCTTTCAGACATGCACGGTTCAAATCTCTGAAATCAGTGCATACACGGATCGTTCCTTGCTTCTTATCCACAGGAACAGGGTTTGACACCCATTTGGTAAGAGGAATGGGGTAGCTGAAACCAGCTTTGAGTAGTTTCTCCACCTCTTCCTTAATAGCAACTGCCTTCCTAGGGTTCACAACACGTACACGTGGTTGAACTGGTTTAGCATCAGGATACGTTTTAATCTCATGTTCAACAATGTGGGGGTATATTCCTGGAATCTCCTCATATGACCAGGTGAACGCTTCCCAGAGTTTAGTAAACAAAACAGTGTAAATAGCAATCTCCTCAGGAGTGCAATCGGCACCGACGTAAACATTCTCAAGCTTTCCGGGAGTGCGGGAGATGTTGATCGAAGTGGTTGGGGAAATATTGGCCATATTCCACTCCAAGAAAACATCATGCGACTGCAAAAGAGCCACAGGGTGACAAACCATCTCAGCTAGAGTCATCCTAAACTCCTCCCTCTCAATGAGCTCAAGGTTGAGAAGGAAATAAGATCGATGGTGCATATCTTTCCAAGGCCTCTCACTACCACACATGGCTTCGAGGATAGCTTCATTGGATGGAAAAGTATCATCGAGGCAATCGTGAGAGCAAGATGAGTTGGCTGCCCAAACTAGCAGTGTAACGGGATCTTCTTCAACTGTCTGGGGAGAAGAGAGATCCAGATCTGTAGTGGTTTGTTGGATGTGATCATAAGTGAGCTCCGCTCCAAGTAAAGGAATAGACATCCCGATGTGCGCAATGTCTCCAGACATAGAATCCGTGGATGGAAAAATCCATGGATCACAACAATAGGAAGTCCAGAATGGCATACCATTCGAAGAAGGAGGTGCACTGTCGGAAATGGTTCCAATAAAATTCACAGGTGAAGAATGGTTAAAAGTTCCCATCAACGAGGGGTACATTCGAACACCTATGTTCCCAGTTTCTGACTGAGAATCAGAAACTTGCGGGACTACTAATCCCTTGGATGCTATGGAAGGAGTGCCAACATAATCCTGCTAATCGATCGTCACAATCTTGCCTTCATGGTGAAAGAAAATAGCTTGAAATACAGTAGACGCGACAGCCTTCATAGCGTACATCGATTTCCAACCCAGTAAAAGGTTGTAGTCGATGGGCGCATCAACCACTTCAACTTCAATAGGCAGGGACATATCTCCCAAGGAGACAACAAGGGAAGGGATAGTGCCATGCGGTGTAAAAGATCTACCATTGAATGCAGTCAGTGTAGTTCTAGACGCGAGTAGAGGAGGAGACCCAAGAGCTTTCCAACAAGTCAACGACATTACTGACGCGGAAGCACCTTCATCAACCATAGTACGTTTGACGAAGCTCTTCAGGAAAACCACCTGGATTTGAAAATCCATGTGGTAAGGCAAGCGAGGTTGGACATTAGTACTATCGAACTTGATAACACTAGGACTTCCCCCATCCTGAACTCCTAACGCACTCAAAAGGGCATGTCTCTGAGAAGGACAAGCTTGCAAAACTTCAAGAGCCGACATGGCACACGGAGTTTGGCCAAAATATTCTATGATGGAGTAGTTCTGGGAGGCTCGAGCTTTAGGATTATGCGTAGAGCGCTTGAGAACACCTTTCGGTATCCACAACATAATAGAAGGCTTCTCGATATGCAAGGAATTATCAGGAGGAGGGGGAGGCTCATTCCCCAAATTTAGTTGTGGTGCACCATAATCACGTTGACGAGTAGCAACACAAACCTCTGACTGAACCATACTCACGCATCCATAACCACTAGTATTGGAAGAAGACGTTGTCGTTTCATTAGTACCATAACCAATGGTGGGAGCATGCGAAGCCATATTTTGATGATGAGGAAGGGGATCCTTCAGCACAGCTGGTCTTTAAGCCAAATGCTTCAATGCTTCTTCAATACGAGGACATAAGTGAGTAAGATGATCCTCCCCACAAAGCTTGCAAGGGAATTTCACCTTACACCTAGGTTTACGATCCTCGCCAGCATTACCGCCTTCCCGGGGAGGGTTGGCATTCTCTTTACGAGGAGTATTACGATTGATATTATTGTTACTTCCATTGTTTCCGCCCCTACGATTATTTATCCCCTTTTTCTTACCACTAGGTTGCTGGTTACCCGACGGTTTCGTTGATTGCACATTGTGTACATCAGACGATGGAGTGGAAGTGGACAAGGTGTGAACCTGTCTGGGTGCAGACTGGTTTAATGAAAAATTTTGCATTTTATTAGCTACCAAGTCTACAGGGTGAGTGCATGCGGACGCCATGATGCCATCGGCATGTGGTCGAGGAACTGACGTGGGCTCATGTCTTGTTCTCGGCGCGTCAGGAATAATGTCATACAAAATGCCAAACTAAGAATAAAGAAGATCTAACTGCTGGACTTTCAAGATAGCTTGTTCCTCAGTCATAATGCCGAACATCGAAACATCCTTAGCAATATATGGAAGTAAGGACTTGAGGAACCATTCCAACAAGAACTCTGGAGGAATGTTGGCTTTCACTAATCTCTTTCGCCGACGCCACTCTTGAACATGGTCAGAAATATGTGTGGCCTTATTCTGACAGAAGGTGGACAACAACTCAGCACCAATATCATAATGAACTGGCAACTGGAAATGGTCTAAGAAAACCAAAGCAATCCTGTTGAATCCCCTATAGGTGTTTTCGGGCAACTCCGCATACCACCTCGCGGCTGCCCCCGTGAAGGTGCATTGAAATAGTCGTAATTGGATGGAATTGTGATTCAAAGAGTTGGAGGAGCACCAAAGGTGAAACGTCATGACATGATCTCCCGGGTCCTCAGTACCTTTCCCCTCAAACTTTGGAATGTCCGAAGGGATCTTGGTAGGGACAGGGGGCCAAGTAGGGTCGTGACACACCAGATAATTCATGAGCTTCGAAAGATCCAGTAGATTCAATCGTGCAAGGAACGAGAGCTGCGGCTGGAAAGCTTGATTATAAGCTCCCATAAAAGGTTGATTGAACGAAATTGTGTTATATGATGGACCAAAAGCTTCACCATGAGGGTTAAACTGCTGATACTAAGGACCTGATGGCCCATAAGCTTTCCCATGGCTATAAGATGGATAACCTCCCCCTCCTTGACCCATTTGAGAGTAAGCAGGTATATGTGCGTTTTGAGAACCATACTGGGGTGGTGGGTGATACTGGTGGCTAGCACCGACTGTGTTGTAGTAAGGGTTGCCACCATGGGTGTGGGGCATGTATGTACTATTCATAGTGGGAACCGTGTTGTAATGACCGTAATGGTATGGTATGTTCCCAGCCCCAATATTCGAATTATCTTGAGCAGTCGTGTGATGACCATAAGCGTGAGAAGTATTCCCAGGTCCAATATGGGTGTGACCAGTAGCAGGGTTGGTGGTGTGATGTCCATGTGGATAGGAAATATTCCCACCCCCTACATTACTATTACTAGTGGAAGTAGTGGACGCAAAAGTATGCGGTATGTGTCCACCCCCATGGTTGGGAGGAACGATATCATGTGCGAAAGTAGTCCTAGGTTGACGAGTAGCGACATGTGTATTAGGCGGTGGATGGCGAGTCGTGTTTCGGACAACATTTTGACTAGGTTGAGTATTCCTAGGAGGTGGTCGCGTTCCATCATTAGCATGGTTAGGAATTTGACCAGTCCCCATACTATGTGAGTGGCTGGAAAACGTAGTGCCCCCTGCAAGGGTAGTGCCCCCAGTAGGTATAGTATGGCTAACACTTTGACAAGTTCCAGCATGAGTACCAACCATAGTGGAAGGTTCGACAATATTGTGACTAGGAATACCAAAAGAGAGTGCAGTGGGGTTGACCATAGGGCCGGAATCATCATGAGTCTCAGTCCTCCTATATCTAGAATCATTGGAAACGAAGGAATGAAAGGATTGTCCTGTTCTTCCTCCTCAGGTAAGTCGGGCATCCCGTAAAGATAATTGTCATGATTCGAAGGATCAAACGGATCCCTATCAAGTGGATTAGGCCAAATAGAACCAGGTTGAGTCCTAGGTGGATCACCTCCCCAATCCTCGCAAGGAGTCTGGGGATCGGAAATATGTTCAACTCTACCTGAAGGAGTAGAAAGGTCTTGCCCAATATCCAGATGTGTATCCATGTAATCCTCAACGTAAGTCGCGTAAGAATCTGAAGACTCAAAGGGGGCCCTCTGGTGTCCTCTAGTAATATGTTGTGTAACCAAAGCTAGCTTTAAACCATCCAAACAATGGGACCGACAAAGAGTAGGGCTCCGCGCCATGTTCTCTCCGGAGAGAGACACAACGTCTCCAAAATGCCAACAATTGATCAACAAGAGAACACACCTAGAGAATCTACAGCCAAGAGCACACAAAAAGAGTGGCTAAATGAGCTCTCGACACTAGAGCTGGTATGTCTCGCCTAGGAGAGGCTTGAGATTCCCAAACTATAGCCGGAGATAACAGAATCAGTTATAGAGACACCCAGGCTTCACTGTGTCAACAAGGTCAAGTCCAATGCACGAACACAACTGTACTGTCCAATCCCTATCTGACTCAGGACACAAATAGCATAACCACTGCAAGTACCCTGTGCATTACCTAGGTAAGGAAACTATGTCTATTGCAATATAACCAATGCTCAGGGGGACAGTCACAGGAGGGATCCGTCATATGGGCAGGGTAGCTAAGCCCGAAGCACAAGAGGACGAACCTCCGGTACCCCCAGATACGAACAAATCCTGGATATATCTCCCACGTTCAGTCGATATCATAGGGATATCTCCTCAACCTACCTCCCATGACCTCGTTCTTAACTCTGCTTTTAGTAGAGATTTCCTGAAAACACTAATCTATACCATGGATTCCTCCACTCCCTGGTCAGACACCTAATGTTTCGTTCAGTAGTCTTGGATTGTTAAATCACAATGATCTATTCCAAGACTCTAAACCTACGCTAGTTGGTGTACCCTATAAATAAAATAAGTCTAATCAATTTTATGATTAAGCGTTAATTTTAGTGGCTATGATTACTCAAGGGATATGGTGGTGAAAGTAGTGATGTGTAGACTCAATAATATGCACCATCATCCAATCCTAGACTCATCTACCCAATAAAACAATGTCATCAATATGCAAAATCAACCAACAATTCCGAAATAAATATGCAACTTTTATCTTTTCAATGCACAAGCAGAACCTAAAATTAAGGCAACAAGCACTCAATGCAAAATGCAGTACATGGAAATAATTTATTTTTTTGTATTTTCTCTTATAAACAGAAAGGAAAATGCAAAAACTAAATGAATATTTTTGTATTTTTTCAATATATATGGAATGAAAAAATGCAAGCAAAATCCTACTATTCAGTCACTGAAGTGCTGAGAAGATCACTAAGACAACCCAACAGATCCTAAACAGAAAGACTTAGCCAAAAGGAAGAGCTCAAAAGGAAGAAACCAAGAGGTTAAAACCAAAGATGGTAAAAAACCAAGAAGGCTCAACTAAGAGAAACGAAGAGTTCTTGTCACAACCAAAGCATGAAACAGTCAAGAAAGAGGCCAACAAAGACTCAGAAATCAACCAAGCTCACTTATCAACAACCAATAGCCATAAACCAACAAAAGCCAGAGTTACACGCTATTGTCGAAGGAATACCTGCAGGTACCCGCGAGCAGTAGTGTAAATAGAGGCGGGTGTACCCGGGCAGAACTAAGCCAGCCCGCGGGTGAAAAACAACAAATGGTCAAACAGAGAGTCCAGAGGCTCAAAAAAAGCATGTTTTCTATAGTGTATCCTAACAGCCAATCAATGACACAGAGCTTCGATAAACAACAACTCTAAATATGGACTAATGCTCAAAAAATTTCCCAAACATGGATTTTTTCCCCAGCGGAGTCGCCATTTCTGTATTGGAGAAAACTCACTATGGCTTGGGAATACCACAACAGACAGATGACTACTAGAAATCTACTCAATTCTCAAAACAATGCTATTATAAATGACAATGTTAAAACGATGGAGAAATGTAACCAACCTCGATCCAACATTTGATGTAGATCCCCGTTGGAGCTTTCAATCTGTGCACATCCAAGCACTTGTAATCTGCAAATTAGTCTTGACAACAAATATCTGACTTGTACATGCGATATATAAATGGCATTAACATTATCAATAAAAATGGTCCATAATATCATAAGCAAATGTAACCCAATGTATAACAAATGACATTCACACCATGAATGGACGAGAATATGAGTATTTCTATTAATGAACAAGAAGAAGTACAAAGTGATATGACCTCTTGCCGACAACCAATCTGAACCAAGATCTAGATCAATCCACTTGTGCCTCCACCACTTCAATCCTCCATGAATGGCAAACTCAAACTAGAAAGGAGTTTGGAAGGTGAACATAAATGGTTCACAACTACAAGGATCAATAAGTCCAGACTCAAGATAGGGCAAAAATCCACTAGAGTGCCTTTACTCTTCTCTTCTTCCTCCCATCCATAAGCCATATGTGCTCAATATATAGTCCTCTCAAAGGTAGGTGAAAGGACTCATCGAGACGTTACTTGGGTAGATGGAGAGCCAAAGGTCACCCAATGACTGCTTTTTGGGAGTAAAAAGTAATAAAATAGTGGTATAATTATTAATTACAGTTAAATGATTTTCTGCATGGTATAATTATTAATTACAGTTATACAGAAGAGACTATGTTATTTTTGGACTTAAAGATGATATGTTTTAAGGATGATTAAGTAAATTAGATGAATGATTAATTCATTTTCTGAATTTTTCCCATACTGTTATCTGTATAGTACTCTAGTACGGAAAAGTAAAATTAATAGAGATGAGTGATAAGAAGAATGCCATTTGAATGAATATATAAACACAGTAGTATTTCTTTTACATTCTGCCATTTCAATCATATGTCAAAAACACAGGAAATAGCACCGCATACTATAATCAGATGTATAACATTCCTCTATTTCATAATAAAAGACAAACACTTTTATTTCTACACAGATCTATATTTTCCAAATCAATTCCATTTATTTTCAGATAGTAATAATATGCATTCCAATATTATAAACCTATGGTTTCATGCATCTAGAAATATAGCAACTGCAATTATTCTCTATACAGAGTTGTTAATTACACATGATAAGTAAACACTTATTATTTTTTATCACTAATTATCACATTTTGATCTAGTATAGATTTCAGTCATTACTTTCACTATAGAATCAAACCCTAAGATTTTACATACTCTAGATTCTAAACATTTATTTAGTACACGGTTCAATAAAATTACATATCAAGCCATTCATGGCAAACACAGTAAATATTTCTGAAGTTATATCAGACATCTTTTTCCAAACCCTAAACAATATTATTTTTAACTTATTATCTATCATTTCGTATTAAGAATATCAACAAGGCACTTAACATCACTTAACAGAAGACATGATTTTTGTATCGTCATCAATCAAACCCTAACAAGAATTATACACAGTGTCGAAACCCTTCGAGACACAAGTTAAGGCCCAGTTCTCGGGTTCAAATTCTCAGTACAATCAAGGTTGCCAACGAAACCTACAGGGTAAGGTTTCATTGATTGAAACAAAATCAAACCTTGTGGCACATAGCCATTTTTAAAAACATATAACAAAACAAACTTTACCACATCATTATTTCAAACTTGAATTTCAAAAACAATACAAAGTACAGGGTCTATCTACTAACAGACTTACAACCTACTACTCTCGACTAGAGACAATGATCGTTACCAAATCAACAGTTTATACAAACGATTTCTCAAACCACTATTTAAACAAAACTATAACATTTCAATACAAATGAGCCATTGTTCTACAGAATCAAGTGAACCCTCAACTCTATAAGTTTTGTGTTCAAAATTATAAGTAAAATTTCGATAGAGTTTATATTACGGACCTTTCAATGTTCCAAATTTACACAGGGTCTTTCCCTTAACAAACCAGAAGCACAAAAACAAATTCAAGACGATGCAACAATCATTACAGAGCCAAATATCAACTTAAAACTGAAGGTTTATCCTCTTTACAGTATTATTCAGAATAAAACATTAAAACTTGGCCACTACTCTGAACAGGGTTGTATTTCCAACTCTCGTCACACTGCATTCACCAGCTAAACCATGCCAAAGGTACCTATGAGGTTTCAAGAACCACCAAGGCTTACCAGGAAGTAGTTGCAGCATCCCCATTCCATGTTTTGTTCATAGAAATCCTCCAACGAAGTGATACCTACCAGTCACCATTTGAAAAGGTTAAAAACAAGAAACGCAGGTAGAAATTAAGTATTACAGTATTACTATCACTATCATTGGAAAATTACCTTTAGCGTCGAAGCTCCTGGACTGAGACACCCACACCAACAAAATGACGAAGTTTGATAGCAAGTGTAGCAAATACGAGTTCAAACTCAGAAGACCATTTTTTAATAGGAGAATCGAACCCCAGTTCGACTTACACTCAAACAAACTGACAGAAGAACCTCCCCACAAATACAATGGCTGAGTCGTGGCTCTAGTTCACCAGGATCATAAGCCTGTAACATTTAAACTCTATCTCATAGGTCTAAGGTTCGAAACCGAGGAAGGAGTCCTCCTAATAGTGAAACTCTAAACCCTACATTGCAGCAGCATTGTCGGGTCTTCAAACCTTACCACTAAACATGAAATGAATGTCAGAAAGCAATTCTTTGTTACTTACCAATGAAAGAGTAGGGCTTCTTCCAAGCCCTAGATATTGTAAAGATCAATGGTGGATTAGATTCCATTCGGGCACGCAGAGATTCGAGAGATCATTGCAATCAATACTACATTGATTGTTGCATCTACCAAGTTGCCAAATCAACAGACCGAGGGCTAGTGCATGGCACAACTAAACATTGTATGGTGCTGATTGTAATTTCAATCACGTGAAGACCATCCAACCTAGCTTTCCACTTCACTTAACATATGAGCAACGTTAATGCTGAGACCATAAATCAACAGTTTGGAAGCATGCCAAGTACCAAACATTAAATACCCTGTCAAAATCGTAATCATTGCAATGTTAGATCCATAATCTTATAATAGTTCCTAAGGTTTATTTTTAGGCATCGTGATATAATAATATATGCCAATGTATGTGCGTGAATGCTTAGTCACTATAGATTGTATATATTTCATTCCCATAGTATATCTATAGTCTTTTAGGGTAAAGTTTGCATATTTTCATGCATAGCCATGTATTGCCAATTCAATTGGTAAAAGTGAGACTATATGTACAATTTAAGATTCTATTAATGCACAATATAATGTTAGTTCATAGCATAAGCACTATATTCACTATATATTTCATATATTAGCTATGTATTGTAATCATTGGATAAATGTGAGACTTTAGGATAGTCTAAAGTTCTGTTGGTGTACAATCTAATGCTAGTTCATTTTTCAATAAGCATAAGCACTATATTCACAAGATTCCAATAATGTGACAAATGGACAAAAGTATCACCACTTGATGTTAATGACAATAGTCATATTAGGATGATTTTTCGTAGATAATAAATATAGCAATGTAAAAACAAAATGACGACGTGATTTTAATAACATTGAAAATTTTGTAAGCCAGCACGTAAATGAGAATTGAAACCAAAATATCCATACCTCCAATAACTTGTTCTGCAAGGAAGAACTTAGTATTTTTCATATTACATTGATGATGAATTGAAAGACTCATGTACTCTTAACTGATGTTTGTCGTAGAATTTCTTACCTACGTTCTGCACATGGAAACAGGATTCAAATGCCTTAGCTAAACGTAGCTAAGTAAACCATAGGGTACCTCGTAGGACCCCTTCGTCATCATACAAAACAAATTGTCAAAACATTACCAAGACATTATAATAATACAAACCTATGTCCAGCATAAAGTTACATTTAGAACTTAAGCAGATCTGAAGATGTGTTCTTGTGTTATGATCATAAAATGTCCTTTGTTAAAGAGATTAGCATCCATTTAGTTTGCAATAGCAATTACAACTAGTTAAGAGATTTAACTATTTTTATATGTTCCGCATAATCAAATTCAATAATTATTTCTATTTAAAAAAATTTCAAATTTTGGTATTTTACGGGATGTTACAACATAATAGCATGTAATGCTTTTCTTCTGACATATTGTGACTGGCATATTGTGAGCATATGAATCTTATCAATTGTATCCAGGATGTGGATATGATGTGTATTGTTTATGATTTGTGTAGCATTTGCCACTACCTATGTTTTTAATGCTATTTATGTTTGCTAATCACTTGAGCATTACTTGTAGTCAGTTTTCACCAACCCCACCACTTCCATGTATATACATGGCGGTAAGTTCTTGTTATCATTCAAAATTGGTGATAAACATCATATTGCAGAGTATCATATCCTATTTTGATATTTATGTGTACTCAGTATGCATTTTGGTTCTTGTATATAATCATTCTATTGCCATATTACTAGTCTACTTGTTGTATAATATATGTATCTTGTTTGAGCGACACATGCACCTACTGTACACCTCTTTTGTTGCAATGTTCCTTGAAATAATAGTAGAGTTTATTACCTTGCTAAAGTGTTGATGCCCCAAAAATCGTAGCATCAATCAGCAAGGGATTCTACCTAGTAAGCAAGCCCAATTAGATCGCTCCCCATTTGGTATGGGGAATCCGTCTAGTTAATGGTTCCAGCTACTGTGTAAGATTTAAATATTTGTATGTTGATGTATATGTAACTTCAGAATGTATTTCACCCATGTATTTCATATATGTATTTTGTACTCCTATAGAGATGGTATTATTCCTCTATTCGGAAGTGTCTGTATTCCTATAGAGATGTTATTATTCCTCTATATGGAAGTGTCGTCATTTATATTGTAATTGTCATAACTTATACTTGATGGGTTATTAGACCACCTTGTTGGGGTCGACCCTGTATAATTCATGTCGGTCAAAGGGTTATTAGACCACCCTATTGGGGGTCGGCCATGTGGGTCAAAGGGTTATTAGACCACCAAGTGTGGGGTCGGCCCAGATTAAGTTAACCATGGGTTAATCTAGACATGTAGGCCCCATTAGTTTATTTGGAAGGGCTGGACAAGTATAAATAGAGATCGGGAGATCTCCATTTGATCATTTTCATTCACACACTTCTCTCATTTGGAAAGTGGCGCACTTATGAGGAGGAGGATCTGCTGCTAGGAGAAGACTATCTCTTGTATTCTGATTCTATCATTGCTTTATCTATCTCTGAGGAAGTTATTGGGGTTTTTCACCTTTATGGTTTTCCCTAAGTAAACTCTGTGTCTCTTGTGTGCTTGCATTATTGTGTCCTTGATTGATATGCTATAGATATGTTATACATGTTGTTCTCTTGGTTAAGATCCTAGATCAGATTGAAGTAAATTCTGAAAATTTAACATGGTATCAGAGCTAGCCTGAAAGAAGGCATGATATGGCATGTATGACACTTGTTGCACTTACGATGATAGGGCTTGATATAGCAAAAACCAATCATCGTAGCACTTTCTCTATAAATCCATTTTGGCGAAGTTTTCAGATATAAAATTGTTACAGGTCGAAGCTAATATCCCCATGTATCTTGTATCCAAAGGAAAACCTCTAATTCGTTGTACGTTGTGATTTATGATCTGTACAATATAGGGTTTCTGCCTCTTCCAGATCTCAGTCATAAATAGGTGACCTTGGAAAAAAGGTCATAACTTGGGATAGGAAGCTCCAAATGAAATTTCTTAAAAAGGGATAGGTAGTACACAGACTGTACTATCTCAAGAAAGTTGTTCAGAGGCCGAAGTTGAACTAGTGACACGTGGCACATAGTACAAGTTCGCTCTCCTGTTTTATCCCATAAACAGGTCACGTTGCGACACTTCGCATAACTCTCTCACAGAGAATTCAATTGAGGTAAGACCTATCGGGATGGAAAGATGACAGGTTAAGCTACAACAAAAAAAAAATTTAGACCTTGTGGATCGAAAAGTGTGGAGTTACACCAGAAACAATCAGGTACATATTTCTGTCAAAACAAAATTATTTTTTAGCACCTTCATTCATGGCTTCTGGAATTTAGGGTTTCCAACAAAGTTGGAATTTTTGTAATTGAATACTACAGATGAATGCTACTCATCAAAATAGAAATTTAGAGACCAATATCAAAATTTTTGGTTGGGAAGAAGACTGGGCTTGATCAGACCCTAGTTCGGGACTTTGATTGGAAAAGTGGAAAATTAGGGCTTCTGCAAAAATGGGAATTTTTGAAATCTGTGACCACGGCTGGAAGATCCTCAGAAAAATAGAAGCTTAGAGATTTGGATCAAACATTTTGATTGGGTAGAAGAGTGGGATTCATCAAACCCCAGTTCGGGGTCACGTCCAGTGAATCTGGAAGTTTCAAAGGCAAAATTGAGGAGTGAAACTTTGCAGTTTTCAAATTCTGAATATACCAGCTTGATCAACTCATCAAAGCGTATATTTATATCCTTTTGGAAGTTTGAAATTCATAGTTTGAATTTTTGGGGTTTCTCTGACAAACCCTAATCGAGCTCCAGGTCCAGTTCTTGCAAATCAAGTGGATTGGGTTAATCCTAGAAGAAGATAGATTGGTCACCTGCATAAGTGAAAAAGTTCCTGTCTCAGAGGGAGATGAGGCTAAGGCCTTCCATAAGAAGATTACAAGCAATCTTGATAGGTATGGCTTATAGGTATGTCTCGAATTCTGTTCATGGTTAAGTTTATGATATGTTTGTATTCATATCATTACAGTACAATCTTGATTAATTACTAGACTTGTCGTATCACATTAATAGAAGATATTCATTGATTAAGGTTTTGACACTTATGATTGTACTAATGCATTGTGATGTTGTATGAGGTTTATGTTGTTCGCTAACATAAAAGGTAGACCAAGAAAGACAAATCATGTTCTACTTCAAGAACATATGATCATGGTGACATGAAGACAAAGATTCATCTATTGTCATGGATCACATAGAATATCTACTTACGAGGTATGTATAACTTGGTTCTACAATGGTTAACTTATGAGACATGCAGGTTACTAGCACAAGTCACTGAAGAGAACCAGAAGACATTATGCCGGTATGTTAGACATAACTAGCTAGATATAAGCTAGGTATGTTTTTCCTATATCAAGCTAGAATCCTACCTTGTGTTAGGATCTTATACTGTTGTGTTGTTGATAATGATTATTCATGAAGTCATAGGTTCGAATAGTCATAGTTGTATGCATATTATGTTTCTTATCATAATTGATGATATGACTAACCAGAAGAATCATGAAGGTATAGGTTTGAGTAATCATGAGTTTATGCATTGATGATTTAACTAATCAGAAGAGTCCTATGATCAAATAAGAATATGCATGAGTAAAATAAGACTTCCCTAAAACCTTGAATACTAATGTTTATTATCTGTGAATGATCATGACTACACATGTTTAAGATTATTGTGTTTTGATAGTATTAAGATTATACTAATAAATGTGTGATTATGTATGAGACCTCAAGGATAACACAATGATGATACTAATACGCATGCATAGTGATTAAGGATGGATATAAGTTCAAGGACAGGTAATCTAGGAAGCAAAGATCAAGAGGGAGCACACTCCAGTTGTTCCTACAAGAAAGCAAAAGAGTTGACCACTTCTCACAATCCACATCAGAATGGAGTTCCAAAGATTCAGAGGGAGTCCACCCAGCAACCAAACAAAGATAAGTATTTGAATTGTCATTTCTTACATAGTGTTATTCAATGATGTATATGCTTATGTTCCTAGAATTAGGTTGTGTATTATGCATATTAGAATAGTTGCATCGATGAACAGTATACTACTAATATACATGGGTAAGTGGCCTATGGAACTGTACAAAATTCCATTGCTACTTATCTAGAATGAAACCTCTTTCTTGACATGTAGGGAGTTGTGCACACTCTTAACAATGTTCTGGTAGAGATTAGAAGGCATCTAGAAAGTTATGGGATATGGATAAATGTTGTATTGAAGCATTGGCTAAGATAATTGCATGACTGTATGACATATTTCTTTATGTGTAAGAATTTGTTCTGAAAACTATGAGATGTTTTCTAATCATGCAATTTAACTTATTGTGTAGGAAAGATCATATACCATCACCTACAAAAGAAGGACTACAACATTTGTTCAACAACAAAATTATCTATTGAAGATATTGAAGTTCCGAGGATATGGGAAGAATGCCATGATCCATCGATCATGAAGAATGATGTTTGGGATATAGTCCCAAGATTTTAAGGGAAGTTTGCTATGACTTACATATGGATCTATTAGATCAAGCATGCTGCAGATGGCAGCATAGAGAAATATAAAAGTGATGAAATAGAAGATACACCAGATGGATTTCAAGACAACTTTCTTGAATGGTGTAGTTGAAGAAGAAGTGTATGTGGAGCAGCCACTTGGTTCTAAAACACACGAAAGGAAATCATATATGTGCAGAACTTGGTATGGTAGGATAGGCAGCTTTCTATCCAGTTTCGGATTTACCAAGAGTAAATCAGGTTCCTACCTTTACTACAAGGTTGAGGAAGGCAATCCAGGGATACTCTTATTGTATGTGGATGACCTGTTTGTAACAATAGATGATAGATTGATTTCCGACACGTAGTGGAATCTTGCAGCCAAGTTCAAGATGAAGGACTTGGGGATGATGCACTATTTTCTTGGTATGGAGGTGTGGCAGAGTGCAGATGGAATCTTTCTTGGACGAGGGATGTATCGAGTAGAGATTCTGAACAGGTTCAGGATGATGGACTGCAAGGCTATGGACACACCTATGGCATCGAATCTGAAGCTTCTATGTGATGCTTCATCTGAGCCGGTTGATGTCTCTATGTATCGTCAGATGATTGGGTCCTTGATGTACTTGACGAACATGAGACCAGATATTTGCTTTGCAGTGAACACATTCAGCCAGTTCCTGACAGATCCGAGGAGTGTTCACCTGGTTGTTGTAAATCATATTCTGAGGTACCTGAAGGGTACAGTTGATTATGGGCTCAGGTATGAAGCGAATCAAAAGTTTAACCTGCAGGGTTATGTTGATTCAGATTGGGTAGGCAGTGGTGTAGATAGGAAGAGCACATATGAGTACTGCTTTAGTATGGGATTAGGTGTGATCTCTTGGTTTATTAGGTAGCAGTCCTGCGTAGAATAGAGTACAGCCGAAGAAGAGCATGTTGCGATGGATGAGCAAGTTGCAGATGTATTGACCAATTCGTTGGACAAAGTGGAGTTTGAGTACTTCAGAGAGAATCTTGGTGCAGTTCAGATCGAGGTTTCTTCCAAAGGGAAGTGATGAGTCCGGAAGATGCAGATGCACATGAGCTTTTCTTTCATGGTTGTTGTGTTCTCCCATGGTCATGATGTAATTGCTGAGCCATTTTTCACATGGTGGTAGATGTGTTCTCCCATGGCAAAAAAGTAAGGGCTGCAGCCTTCTCCGAATGGTGGTAGATGTGTTCTCCCATGTTGGTGGTGTAAGTGCTGGATGATGTGCATCTGGGCTGTACTTTGTGGACGATGAGATGATTTGAAGAGGATAGTGTTGGATATGATCAGTTGGATCATTTATATGTATATGTATGTACGCATCACGTTGGATGTTGGATATGATCAGTCAGATCATTTATATGTATATGTATGAACGCATCATGTCGGATGCTAGATATGATCAGTTGGATCATTTGTATGTATTTTGTATATGCATCACGTTGGATGCTTAGACCATGTATCTGTATATGTATCAGGTGGATACATTGTATGATCAGGTAGATCATGTATGTTGATATGTATCAGGTATGATTAGGTGGATCATGTATTTGTATCAGGTGGATACATTGTATGATCAAGTGGATCATGTATGATGATATGTACTAGGTAGATACTTGGTATGCATTAGGTGGATGCATTGTATGATCAGGATGATCATGATGATGAGCTTCAGGATGTTGCTCCAGATGATATGTACCAGGACGGTACAGTGATGATGATCAGTATGATCATGAGCATCAGTATGATGCTTCGTGCGATGATGATCAGTTGGATCATGAGTATCAGGTTGATACTTGGAGGTCAGAGATGATATATGGCAGGTTGTGCAAATAGCATGTAATCAGTCCTCAGATATCCGATAGGTTGAGCTGTGTGCTCGTAATCAGTCCTGGGATGAGGTATTGTTATGTAGTATGTAATCAGTCCTCAGATATCCGATAGATTGAGCAGTGTGCTCGTAATCAGTCCTGGGATGTGGTATTACTATGGAGACATGTAATCAGTCTTGGAGATCCAATAGGTTGAGCTGTGTGCTTGTAATAAGTCCTGGGATGCTCTTTAGAGATCTTTCCAGTTGTGCTTCGGCACATAAACATTCCTGGGATGCTCTTTAAAGGTATTGTCTATTCACATGTAATCAGTCCCAGAGTCTGAGAGGTTGAGCTGTGTGCTCATAATAAGTCCTGGGATGCTCTTTAGAGATCTTGCCGGTTGTGCTACGGCACATAAATGTTCCTGGGATGCTCTTTAAAGGTATTGTGAAGGAGATGCATGTAATCAGTCCTAGGAGATCTTGACGATCGTGCTTAGGAACATAAATGTTCTTGCGATGCTCTTTCTGGTATTGCATCCACACATAAAATTAGTCCTAAGAGACCACCTCTATCAGACCATTCACACAAATGATGAAGACCTGTAGGTGATGGGCCTACATCCAGTATGAAAAAGGATTGGCTCTGTAGAACTTCCTATGAAGAGTAGATTCAGAGATTGATTGAGATAATAGTAGCAATGATGATGACAATGATTCGAGGATGATGATTTGATGATGATGATCCAGAGAAGAAGACTTGTACTAAAAGACCTGTGTCGAGAAATGCCTTCCTAGTTAAGAGGGAGTGTTGATGTATATGTAACTTCAGAATGTATTTCACCCATGTATTTCATACATGTATTTTGTACTCCTATAGAGATGGTATTATTCCTCTATACGGAAGTGTTTGTATTCCTATAGAGATGTTATTATTCCTCTATATGGAAGTGTCGTCATTTATATTGTAAGTGTTGTAACTTATACTTGATGGGTTATTAGACCACCTTGTGGGGGTTGGCCTGGTATAAGTGATGTGGGTCAAAGGGTTATTAGACCACCCTATTGGGGGTTGGCCATGTGGGTCAAAGGGTTATTAGACCACCAAGTGTGGGGTCGGCCCGGATTAAGTTAACCATGGGTTAAGCTAGACATGTAGGCCCCATTAGTTTATTGGGCAGGACTGGACAAGTATAAGTAGAGATCGGGAGATATCTATTTGATCATTTTCATTCACACACTTCTCTCATTCGAAAAGTGGCGCACTTATGAGGAGGAGGCTTTGCTACTAGGAGAAGACTATCTCTTGTATTCTGGTTCTATCATTGCTCTATCTATCTCTGAGGAAGTTATTCGGGTTTTTCACCTTTATGGTTTTCTCGAAGTAAACTCTGTGTCTCTTGTGTGCTTGCATTATTGTGTCCTTGATTGATATGCTGTAGATATGTTGTACATGTTGTTCTCTCAGTTAAGATCCTATATCAGATTGAAGTAAATTCTGAAAATTTAACATTGTATTCTTCGCACCGGTTGTGGCCCGATCCACCATTTATGCATTTTAAATTTAAAGATGATATGCAAGTGCTCTAAACTAAATGCAGGTAATTAAGAAAATTTGATCTAAAATTGTTAAACAAATCTAATCTATCCTTGCAAGGAGCAAACTATAAATATGAGTAATAAACTAAAAGATACATCCAAATATTACACAAGTAGCTATCTAACCATAAAGATGCATTTCCAGCAGAAGATAGAAGATGTCAAAGATAGATTTGATTAATTAATACATTCTATTACTCATTTGAGATAAACATCTTTGCACATAAAATTATAAGATCATTCATCTCAAAGAAACAATTCATAACCGCAAGGAATGATCTCATAGTAATGTATAAATGACACAGGAACAATCCAACAGACATTCAACACATCCTTTAGGAAAAAACGTAGTCTCCCAGGTTTTCTTTAGGAAAAAATCAAATTTCTTATATATGCGGCAAAATCAGTTCACGTACAAGATAGAAAATGTCTTTTCACCTGCCAAAAGTCCTTCTACTATTCTCTAATCTTCTATATATATCTTTACAAAATGCTCCCGAGCTGCCACATGTACTCTAAATCTTTTAATTTGTCTTTTAAATTCCCTTTACAAAATTGGAATAGTTCCCGAATGCTTTTACACAAAAAGACAAAAATCCAGTTGTCTTTTACCCTCACAACTAAATAACAGAAAAACAAAGACCCTAACGCATCACTAGACACATATGACTGCCCATTTATCTCCCAGGTGGCGCTTCTTCCTTAGCTGGCGCTTTTGTCCCAGATGGCGCTCCTGCCTCTACTGGTGCCTTAGCTGGATTATCTGCTTCTTCCATGTAACTCACCCAAATGCCTGTTTCTTGTATAACAGTGTTGGTAGGTGAAGGGAGTAGGAGCTTTTGATAAATTGTATGCTTGGCCAGCTCTGACTCAATGTCCTGCACCTCAGCTGTTGTTTTTTGGAGAATCTCTTGAAACAAGTGGGCATGAATGGAAGGTTGCGCGATGCACTGATCAAGATCATCCGCTGTTAGCACATCTATTTTCTTCACGTACTCTACCTTTGTGCTTAGCTCACTCTTCCAATCAAACAAGCGGTACTCCTTGTTCGAAAATTATTCAAGAGTTTAAGGAATGGCCATTTTGCACCTTTCAGGAATTTCCTGAATCTTCTGATAAAGACCGTTGCACCTTTCGACATTTGCTTGAATCACAAAAATCAATTTCACACCGCAGTTCTTGCAGAACTCCATGAAACCCATATCTTCTTTGAACTCGGCTATAGAATTGAGAGGGAGGTGTATGGGGAATTCTGACTTCCCTTCTCTCCCTTCAATATGCTTTCAAATATCTTCTTTTACACGTGCATATTTCTTCTTAAGCCTAATGGCTTCAAAGTTTATTTCTTTCATCCTGTCCATCACAACTTTCAGCTTGCATTTCTTCAGTAAGCAGTTCCTGTGACTCATGCATCGGATTTAGTATGTCACGGGATTGTTCATGAAAGGGGCTTAGGTCCATTTCCTTGCTGCTTTCTTGTTCCAACTGCTCGGCCATCAACACTTTCTCTTCCTCCAATTGAATGATCTTGGCTTCAAAATAACTCTTCTCTCCTTCCAGTATCATCATTTGGACCTCCAAGTGTTCCTTTTCTTCTTCTAGGTGTTGATACTTATCCGACAATTCTTTTTGATATGACAAAAGGCGATTATATGTCCTCACCACTAAGTCCCTATAAGATTTCTCATTAACCACAGTGAGTTGTAACATGCGAGCCCTTTTCTTGATTGTATCCAACTCATTTACTATCTTGAGTACATTGTCTTCCCTTGCCTTGGCAGCAGCTACCGTAGCGGATGCCATAGACACTGGAGCATTCTGTGTGCCCTACATGACAGTGGTTTATCATGTGGTGATGATGTCCGGGTGGAAAGGCTTCTTTAGCCTTTTCTCTGTGCTTCGGAATATGGACTTCCTTTTCTTGTCATAAAAAAATTTATCCCACTATGTTACGGTGTGATCCTTTGATGAAGTGAAAGGGATGAGTGGAAGATCTTCTATAGGGATGTTATCTTCCATGGGCGGGGTCTGAACCATTTGGGAGGATCCTATGTCCATGTCTTGTGTGTTCTATTGATGCATTTGTAACTTCAGAAGATATTCACTTGTATATTACATTTGTACTTTATTGTATATCCAGCACATATGTATTATTCCTCTGATTGGAAGTGTCGTCATTTGTATTTGCAAGTGTCGCAAGTTACATTTTAAGTGTCTTCATTTGTATATATGGGTTATTAGACCACCAATGTGGGGTCGTCCCTAGTTAGGTCATGTGGTTGTTATTAGGCTTCATTGAGAAGTTGGCCCTAGTGATTTATTGGCAGGTCAAGTTAGTGTATAAATAGAGAGGTTGTGTCTCTCATTTGATTCATTCATTCACTTCTCAAGCATGCATATCTAAGAGAGAAAGTGGCACACATGTGGAGGAGGAGGAGCATCTGCTAGAGACATCTTATTGGGTTTGATGCTTGTGATCTTGTATTGGGGCTTATTCTATCTTTGAGGAAGTTGCGGGGATTTTCACCTTCTTGGTTTTCCCAGTAAAACTCTGTGTCTCTTGTGTGAATTCTAGTGTGTCGATGATTGATATGCTATAGATATGCTATACATTTTATTCTCTTAGTGATCCTGAATGATAATGGAATGAAATTATCGAAAAATTAACATGGTATCAGAGGTGACCTAAGAAGAAGGCACTGTGCAGCTCTAGAAGCTAGGGCTTCTTAATATTTGGATTTCTCTCCATGGATCATCAAAGGCAGGAGGATAGATTGACTCTTTTACCAAGGGTGTATCTTTCCATCGAGACAAAATTAATTTATGAGCTTTTTCAGTTTTGACCTAATCTCTGCTGCACGAAATTAGGGTTTCAGAGAAAGTTGGAATTTTTGGAATCTGAATACATGGATGAAAGCTCCTCTAAAAAATTGAAATTTAGAGACCAAGATTGAACTTTTTGGTTGGGTAGAAGGTCAGGCTTGATCAAACCCTAAATCAGGATTTTGATCGGAAAGATGGAAAATTAGGGTTTCTGCAAAAGTTGGAATTTCTGAAATCCGAGAGCACAGCTGGAAGATCCTCCGAAAAAATGAAGTTTAGAGCTTTGGATCAAAATTTTTGGTTGGGTGAACCTCCAGGAAAATCAAACCCTAATTCAGGGTCCCGTCGAGTGAATCCGAAAGTTTCAAAAGCAATTTTGAGGGGTGAAAATTTGCAGTTTTCAAATTCTAAGTGTACTAGCTTGACCAGCTCAACAAGAAGCATCTTTCGATCCTTTCAGAAATTTGAAATTCAAATTTTGAATTTTTAGTGTTTCTCTCAGAAACCCTAATCTAGCTCCAGATCCAGTTTTCAGCAAATTAATTGTTAAGACCTAAATCTTTTATTTCCATTTGAAGTTTCTCATTAACATGTCTCACCACACCAAGCTTGAGGATAAGCTTGAAGGGGATGATAGCTTCTGAACATGGAAGTATAGGATTGGGTTAATCCTAGAAGAGAATGAGTTGGACACTTACATAAGTGAAGAGGTTCCAGTTCCAGAGGGAGAAGAGGCTAAGGCCTCACATAAGAAGAGCTTGGTCAAATCCAAGAGAATCATTTCCGATTCCATCAAAGACCATCTCATACCTCATGTGTCTTCCCTAAAGACACCTAAGGATATGTTTGACTCATTGACCTAGTTGTTTGAAGGAAAGAACATAAATCAGAAGATGACTCTGCGGAACCAATTGAAAGGGGTTAAGGTCTAGAATGGAGAGACCATCCAATCCTACTTTTCTAAGGTCTCTCGAATCAAGGAACAACTTGAAGCTGTGGATGAAGTAATGGATAATGGAGAAATTGTAATGACAACTTTGAATGGCCTACCTAGGTCATGGGACTCCTTCATCCAAGGAATCTATGCAAGAAAGAAATTGATCTCTTTCAGTAGACTGTGGGAGGTATATTCACAAGAAGAAGCTAGGCTTGTGGCTTGAGAATAAAAGATGGGAAATGAAGACCAAGATCTCACATTACACACCAAGAAAGGAAAGTCCAAGAGGGAGAAATATTATCACAAGAAAACTCCACACCATCATCATAGAGATAAGAAATATCTAAGATGTTTTACATATAATGAGAAGGGACACTTTTCCTCAGAATGTCCTAAGAACAAAAACAACAACAACAACAACAACTACTACTACAAGCAATCTGACAGGTATGACTTACAAGTACGTTTTCAAATCTGTTCATGATTAAGTTTATGACATGTTTGTCTTCATGTTATTGAGTTTAGTAACAATCTTGATTAATTTTAGACTTGTATCATCACCCTAGTAAAAGTATGAATGCATGATAGAAGACATTCATTGATTAGAGTTATGAGACTTATGATTTTACTAATGCACTATGGTGTTGTATGAGGATAATGTTATCCGCTAACATGAAAGGTACAAATCAAGTTCTAGATCAAGACCATGGTGACATGAAGACAAAGACTCATCCATAGATGGATCACATAGAAGCTCTACTTGTGAGGTATGTATATTTTGGTTCTACAATGGTTAACTTATGAGTTATGCAGGTCATTGAAGAGAACAAGAAGACATTGCTAGACATAACTAGCAAATATGATAAGCAGGTATGTTTTTCCTATATCAAGTTAGAATCCTACCTTGTGTTAGGATCTTATACTTTTGTATGATTGATAATGATTACTCATGAAGTTAGAATCAAGGGTTTATGCATATTATGTCTCTTACCCTGATTGATGATATGACTAACCAGAATATTCCTATGGTCAAATAAGAATATGCATGAGTAAAAGAAGTCCTCCCTGAAACCTTGAATACTAATGCTTATTATCTATGTTTGAAATGATCATGACTATACATGTTTAATTTTATTTTTTTTTAATAGTATTGATATTATACTAATGGATGTATGATTATGTATGAGATATTGAGGATGGCACAATCATGACACTAGTGCACACTTAAGCATGCATAGTGGTCCAGGATGAATATAAGTTCAAGGACAGGTAATCCAGGAAGCAAAGATCAAGAGGGACCACACTCCAGTAGTTCCTGCAAGGAAGAAAAGATTGAGAGGGAATCCACCCAACAAACAAACAAAGATAAGTATTTGAATTATCATTTCTTATTACTTAAATGATGTTGTTCATTCATGTACATACTTATATTACTAGGTTTAGGATGGACATTATGCATATTATAAAAGTTGCATTAATGAACATGATACTACTAATATGCAAGTAATGGGTAAGTGGCCTATGGTACTGTACAACATTCCATTGCTACTTGTCTAGAATGAAACCTCTTTGATAACATGTTGGGATTAGTGCACACTCTTAACAATGTTCTGGTAGAGATGGATGGCATCTAGAAAGTTACCGTATGAATACGGGATATGAATGAATGTCGTATTGAAGCATTGGCTAAGATAATTGCATGACTGTATTACATATGTAATTATGTGTAAGATTTATTCTGAAAAACTATGAGAAGCTTCTAATCATGCAATTAAATTTGACTTATAGGAAAGATTGTGTACAATCACCTACAAAAGAAGGACCACAACATTCGTTCCAACAACGAAGCTATTTATTGAAGATATTGAAGAATCTGAAGTTCCCAAGATCAAGGATGGATTAATGGAAGAGTGCCATGATCGAGGAGTACTAGTCAATCATGAAGAATGATGTTTGGGATGTGGTCCCAAGACCAGAAGAGAAGTTTGTTGTGACTTCCAAGTAAATCTATAAAGATCAATCGTGCTGCAGATGGTAGCATAGAGAAATACAAGGTGAGGTTTGCAGCTCGCGGCTTCTCCCAGAAAGAGGGGATCGATTATGAAGAGACTTTTGCACCTATAGCCAGATACCCTTCCATCAGAACAGTACTTGCTCTGGCTGCAGTGATGAAGTGGAAGATACACTGGATGGATGTCAAGACAGCTTTTTTGAATGGTGTATTCAAACAAGAAGTGTATGTGGAGCAACCACTTGGTTTCGAGACACATGATAGGGAGTCATATGTGTGGAGGTTTAAGAAAGTATTGTATGTCTTGAAGCAAGCTCCTAGGACTTGGTATGGTAGGATAGATAGTTTCCTATCCAGTTTGGGATTTCCTAAGAGTAAAGCAGATTCCAACCTTTACTACAAGGTTTAGGAAGGCAATCCAATGATACTTCTATTGTATGTGGATGACCTATTTGTGACAGGTGAGGATAGACTGATTGTTGACACAAAGAGGAAGCTTGCTGCCAAGTTCGAGATGAAGGACTAGGGGATGATGCACTATTTTCTAGGTATGGAGGTGTGGAAGAGTGCAGATGGGATCTTCCTTGGACAAGGAAAGTATGCAGTAGAGATCTTAAAGCGGTTCAGGATGATGGACTGTAAGGCCATGGCCACACCTATGGCATTGAACCTGAAGCTTATGTGTGATGCTTCATCTTAGCCAGTTGATGTCACTATGTATCGTCAGATGATTGGGTCCTTGATGTACCTGACGAACATGAGACCAGATATTTTCTTTGCAGTGAACACATTGAGTCAATTCCTGACGGATCCCATAGATGTTCACCTGGTTGCTGTAAAGCATATTCTTAGGTACCTGAAGGGTACAATTGATTATGGGCTCAAGTATGATGCGAATCAAAAGTTTAACCTAGAGGGTTATGTTGATTCAGATTGGGCAGGGAGTGTTGTATATAGGAAGAGCACTTCGGGGTTCTGTTTCAGTATGGGATCAGGTGTGATATCTTGGTTTAGCAGGAAGCAGTCCTGTGTAGCACTGAGTACAGCTGAAGCAGAGTATGTCGCAGCTTGATTCGGCTAGTTGTGAGGCAGTATGGCTAAGGAAGCTACTGTCTGAGTTATCTGATCTCTCGTTGGATGCTACCTGTATATTTTGTGACAACCAGAGTTGTGTGAAGTTGTATGAGAACCCGGTGTTCCATGACAGGTCGACGCACATCGAGATCAAATATCATTATATCAGGGATATGGTATAGAGAGGAGCAGTGAAGCTCCTGTATGTTGCGACGAATGAGCAGGTTCCAGATGTGTTGATGAAACCACTAGCCAGAGTGAAGTTTGAATACTTCAGAGAGAGGCTTGGTTTTCTTCAGATAGAAGATACTTCAAGGAAGAATTGATGGGACGCATTTGCAGGAGCCATTCCAATCATGGTGATAGGAGGGTCCTTCCCATGGATGTGGATGTAAGCACTATGTGATGAGCATCAGGACGATGCTCCAGTTATTGCTTTGTATGTGCATCAGTTGGATGATTTTGTATGATCAATTGGATCATGTATTTGTATATGCATCAGTTGGATGCTTTGTATGATCAGTTGGATCATGTATATGTATATGCATCAGGTGGATGCTTTGTATGATCAGTTGGATCATGTATATGTATTTGCATAAGGTGGATGCTTTGTATGATCAGTTGCATCATGTATATGTATATGCATCAAGTGGATGCATTGTATGATCAGTTGGGTCATGTATGATGACATGCATCTAGACGATGATTAGGATGATCATGTTTAATGAGTATCACGATGATGCTCTAAATGACATGCATCAGTACGATGCAGTGATGATGAAATGGATGATCATATGTGATGAGTATCAGGATGATACTTTAGATGATATGCATCCGGACGATGCTATGATGATGATCAGGATGATCATGTACATCAAGATGATGTATGATGAGTATCAAGTTGATACTCCGTGGTCATGGACAAGTTGTGCAAGATAAGCATATAATAGCGCCCTCAGAGATTTGTAGATACTCTTCTGAGTTTTTGCCTATGGCATATAATAGCGCCCTAGGAGATCCGATAGGTTGAGTAGTATGCTCGTAATCAGTCCTGGGATTCTCTTTCAAGGTTTTGTGGTGATCACATGTAATGACACCCTGGGAGATCCGATAGGTTGAGCAGTATGCTCGTAATCAGTCCTGGGATACTCTTTCAAGGTTTTTTGGTGGGGTCACATGTAATAGCACCATGGGAGATCTTGTCGGTCATGCTTAGGCACATAAAGGATCCTGGGATACTCTTTTGAGGTTTTATTATGAACGTAATAAGTCCTAAGGATTCCATAGTATGGCCAGTGTTGATGAAGAGCTACAGGTGGTAGGCCTACATCTAGCATGAAAAAGGGCTGGCTCTATAGAAATTCCTATGATGAGAAGAATTCAGAGACAGTTTATTGATCGAGATGTCGAGTACATCAGTAGTGATCATGATGATGCTCTGTGATTTAGTGATGATGATCGAGCTCCAGAATAGAAGACCTACGCCAATATGTAATGATGATCTATGTCTAGAGAATACCTTCCTAGTTAAGAGGGAGTGTTAATGTATTTGTAACTTTGGAAGATATTCACTTGTATATTACATTTGTACTTTACTGTATATCCAACAAAGATGTCTTATTCCTTTCATTGGAAGTGTCGTCATTTGTATTTGCAAGTGTCGCAAGTTACGTTGTAAGTGTCGTCATTTGTATTGATGGGTTATTAGACCACCAGTGTGCGGTCAGCCCTAGTTAGGTCATGTGGTTGGGTTATTATGGTTCATTGAGAAGTCGGCCCCAGTGATTTATTGGCAGGTCAAGTCAGTGTATAAATAGAGAGGTTGGGTCTATCATTTGATTCATTCACTCACTTCTCAAGCTCTCATAGCTAAGAGAGAAAGTGGCGCAAATGTGTAGGAGGAGGAGCATCTACTAGAGACATCTTATTGGGTTTGATCCTTGTGATCTTGTATTGGGGCTTATTCTATCTCTGAGGAAGATGCGGGGTTTTTCACCTTCTTGGTTTTCTCATGTGAAACTCTGTGTCTCTTGTGTGATTGTTATTGTGTCTATGATTGATATGCTGTAGATATGTTTTACATGTTATTCTTTTAGTGATCCTGAATGATAATGGAATGAAATTATCAAAAAATTAACATGTTTGAGCCCTCATCTTGTGCATCCTCCTTGGCCTTCTTTTCCTCCTCGGCCATAAGATGTCTCTCTTCTTCTTCGGCCTTCATTCGTTTCTCAACTACTTCTCTTTCCTCTTGCTCTTTGGAAGCTTCTTCCTTTCTTATCTTCTCTAGCTCTTCATCCCGAAGCCTTTGAGCTTCTTCCTCTCGAAGCTTATCTTCTTGCTCCTTTTGCATCCATTCTGTTGTTTTCTTCTGGATTTTTTCAACTTCAACCTTGAGCCTCTGCTCTTCCTTCATCGGAGCATCAACTTCTTCTTTCTGTCTCCGGAATTGTGCTTCTTTAATAGCTTGGGTTGCAGAGGAACTAGTACCATATCCACTCTTGAGGGGAAGGCGTTTTTGGAGTTCAGTCATATTATTGACCCCTTTGAAAACATCTTCATCTTCATCAAAATAATGGGCATACTCAAAGTGTGCATTGACAATTCTACAGTGATCCGCAACCTTATTTAGCCTATCATTCTTTGCAAAGATCCTTTCTCCGAAGTAAAAATCCCTTAGCTCCTGAACAAATTCTTCAGCTGAGCTGACTTTAGAAAACTTGTATGCTCCCACATAGAAGGGTAGTGCCGGGAAGGAGGCTTTCTTTACTTTCTTTAGGACATGACTGATTCCATCTATAAACACTTTCCTGACTGCCTCTTTATGAAGGAAAACGCCGGTAGCATATTTAGGCAGGAGATATGGCGGTTTGGAACCTCCATACGTTCTTATGTAGGTGCCTTCTTTCGACAGATAAAAATCACCATACCTCTCTAAGATGGCCATGGAATTCTTAGATACACAACTGGGTTCCTCATTGAACATTAGCTCATACAGTGGCATGATCAATTCTTCACATATGATCTTGTAATGCCTTTTGTAATTATGGGCCCATAATATCCTGTAACCAATATAAACAGGGGTGTCGACTTTGCTCCACATGCATCCTAACCTTGGGAATGGATGCCTTGCCAAAATACAGTCCATAAGGTAAGATGACATGTAAAACTCCGATTTTTGTCGGGACAGTCCTTCCTTAGCAGCGACTATGGCTTTGGATGTACTATCCGAGAGGATGTCTTCCCAATTGAACACCATGCCTTTGAATGCTACATAGTGGATTAGAGGTACCTAGTGCAGCTGATAAATGGTTCCATCAGCTCTACCAAAAATTCTGCTCAACATGAAGGAAATAACCCTGAAAGGAGGTCTCAGTGCCTGAACTTCATAATCATCACTGTCCTTCACCCTCAGCTTCCTACTTTGAATTAACAATTTTCTGGCCATTTCCACGACATCCATGTTGAGACTTTCTAGCCATGCATCGTTCAACAACTGATGAGTCCAGGGTAATTTGTAAGTTGTCGCGATATGGGATAGGTGAAATGAGGCGAAATCTTCTCCGTTGTTGTCACATAAGACTCTTGATTCAACATCTGCATGTACGAGAATCCACCCGATAACTTTCGAGCAGGGAAACAGCTCGGGGTGCGTTGCTGCTTTGGTAATGCTAGAGATTTTGATCTTCTGGTACAACTACATCTCCTCTAGGATTGACCCAGGAATTTCCTAATCTCTGATCATGATATGCGAATCTCCCCAATTAAACTCGGGTGTAGCACCCATAACTGGCATGGTGTCTTCATATAATGTGTCTAAACTTGCTTCAATACCACTTGACTCCAGTTCGGCCATCTTTTGTTTCCTCTTGCCACCTTTCAGCATTGCGCGTTACACTTGCCCAAAACCATACATAAGTAGATAATTGATAAAACCAAAATGTAGACTAAGTATTGAGATGAAAATTCATTACTACAGCCTACACAACAATAAGAAAGTGCTATTAAACAACTCCGATAGTGATATTGCTCTTCACACAAAATGCAAGCAACTAAGGAAATGAATCTATGATAAGCAGCTACTAAAAAAAAACTTGTCAAGACTGGCTTTCCCTATCAGTGCTACAATGAAAACCACAATGCTAATGCAAAAATTTCTAATTAGGAGCTCTAGGAAGGTGATAACAAGACATAAGCGAGAGCAGCTGAAAGATTACGACTGAGTACGGCCATCCACAAGGCTTGGGCTACCAAAACCTTGGGAGGACAAATAGATGGGTAGGGAGCAGGGGTTAGTGAGGCTTCTCAATGGTTCTACGAATAATCAGACGGGCGCTGTCACATACCCACCTATCTATCCAATGCAAGGGAGGGAACATGGCACTAAAATATGGTCTTTTTAGAACAACTTAGCGAGATTCATCATGAATAAAGGTTATGGCATTAAAATAAAATTCCTATGGGTGCATATGCAACTCACAACAAACATGCACAACAGAATAGAACTATCCACACACATTTCATACTCATCCAGCATATCAAAATAATCATCAATTAATCATTGCAGAAGTAAAACAAAATAAATTACTCATCTTGATGTAATGTTGTCCCAAACAACTAGCTATGTCGCTGCAATGTTCCACCCAACCATAGGTCTCTGCCCAGCCTGTCTTTTTTCAGCACTTAGAGACCACCCTCGAGCTGGGCATGATATCTACAAGGAAAAGGGAACCCTCAAGCACAACACAACCCAAAGCAATGGATACCCATCGCAACCCCAACACTCTCTTGCACACAAAATTCATATGTGGGCTTGGGAACACACTTTTAGCAATGGGACTTAGAAACTAGATGGTCATGGGTTTTCCCCAAAACGTGGGTACACCCAAAAATGGATTGTGGGAAGAGGGAATCAATCCCATGGAAGAAAACTGATTTCTCCCACAAATGTATGAGTATTCAGTGAGCCAAACGGCCTCAATAAAACCCCAAATCGTTTTCCCCTTCTTCCCCATTGTTAGCCACAACAAAAACACCCTTCCCAGCTAGGAAAATGAAGGTAAACATAACAAAACCATAAAGGAAAATGCCCAAGTATCTCTCTGCTCTTGAGAGAGCAATACCGATAGGTGAATAATGGCTTGGGGAGCAATTTCATGGCCCTTTACTTGCCCAAGAAGCCAAACATGAATCTCTAGGAAGGGTGGCTTGCCCATACTCGAATTTGGACAGCCATACCTCTCCATTCCCTGAGGCATTAACTACCTCAACCAACTCTTGGGAGAAATGAATGGTTTGGTACAAAAGTTAACATGGGTAGTTGAGGGTTCATGGGTTCTCTCATTTACACTTGGATTGACTTGATTGGCTCAAGGGTTTGAATATTTCCCTCCCAATTTCCTTGTAACATCATGCCCCCATCTCTTGTTGCATTGCATAGCTAGTTGTGGGAATTTATATTAAGATGCATATTTACAATTCCCATGGTTCACTAGCACATGGGTAGCATAATTTCAAAAACTTGCTTCTTCTAGGTCGAGCGTTCGCTAGCGGGGCCTTGGCCTTGAGCTGGACGCTAGGAATCATACATAATATGCATACAATATTTACATTATAACCCTAAATATTACAAGGGTCAAAGTGGGGACGTGACAGGTGCAAAATCTCTAGCATGGATGAGGCTGGCCGTGGAAAATAGTAACAACGAAAAGAAACAACAAAATTAGGCTGCTGAAAACAAAGTACAAAAATTTGGTGAAGTTACTTAGCTGGAAGCGGGTGATTGGCTTGGGTGAAGCTAACGACTTGCAGACTTGGTTGTGCATGAATGGCTACCTCGACCTTTAACGAATTTCTCTACAAAGACTCTAATGATAACAAAAAACAACTAAGATGATCGGCCTAAAACCCCACTTACTATATAAAGAAAAGGGGCACGTGTGGGCATTAAAATGCCGTTACGATAATGTGATCGGGATCACTTTTAGTGCTACTTTAGCATTAAATGCGAGCCATCAACCAGAATCTTTCAGTGGGTTGGAGCGATAGCTTCGGTGGCATTGGCTGAGTTCTTCCGCAACGGGCCGGGAGACTTTGGTGAGATGGGTGTTAGCTTAAAAACTGGGAGCCTTCTATCTTGTTTCGGTGAGACAAGTTAAGTTTTGTCGGTTATTGTTACATCGTCTTTTATCTGCAAGGTTGATGGTTTAGCAGTGATACTTTCGACAGTGTTGATTGAGTTCCTCCGAAAAAGGCTTAAGCTTGGCGTGGTGTCTGGCCGGTTCGGATCACATGCATGATTTGCTTCAGAGAAACTTGGCGAGTTTTGCCGCAATGTAAATCTTTGTAAAAAGATGAAGACAGAGGCCACGTTTCGGATGATCAGGGTGAGTTGGAGCGGCCATTGCGGCGGGACTGGGCGAGTTCATCCGCAACAAAAGACTTTAGAAAAACTTAAACAAAAGGTTTTCTAACTGCGACGGAACTGGGCGAGTTCGTCTGCAGCAGGGAAAGCTCAAAAACTAAACAAAACGGTTCACACGTTGCATGTCAACTGAGTGAGTTGAGCCATTGTTTCGGCTACAAAAATTGAGTTTTACTTAGTAGAAAAGAAACAGAAAAAAGCTCAAGGACTTGCTTTTCTAGAAAAAACTAAGTGCAAAAGAATTTCTAGGAAAGACTTACCTCCTAAGCAAACATTTTCTAAAAACAAGGAGGGGCCCCAATATTTACAAAATTTTGGGGGGGATGTTGCAGCAACAATAATTGACGATTTTCTGGTGAACATAGATATTTGAAACAAGCTCTCCTTAGGGGTAGGAAACTTACAAACTGTTGATTTATATGGGCAACAACATGTCTTCATAGCTCAGCTTCTATGAATGTAGTGATCACTCTCCTCATCATGGTTGTTTTGGGAGAAGGAAACATAGAATCATACTTCTTTACAACTCTCTTAGGGCTTGAGTATGGAGTTCATTTTCAAATTATTCCTTCTAGATGTGCACCCAAAAGACTCCACAGGATCTTAACAATATCTCACAGACGTATTCATTTGTTCCTCATTCCCATGCTATTTACATCCTTTTGGATGTTTCTCGACAACCTTTTCCGTTTGAGCCTTCCAGAAATGAATTTCTTCAACTTCCATATTTGATTTGGGTTCTTCAATCCATAATGTCCTTTTGTGTGACTGAGAAATTTGTTTGATTATCATGCTTCACGGATGGAGAAGAACCTTGTTGGGCTGATTTATTTGAACAACTTCCTGAATTGAATGTACTTTGCTTTTCTCTGTCATTCTTTGATTGAGGCGAGAATTTATGGAAACCAGACTCTTTAATATAAGCTCTCTTGGATTTCATTTGCAGCATGGGATCATTTTAAATACTATACATCTATGAGACATGCTTTCTTTCCATGGCTCTAATATAGTGAACTTCTCGAGACAGATATTAATGTTAGAGTGAATGGAGCCCCAAGATAGTAAAAGGGAAACGTTGAATCTTAGTTATTAAAACAGGGTTATTTTGACCAATAGAAAAAGGATATCTGTATTCCTGGAAACTGAACAATGAAAACAAAGTCACAAAAACATTTCTTTGTAAGTCAGTTTCTGCCTCACAGGATTTTGAGCCTTGTTCAAAGCTCTATCTTACTTCTGCACCAAAAGATGGGCTAGGATTTATTTAAAAGAATAAAGAAAAATTTGAGGAAAGAGCTAGGTGAAAACAAACTAAGCTAACTGAAGAAAATAATGGGAAACGAAACAAAACAACAAAGAAAGAAACAACAGTGTTTATTTATGTACAAAAAACCCTCGCAAGACTAAGCTAAGTACTGCTTTAAAGCGAGGCATTTGAGAGGTAAAGTTACTTCCTATCCTTGTAAGTATTTTAGATTGTAATTCGTTGGGCTGAGCTTTTCAGAAATTTGGTAAGGGCCAACCCATAAATGTTGAAATTTTCTGTGTATCCCCTTACCCTCGTGTGGATGGTCCCATTTCAAGACTAAGTCGCCTACTTCAAAACTTCTTTTGCTATACTTTCTTTTATCAAACCACCCTTTTTACTATATCTTGGTGCTGGTGAAATCAGTCTTTGGATTTTTTACGGGACTCTTCAAGTTTCAACAAGGTGTCAATTCTAGATTATAAGACTTGATTGCTACAACCTCAGGAGGCTTGGGACAATTGTAAGGATGGAAGTAAGATGTTTGGAGGAAGGATGGCTTCTCTAACATAGACAAGAGTATACAGGGAAACTCCTAAAGCATTCTTTGGGGTGACTCTATTTTCCCACAAAGCATTTGGGAGAGCTATGTGCCAGCTTCTTTGATTTTCAATAACAATCTTCTTAAGGATCTGGATAAGGTTTTTGTTGGTAGATTCAGCTAGTCTGTTTCCTTGGGGGTAGTAGTTGGCTGAATAATGTAACTTAATTTCTCTTTCATATACAAATTCATTTATCTTAAGAGACGAAAAATAAGTTGCATTATCGAACACTAGGGAAATTGGAACCCCAAACCTGGTTATGACGTTCTCCTTCAAGAAATTAATAACTGCATCTTCATTGAATTTGCACAATGGAGTAGCTTCTGTCCATCTCGTAAAATAGTTCGTGGCCGTCAGGATGTACCGGTGTTGTAGAGAATAATTCGGTTTTATTTCTCCGATGACATCTATACCCCACTACTCGAAAGGTTCTGAGATAATAACTGGCTATAGCGGTCCTTCCGCTTTCATCAATCTCCCAGCGCTCCTTTGGCACACATCACAGTTCCTTGCATAGGCATGGGCCTCTCTAAACAATGTGGCCCAATAATATCAAACAGCTCTGAGTATTTTGTGAGTTGTCGTATCTCCAAAAGAATGACCCCCAACAGGGCCATCGTGTAATTATTTGACCACTTTACTTGCATCTTCCTTTTCCAGACATCTAAGAAAAATGCCATCATAATTTTTTTGAAAAGTACTCCATCAATGATTTGATAAGCCGCTAATTTCAAATGGAGTGACCTTCTTTGCTTGGAACTCTAGTGCTATGGTAAGTAGGCTTGCTGCAAATAATGCACCAAGTCTCTATACCAAGATTCAGGAGTTGTGAATATGGGACATACCTTAACCATGTTTAGTTCAGCTTCACTTTCCCAATTCAGCTCTTCGTCAGTTGGATGTTCAGTGACTAATTTACATAAACCTTGACCTTTGATGATAGTGGCAGGTTTAAATTCTAAATCCTATTCTTGAAGAGCGGTGACCCAGTTTCCTCTTCTTTCTCCCAATTCCTTTTGAACAAAAAGAGATCTAACGGCGAGGTGAGGAACTACAACTTTAGTTTTGTTCTTAAGAATATATGGCTTGAACTACTTTACTACTTTGAATATGGCGTATGCTTTTTTGTCCACAATAGGATAGTTCAGTTCGGCGCCTTGCATACCAGTGCTGATAAAAGAAATTGGGTATTCATATCCTAATTCTACCCTTTGCGTGAGCACAACCACGAGAGAGTCATCTGAAGCAAAAGTATAAATAATGAAGTCTTTATCAAAATCCATACTTCTTAGAGAGGAAGCATTAGCTATGGCTGCTTTGATTTCTTTAAATGCAACATTTTCCAAGTCTGTCCATTTGAACTGTGCATTCTGCTTCACCATTTGCTGCAAAGGTTTAATGATCTGAGCAAAGTCGGGAACGAACAAAAAAAATTAATGGTGCCCATAAATGACTGCATAGATTTTTTGTTGTGGGGCATGGTAATCCTATTGATAGCTTGCACTCTCTCTTGATCTATCGAAATTCCCTTTTTTGGAATGATGTGACCCAAAATCTTTCCTTCAAGAACAACGAAAACACTTTTCTTGGGATTTAGAGAAATACCATATTTCCTACAGCAAGAAAAAATATGCTTCAAATGGAAAACATGATCTTCCCTATTCTTTAAGAAAATTGTCACATCATCCAGATAGACTACAACACAATGACAACCAAATCCTTGAAATACAATGTCCATTGCTAGTTGGAAAGTAGCTCTTGCGTTTATCAAGCCAAATGGCATCCTTCGGTATGCGAATGTTCCCCATTTAGTTTGGAAAGTAGTCTTAAGATGGTCTTCTTTTGCTACCAATACTTGCTTATAAGTAGAAAATCGTCTAGCAGAGAAAAAACTTATGATCCTGATACCATTTGCAAAATTTGTTCCATTGAAGGCAGGGGGTAGTTATCTTTATCAGAAGCTTTGTTCAGGTTCCGAAAATCTACATATAGTCTCTTTTCTCCTGATTTATTTCGCACGGGAACTAGATTAGCAACCCATTCTGAGTACCTGACTTTAAATATGATCTTAGCATCTAACAATTTATTCAACTCCTTTTGGATCAAAGGTTCAAGCGTCGGATGTATTCTTATTAATTGCTACTCAAATGGCTTAACGCCTACCTTCATGGGTATTACATGCTGAATGATGCGAGTATCATATGTTTTCAAATCCTCATAAGTCCATGCAAAAACATCTTTATATTTCTAAAAGAGCTTAATGACCTTATCTCTTTCACCCGGTGAGCAGCATTTACCGAGATTGACATACTTTGGTTCAGCTTCTATGCCCAGATTTACCAATTCATGCTGCATAGAGGATCTATGAGTTTTAACGTTCGCTGGTTTCTTGAACTTGTTCTCTAAATCAAACAAACTTTCAAGAGATCTCACTGCTTTCGGAATGAAATTTCCCTTAACTACGTCCTTTCTCTGCAAGTCATAATCATGATTTTCTTCATCTATAATGGATTCCTTGAAGGCGCCTTCATTTGTGATGAAACTAATGATATGATCGTCATCATCGAACACTCTAAGATTTGTAATGTTATCCAGAACAGATGACATGAAAATCAATTCAATAGAGCACTTATTATTAGTAGGCACTAACCTAGAAGCAGAAGTGGCTAATAAATCAATTGCGACATTCTGTAATGTAGGAATATAATTTATATTAAAAGCTTCAAAGTGTGAAACTAAATCCCATACCTCATATTGTTCACCCTTTAAATGTGGTGAAAGATAATGAATTGTATCTCTCACCTGTCTGACAACTATTTCTGAGTCACCAAAGACTTTCAAGTATTTGACATTCAAACCAATAGCTTTCTTCAATCCATAGACCAAAGCTTCATATTCAAGAGTATTATTAGTACATTCAAACTCCAATCTACAAGATAAGAAGTGTTTGTTGTTTTCAGGATCAATTAAAACACAACTAGCTTCGGATCCTTCTTGGGTTTTGGAACCGTCAAAGTATAGAACTCAAAAAATATTCTTTGATTTAACTAAGTTAGTATGTATATCATTCAAGTCAATAACTAATCTAACTATGTTACAATCAATATCATCAGTCCAAGAGAATTGAAGGAGATCAGACTGTTCATCTGATTCATGGCTAACATTTTCTGATTGATAATTACCCAATTCAATTTCTAAGAAATAGTTTCCCAAAACTGAAGATGAGAAAGCTACAGCTTCATTCTTTTCCTCTAGTTGAGTTACATTATGCTTCATGTGCGGTTCTCTTAGTATTTTAATTTGATTTTTCCTATTCTGATATGGTAACCATAGGTGAGACTAGTCTGTTGCAAAATAACCATTTAGTTTTGTAGACCAGTGCCTGCTCAATATCAAACCATAAGCTTCAAGAATATCAACCACCATTATATCAATAAACTGACACACTCTCAGATCTGATAGCCTAATAAGCACATCCTTTATTTATCCTATGACTTTAACAATAGTTCTATCTAATTGTATGATCTGGGATGGAGATGGAATTGGCTGCCCATTAATCCTTTTGCAAATTGACAGTGGCATGACACTCGAGGATGCCCCAGAATCTACCAAACAATTATGCACATTATGATTGAAAATTTTGAAAGTCAAGAGAAATGGCAACGTTTGTGATTTAGATTTCCCGCCAATACTAGCTTCATTTATTTCAGGATATTCCTGAGTACTTACTAATGGAGTGCTAGATTGAGGGTCAAGGGATTGTAACAGCTTCT
This sequence comes from Larix kaempferi, assembly GCA_027924585.1. Taxonomy (NCBI): domain Eukaryota; kingdom Viridiplantae; phylum Streptophyta; class Pinopsida; order Pinales; family Pinaceae; genus Larix; species Larix kaempferi. The sequence continues at coordinate 13,294,321 of BSBM01000101.1, read as the reverse complement.
TCCATTGCTGCGGCAAACTTCACATGTCAAATATGGAAATATGTGCTTTCGCTTTCTTTATGTCTTCGATTATATCATATCCCATGCCAGATTCCTTTACAACTTTAGATTGATTTTTCACTTTGTTTGAAGTAGTTTTCGGCTTCTTTGTTATTTCTACGTTTGGTTCTTTCGTAGGTGCTGGATTTGTCTTGGGATGTGGTGGAATAACAGTGATGTTACTTTTGGGGATATCCTTGGAGACTTTAGGCTTGGGCGCGGTTAAGTTCGTATCAGCAATTGGACCCTTACTACGAGTAGTAACATTCATTGCTGAAATTTGACTTTCTTCAACGTCATCTTCAACTAACTCAATTAAAGGTACCCAATCCCATAGCACCATCGTGGTGTCTGAAGTGGTTTCTTCTTCTTCCAGGGTCTTCTCTTCTTGAGGATATTCCTGATATGTTATTTGCACATCTAACATTTGGTTCATTACCAAACTCATTCAATTTATCCATTGCGGACAACTTTTTTCAGAGTGTGGTTCCTGATGGAAAGTGCAAAAATGATCCATTCCTACCTCATTTAAATTCAAAATAGAAGAGTTGTTTATAGGTGGAAGAGGCTGATCATTTTATTCTTTTTTCTTGTAGAATGGCTTAAATGGCTTCCTAGATGTGTTATCTGCCTTATCTTTCTCAAGATCTACAATTTTATTCAACAACTTTTGCATCATTTTAACCATATTTTCCATATCTGCTCACGGTTCTTCTTTGTTCCTGGTTAGCAGTAGCATTTTCTTAGTAGTTGTTGGTTTAGTTTCTGCGTCAAGAGCATGTTTAGGAATGATGTCCGCTTCTTCCTCCACCTTCTTGGATTCCTCGAAGTTTTATATTAAGGTAGTTTTCTTGGTTCTTTTGACGAACATTGCTATGGAAGGATCAAGTACTGTTGTGTAATATTTGACTAAAGATTCTTCTGCGGGTCTAGCCGCCTCACTAAAATTGTTTAATAGTGTAGGTTATCTTTGGTTAAAATATTGCACCTTCTCTTTCTTTTCCATCCTCATGGATAGTAATTCTTTCATAAGTGTAGCAACTATTTTCTGATTTCCATACTTCTTTAGAAAACATTTCTCAAAATCTTCCCAATTTGATATCGAGCTAGCTTGTAAGCTAAAGTACCAAGAAGATACCTTGGGTTCAAATGTATAAAAGAAAGAGTCTGCAGACTACATTTTCGTGTTGCACATTCAGAAGGCTTAGAGCCAAATAAAATCTCTTAGGGTGATCTTGAGCAGAGATACCTTTCCCAGGATCATACTTGGGTAAACCCTTTTCTGGATTCTTAGGCAGGTCATGAAATGGACGAACTAAGTTTAGCGCTCCTCTTGCTCTCCATGCAGGTACAAACATGGCTCAACATGGGGAATGTGGTGAAGAATTGTGTGGAGTGTGAGGTGGAGAATTTCATGGAATATAAGGTTCCTCAATATTTAGAGGAGTCTGAAGTTTAATTTCTCCAAGGGGCTCTATAATTTCCTCCAAGGATAAATCTACCAATTCTTCAAAGTTCTGAACAAGAACCGAATCTCTAGTATACTGCGTTTCCCTTCTAGGGGCTCTTCTTATGGGAAGCAAGGGAATTGCATTCAAACCACCAGGCTGCCTAACATAAGCATGCGTATGTCTTCTTACATTTGCAACTTCAACAAAAGGAACAACGTAGAGAGTTTCTTGTTGTTCAATCTCAGAAAATTATGATCTTCTTGATTTATTAATTCCAAATCTAAATTGTCTGGTATAGCTGTTTCAAGCGGGTTTTCAGTAAGATCTCTTCTAACGGAAGGATCTCCTCTTCCAAACATGCACTAGTGGCCATCCTTCTAGTGCAAAAAACTGTTGATGCCCCGAAAATCGTAGCATCAATCAGCAAGGAATTCTCCCTGGTAAGAAAGCCCAATTATATTGCTCACCGTTTGGTATGGGGAATCCGTTCGGTTAACGGTTCGGGCTACCATGTAAGATTTAAATATTTGTATTCTTCACACCGGTTGCGTCCCGATCAACCATTTATGTATTTTAAATTTAAAGATGATATGCAAGTGCTCTAAACTAAATGTAGGTAATTAAGAAAATCTGATCTAAAACTGTTAAACAAATCTAATCTATCCTTGCAAGGAGCAAACTATAAATATGAGTAATAAATTGAAAGAGACATCCAAAGATTACATAGGTAGCTATTTAACCATAAAGATGCATTTCCAGCAGAAGATAGAAGATTTCAAAGATAGCTTTGATTAATTAATACATTCTATTACTAATTTGAGATAAACATCTTTGCACAAGAAATTATAAGAACATTCATCACAAAGAAACAATTCATAACAGCAAGGAATGATCTCACGTTAATGTATAAATGACATAGGAACAATCCAGCAGACATTCAACACATCCTTTAGGAAAAAGCGTAGTCTCCCAATCTTTCTTTAGGAAAAAATTGAATTTCTTATATATGCAGCAAAATCAGTTCACGTACAAGATAGAAAATGTCTTTTCACCTGCCAAAATTCCTTTCTATTATTCTCTAATCTTCTATATATAGCTTTACAAAATGTTCCTAGAGCTACCACATGTCCTCTAAATCTTTTGATTTTTCTTTTAAATTCCCTTTACAAAATTGGAATAATTCTTGAATGCTTTTACACAAAAAGACAAAAATCAAGCTGTCTTTTACCCTCACGACTAAATAATAGAAAAGCAAAGACCCTAGCGCATCACTAGACACATATGACTGCCCAGTCATCTCCCAAGTGGCGGTTCTGACTCAGTTAGCGCTTTTGTCCCAGATGGCATTCCTTCCTCTGTTGGTGCCTTAGCTGGATTATCTGCTTCTACTATGTAACTCACCCAAATGCATGTTTCTCATATAACAGTGTTGGCAGGTGAAGGGAGCAGGAGCTTTCGAGAAATCACATGCTTGGCCAGCTCTGACTCAATGTCCTAGACCTTAGCTGTTGTACTTTGGAGAATCTATTGAAACAAGTGGGCATGAATGGCAAGTTGCACGATGCACTGATGGATATCATCTGTTGTTAGCAAATCTATTTTCCTCATATATTCTACCTTTGTGCTTAGCTCACTCTTCAAATCAGACAAGTGCTGTTGCTTGTTTGGAAATTATTCAAGAGTTTGAAAAATGGCCATTTTGCACATTTCATGAATTTCCTGAATCTTCTGATAAACACCATTGCACCTTTCGACAGTTGCTTGAATCACATAAATCAATTTCACACCGCAGTTCTTGCAGAACTCCATGAAACCCATATCTTCTTTGAACCAGGCTATATACTTGAGAGGGAGGTGTATGGGGAATTCTGACTTCCCCTCTCTCCATTCAATATGATTTCCAATATCTTCTTTTACCCATGCATATTTCTTTTTAAGTCTAATGGCTTCATAGTTTATTTCTTTCATCCTGTCCATCACAGCTTTCAGCTTGCAAATTTTGTTAGTAAGCAGTTCCTGTGACTCATGCATCTGCTTTAGTATGTAATGGGATTGTTGATGAAAGGGCTCAAGTCCATTGCCATACTGCTTGCTTGTTCCAGCTACTCGGCCATCAACTCTTTCTCTTCCTCCAATTGAATGATCTTGGCTTCAAAATCATTCTTCTCTCCTTCCACTATCATCATTTGGACTGCCAAGTGTTCGTTTTCTTCTTCCAAGTGCTAATACTTATCCGACAATTCTTTCTGATCTGAAAAAAGGCGATTATATTTCCTCACCGCTAAGTTCCTATAATCTTGCTCATTAATCACAGTGAGCTGTAAAATGTGAGCCCTTTTCTTGGTTGTAGCTAACTCATTTACTATCTTTATTACATTGTCTTCGCTTGCCTTGGTAGCAGTTACCATAGCGGATGCCATAGCCACTGGAGCATTCTATGTTCCCTGCATGATAGTGGTTTCTTGTGTGGTGATGATTTCCAGGTGGAAAGGCTTCTTCAACCTTGTCTCTGTCCTTCGGAATATGGACTTCCTTTTCTTGTCATAAAAAAATTTATCCCATTGGGTTACAGTGTGATCCTTTAATGGAGTGAAAGGGATGAGTGGAATATCTTCTATAGGGATGTTATCTTCTACGGGTGGGGTCTGAACCACTTGGGATGAGCCTATGTCCATGTCTTGCGTGTTCGAGCCCTCAACTTGCGCATCCTACTTGGCCTTCTTTTCCTCCTCGACTTAAAGTTGTCTCTCTTCTTCTTCGGCCTTCATTCATTTCTCAACTGCTTCTATTTCCTCTTGCTCTTTGGCAACTTCTTCCTTTCTTATCTTCTCTATCTCTTCATCCCGAAGCCTCTGAGCTTCTTCCTCTCGAAGCTTATCTTCTTGCTCCTTTTGCATCCTTTCTGTTGTTTGCTTTTGGATTTTTTCAAATTCAACCTTGAGCCTCTACTCTTCCTTCGTCAGAGCCTTGGATTCTTCTTTCTGTCTCCACAATTTTTCTTCCTTAACAGCTTGGGCTGTAGAGGAACTAGTACCACCTCCACTCTTGAGGTGAAGGCGTCTTTGGAGTTCGATCATATTATTAACCCCTCTGAAAACTTCTTCGTCTTCATCAAAATAATGGGCATCCTCAAAGTGTGCATTGACAATTCTGCAGTGATGTGCGGCCTTATTTAGCCTATCATTCTTTGCAAAGATCCTTTCTTTGAAGTAAAAATCCCTTAACTCTTGAACAAATTCTTTAGCTGAGCTGGCTTTAGAAAACTTGTATGCTCCCACATAGAAGGGAAGTGCTGAGAAGGAGGATTTATTTACTTTATTTAGGACATGACCGATTCCATCTATAAAGACTTTCCTGACTGCCTCTTTATGAATGAAAAAATCAGTAGCATATTTAGGAAGGAGGTATGGGGGTTTAGAACCTCCATACATTCTTATGTAGGTGCCTTTTTCTGACAGATAAAAATCACCATACCCCTCTAAGATGGCCATGGCCTTATCAGATACGCAACTGGATTCCTCATTGAACATTGGCTTATACAATGGAATGATCAATTCTTCACATATGATCTTGTAATGCCTTTTGTAATTCTAGGCCCATAAGATCTTGTAACCAATATAAACAGGGGTGTCGGCTTTGTTCCACATGCATCCTAACCTTGGGAATGGATTCCTTTCCAAAATACAATCCATAAGGTAAGATGACATGTAAAACTATGATTTTCCCTGGGACAGTCCTTCCTTAGCAACGACTATGGCTTTGGATATACTATCCGAGAGGATGTCTGCCCAATTGAACACCATGCCTTTGAATACTACATAGTGGATTAGAGGTACCCAGTGCAGCTGGTAAGTGGTTCCATTAGCTCTACCCAAAATTCTGCTTAGCATTAGGGCAATAACCCTGAAGGGAGGTCTAAGTGCCTGAACTTCATAATCATCACTGTCCTTCACCATCAGCTGCCTGCCTTGAATTGAAAATTTTCTGGCCATTTCCACGACATCCATATTGAGACTTTCTAGCCATGCATCATTCAACAGCTAGTCAGTGCGGGGCAATTTGTAGGTTTCCGTGATATGGGCTAGGTGAAATGAGGCGAACGCTTCTCCGTTGATGTTAGATAAGACTCTTGATTTAGAGTCTATGTGTGCCAGAATCCACCCGATAAAGTCCGAGCAGGGAAAGAGCTTAGGCCGCATTGCTTCTTTGGTAATGCCAGTGCTTATGATGTTCTGGTACAAGTACATCTCCTCTAGGACTAACCCAGGAATTTCCTAGTCTCTGATCATGATATGCAAATCTCCCCACTTAAACTCAGGTGTAGCGCCCATAACTGGCTTGGTGTCTTCATATAATGTCTCTAGCCTTGCTTCAATACAACTTGACTCCAGTTCGGCCATCTTTGCTTTCCTCTTGCCACCTTTCAGCATTGCACGTTACACCTGCCCAAAACCATAATTAAGTAGATAAACGATAAAACCAGAATGTAGACTAAATATTGAGACAAAAATTAATTACTATAGCCTACACAGCAATAAGAAAGTGTTATTAAACAACTCTGATAGTGATATTACGCTTCACACAAAATGCAAGCAACTAAGAAAATGAATCTATGATAAGTAGCTACTAAAACAAAACTTGTCAAGACTAGCTTTCCCTATCAGTGCTACAACAAAAACTAGAGCGCTAATGCACAACTTTCTAACTAGGAGCTTTAGGACGGTGATAACAGGACATAAGCGAGAGCAACTAAAAGATTGCGGCTGGGTACGACCATCCACAAGGCTCGGGATACCGAAAATATGGGAGGACAAACAGATGGGTACGGAGCATGGCTCAGTCAGGCTTCTCAATGGTTCTACAGATAATCAGACGGGCGCAAAATCTCCATCATGGATGAGAATGGCCGTGGAAAATAGTAACAATGAAAAGAAACAACAAACTTAGGCTGTTGAAAACAAAGTACAAAAATTTGGTGAAGTTACTTACCTAGCAACGAGCGATTGGCTTGGGTGAAGCTGACGAGTTGCAGACTTGGCTACTCCTGAACGGATACCTCGACCTTGAACAACGTTCTCTCCAAAGACTCTAATGATAACAAAAAACAACTAAGATGACCGGCCTAAAACCCCACTTACTATATAAAGAAAAGGGGCATGTGTGGGCATTAAAATGGGTTAACGGGGCATTAAAACGTCGTTACGGCGATGTGACTGGGGTCACTTTCGGTGTTGCTTTAGTATTAAATGTGAGCCATCAACCGGAATATTTTGAGGGGTTGGAGCGATAGCTTCGGTGGCATTGGCTGAGTTCTTCCGCAATGGGCTGGAAGACTTTGGTGAGACGGGTGTTAGCTTAAAACTGGGAGCCTTCTATCTCGTTTTGGCGAGACAAGTTAAGTTTTTCCGCTTATCGTTACAGTGTCTTTTATCGACAGGGCTCATGGTTTAGCAGTGACACTTTCAGTAGCATTGGCTGAGTTCTTCCGAAAAGGGCTTAAGCTTGGCGGGGGCGTCGAGCCAGTTCAGATCACATGCATGAGTTACCCTCGAAGCAACTTGGCAAGTTTTTCCGCAATGTAAATCTTTGGAAAAAGACGAAGACAAAGGCCACGTTTCGGAGGATAAGGGTGAGTTGGAGCGGTTGTTGCGGTGGGATTGGGTGAGTTCGTCTGCAACAAAAGACTTGAGATAAACTTAAACAAAAGGTTCACTTACTACGGCGGAACTGAGCGAGTTCTTCCACAGTAGGGAAAGCTCAAAAACTAACCAAAAAGGTCTACACGTTGTAGCTCAATTGAGTGACTTGATCTGTCATTTCAGCTAGAAAAACTAAGTTGTACTTAGCAGAAAAGAAACAAAAACAAACTCAAGGACTTGCTTTTCTAGAAAAAACTAAGTGCAAAATAATTTCTAGGAAGGACTTAACTCCTAAGCAAACCTTTTCTAAAAATAAGGAGGGGCCCCAAAATTTACAAAATTTTTTGGGGGATGATGTAGCAACAACATAAAGGTAGGTTAGTTATTATATTTTTTACTCTAGGAATAAGGCGGGGGAATCATCCTCTTGTTACTAGTTATCTAATCTATTTCCTCCATGGTAAAACCTTCATTAAAGTCAAAATCAAGTTTTACAATTGTGTCACTGGCTCCAAAACACCCATGGTAGCCATTGATATTTATGTTATAGTCTTGTCAGCAACATCCGCTATTCCTATTACCTTCTTTCCCACTGTGTATTGCAAGGTCGACAATCTATTTCTCTTCTTCTTATACATTAGAAATTGTTGGAATTACATGATGAATTGTAGGTAAACACTCATCCTTAAAGTCCCTTCTTTTACTTTCAAACTTATCTGAATTTGGTCTTGACTATATGTTGTCAATGGAAACTTGAAATTGGCTTTTACTATCAATATAATCAACCATTTAGTTGGGCCACCAATATGAACATCTTATCATAGAAATTCAAAAGTTGGTACAGGTACAAGCAAGAAAGGAAACATCATGGGTCAACTAGCCTGTTATGAATAAGGAAGAGGAAAGAGGCAAGGATGAAGCTACACAGGATTATGTAGCTCCAAGATCCAACCCTAGGGAGGACACTCCTATCTTAATCAACCACGACTTGGATTTTGATGATTTACCTTGATCATTACAAGTTTTTATATGTAATTCAGATGCTTTCTGTCATCAATAGAGTCATGCTAGCAGTATGTAGGTCCTCTCGACATCTAGTTAATCCCGTCCCTCATTTTGGATATCATATTTTTTTAAATTCTCCGGGAGGAATTCAGGCATAGCATGGGGCATAAATTTTGTGACGAATTGCATAAATATCACACATTCCCAGACTGTCCCTCAACAGAATTGGCAGCTTGGTTCTCTATGAGAACAAAGACTATTTAATTAGGATGTAGCATTTCTTGCATATTAATAATAGAAGTATCTAAATTACCAAAAATAGTATATATGTCATATTAAATTGGAAGAAAAAGTATACTCAGAAGCAAAGGAAAAATTTATGGTGTCTTCGTTGACTTAAATATCTTTAAAACCCAATGTAGTCAAAGAAAGAAAGATAGTTATTACACCAATGCCATAGGTAACTAGAAATGGACAAACATAAATAGATAGTATGATAATAAATATACAAAGATAGTGGGAAAATCATCTTTATCCAGTGCCTAAATGTGATATAAATCATGCTAATAGTCCAAGAAACAAAGTATAAAAATAGCTCATAGTGTGGTACAGTTGAAATCCATGTAATACAAGTTCAACTTTAGTAAACTTATAAAATCTCATATCCATCCTTTACAAAAACAAATTATCTTCAGAAGAATGATATCATCTACCAAGGAGTCCTATTAAGCTAGAAATAGATGAAATCTCGTTTCATATAGCTTTAAATACCATTAATTGGGAAACCATATTAAAAAATTGTTCTTTGAGATCCTTCTTATTATTTAAGGAACCACGTTGGTCAATAAACATGCATGAAATCGAGTTGACTTACATAGGAACCATTCTAGTCAATTACATGAAAAAGAAGCCATCCTGGTTAGTTCTTTTGCATGGGAGCCATCTTAGATAGTGCTCTTAAAGAACAAAATTAGGCCTAACATCTCTACAACAATAGAAATTGCTTAGGATGGAAGTTCCCATCAAATGGAGACCATATGAGCCTCCCTAGAAAGTGGAAATATGCCTATATTGACATAGAAGCTGACAATACTCATCGACATTGTGTCTTTTCACGTTCTTTTTCCGGCAATGTACATTTAAGCTCTAATATGAATTTTAAGGAAATCAAACTCAGTTTCTTGGAAACAAATTATATGGCTTTATATGCTGGATTAAAGTGTTTCTCCATTCTTATAATGTTCCTAGAACACTGTGGATCAATTAAGATATTTTTGGAATTAGTTTCCCCATGTTTCAACATTGATTATGAAAAGATTAAGGATAGATGACAAATACACAAGAAACCAAAACTCTAGAATGGAAAAGCACCTCACATTGGACTGTCTCACTATACGGTGACTGAAACTTGCAATTATTGGTTATCCTATACGATCAATCACTGGTTGGATCAATCAATATACTTACTATCACAGGCTATGATTGGTTGCTTGTTCTTCTCTCGATACCCGATACTATTGGTTTATTTTATCCTGCTTCCAAGAGAATCTTACTGGTTGCTATTATTACTAATTGCTATTAGTCTTGCTTGGTACTCTCTCCCCCCGCTTCCACGCCAATAGACTCTTAATTATTGCTACTAGTCCTGCTTGGTTGATCATCCCTCTACCACTGTTGTTTCTGCTTATGTCCACACCTCTACCATGGGAAAGTAAATATATATTCTATTCAGCCAATATATATAATTAATGAAATACAAACAAATGAGATATTGGGTGAGGGGATATAGAATTTATCTTAAGGAGTTGTGGGAGACTCGACTCTATTTTAATAGTAGTATCTAAAATGACTTGGTTAAGAATTACTTTCCACTGAATCATTCTTTCTCTTCACGATGTTCGCATAGTAACATATAACTCAGGGATGCTGCTACAGATAGCTCTATATCTATATACCACCTTGGTGATGCATTAAATGTCCCATAACTAGAAAATGCTTACTGGTCAGTGTGGTTTCCCATTAAAGTCTTTACTAATAACTTCACTAGTTAAGGGTTCATAAGTGTGCTTACCATTGGTGCTCATGATCCATGGGATGCCTGTGTCCTGTATAGCAGGGACTGACTGTATTATGATGTTTTCCCGAGCTTGTATGAGCCTTCCCTAGCTGCACTATGGTCCCGGCTTAGCTGTTACAATTGATCGAATAAAACGGTTGATATCCCAACAACAACATTTATTTAAACAGAGTTTCCTGCTTGCCCTTATTGGAAAATCATTATTCTCATGCCCAACAAACATCTGATCTTTTGAACATTGTCTTAGGGGTTTATGAAAACATTGACTAACTAATCTGCAGTCTCACAAAACTATATATGAATTTGACCTTCCTCTTACAAATATTCAAGTAATAGAAAGGTAGTCTTATCCAGGTTGTGAATCTTTGGCTGCTCCATTTACCCTTCTTATCCATCACTACAAAAAATTCTCTTTACATCCATTCGATGAACTGTCCATCCAAATTGTGATGCAAGAGGCTAGAGCTAACATAGTTTTTATATTATTCATCATGGCAACAGGCATAAAGGTCTCCCCATAGTCTTTATACCTTCTACACATAAACTTTTACCAAGTACTTGTTTACTGCACCATCTAATTTGTGTTTTGTCTTGTCCACCCATTTGCATGCAATTGACTATTTGGATTCAAGTTACTTTGTACGATCCCATCTCTGGTTTGTTAAATTTTGAGCATTAATTCACAATAATATAGGATCTTCACTGAGAGAATAACATATACAATATATCAATGCATACCAATCACAATAAGCATGACAAGCATCAGAGGAATCAAAAGCATGAGAGACAAGAGACACAGAGTTTCCGTGGGGAAAACGCTAAGGTGAAAAACCCCACAACTTCCTTAGAGATAGAGAGAGCAATGGCTCAACCAAAGTACAACCAAAATACACTGAGATAGTCTCCTAGTAGCAGATGATCCTCCTCCTCACTAGTGCGCCACTTTCTGAGTGAGAGAAGTGTGAGTTTCCGAATGATCAAAATAGAGATCTCCCGATCTCTATTTATACTAACATGTTTGCCAAGTGACCTTATGGGGCCGACTTATCTAGCTAGGTACATCCACAATATAATATATATTTTAGGGCTGACCACACACATGGTGGTCTAATAACCCGTCGCCGAGTACACACACTTGCGACACGTGTCAATACACATGACGACACTTCCTTATAGAGGAATAACACATCTCTTATAAGGGTACAATAAATATATATGAAATACATAGATGAAATACATTCCGAAGTTACATATACATCAACACTCCCTCTTAAATAGGAAGGTATTTCTCGACACAGATCTACTAGACAAGTCTTCTTCTCGGGATCATTGTCATCAATGCATCGTCACTGCTGTTGTTATCTCAACCAATCTCTGACTCTACTCATCATAGGAAGTTCTACAGAGCCAGTCCTTTTTCATACTGGATGTAGGCCCACCACCTGCAGGTCTTCGTCATCACTGGCCATACTGTGGAAATCTCAAGACTTATTACCTGTGTCACAAAACCTTAAAAGAGTCTCTTGACTAGCAAGAACCCTAAAGAGCATCTGAGGCCCTTGTCATCCTATCTAGATCTCAAAGACTTATTACATGTGACCCCACCACAAAACCTCGAAAGAGAATCCCAGGACTGATTACGAGCACAAGGCTCAACCTATCAAATCTCCCAGGGCACAAATTACATGTGGTCACCACAAAACCTCGAAAGAGCATCCCAAGACTGATTATGAGCACAAGGCTCAACCTATCGGATCTCCTAGGGCACAAATTACATGTGGTTATGGAAAAACCTCGAAAGAGCATCCCAGGACTGATTACGAGCACACGGCTCAACCTATCGGATCTCCCAGGGCACAAATTACATGCCATAGGACAAAACCTCGAAAGAGCATCTGCCAGATATCCCAGGGCACAGATTACATGCCATAGGCAAAACCTCGAAAGACTATCTGCAGATCTCCCAGGGCACAAATTATATGTCCTCCCAAGCAAAACCTCGAAATAGCATTTTCCAGATATCCCAGGGTACAAATTACATGCCATAGGCAAAACCTCAAAAGACTATCTGCAAATATCCCAGGGCACAAATTACATGCTTATCTGCACAACCTGTTCCACGTCCACAGAGTATCAACTTGATACTCACCATACATCATCCTGATGTACACATGATCATCATAATCATCATCACTGCAACATCCTGCTGCATGTCATTTGGAGCAACATCCTGAAGCTCATCATCCATGATCATCCTGATCATACAATGCATCTACCTGATGCACGCCAAGTATCTACCTGATACATATCATCATACATGATCCACCTGTTCATACAGTGTATCCACCTGATACAAATACAAATATATGATACATATCACCATACATGATCCACCTGATCATACAATGTATCCACCTGATACATATACAGATACATGGTCCAACTATCCAACATGATGCATATACAAAAATACATACAAGTGATCCAACTGATCATATCCAGCATCCAACATGATGCGTACATACATATAAATGATCCAACTAATCATATCTAGCATCCAACATGATGCATACATACAAATACATATAAATGATCCAATTGATCATATCCAGCATCCAACATGATGCATACACAGAGCAGTAACTGGAGCATCATCCTGATGCTCATCATCCAACGCTAACATCCATAGCCATGTGAAGGATCCTCTTTCCAACATGGTTGGAATGGATTTTGCAAATGTGTCCATCACTTCTTCCTTGAAGTGTCATCAATCTGAAGAACACGAAGCCTCTCCTTGAAGTACTCAAACTTCACCCTGGCTAGTGGCTTCATCAGCACATCTGCAATCTACTCGTCTGTCACAACGTACAGGAGCTTCACAGCTCCTCTCTGCACCATATCCCTGATATAGTGATATTTGATCTATATGTGTTTCGACCTGTCATGAAACACTGGGTTCTCGGACAACTTCACACAACTCTGGTTATCACAAAAGATACCAGTAGCATCCAACGGGAGATCAAATAACTCAGACAGTAGCTTCTGTAGCCATACTGCCTCACAACTAGCTGAACAGGTTGCAACATACTCTGGCTCAGCTGTACTCAATGCTACGCAGGACTGCTTCCTGCTAAACCAAGAGATCACACCTGATCCCATACTGAAGCAGCACCCAGATGTGCTCTTCCTATCTGCAGCACTGCCAGCCCAATCTGAATCAACATAACCGTGCAGGTTAAACTTTTCATTCGCTTCATACTTGAGCCCATAATCCACTGTACCCTTCAGGTACCTCAGAACATGCTTTACAGCAACCAGGTGAACACTCCTTGGATTCGTTAGGGACTGGCTCAATGTGTTCACCACAAAGCAAATATCTGGTCTCGTGTTCATCAGGTACATCAAGGACCCAATCATCTGACGATACATAGAGACATCTACCGGCTTAGATGAAGCATCACATAGAAGCTTCAGATTCGATTCCATAGGTGTGGCCATGGCCTTGCAATACATCATCGTGAATCTCTTCAGGATATCTATTGTGTACTTCCCTTGACCAAGGAAGATCCCAGCTGCACTCTGCGACACCTCCATACCTAGGAAATAATGCATCATTCCCAAATCTTTCATATCGAACTCGGAAACAAGCTTCCTCTTAGTATTTGCAATCAATCTGTCATCTCCTGTTACAAATAAGTCATCCACATATAGGAGTAGAATCACAGGATTCCCTTCCTCAACCTTGTAGTAAATGTTGGAATCTGCTTTACTCTTGGTAAAGCCCAAACTAGATAGGACACTGTCCATCCTACCATACCAAGTTCTGGGAGCTTGCTTCAAGCCATACAAGGCTTTCTTCAATCTGCACACATATGACTCCCTGCCATGTATTTCGAAACCGAGTGGCTGCTCCAGATATACTTCCTCTTCAATTACACCATTCAAGAAAGCAGTCTTGAGATCCATCTAGTGTAGTTTCCATTTCATTGCTGTAGCGAGGGCAAGTACTGTTCTGATGGAAGTATACCTGGCTACAGGTGCAAAAGTTTCTTCATAATCTATTCCCTCTTTTTGAGAGAAGCCACAAGCTATGAATCTTGCCTTGTATTTTTTTTTACGCTACCATCTGTAGCATGCTTGATTTTGTATATCCATTTGGAAGTCACAACACACTTCTCTTTGGGTCTTGGGACAACATCCCAAACATCATTCTTCATTATTGATTGGTATTCCTTGACCATGGCATCCTTCCATTCTTTCTTTTCCACTGCTTCTTCATAACTTGAAGGTTCTTTGTTCATAATGTCATAGAGTAAAGCAACATAGCTGGTATGTGATCTGGTTCTCTTCTTTGCTCTGTGTTCTTCTTCTGGAATGCCAAATCTTTCTGCATCTTGAATGAGCTCTCTAGCCCATGCAGGTTTCCTCTTGTGAGAGTTATCCTCATGGGGTGGATCTACAGGTTCTTGCGGATCTTCAAACTCATGAACAACTTCTGGAATTGCTTCAGTCATGGTAGTGTCTTGAAATCTAGTTTCCTTAGGTTCTTCATAAACTTCGATAGGTGCCTTCCTTGATTTGATGAATGCCGAGTTTTCATCAAATGTTTCATCCATGCTGACATCAATCTTCTTGAATCCTAGAAAGTATATTCTGTAAGCCTTTGAGCTTTCACTGTAACCCACAAAGATACCCTTCTTTCCTAAAGGATCTAGTTTGGTCATCTTTTCCTTCGAGACATGAGTGTATACTGGAAAACCAAATATTCTGAGATGGTTGACTTTAGGTTTCTTACTAGAAAAGACCTCTTCTGGTGTCTTGTTGTCCAATATCTTGTGGGGTGTTCTGTTCTGCACATATACAACTGTTCTAGCTGCTTCTGCCCATAAATGCATAGGTAGATCATGGTCATGCAGCATTGCCCTTGTTGCTTCCATGATTTTTCTGTTCTTCCTTTTTTCAACTCCATTTTGTTGAGGATTATAAGGAGGAGTCAACTCCCTCTTAATCCCTGAATCACTGCAAATCTTCTTGAAGTCACCTGCGGTGAATTCTCCACCATTGTCGGATCTGAATATTTTGATCTTCTTGTCAGTTTGATTCTCCATCAAGGTTTTGAATTCCTTGAACTTATCAAACACCTCATCTTTGTTCTTCAAGAAGTATACCCAAGTCTTCCTGGAGAAGTCATCAATAAATGAGACCTAGTAATCATACCCACTTAGAGAACTGAATGACATAGGACCACATACATCTGACTGGATGATTTCCAGGATATTCTTTGCCTTGCTTTCACTGCTTGGGAAAGCCTTCTTAATGTTCTTACCTTTTGCACATCCTTTGCAAACACCTTCATGTTTGGTTTTGATTTCAGGAAGACCCTCTACAGCCTTGCTTGCAATTGGAAGTGCCCTATAGTGCATATGAGGAAGTCTTCTATGCCAAAGTTCACTTGGCTCCATGGAGTCATGTACCATGGCATGTTCAGGTTGACCCTTCAATTTATACAAACCTCCCCTCTTCTCTCCAATCACTACTGCATCATCTATGGACTTTCCCTTTGGCCACATTAGGAATTGGCCATCCACAAATGCAATCCTCATACCTTTTGCATCCAATGCAGATATGGAGAGTAAGTTCTTCTTGAGCCCAGGTACATAAAGGACTTCTTTCATCTTCAAAGATTTTTCAGAATCTAGGTTGTAGGAGGCTTCACCACTTCCTTTTATTGGCTATTGATAATCATCCCCAAGTTTCACCTTATGGGGTGATTCATATTCAGATAGATTTACAAAAGATTCTTTAAACCCAGTCATGTGTTTGGAAGCTCCACTGTCAATCAACCAATCATTACAACCATGGGAGATAGTACCTGTGAGAGCAGAGATTAGAACATACTCTTTTTCACTTGATGAGCCATTATCACTATCATCACTTTCTTCCCTAGCCTTCTTCTTTGGGGGTTCATCATCCTCGATAGCATGAGCATGATATCTTCTTTTGTCATTCTTCTTCTTGTTGTTGAAGTTGTTGTTGTTGTCTTTCTTCTTCTTGGGACAATCTGAAGCAAAGTGCCCCTTCTCATTGCAATTGAAGCATCTGAGATCTTTCTTATCTTTATGATAATGGTGGTGTGAGAATTTCCTGTTATGATATTATTCCTTCTTGGACTTACCTTTCTTGGCATGTGTTGTGAGAGCTTGATCTTCATTTCCCATCTTTTCTTCTCGGGCCACAACCCTATGTTCCTCTTGGCTACATTCCTCCCACAGTCTACTGAAAGAGATCAATTTCTTTTTTGCACAAATTCCTTGAATAAAGGAGTCCCATGACCTAGGTAGGCCATTCAAAGTGGTCATAACAATTTCACCATTGTCCACTACTTCATCCACAACTTCAAGTTGTTCCTTGATCTGAGATACCTTGGAGAAGTAAGATTGAATGGTTTCTCCATTCAATATCTTGACCCCTTTCAATTGATTCTGCTGAGTCATCTTCCGATTTATGTTCTTCCCTTCAAAGAACTTGGTCAAAGAGTGAAGCATCTCTTTGGGTGTCTTTAGAGAAGACACATGGGGTATGAGATGGTCTTTGATAGAATCAGCAATGATTCTCTTTTCCTTGACCAAGTTCTTCTTATGCAATACCTTCGCCTCTTCATCCTATGGGATAGGGATGTCTTATTTTATATATGAGTCCAACTCATTCTCTTCCAGGATTAACCCAATCCTACACTTCCAAGCTCGGAAGTTATCAGCTCCTTCAAGATTATCCTGAAGCTTGGTGTGGTGAGACATCTTAAAGATTATTTCAAATGGAAATAGAAAAGATTTAGGTCTTACCACTTGAATTGCTGAAAACTGGATCTCGTCCGAGATTAGGGTTTGTCAAAAAAACCCTAAGAATTCAAAATGTGAATTTCAACTTTCTGAAAGGATAGAAATATGCGCCTTGATGAGCTGATCAGCCTGGTGTATTCAGACTTTAAGATCAGCAAAGCTTTAACCTTCATAATTGCCTTTTTGTCCTCCCGGGTTCACTAGGGAGAGCCCTGAATTAGGGTTTGCGTTTCCCGGAGATCTACCTAGACAAAAATATTGATCCAAAGCTCTAAACTTCGATTTTTGCAAGGAGCTTCCAGCTATGTCTTCAGATTTCAGAAATGCCTATTTTTGTGGAAACCCTAATTTTTAGGGCCAAATCTGAAAATGCTCAGAATTGAATTCTGATTGGATAGATATATTCGCCTTGATGAGTAGAGTAAATCTACTATACTTCTTTTCCAAAAACTATGGAGAGAAACCCAATAAACAAGAAACTCAAGTTTCCGTCACTGCAAAATGTCTTCTTCTCAGGTTAGCTCAGGTACCATGTTAAATTTTGAGCATTAATTCACAATACTCTAGGATCTTCACTGAGAGAATAACATATACATTATATCAATGCATAACAATCACAATAAGCATGACAAGCATCAGAAGAATCAAAAGCATGAGAGACAAGAGACACAGAGTTTCCGTGGGGAAAACCCTAAGGTGAAAAACCCCACAACTTACTTAGAGATAGAGAGAGAAATGGCTCAACCAAAGTACAACCAAAATACACTGAGATAGTCTCCTAGTAGCAGATGGTCCTCCTCCTCACTAGTGCACCACTTTCTGAGTGAGAGAAGTGTGAGTTTCCAAATGATCAAAATAGAGATCTTCTGATCGCTATTTATACTAACCTGTTTGCCCAGTGACCTTATGGGGCCGACTTGTCTAGATAGGTACATACACAATATAATATATATTTCAGGGCCGACCCCACACATGGTGGTCTAATAACCCGTCGCCAAGTACACACACTTGCGACACTTGTCAATACACATGAGGACACTTCCTTATCGAGGAATAACACATCTCTTATAAGGGTACAATAAATATATATGAAATACATAGATGAAATACATTCCGAAGTTACATATACATCAACATGGTTTCCTATATGGAATCTATTTTAGTCTGCATGGATTTTCACCATTCTTCCTTCTCCCCCAATTCTTCAAAACTCCAGAGCTCATTACAATGTGTGAAATTAATTGATGGTTGCTTGTTCAACCACACACATTTTCTCAGTTGTTCATATTCTGTTTCCATTCTACTTCCCTTTACATGCTTCTGCCATTGCATTTTTACAGCTTCACTATTCTCTAGTTTTGAGTTAGATTCTTTGACTATTTTATGGTACCATTTTCTTTTCTTCTGTGATGCTTTACTACACTTTTTCTTCTGTGATGCTATGCTATATTATAAAAACTATTAGATATAATCTTAAAGTTATGCCAGGAATGTTGAAAAATGAGAAGCTACTCACAGAGAATAGCTCTCAAATTTTGAAATGGGTTGTGTGGTTAGAAAAAAAAATGATTTTGAGGTCCAGTATGAGCCTGGTTATTAAAAATATTGTTTCTTTTCAAAACAAATCTTTTTCCTGGATAGTTACAATAAGTGTATTTTGATATAATACCTTAGTCACGTTTGTGCTTTGCATAGAGGATTCTATCTAGGCTAATAGTTGTAGATTGTTATGGCTATCGTAGGATTTAATGCTCAGGCAACTAATTACTCTTTTTGAAATTGGATTTATATTCTTGTTTACATCTTAGTAGAATTGATTTCCTGGCTTTTGCATTACACTTTATAGCGATGTTTTCTGATACTGAAAGGCATCATACTTCACAAATTACAAGGTTTCACACAAAACATATTCATTCTACATACCCATCCCAGATCCATTTTAGGGACAAATTTATTTAGGGTATATTTCCCAGTTGATTGATGTCTGTACCTAGAGCTGATACAACTCCAAGCCATTCCAAGAAGATAATTTAGTGATTCCCGTGAAAATTCCTTAAGAAAAATTAATTGTAAAGTGCAATCAAGTGAGCTTGACAATATAATGTTGGGCACATTTTGAAAACCTAATGTGTAGTCATCCAGTATTACTTGTATGTTCAATCTTTAAAGTTAGTATTTGATCATGTATGTGATTTATCTACTGGTTTGAGATGAAAGGGTGCTTGACCGGTATATATTCATTTCCTTTTGTTTACCAATATATGTTTCCTACTGACTTGGGCAGATAATTTAATTTTCACCGCAACAGTTTTTGTCCTATAAAAGTTGGGCCTTCCATTCCACGTTCATTTTTCCATTCCCTGTACTTGTTTTCACTGCAACTAAATGATGCACAAACTTGATCATATTTACTAATCTTAAACTATAGTGGTGCACTTAATAAAGTAGCTTCTATTTTGCAACTCTTGCCTATATGTACCATGTATGTTTATCGTAGGACTCTTAAGCATATTATTGCTTAGAAGTTTTTAAAGATCTTGATAACCTCCTTTTCTAGATCATTAAATCATTACATGGATTTTTGACATTTGGAAGAGATGGATGATGATGACCTTGTAATCCTCAGATTAGTGAATTTCTCTATAAAGGTGTTGAGATAGGTGTGAAAATACTCACAGCAGATATAAGAGATGATGTATACCTCACAAGAGTAATTATGATTAAGCAGGAAAATAGAAGAATAGTGAACAATACAGTATAATGAGCACCAAAATAATATGGTACAGTAGAACTCAAATAGAAGCAATAATACTTCACACACACTAGTTAATTAATCACAATATGGAAAAATAAATAGTACAATGGTAGAGAGGATTCAAATGCCTAAGGTGGAAATTCGAATTAGCCTCTAAGAGTGATCATAAGATCAATAGAGTGTCATCGGAGCACAACTAGGTGTCCTCATGATCATCGGAGCACAACTGGAGGTCTTCATCATCATCAGTGGAGTCATCAATGCTCAAGTAACTATCAACTATCAGTAAAACTGAGTCTGGTAGGTGTAACTGAGTGTAACTGAGTGTAACTAAGTGTAACTGACTGTAACTGACTGTAACTAAGTGTAACTGAGTGTAACTAAGTGTAAACTGAAGACAAATGGACTGGTAGGTGAAGAAGGGCGAGTTGCTTCCTAAAATAAAGAAAGAAGGGCGCATTAAGCAACTAGAGGGATAAAAATGAATAGTGAGAAGCTTCTGGGGGTTGGCTAACTGAGGGCTAGGTGCTGGACTGATGACTGGGATGCATGCAAAATGCATGCAAACCCTAGAATGCATGCAAACCCTAAAAGTGCATGACTGAAAATGTAAAGGATCAAAATACTAGTGGGAATAGGATGGAGCATAGGAATATCCTAACACCCCCCCTTAATCCATCCTGGGCCCTAGTAACTAAGACCAAAGGTCACCCAATACAATGAATAATAATAGTCAATAAATCGAGGAAATGGGGAAAACCTCATGGGAAAAATACTCCCCCTCAAATAGACTGTAAGGCACACACAAAATAAATGATCCAAACTCAAGCAGGTGTGATGCTTGGTCATATGTCTGGAGGCATCTTCTTCTTGGGAAGAAGTGGATCATGCTCAAAAATCATGTGCTTGTACTTGCTCTTCAGATCGAATGTGATGACAACAAATCCAACAGTATGAGAATGATCCTTGAACCTGTGATTCGAATCAACTGAGGTAGGATCAAATCTGTGAAAGTGCATATAGTCTTTTGTCTTCTCCTTCGAACCACCATGGGTGAGATTATGCCAAAAATAACTATTACATGTTTGCTTGAAATCAGAATTAGATTTAAGACTTCAAAAACAGTTTCTTGAGATCTCCTTTGAACTAGCAGGGGTGAGATCAAAACTATCATATGCATGAGAAATTATCCCAAGTGAATGGCAATGGCCATATTCTTCAATGACCTTCTGAAAGCATGGAATTATCATCATATAGTAGTATAAAAGAGATGATTGCTTGAGAGGAGAGAATGCATTACCTCCAATAGATGATTTTACCTCCTAAATAATCATGTGATCATGATGCAAACCAATAGACTCTGGTGCAAGAGAGGATTTAGGACCTTCTGCAATATCTAGAGTGTGAGCTGGCACAGAAAGAGAAGAAAGTTTGAGCAAGAGTGGAGAATCTGCAAGTTCTTTATCAACAACTTCAATATGAGATAATACTGGTTCATGATCTAAGAGACCATCAAGGGGAGCGAATGCATCACTTTGTTTGCTTTTGAAGGGGTTTGGACCAAAACCTTCATTCTATTTGCCAAATCTTTCATCAAGATGGGCCCATAGCTCTTGTGGAGTTTCAATATCAATAATGATTGGGAGAAATATGTAATCCGGCATAGTAAGCTTCATTCTTCCAATGTGCATGTCACCTTTATTCAACCAGTGAATCTTCTCTATAGAGGATTCGAACTCTCTTTCAAAATAACAATCAAAGAGATCATGGCTCTTCAAATATGCTATTTTTTGGTTTCCATTCATCATTGTTGAATAGAGAAAGAGGAGCGATTTCTTCTAATTTTGGATGCATTGAAGCTGTAGAAGACCTGCAAAAGTGATAGAGAATACTCCTGCAAAGATGTAGAAACTGCTGCAACTGCTGCACTCGAAATCTTGGTAATAACCTGCAAAAAATATCAAGAATGGAGATAAACAATACTCTCAACATGCTCTAATACCATGTGAAAATCCTCACAACAGATCTAATAGATGATGTATACCTCACAAGAGTAACTATGATTAAGCAGGAAAATAGAGGAATAGTGAACAATACAGTATAATGAGCAACAAAATAATATGGTATAGTAGAACTCGGATAGAAGCAATAATACTTTACACAGACTAGTTAATTAATCACAGTATGGACAAATAAATAGTACAATGGTAGAGAGGATTCGAATGCCTAAGGTGGAAATTCGAATTAGCCTCTCAGAGTGATCATAAGATCAATAGAGTGTCATTGGAGCACAACTAGGTGTCCTCATGATCATTGGAGCACAACTGGAAGTCTTCATCATCATCACTAGAGTCATCAGTTCTCAAGTAACTATCAACCATTAGTCAAACTGAGTATGGTAGGTGTAACTGACTATAACTAAGTGTAAACTGAAGACAACTGGACTGGTAGGTGAAGAAGGGTGAGTTGCTTCCTAAAATCAAGGAAGTGTTAAATTTTGAGAATTAATTCACAATACTCTAGGATCTTTACTAAGAGAATAACATATACAATATATCAATGCATGACAATCACAATAAGTATGACAAGCATCACAAGAACCAAAAGCATAAGAGATAAGAGACACAGAGTTTCCATGGGGAAAACCCTAAGGTGAAAAACCCCACAACTTCCTCAAAGATAGATAGAGCAATGGCTCAACCAAAGTACAACCAAAATACACTGAGATAGTCTCCTAGTAGCAGATAGTCCTCCTCCTCACTAGTGCACCACTTTCTGAGTGAGAGAGATGAACTTTCTCGAATGATCTAAATAGAGATCACCTGATCTCTATTTATACTAACCTGTTTTCCCAGTGACCTTATGGGGCCGACTTGTCTAGCTAGGTACATCCACATTATAATATATATTTCAGGGCCAACCCCACACATGGTGGTCTAATAACCCATCGGCAAGTACACACACTTGCGACACTTGTCAATCCACATGACGACACTTCCTTATAGAGGAATGACAAATCTCTTATAAGGGTACAATAAATATATATAAAATACATAGATGAAATACATTCTGAAGTTACATATACATCAACACTCCCTCTTAACTAGGAAGGTATTTCTTGACACAGATCTGCTAGACAAGTCTTCTTCTCGGGATCATCGTCATCGATGCATCGTCATCACCATCGTCACTGCTGCTGTTATCTCAACCAATATCTGAATCTACTCGTCATAGGAAGTTCTACAAAGCAAGTCCTTTTTCATACTGGATGTAGGCCCACCTCTTGTAGGTCTTCATCATCACTTTCCATACTGTGGAATTCTCAGGACTTATTACGTGCGTCACAAAACCTGGCTGTAGCATCCCAGGATATTACGAGCACACAGCTCTACCTATAGGATCTCCCAGGAGCACATTACATGTGACCCATTACAAAACCTCGATGAAGCATCCCAGGCTGTTACGAGCACATGACTCTACTTGTCGGATCTCCCAGGAGCACATTACATGTGATCTCACCACAAAACCTGGCTGAAGCATCCCAGGCTGTATTCTCTATCACTTTTGCAGGTCTTCTACAGCTTCAATGCATCCAAAATTAGAAGACCTGCAAAAGTGATAGAGAATACTCCAATATGATGCGTACATACATATACATATAAATGATCCAACTGATCATACAAAGCAAAAACTAGAACATCATCCTAATGCTCATCATCCAATGCTTACATCCACAGCCATGTGAAGGATCCTCCTTCCAACATGCTTGGAATGGCTTCAGCAAATGTGTCCATCACTTCTTCCTCAAAGTGTCATCAATCTAAAGAACACCAAGCCTCTCCTTGAAGTACTCGAACTTCACCCTAGCTAGTGGCTTCGTCAGCACATCTGCAATCTGCTCGTTTGTCGCAACATACAGGAGATTCACAGCTCCTCTCTACACCATATCCCTGATATAGTGATATTTGATCTCTATGTGTTTCGACCTGTCATGAAACAATGGATTCTCTGACAGCTTCACACAACTCTGTTTATCACAGAATATACCAGTAGCATCCAACGGGAGATCAAATAACTCAGACATTAGCTTTCGTATCCATACTGCCTCACAACTAGATAAATAGGCTGCAACATACTCTTCCGTAGCTATACTCAGTGCTATGCAAGACTGCTTCCTACTAAACCAAGAGATCACACCTGATCCCATATTGAAGCAACACCCAGATGTGCTCTTCCTATCTGCAGCACTGCCAGCCCAATCTGAATCAACATAACCCTGCAAGTTAAACTTTTGATTCGCTTCATACTTGAGCCCATAATCCACTGTACCCTTCAAGTACCTCAGAACATGCTTTACGGCAACCAGGTGAACACTCCTTGGATCCGTTAGGAACTGGCTCAATGTGTTCACAGCAAAGCAAATGCTCGGTCTCGTGTTCGTTAGGTACATCAAGGACCCAATCATCTGACGATACATAGAGACATCAACCAACTCAGATGAAGCATCGCATAGAAGCTTCAGATTCGATGCCATAGGTGTGGCCATGTCCTTGCAATCCATCATCCTGAATCTCTTCAGGATATCTACTGTGTACTTCCCTTGACCAAGGAAGATCCCACTGCACTCTGCCACACCTCCATACCTAGGAAATAATGCATCATTCGCAAATCTTTCATATCGAACTCAACAGCAAGCTTCCTCTTAGTATCTGCAATCAATCTGTCATCTCCTGTTACAAATAAGTCATCCACATACAGGAGTAGAATCACAGGATTCCCTTCCTCAACCTTGTAATAAAGGTTGGAATCCAGTTTACTCTTGGTAAAGCCCAAACTAGATAGGAGACTGTTCATCCTACCATACCAAGTTCTAGGAGCTTGTTTCAAGCCATACAAGGCTTTCTTCAATATGCATACATATCACTCCCTGTCATGTATTTCAAAACCGAGTGGCTGCTCCACATATACTTCCTCTTCAACTACACCATTCAAGAAAGCAGTCTTGAAATCTATCTGGTGTATCTTCTATTTTATATTTCTCTATGCTGCCATCTGCAGCATGCTTGATCTGATAGATCCATATGGAAGTCATAACAAAAAATTCCCTTCAGGTCTTGGGACTACATCCCAAACATCATTCTTCATGATCGACGGATCATGGCATTCTTCCCGTATCCTGGGAACTTCAATATCTTCAATTGATAATTTGGTTGCTTGAACAAATGTTGTAGTCCTTATTTTGTAGGTGAAGGTATACGGTCTTTCCTACAAAACAAGTTAAATTGCATGATTAGAAACATCTCATAATTTTCAAACAAATTCTTATACATAAAGAAATATGTCATACAGTCATGCAATTATCTTAGCCAATGCTTCAATACAACATTTATCCATGTTCCATAACTTTCTAGATGTCTTCCAGTCTCTACCAGAACATTGTTAAGAGTTTGCACTACTCCCAACATGTCAGCAAAGAGGTTTCGTTCTAGATAAGTAGCAAAGGAATGTTGTACAGTGCCATAGGCCACTTACCCAACACATGCATATTAGTAGTATACTGTTCATTAATGCAATCATTCTAATGTGCACAATACATATCCTATGTCTAGGAACATGAGCATATACATCATTGAACAATTTTATTTAAGCAAACAAATATGCAAGAAATGATAATTAAAATACTTATCTTTGTTTGTTTGTTGGGTGAACTGTCTCTGAGTCTTTGCTTCCTTGCAGGAGCTGCTGGAGTCCTTCTACACCTTTCTATTGTGGAATGTAGAGAGATGGACAACTCCCTCTGAATATTTGCACCCTTGCAGAAACCACTGGAGTGTGCTCCCTCTTGATCTTTGCTTCCTGGATTACCTGTTCTTGAACTCATATTCATCCTTGGTCCCTATGCATGCTTATTAGTATAATGATTGTTTTATCCTTGTGATTTCATACAAAATCATACATTCATTAGTATACTATTAAACACAATAATCTCAAGCATGTATAGTCATGATCATTTCAAACAGAAATAATAAGCATTAGCATTCAAGGTTTATATAGGACTTTTATGGTTATTCATATCATAAGAAACATAACATGTCTAAACCTGTAATTACTCAAACCTATGACTCTTCTGGTTAGTCATATCATTAATTAAGGTAAGACACATAATATGCATATACCCATGATTATTCAAACTTATGACTTTATGAACAATCATCATCGATCATGCCATGCATACTTATATGATAGATCCTATGATATAAGAAACACATACCTGGTCACCATATTTGCTAGTTATGTATAGCAGTGTGTTCTTGTTCTCTTCAATGACCTGCATAACTCATTAGTTAACTTTTGCAAAAACAAATCATACATACCTCTATGTGATCCATGACTATGGATGAATCTTTATCTTCATGTCACCATAGCAAGTTCAAGTTGTCCCTTCAATTTGTACAAACCTCCCTCTTGCTCTCCAATCACCACTGAATCATCTATGGTCTTTCCCTTTGGCCACATTGGGACTTGGCCATCCACAAATGAAACCCTCATACCTCTTGCATCCAATGCAGAGATGGAGAGTAAGTTCTTCTTGAGCCCAGGTACATAAAGGACTTCTTTCATCTTCAAAGATTTTCCAGAATCTAGGTTGTAGGAGGCTTCACCACTTCCTTTGATGGGATATTGATAATCATCCCAAGTTTCACCTTATGGGGTGATTCATGTTCAGATAGATTCACAAAAGATTCCTTAAACCCGGTCATGTGTTTGGAAGCCCCGCTATCAATCAACCAATCATTACAACCATGGGAGATGGTACCTGTGAGAGCAGAGATCAGAACATACTCTTCTTCACTTGATGAGTTATCATCACTTTCTGCCCTAGCCTTCTTCTTGGGTGGTTCATCATCCTCGGTAGCATGAGCATGAAACCTTCTTTTGCTGCCCTTCTTCTTCTTGTTGGAGTTGTTGTTGTCCTTCTTGTTCTTGGGACAATTTATGGCAATATGTCATTTCTCATTACAGGTGAAGCATATTCTTCTTTCTTTGAAGTGATGTGAAGATTTCTTGGAGTGAGATGGCTCTCTCTTGGACTTCCCTTTCTTGGTGTGAGCTATGAGAGATTGATCTTCATTCCCCATATTTTCTTCTCATGCCACAAGCCTTGCTTCTTCTTGTGAGCATTCTTCCCGTAGTCTACTAAAGGAAATCAACTTCTTTCTTGCACATATTCCTTGAATGAAGGAGTCCCACGGCCTAGGTAAGCCATTCAGAGTGGTCATGACAACTTCACCATTCTCTACCATTTCATCCACTGCTTCTAGTTGTTTCTTGATCTGGGAGACTCTTTAAAAATAAGATTTAATGGTTTCTCCATTCTAAAACTTTACCCCTTTCAATTGGTTCCACAGGGTCATCTTCCAATTTATGTTCTTCCCTTCAAATAGCTTGGTCAAAGAGTCAAACATATCTTTGGGTGTCTTTAGAGAAGACACATGGGGTATGAGATGGTCTTTGATAGAATCAGCAATGATTCTTTTTTCCTTGACCAAGTTCTTCTTATGAAATACTTTAGCCTCTTCATCCTCTGGGATAGGGAAGTCTTCTTTTATATATGAGTCCAACTCATTCTCTTCCAGGATTAACCCAATCCTATACTTCCAAGCTCGGAAGTTATCATCCCCTTCAAGCTTATCCTCAAGCTTGGTGTGGTGAGACATCTTAAAGAGTACTTCAAATGGAAATAGAAAAGATTTAGGTCTTACCACTTGAAATGCTGAAAACTGGATCTGGTCCTCGATTAGGGTTTGTCGAAAAAACCCTAAAAATTCAAAATGTGAATTTCAAATTTCTGAAAGGATAGAAAGATGCGCCTTGATGAGCTGATCAGCCTGGTGCATTCAGAATTTGAGATCAACAAAGCTTTACCCTTCAAATTTGTCTTTTTGTCCTCCTGGGTTCACTAGGGAGAGCCCCCTGAATTAGGGTTTGAGTTTCCCGGAGATCTACCCAGCCAAAAATCTCGATCCAAAGCACTAAACTTCGATTTTTGCAAGAAGCTTCTAGCTATGTCTTCAGATTTCAGAAATTCCTATTTTTGTGGAAACCCTAAGTTTTTACGACCAAATCTGAAAAATGCTCGGAATTGAATTCTGATTGGATAGATAAATGGGCCTTGATGAGTAGAGTCAATCTACTATACTACTTTTCCAAAATCTATGGAGAGAAGCCCAATAAACAAGAAACTCAAGTTTCCGTCACTGCAAAATGTCTTCTTCTCGGGTTAGCTCTTATACCATGTTAAATTTTGAGAAATAATTCACAATACTCTAGTATCTTTACTGAGAGAATAACATATACTGTATATCAATGCATGACAATCACAATAAGTATGAAAAGCATCACAAGAATCAAAAGCATAAGAGACAAGAGACACAAAGTTTCCGTGGGGAAAACCCTGAGGTGAAAAACCCCACAACTTCCTCAGAGATAGATAGAGAAATGGTTCAACCAAAGTACAACCAAAATACATTGAGATAGTCTCCTAGTAGCAGATAGTCCTCCTCCTCACTAGTGCGCCACTTTCTGAGTGAGAGAGATGTACTTTTTCGAATGATCTAAATAGAGATCACCTGATCTCTATTTATACTAACCTGTTTTCCCAGTGACCTTATGGGGTCGGCTTGTCTAGCTAGGTACATCCACATTATAATATATATTTCAGGGTCAACCCCACACATGGTGGTCTAATAACCCATCAGCAAGTACACACACTTGCGACACTTGTCAATCCACATGACGACACTTCCTTATAGAGGAATGACACATCTCTTATAAGGGTACAATAAATATATATAAAATACATAGATGAAATTCATTCCGAAGTTACATATACATCAACAGGAAGAAGGGTGCATTAAGCAACTAGAGGGCTAAAACTGAATAGTGAGAAGCTCCTGGGGGCTGGCTCACTGAGGGCTAGGTGCTGGACTGATGACTGGGATGCATGCAAAATGCATGCAAACCCCAGAATGCATGCAAACCCTAAAAGTGCATGCATGACTGAAAATGTAAAGGATCAAAATACTGGTGGTACTAGGATGGAGTATAGGAATATCCTAACAATAGGATGTTGCGCTATATTATAAAAACTATTAGATCTAATCTTAAAGTTATGCCAGGAATGTTGAAAAATGAGAAACTACTCACAGAGAATAGCTCTCAAATTTTGAAATGGGGTGTGGTTAGAAAACAAATTTGATTTTGAGGTCCAGTATAAGCCTGGTTATTAAAAATTTTGATGTTTCCTTTCAAAACAAATCTTTTGCACAGACAGTTACAATAAGTGTATTCTGATATAATACCATAGTCACCTTTCTGCTTTACATAGAGGCTTCTATGTATGCTAATAGCTGTAGACTATTATTTCTATCGTAGGATTTAATTGTCAGCCAACTGATTGCTCTTTTTGAAATTTGATTTATCTTCTTGTTTACAGCTTAGTGGTGTTAATTTCCTAGATTTTTCATTAGACTTTGTAGCGATGGTTTCTGATACCGAAAGGCATCATACTTCACAAATTACAAGGTTTGACACAAAACGTATTCATTCTACATACCCATCCCAGATCCATTTTAGGGACAAATTTATTTAGGGTATGTTTCCCAGTGGATTGATGTCTGTACCTAGAGCTTATACAGCTCCATGCCATTTGGAGAAGAATTAAGCACCACAAAAATGTAGTTTGCTTACTTACCAATCTATGATAGTAGTTTTAGAAGAAAAGGAAGGCAATATAAGAGACAAGAAATTTACTTTGTAAATAATGTCACAATTAACTTGCTACTGATCTTTCATTACTGTAGAAAGGGATGGCCTTTGGGAAGAGGTTGAGTATTAGAACTAGTCAAGATGGGAACCTCATTGAATCTAACCTCTCTATTAAGTGAACTACCTTTGTTTAACTATGTGTCTCAGTTGTTGTTGAGAAAAATCCTCTAAGATACATATCTAACGCTCTTTCCTGTTTTGTAATGTTGTTTTTTTTAACTCTTTGCGTAGTCCAAATTCTTGTGATTTCTTCATAGATACCACCATATTTCCTCTATGTTGAGTTTGACATATATTTTTGTAGATACCCTTGTATGAATGAGGATGTTTCTAACCATGAGAAAGAGAAACAATTTCATGGTATCATGTCCCTGGAGATGTAGGGCATGCTCTTTGCATGTTCGGGGATGGGGGGCCACCTCAAAAATGTCTTTGGATATCCTTGATTTGCAAGGGATTGCTCAAGGACATCTTCTATATGGCCCTTACAAACTAGGGGAATTGGTGTGTCCTTTGATCCTACAAGGGACAATGGGTCATCCCTTATGTCCCATCCATCTAGAAACCAGGAAAGCATACAAAACAATTCTACTCCAAATCTCCCCCACCCCAAACAGAAGTAAGAAAAAATCGATTAAAATTACAGGGGAGTTGCTTGGAATTTTATCAAATAAAAACTTTACAGGGGAGCCATTTGTTAGTTTTTTGGGTTAATTTAAAAAGTGTTTATACCATGTTTTGGGTTTCCCCACCATATTTGGGGTACATAATATATGTTTATCTCTTGGATGGTTCGAAATGGATTGTAGCATGAGATATTGTCCATGATAAATATGCACAATTGAGAGAACTTTCCCAGTGGATGCTTCACCTTAGGATGGTGCTACCTTGGATTTATTCCCTTAGGCATTGGAGTTCTCTTGCCTAGATGGTGGATGCCCTTCATTGTGGGCTAGGGCCATGCTGTGATACTATCTTGTCAGGGTCGTTCCTTCTAAAACTAATATTGCCCCTATAAACCCAATATTTCTTCTGAGGGTGGGTAATGTCTACATTGAAAACTGGAATTGGACTAAGGATGGAGTATGCATGCTTTTGGAAATTCTGGGAACATAAACATAGTGAAGTTAGCTTTGATGAGTTACAAAATAAAAAAAGTCTTTGGTTTTTTACTACTTCCTCCAACACTAAGCCACATAATGGTTGTTGAATCCACAAAAGTAACAAGGTAGTGAATATCAACATTGGTATGCCTTGTGACTCTTCTTCTTGTAACAAAAACAAGTGACATAAGGTTTCTAGTTCTGAAACCCTTTTTACTTTCACTTGAGATTTCTCTCTCCCAAGTTACTTGTTCTTCCAATTGTTGGAATGTGCATGGGTGCTTAACTTGTTTTCTTGCTACCTTTCTCAAAGCTTACAAAGGGATGTCGATCATTCTTTGTGATCTATTATTTGGTTGGAGTTGTTGTATTTCCTCAATCCTGAGCCTCCACAAAGATTATCTTTGAGGCTTTCACATTATTTAAATGTGTCTTAGAACATCCACATTTGACTTCCTTACCACCATAATATCCTAAATGAACATGTTGTAGTCTAGAGTTCATTGCAATGGGGCTCTTCATGCCTTAACCATGATTTTGAAGACATTGGCGATCAAAACCCATCCTTTGCAAAACATTCAAGCCTATTTCTTTGGTATGAAATTCAAAACTACCAAAAGACTCACATGTTGACTGAAATTGAGCAAGGGGTGAAGTTGAAGTGCTTACCCTAAAATTCCCTCAATCATGGTATGGGCATCTTGAGTCAAAACAAGGATCCTTTC
This sequence comes from Larix kaempferi, assembly GCA_027924585.1. NCBI lineage: Eukaryota > Viridiplantae > Streptophyta > Pinopsida > Pinales > Pinaceae > Larix > Larix kaempferi. The sequence continues at coordinate 13,262,860 of BSBM01000101.1, read as the reverse complement.
CTTCTTAATATTTTCCACCTCCATTTAAAGACTCATCAATATAGCTTTCTTACAAGCCAATTATTACACTATATTTTACACAACCTAGACATTTTTCTCCTTAAGAAGCTTCACATGGCTTTACACAGTTTTATGCAACTCTTCATTCTTCTCGTCCAATTACTAGAAAGTCTTTTCTAGTTGTTCATTATCCTCGTAGATTTGTTTATTCATCTCCCATAGTTCCTAAACTATCACTCTCTTGTGATATTTTCCCATGGATGCCTTATTGCAAGTCCATAGATTCATATATATATTTCTATGATACCAATCAATCTACATCTTTTGGATGAGTTGAAATCTCCCAATGGCACTAATATCAAATTTCAGTTAAAACCAAATAATAGGTATCTTGAATATTATCAACCATATATTATTTCCTTAGTAAGCAATAATAAAACCGAAGACAAATGAAATCATACAACACCATACCATTATTTTTAAGGAGAACCCTTCTGCACAAGAAACTCCAATATGATATTCAATCTAATAGATTTCAACAAAATGTATATTGTCTTTTATTAGGATTACGAATCATGCAATCTAGGTGTTAATATTGCTCCTCTCCCCAATTCTTAAAGGGTGCTAGCTCAATGGAAGAGCATCTGCCTTACAAGTAGGAGTTTGGTCGTTCAATTCCTCCATGCCCTAATGATATTGCAATGTATTTCTAAAAAAATATTTGTTGTGATAATTTATATTAGTTTCTAAACGGGAAGCAAAATGTGGCGATAGTGTGGGAGTAAAAATGGATGATAAATTGGGCGCTAAAGTGGTAAAAAAACATTGTGCTAATGTTGACATCAATAGGGATGCAAAACTAGGCATTAAAAAGAGGCCCAACACTTGCCCCTAATGAGGAGCCAAACATGGCGTTGATATGGTATAAAAATAAGATGTTACTTTGGATGCAAAACATGGCACTACATAGGAATCAAAATATGGTGCAACAATAGAAGAAAAATTTGGCTCCATCTTGGTAGCAAAACACGATGCAAAAATTGGTGCAAAATTAGAAGCGAAAATTGGTGCATATTGGAAGTAAAACATGGTGCAAAATGTGATGGTAAAGTGGTAGCACATATGGATGCAAAATTGGATGCTAATTTGGAAGCAAATATGGCGCGAATGTATATGCAAACATAAATGCTAACACGATGCTTTTAAGGATGCAAATAGGGCACTTATGGGGACGCCATTTAGGAAGTAAACTATGATGATCTGTAGGAAGAAAAATAGGATGTTATTTAGGAAGCAAACCTCGACATCGTTTAGGAAGCGAAATTGGACGCTATTCTGGAAGCAAAAAAAGGGTGTTATTTTAGACATCAGAAAGGATGCTATCTAGGAAGCAAAAAAATACGTTATTTTAGACTTTTTAAATTTTTCCCATGACGCGTCCCATTTAGCATCTACTTTGACCACTCAATGAAAAAACAAATTACACTAAAAAGGGGCACTAAATGGGACGCTAATTCCAGGATTTGTTGTAGTGTTTGTATACAAAGTTGGCTCACTTGGAATTCTCGGTAATCCTTTGTTATTCAAATATTTATTGATTCCATTGTACCATACTCTAATTGCTTGTTTTAATCCACACAAAGATTTCTTTAACTTATAATGTTCATCTTTGTGACCCTCAATTTCATATCTTGGAGGTTGTTTCACAAAAATCTCTTCTTCCAAAAAATCCATTCAAAATAGTAGACTTAACATCCATTTGATGCACAATCCATTTATTCTGAGAAACAAGATAACACCATCATCATTGTATCAAGTCTGGATACTCATGCAAATGTTTCATTATAATCAATACCAGGTTGTTGACTAAACCCCTAGGATACAAGCCTTTCCTTGTATTTCTCAACTTTGCCATCAACATTGAACTTGGTTGTGTAAATCCATTTAACACCAATCCAATTTTTATTGTCAGGAAAATATACAAGATCCCCTAGTGTTATTTATTTCAATGGCATCAATTTCATCCTCCATATATTTTATCCAAACATCTTCTTTAAGAGCCTCATCAATTTGAATTAGAAGATAGAGCTACATTTTTGGAAGGGAAAATCAGTGGTTGTACGTGAGTAGAGAGGTTGGGAAAGCTAGGAACCTTAGCCATGATTTCTGTTGCTTGTAGGTGCTTGAAAGGTCACAAATCAAGGCTACAGGTGGTTCTATAACAGCCTTATCAGGTTGGAATTCTTCTATGTGTTGATGTATATGTAACTTCGGAATGTATTTCACATATATGTATATTGTATTCCTATAGAGATGTTATTATTCCTCTATACGGAAGTGTTGTCATTTATATTGTAAGTGTCGTAACTTATACTTGATGGGTTATTAGACCACCTTGTTGGGGTCGGCCTTGTATAATTCATGTGGGTCAAAGGGTTATTAGACCACCCTATTGGGGGTTGGCCCAGTCAGCATTATGTTATGTGGTTAAGTTCGAGCCTACATGAGTTAGGTAAAAAAGGCAAGTCAAGTCAAGTATAAATAAAGTGCGGGAGGCACTCTATTCGCTCACTCACTTCTCACTCATGCACTCAAGGAGGAGTGGCGCACTTATGGAGGAGGAGGATCTGCTGCTAGGTTATGTCTATCTCTCATGGTTGGTTGTATCATTGCTCTATCTATCTCTAAGGAAGTTATTGGGGTTTTTCACCTTTATGGTTTTCCCCAAGTAAATCTTTGTGTCTCTTGTGTGCTTGCATTATTCTCTCCATGATTTATATGCTGTAGATATGTTGTACATGTTGTTCTCTCAGTTAAGATCCTAGATCATATTGAAGTAAATTCTGAAAATTTAACACTATGCACACACTAGAAGCACCCAACAAGATGGATCACCCAAAAGAACCATGGATCGGTGAAGGGGGATTCCTAAGCTAGAAGGGTGTTTTTTGGCGCATGTATTGTGGAATCCAAGGCCGTGAGGGCTCAGTGAGACCCTTGTAGAGCTCTATATGAGCATTTGACTAAGCACAGAGAGCAGAATGGGTTGTGGGATGAGAGATACAAGCCTATAGGTGTTTCCTTTGCCTTGGTGGCCTCATAGCCCAGCTTGGGGGTGGCCTCAACAACAAAAAGAGTATATGTTGGACTGAGTGCCTATGGTTGGGTGGGAAAGCACTCTTACACAACTAGTTGCTTGGATCTACATTTCTTAAGATAAGTACTCTCATGTATTTGAAAATGAACTGTTTTATTTGATGGCTATAATGTTTATGCTGGTAATTGCATGCTAGATGTGTGTCGTTATATTTTTATTTCTGTTGTGCATGTAGATTAAGTTTCTGCACACATTGTTTATTATTGAAAATTGTATTATGCATTGGGGCCAATTATTAGAGCCCATGTTTTTCCAACGTCCCCTCCTGATGGTCGGATTGGGTGAGGCGGACGTTACATCAATAGGCTCAGGGTATCCCACAGTAACAAACGCGTAAAGATCTTGATAATGCAAAATTGTTCTCATTATAATAAACCATGTATCATAATTTCTCTCAATCAAAGTAGGAATATGTGGCTAAACTAAACTGCTACTTGCAATCATCTCAAATAAAATACAAGTCACTATAAACTAAAAACAAATGAAGAGAAAGAGATCAACCTGGATTTGATACCAGTGTAGAAAGGTAGGGGAGTGCAACACTCAGTAACAAAAACACATACAAATCACTGTAATTCCAAATTGTTACCTACAGAACGTAGTTTCGACAACCTACAGAAGTAACAACTAATAAAAACCTACAGGACTAAGTAACAACAAATCACTACAACACAATTTTTATCACCCTTGCAATCATAAATCTAGATTAATATTATGTTTCAGCAATCAAATGTTAGCAATAAAAATAGAGCGAGAGAGAATAAAACAAATAACAAGAAAACACAATTGAAACACAAGATTTACCCTGGAAAACCCCCTAGGGAAAAACCAACCATCAATAATAGATCTATTATTGGTCCTTGGCCAAACTAGGCCAAGGCCGTCAAGAGCATCTCTCCTTCTCACTTTTCCATCTTACAATGGAGGAATCCAACCCTATAAATAGGGGTCTTTACATGTAAATGCAACTAGCAAGAAACCACGAGCTACAAAAATCGTGTTCCCAAAACCACTTACATTCTTGCTCATTCCCAAGTCAAGGTTATCCCTAACAATCCCCCCTTTTAAATTGACTTGGGGAGCTGCTTCGGATCTAACCCCCCTAACTAGAGTACTCGAATCATCTAGGATAACCATTGCTTCTTTCAACTCTAATTTCTCTCGCCTCGACTTTCCCTTCGTGTGCTGCATTTCCATAAGCCTTTTGTACCTGCAAAAAATGCATCATTTGTGTCCATATAAAAATGAATCCATATATCGGGATAAATGGGTGCTCAACCGCTGTAGCTGCCAATTCTCTAGGAATCCTTTTCTCCTACGTGGTTCATCAATACATTAAACTCTTCCTTGAGCATAACCTGGTCAAACACTCTGAGATAAATCCATCTCACATTCCCCCCTTTAATCGAAGACTCATCCTCTCTGATTCCACATCAAGCTAGCATACAAGTACACCTGCTACCCTCATAGCTACCCAAGTGGTTCACTCTACAACTTGATGCCATAGCCTCTTCTACATAGAAGAGAGACACACCTACTCCAATACATGTAGGCCAAAAAACATAGGGAATTAATTCTTACTTGGAACCAAAAACATTGGGACATCGGATACAACCCATCATGCATCCCTTATAACACATGCTCAAAAATTTTACTTAAGTACAAAAACATTCAATATTTTTCTTTTTAAACTGCTTTAACCAATAAATGTTCTATTCATCACACCAATACCTTTCTGTGCCTTTAACCATGATTCATCCATCATCCTAACTTTTATTTGAATATTCAATTTCATAGCCATTTATATTCATGCCCCTTTGAATATGATTTCAATAAAATAAAAAAACATGAAGATAACCCATTTTTTTTATACATCACGTCAACTTTATCTTTTGATACAAAACTTTCCATACCTTTAAAAATGATTGATTTTGACACAAAAATGTTCCTCGACTTAAAAGAACATCTCATGCTGATAAACTTAAAGGTATTCCTCCTCGCGCTTTACTCATGGCTCTCTACATCAAATTCACATGATAGAGCCTCCGCCCTCTCATGAGGCGACGTGAATGGAATTTTCTGGTCTTCTTATCCTATTGACCTTAGTGGTTGCACTCTCCTTCTCAGCTCCAAACAACTTGACCGTAGCTTCAAGATTAATCTATATATATCAATAAAACAGTTGATCATCAAATGACAGGTCTACTACAGGAGAACGCAGATCACAATTCTTCCTTCACGCTCTTTAATCCATGCCAATCAGTTTCCTTCTACATCACCCAGCAATATCTATGGGACACACAGCTTGGCTTCTTCACGTTAATCGATATAGAAGCCATGGTTTCATGGGAAGTCTTTTCAGTCCATATTATTTACAAGTCACCACAGATCTGCAATCAAGTATGGAGCACACAATAGATCTTCCACCAGATCCATAGCTCTTACAACAAACATGGAATCATATCTCAATATCCATACACCCAATATGGGGTTAGTGTAATGTCCCCATTTTGACCCCCTTTGTATTAAATCGTAAATGATGTAAATATTGTAATTTAATCATGGTGAGGAGCTCAAGGCCAAGGCCCCACCATTGATTTAGCGTTTCATGTATTGGCAATTAAAAAAATAGATGCCTATGGTTCTTGTGCTAGATAGGCACAATGTAAATGAGACATCATGTAAATACGAATTTTAATGAAAAAACTCACAACTGGCTATGCTATGCAACAAAGAGATGGGGGTATGATTCTACAAGGAATAGGGAGGAAAATTATTCAAACCCTTGAGCCAATGGAGTTGATCCATGTGTCAATGAGAAAACCATAAACCGCCAACTACCCATTTTGGGTTATGGACCCAATCATTTAATTCTTCCAAGAGTTGGTTGAGGCAGTTAATGCCTTGGGAATGAAGAGGTATGGCAGCCAATTTCGTGCATGGGCAAGCCATCAACCTGGAAAATCATGTTTTGTCTCCTTGGGAAAGAAAACACCCACGAAATGGTGCCCAATTCCATTCTGAACCCACAGTCTCCCCCTCTCACGCAGTCTAAACGACTGGGCCTTTTCCCATCACGTTTTTCACCATTTCTCCTGCATTTTCCATGCCTGGGAGCTCGTTTTTGCATTGGACAGCAGCTGGGAGAGAAGGGCCACAATTTGGCACTATTATGGAGGTCGTTTTTGCCCCAGAATATCTATGGACGTTTTTCTAAAAACAGATTTGGCTTCCCAGGGTTGTTCCCCAACTTTTAGTTTCATTTTTGGGTTTCCCACATTTTTCTGAAGCTTAGGGAATCACTTTCATGCTTGTCCCTGTACAAACGTTTTTCCTCATGCCCAACCATTGTGGTTTTGCTGTTATGTGCATCCCTGTTTTGGTTTGAATATGTGAGCAAGAAACTTGGAGTGGTAGTGGACAGATTTGGCTTGATAAACCTAGTGAAGGGAGTAACCTCTCAAGAAGATCAAGAGGGCTTTGGCTACTTTTCTATGCACGCCCTGAGAGCACTAGAAAGGAAGGTATGGCTTGAGGGATTGTGTGGCAGTGAAGAGAATACTTCCCTGTGTTGGGTGTGTAGGCATTGTGAGTGCCAAGCTGAATAGATCTGGGAGGGGTATCCATAGCTCTGTGGTTGAGCTCACTAGCTTAGCAATTCTTCCTTTCCATTTCCTAGCAGCCTGATAAACCCAATTGTAGATTGGCTTGGCTCATCCTGGTGTATGCTTGGCTATGTGTGAGTCTGTTGTTCCCTGGTTCCTTGTAGAAATCATGCCCAGCTCGGCGGTGGCAGTTGTATCAAGAGGTTGATAAGCACAACTGGCCTATGGTTGGGAGGAACGTTGCAGATGCATAGCTGGTTGCTTGGGACTACTTGTTAAGATAAGTATTCTCTTGTGTTAACTTTGCAAATATTTATTTGATGAATAGTTGAATGAATGATGGATGTGTTAATGAAATTAATTCCGTTGTGTTTTCTTATACTTATACACTTCCATATGTCTTTCTATATCATGTGAATGATCATTATAAATCTCATAAGGCTAGACGCTCGGTTTTAGCATCACGATCCTCTCTATCATGCTGGTATGATATGAGGGCACATTACAGTTAGTAACCTTTGACCTTGAATCATTGTTGGCTGCCCAATTGGATGCTCACAACACCAATTTTTTTCATCAACATAGATCTGCACTCCATGCTCCACAGATTTCACAACAGGTTACTGCTCTCATGCTCTTCAACACAATATAGCAACAAAGAACCCATGGCTCCAAAATCAAGGGAAAAGCACACCGCCTAGTCAAGAGGATTGAACTGCGCAGTGAGCGACAGTATTCTTTTTCTTTGCTCTCGACTGGGCCGAACACAAGCTTCTCAAAATATCATAGTAGCAAGATTCGAGTACGGATTCGAATACGATTCAGAAACGATACAAAAAAAATACATAAGGAAAAAATCAAGTACGATAATGTAGACATCTAATAAATACAAGAAACATACAATGTTAATTTAAAATAAAATAAAATTATACATAAATCATTCCAAATTTTAACATATTATTCATTATTCATTGAAAACAACTTGAAACACATCTCAAATTCAAATTCGATACATAGCATACCATATAATATAACAATGTTTATGATGTCATCATATCCATTCCTTCACCAATCCTAAGAGCATTATTAAATAAATAGTAAATCATAAAAATAAAATTTAAAATAACAACTACATAACACTTACAAAATGACTTGAAAATCTACACAAATCTATTTTTACACAAAATGACTAAAGAAAAATGAGAACAAAGGAACTACTAAATACTAAAAAGTAAAACATAAAAGTAAAAATTAAAATAACAATTACATATAAAATAAAACTTCAATAAAAAACTACACATGTACAAGTAAGTTAGTATTAGTAAGTAGATGATATAAAAGCAGTGCATCCAGTGTGTACATACTTTTTGTTGAAGTTTAAAATTAACTTTTAACTTTTAACTCTTGCACACACAAGTGGCACCTCACTGTTCAAACTTGAACTTAGCCCAGGATTTTGATTTTCTAGCTCATGCCTGTCATTGTTGAGTGGACATGATTTGGAGTTTCTTATTCAATAAATAAATGGTTGACTGTACCGAATCATTTCGAATGTTCAACCTATTTTGAACTTGGTTCGAATTTCCGTACAACAACTGCCAATACGGTCGTATTTTGCTACTATGCAAAAAATAAGCGCAGCAATTAACTACCTAGAGAGTAATTGCCCATTTCAACTTTTTACAGTGAAGATTAACTTTGCACAAATTAACTTCGCATACTTCTTTAACTTCTCATAACCCAATCTTAAATAAGCTTTATCTTAAAACATTTCTTGTTAGGACATAAGACCCAAGACATTTATGCCAAATTACTCTTTGTTAAAATAGAAATTTCACCACGCTGAACTATTTGGAAATCTTGATTTCTTTTACAGATCATAAATGTAAACAACATTCAGGTAATATGAAGAAGATGTGAGGCATGCAACAAACAACATTTAACTATATAAAACTATAGACTTATATATTACTACATTGAAACAAACAACTTTGTCGCATTACAGAGAGATGAGATTTTATTTCAATCTTTCACAATTTCAACACCAATTTCTTATTCTCATTTCTTTCACACATCTTTGCCTATTACTCTGTGAGTGATTTTCATTTATACAAAAACTTGGTTTATCTTCACTTAGAAGTTACAAAGATACATTAAAGACTGTAATTAATTTCTACCTAAGAAATTTGACTTGTAGAATACAAACACAGCTGAATAAATAATAGGAAGAGTGCACGAAGCCTTCTGACAGGCTGGCTGACTATCTGACATTTCTGCGGTTATGTGGATGGAAAAATGAATGACAGAGCCAGTGCAAACTAGATATGCGATTAGCTCTTAATTCTATTTTTCCAACACAAAATATCTACAAATCTAGCCAGATCTACACTTGAACAGGTGGATCTACATTTTCTCCTTGCAGATCCAATTGTCCAAGCAATAGATCTGCCATCTTCCATCATGCATGTGAAGGTAGTCTCATTTACACACGATTGGATCTAATACCATGTTTGCAATAAAAACAATGTGAGAGAGAATAAAAAAAATAACAAGCAAACACAATAGAAACACAAGATTTACCTTGGAAAACCCCATAGGGAAAAACCAACAATCAATAATAGATCTATTATTGGTCCCTAGACAAAGTAGGCCAAGCTCTCCAAGAGAATCTCTCGTGCTAATTTTGGCATCTTTCAATAGAGAAATCCAACCCTATAAATATGGTTATTTACATGCAAATACAACTAGCAAGAAACAGCGAGATACCAAAACCGTGTGTTGGAAACCACTTACATCCTTGCTCATTCCCGAGTCAAGGTTAACCTTACCATCAAATTGATTTAACACTTTCACAAAAAACACACAAACTAAAAAAGTTTAATATACTATAGTAAGAAATCACAACCAAACATTTGACAATGAATTTCCAAAAAAAAAAGAGCATCACAATATTGAGTCAAAACTATGTTTTCAACTTCAACTCATTCTATTCTCTAATGCATCTTCAAAACCATATATATATATATATATATATATATATATATATATATATATATATATATATATATATATATATCAACTTTAACTCATTCTATTCTCTAATGCATCTATATATATATAGTGAGATTGGCTGGTCAATTAATTTTGACTCTTAGCTTTGCCTCTTAAAAATTTGTCATTTAGAATTTTTATAGATACTCTACTCCTTTGAAATTTGGCAAACCTTCACAATTTTGGTGGCCAAAAAGTTATGGGGAAATTAATTAATTTCCTACAAATTTGAAAAATATTGTGATAAATGACTTCCCTTAAAGTTTTAAAATGGATACAACCCCTGACTGATGATTCCACCAAGAGGAGCAAGGTGCTCTACAACCCAATATGGGGAGATGTTGTCACGTAAGTAATGTCACACTACATTACCAAAAATAAAAGGTAAAAAATTCATGTTAGTGTATAAAATAAAAATAAATAAAACTTAAACTCCAATTGGAGGGAGGTGCTCTACAATCAATCGAGTATGGGGAGATTTTGTAACTTACTTAAGGTAACACTACATTACCAAAAATAAAAAGTAATTAAAAAAATGAATGTCGGTTAATAAAATAAAAAATTATGAAAAGTAATTTAAAAATCCATGTCGACCTATAAAATAAAAAAATTCTATCAACTAAAAGAATGATCAAATTTCTTAAATTTACAATTAAAAGAATAGATTACAGCTCAATAAATTGAAACCCTTTCGGTGATTCCATGAAGATGAGTAACTTTTTTAGGCCAAGTATGACCGTGAAAAACAGAAATTTTACCCATGTATTAAATTGAATCCCTCGAAACTCATACTTGCCACATGAATTTTGACATGCAGTTGAAAAACGAAATATAGAGAATTATGTTGGCTTTCCAATGATATGTTTATCGAAATATACCAATGTCATATCTCATGTCGAATTTTCATTTAATGAAACGTGTGTACTTAAAAATTTGAAGAGCAATTAACAAGTAGTTTGTGTGCGTGCACAATAATTTAATGTTAAAGTAAAAATTTTAAAAAATGAAATATGTGAACATGATCTAGACAGAACGCACCAGGGCTTACATAGTTTTCTTTAATTTTTCTCGAAAAAATATATTTTTATTATTTTTCGAAAATGACCAATGAATATTTAAGTCGCATTTTGCACACGTGTGTGCGTGCATGAAATATTTTGATTTTTTACATAATTTGCAAAACTAAAAATACAATTTTAAATAGGATGCGTTTATCTAGGGCTTGTGTATTTTTTCAAATTTTTTGGATGTGTATTTTGAATTTTCTGGATTTATCTTTGAGCTTAATCGAAGTTGTCAACAGGGTTTTTTAGGGCAAGTTTTAGTAGAAATTTAAAAACAAAAGACATATGAAGATAAAAATTCATAAATTTTATATATCTGGATAGAGGATTCGTTGACGAATCCAATGGAATCAAGTCCACTCATTAATGAGCATTTAATGACATGGTTTAACTCTGTGGAAGGCAAACAAAACTTTCATTCTGTAGTGAAAAGGGCTCTCGGCCTTTTTTTTAAGCCCTCGATCGAGCTAAATACCTCGATCAAGGGTTTAACAACACCTCGATCGAGGGTTTGACAAGACCTCAATCGAGGTATTTTAAAACCCTCGATCGAGGGCCTAAAATGAGCCTTTTTATGTTTTTCAAAAGCTAGATCGAGGTTTTGCAAGCTTTTCAAAAGCTCGATCGAGGGTTTAAAAAGCTAGATCGAGCTCTTGTTTCAACCCTCAATCGAGGTCTTTTAAAACCCTCGATTGAGGTATTTTAAAACCCTCGATCGATCTTTTAAAAACCTCGATCGAGATTTTAATACCTTGATTAAGGGCTTGAAAATACCTCGATCGAGGGTTCGAAAAATAATTTTTTTAGCTTCCATCCGCCAAAAATGGTGAACCACCTTCGTGGAATCACCCCTCTAGATGTGCTTAATTGAATACCTTCCTCTCCTCCATCCGTACCTAAATTGATTGTGGCTTCGAGGTAGTAACTTATTCTGGTCTGGAGGGTTGCACCCTCCATAACTTGCTTTGGACCCGGAGGGGCAAGTTTGTTAGGGAATAAACCCACGCCTTCGGAACATGCGTGGCCCCTTGTGTGGGGTTTATGGTTTTTTTTAATATTTTATAAATTTATTATTATTTTATATTTTAAAAATTTTACAATATAAATATTTGAACAGGAAACTCTGATAATGGAAGAAAATAAATATATATATATGAGGCCACACACTTGACTTCAATGGTTATAAATAACCTCTTGTCAATTTCAAGATCAATACCTTGGAACATGCGTGGCCCGTTGGGGTTTATTGTTTTTTTCTAATATTTTATAAATTTATCTTCTTCTTTTTTAAATTATTATTATTATTTTATATTTTAAAACTTTCATAATATAAATATTTGAAGAAGGAAAATCTTATATTGGAAATATATATATATATATATGAGGCCACACTTGACTTCAAGCGTTATAAATAACGTCTTGTCAATTTTAAGATCAATACCTTCTTTGTGTTAGATTGGTTATATCTCTGTAATTTAAGTGGTTTCAATGAAGAAATGCCCGATGTGGATGAGCTCTTATTCGAGAGTAGACTGCTTACAACAGGGTAGCGGCTGCAACATCCGCCTATCTCTAAGGATGAGCTCCTTCGAGCATTAGAAACTATGGAGACATATTTAATTTTGGTGAAACAAAGTGCTCTTGAATCTACTCTCCTTGCAGTGTGTCCATGTTTGTATTCACTTGTAAATCCAGAGCTTACAAGGCACTGGGACAAAGTTGTGACGTTGTTGGTTATCAATTGCCTCTGTGAAATCATCAGAATAGTAACACCCAAAGAACCATATGGTGACGATTTTATGAAAGAAGTATTAGAGCTCATTGTGGGAAGTTTTCAAGAGTTGGGGGAGATGAACAGTCCATCCTTTCCAAGAAGGTTAGCCATTCTCAAAACTTTTTCAAATATCAAGGCGAACGCAATCATGGTGGACCTTGGAATGGACGACCTTCTACTTGACATGTTTAAACAATTTTTTTTTTGTTGTTTCTTATAATACTTATTCTGAACCTGTGTATCATTACATGGAAATGATAATGTGTCGTGTTTTGAATGAAAATGTTGATATCCCGAAGGAAGACCTATTGTCCGTTTCACGCATCAACTTAAGAAGAGAAATGAAGGATTTATCACTGGTTTCCCATTCTTTATCATTGAAAGTTGTTACATCTTATGCTGAAAAGTTGAGATCAAAATTAGTACCCCTTCCTGAGCCTACATTTATTTGCAATTGTATCCATGGGTACCATGAGATTGTTTATGATATTGTCAGACTTGGAAGTAAAGAGATTAATGCGAATCATTATACAACTTATTGTCAAGAGGTTATATTGCTAACACAAAGTTGTGATCCATTACCAACTACATCATCAGAGGATAATTCAAACTCTCAATTTGCAATCTCCATATGTTACAACATAATTTTCCACCTTGTGAGCATCAGCACCCTTTGGCCTGCAGGATCCATTTCACTGACTCAGATCCACTTTATATCCTTCAGACACACTATTTCCCTATTTTTTTTCCTTGTACACTAGCTGTATCACTTCAATGGGCGTACCCACGAGCTGCACCACTATAGCTCGCGGGTAGCATGTAAAATGGTAAAAATCACTAGTAAATAACTTTTTACTCCCAAAAAGCGGTCTTAGGGTGACCTTTGGCCCTCCATTTTCCGTGAAACGCCTCGATGTGTCCTTTCACTTACCTTTGGAAGGACTATATATTGAGCACATATGGCATATGGAAGGGAGGAGAAAGAGAGAGCAAGATAACTCTAGTGGATTTTTGCCACATCTTGAGTCTACACTCATTGATCCTTGTTGTTGTGAACCTCTTATGTTCACCTTCCAAACTCCTATCATAGTTTGAGTTTTCCATTGCATGGTGGAGTGAAGTGGTGGAGGAACAAGTGGAGAGACCTAGTTCTCAGGTCATATTGGTTGCCGGCAAGAGGTCGTATCACATTGTAATTCTTGTTATGTATTAATAGAAATACTCATGTTCTCGTCCATTAATGTTGTGAATGTTGTTTATATTACATTGGGTTGCATTTACTTATGATATCATGGACCATTGCTATTGTTGATGTTAATGTCGTTTATATATTATATGCACTTGTTGTATATTGGCTGTCAAAACTAATTTGTAGGTTCAAGTGCATGAGTTGAAAGCTCCAACGGGGATCTACATCAAATGTTTGGATCGAGGTTGGTTATATTCTTCATTATCTCAGCATTGTCATTTATATAGCATAGAATTGAGAATTGAGTTAATTTCGTGTAGTCAACTGTCTGTTGTGGTCTACCCCAAGGCATATGAAGTTTTCTCCATAATAGAAATGGCGACTTCGCTGGGGAGAACATCCATTTTTGCAGATTGTTAGGCTTTAGTCCTTATTTAGAGTTGTTGTGTGTCGAGTCTGTGTGCCATTCATTGGCTGTTAGGATACACTATAGAAAACACCTTTTTTCGGAGCCATTGGACTATTTTTCTGCTTATTTGCTTTTTCCTGTACGCGGGTGAGCCTTGTTTTGCCCGCGTCTACCCGCTTCTGTCTGCACTGTAGCCTGCGGGTACCCACAGTTATTCCTTCAACAGTAGCATACAACTCTGGGGGTGATTGGTTTGTGTGCTTTGGTTGTTGTTGGGTTGGTTTTCAGTGTTCCTGAGTCTTCTTTGGCCTTGTTCCTGACTGTTCCAAGCCTTGTTCATGACCAGAACTCCTCTTTTCTCTTGGTTTTGAGCCTTGTTGGTTGTTACCCATTTTTTATTTTTTAGCTCATTACCTTGGCTAAGTCTTACTGTTTCGGATCTGCTAGGTTGTTTGAGTGATCTCTGCTGCATTTCTGTAACTGAATAGTGAGATTTTGCTTGCATTTTTCATTTCATTATATTGAAAAATACAAAAACATAGTTTTTCATTTTCCTTTTGCTTATAAGTGAAAATACAAAAAAAAAATACTTTTGTGTACTGCATTTTGCATCTGAGTGCTTGTGTTTTAATTTAGGTTCTGCTTGTGCATTGAAAATATAAAAGAGTTGCATTTTTATTTCGAAACCATTGGATTGATTTTCATTCTAGTGCCATTGTTTTTATTGGACAGATGAGTCTAGAGTTTGATGATTTTGCATACTATTGAGTCATATACATCACTAGTTTCATGACCATATCCTTTGAGTAACCACAGCCATTAAAATTAATGCTTAATCTTAAAATTGATTAGAACGATTTTATTTATAGGGTACACCAACTATCATAGGTTTAGAGTCTTGGAATTGATCATTGTGAGTAAACAATCCAAAACTTCTAGACGAAATATTATGTGTTTGACCAGGGAGTGGTGAATTCCATGGTATACATCGGTGTTCTCAAGAATCTCTACTCAGACTAGAGTTAAGCATGAGGTCACTGGAGGTTGGTTGCGGAGATAGCCCTCCAATACCGACTAAACGTGGGAGATATTTCCAGGGTTTGTTCGTATATGTGAACTCTTGGGGGATTTAACCCTCTTGAGTTTCGGGCTTACCTACCCTCCCCATACAACAAATCCCACCTGCGACTGTCCCCATCAGCATTGGTTATACTGCGGTGACCATAGTTTCCTTACCTAGGTATCGCATAGGGTACTTGCAATGGTTATACTATTTGTGTCATGAGTCAGATAGGGGTTGGACAACACAGTTGTTTGTTGGTGAGGGTTACGGCCCTTTGCACACAGCGAAGCCTGGGAACCTTTATAACTAAGTATGTTACCTCTGGCTATAGTTTGGGAGTCTCAAGCCTCTCTTAGGAGAGACATACTGGCTCTAGTGTCGGGAGCTCATTTAGCCACTTTGTTTGTCTGCTCTTGGTTGTAGTTTCTCTAGGTGTGTGCTCTTGATTTTCTATTTTTGATCGATAGTTTGGCCGTTAGGGGATATTTTGATTTTATAGTCTCTCCAGAGATATCGTGGCGCCGGTTCTTGCTCTCCACCGATCTCTTTTAATTTTTTAGCATTAATTCAATATACTCTAGGATATTTACTGAGAGAACAACATGTATAGCATATCAAGCATATCAATCACAACAATTAATCACATGAGACAATAGACACATAGAGTTTCACTAGGGAAAACCATAAAGGTGAAAAGACCCACAACTTCCTCAGAGATAGAAAGAGCAATGATACAACCCAAGTACAAGAGATAGTCCTCCTAGCAGCTACTCCTCCTTCCTCACTTGCGCGCCACTTTCCAATGAGTGTAGAAGTGAATAATGAAGTGATCAAATAGAGTGCCTCCCACTATCACATACCCCAATTTTGTAAAAATTATGTAATTGTTTTATTATATTCTTGAGACATTATGTTAAATTTAATGCTAAGTAGGAATTGATGACTCAACAGAGTCACTAGAAATGGAATGTAATTCAGAATATTTTATTATTAATAAATAAATTATGGAGACAACAGCATGGGAGAGCTGTTAAAAAGAGGTTACTGGTCAAACTGGTGGATGGAACTAGGTGGAAAGGAAAATGACAAGTGGCAGCATCCTCAAACACTTCATAAGTTGCAGGTGGCAACTTCCCTATATTTGGGGTCATGATTCCCCAAGGAAGTGGAATCAGAGGAGGTGGCTCATTAATGACAGTTAACCCAACAAAGACCTAGGAAATCTTTTAAATACTACTCAATGAACTGAGCTAGGGGTTCGAATTGTTCTGGAGGGAGAATACATTCAGGTGAATGTTATTCAGGAGTCCCATTGAGGAAGAGGGAAATATACAGTAAGGAAGTTGTTTGAGAGGAATGCTGCAGTAACTTGGTTTCATTATAGTTGTTTGGGCTGAGTGAATTATTTTTGCTGCACCTAGTTCTAGCCAGGGAGACCAGAGCAAGCTCGGGGGTCCTGAGAAGTGTTGTCTGGGCACTCTCCAGGAGTTGGTAGGGAGGAACAGCCTCCCATTGCTCTTGTTGTCCACAGCTTAAACATGTTTGGCAATTTATTTCTTTATTTTTATTAAGTATAAATGAATGTATGTGGTGTGTACTATCTACATGTCTGAATGGTATTTAGTTTAGTAAAAGTTAGTATCTCTGAATATCAGTAGTAGATTTGATAAGAGTTACTGTATTTCTAGCATCCCTCGAAATCATTATTACATTACTGATAAGGTATTTTTAATGCATGCTATATAATAGTAATATTGTAAGCAATAGTTTATTTTTTTGTAATTTTTAAACCTAGTTTAATTATAATAGTTAAATAGATAAGTAGGGTTTAAGTCTACAGTAATTACTCTCTGTGAGTTACAAAGTCGATTAAACAATCATAGGAATGGAAATAAAAATATAAACAGTTAAATTACAGTGTTATTATCATTATAGATAACATTAGAGTTGTGGCTATATTTAGAATAGCTATACCAAGGAAACAAACCCTAGTCAAAGTTAACCTATCATAACCTATTAATTAAGACAATACACAAACCCTAAATTACAAATTTAACCAGTCGTTTCATAGCAACTAAACCATTGTGCAGAAACCATAACAGAAAATCATCACAAGGAATTATCCACAGTTTAAATAACCTAACAATTTATTTAAACAGTACGGTTAGCAGTTTGGTATCTAGCTCCATATCGAGCTTAAACATTATTGTAGTATCTTTCACTTAAACTCTCATTTATCGACAGAGTCGTAAACCTAGTTATTGTTTTAAATACAGAGGAAATAGCAGAACAGTAAATTAGCTCATTTATCGAGCTCAACAGGATAGAATTATCATTTTTCTTTTACTCTTAAATAAAAACAGAGTCGAAATCGAAATGACAGAAAGAACAACTAAACCACATCACAACTGTAAGATTCAGTTTAAACCCTATCATTACAGACTGCAAGTAAAAATTTAATACTAAGAATTAAGACCATGTTTTCACCTACGGCCGCATCCTAAATTCATAATATAAACAATTATCAAAACATAGAAATTACAAATGCACGCGTTAAACACCAGTTCCAATAAACAGGAGAAGCTTTTAATAAGCTATATTATCAAAACCTGGGGTGGAAACTCTGAATATTTCAAGAGTTTGGTAACAAAATAAATTTGTCAAAGCACAATTACACAAGAGAAACATATTTTAAAGTCTTATTACAAAACCGTGTTAAAAACCCTATACGAGTTAAGAAGCACAGTAATAAACAACATAACGAGGCCATAACCTCAGACAGGCTCACGGCCTTGGTTTACATACATTAACCTTCTGCAGTTAAAGGTCTTAATAGAGCCGAAGAATCAGAGACGCAAACCCTTGACCTCCCAAACAAACCAACAAGAAGTACAAACAACTTCATTATTGACCGAAGCCATAACCTACTACCCAGCATAGAGGAGATCTTTCAAAGAACTCGCTACATCGAACAATGAAAAACTAAACCGAGTTGAGGGACCCCGAAGTCACCTCACATCAACCAAAACCCTGACCACCCTAACAACCAGCAAGGAGGAACAAGCCATGGTGGAACCAGGCTTACCCAGTAAGAGCCAAGCGCCGAGGGTTATATCTTTTATACCTTCAAGAGTAGCCAGCACCTGCATTTGACAAAATCGAGTCAGTTACAATTTTATTCTAAAAAAAACAAAACAATTTTCTTTTAACTAGAAACGAAGGAGAAATGTAATAGCTTACCAATGTTCGAAGGAGGCTGCAAACACAGTAAAATGGCCTGATAACCACGAGTACAGTAAGTGTAAAACCCCCACCATTGCCACCGAATGAACAAGCTGACAGAAATGAAGGGTTTTATCCATGAAGGAATCTTTTACAGAATCAAACCGAGAGATGTAAACACGCCATGACAGGGTCGGAATGGTACCAAGAGTAAACCCTAGGTAACTAATAAACTTATAGATTGCCAACAGCAAGGTGTAAAGGCTCCTGAGGGATACGTTGGACAAGCACAAAGGATTGTAGCAGCATGGGAGCTGTTACCAACAACGTATCACCGAAACTCAGACCCGGAACTTTCATAGAGCGGCCAAGCCCGAAGGCAAAGGAGAAATGACAATGTAGGGTTTAGTCAACTTTAAGTATCACAAATGCGTGGCCCTGGAGAAGCCACGTAACGGTTTAATATTTTGCATGCAGTGGGTCGACGATCCAATGTTCCATGATGAGTTTCCACTTGTTTGCGTTTCAGTTAAAAATCATAGCGTGGGTGTACAAAATTCAAAGGATAATCATAGTATGGATATTCTAATATGGTCGAGACACCATAATTTTAAACCCACCATATAATTCATGTTAAACCAATGCCTTCAAAGCTTGCCTAGTGAACAATAATACCTTACCCTACAAACAATAAGAATTATGCATTGTCAATAATGTCAAAATTACGATGAAGATTCTCATCATTGCTTGATGAATAAAAAGAATCATAGCATGGGTAATAGAATTATTGCTTGGTTATTCATAAAGGTTGAAATAACATAGTTCACATGTCATTCTTTAATAATCAACACATTAGGATAATACTTTTAAATCTTGTTAAATCTTGCATTATATCGATTAAACCTTGACTTATTAATTCATGCAATATGAACATTGTTCAAAACTCAGTCATGAAGTATTCTAGACATAGAGGAGGTGATTTGCATTATGAAAATTATATTGGTAAGGATGTAATGTAAGTTATAAATGGTTTAGAACAATAGATCACTATTTTTGCCTTACCCTAGTCTAATGAGAAAAGACAAAGGGTACATCATTCCTTAAATCTACAAGATAATGGAATGAAGTTAAGTATGGTGATTTACTATTCTAGTTTCATTTGAGATAGCTTTGCACAGATGGCATAGGACGTGCCATTCCTTCTTTAGGTGACATTAACCTGAAGATTAAAGTCACGTAACTCGAAATTTCGGATTAGGGCTACTTTAGTCCTTTCCATTTGTTGCTACAATTTAATAACAAACTATTAATAGACTCAGATTCCTCGTATGGATATCTAGACTTCGTTACTCTTCATGATCAAGAAGTGCAAAGAACATATACGTAAAATGTATGTTAGATAGAGT
Source organism: Larix kaempferi (assembly GCA_027924585.1). Classification (NCBI taxonomy): domain Eukaryota; kingdom Viridiplantae; phylum Streptophyta; class Pinopsida; order Pinales; family Pinaceae; genus Larix; species Larix kaempferi. The sequence continues at coordinate 13,242,920 of BSBM01000101.1, read as the reverse complement.
TATGCGAAGTATTATAACCATTCCTGTTGAGAGTATAGTCTGGAAAATCATAATTAAATTCAATCGTAATGATTTAGGACTAAGACTAAAGATGATATAGATTTCATCAACCGTCGATCTTACAAATAGAGAAGTTCTGATCATTGTATACTCTGACATGTTAAAAGGATACATGTAACTGATAGAATAGCAAATGCTAGAAACAAGCTAAATATATATACGGATAATTCCGGATCCTGCATAATGGAAATTGTGAATCAAAAATATATTCTAACATCAAAGTTAGCTTGATACAATAATCATGAATGAGTAAAAACTGATCTGAGTATGGTAACCCCGTTGTAATCCACAGTGCTAGTTATGAGGTATAATTATGATACAATAATATCATCAAAGGACAAATACTTCATAGAGTTATTTAATTCTTTTGTTCTCAAGAAAACATAGCTGTCATAATCTCTAAGTAGTTTCTAATTCTATAACAGTAAGATCTTGAGGAGATCATAGGATGAATTGTTAAATTTTCTGAATTTACTTCAATCTGATCTAGGATCTTAACTGAGAGAACAACATGTACAGCATATCTACAACATATCAATCATGGAGACAATAATGCAAGCACACAAGAGACACAAAGATTTACTTGGGGAAAACCATAAAGGTGAAAAACCCCAATAACTTCCTCAGAGATAGATAGAGCAATGATACAACCAACCAATAGAGATAGCCATAACCTAGCAGCAATCCTCCTCCTCCATAAGTGCGCCTCTCCTCCTTGAGAGCATGTGTGAGAAGTGAGTGAGTAAATAGAGTGCCTCCCGCACTCTATTTATACTTGACTTGACTTGCCTTTTTACCTAACTCATGTAGGCTCGAACTTAACCACATAACATAATGCTGAGTGGGCCAACCCCCAATAGGGTGGTCTAATAACCCTTTGAACCACATGGCCGACCCCCAATAGGGTGGTCTAATAACCCTTTGACCCACATGACTTATACAGGGCCGACCCCAAACAAGGTGGTCTAATAACCCATCAAGTATAAGTTACGACACTTACAATATAAATGACGACACTTCCTTATAGAGGAATAATACCATCTCTATAGGAATATAATATACATATATGTGAAATACATTCCGAAGTTACATATACATCAACACTCCCTCTTAACTAGGAAGGTATTTCTCAGCACAGTTCTTCTAGCACAAGTCATCTTCTCTGGATCATCATCACTGGATAATCGTCATCGAGTCATCATCATCATCGCCACTGCTGCTGCTATCTCAATCAATCTCTGAATCTACTCGTCATAGGAAGTTCTACAGAGCCAGTCCTTTTTCATACTGGATGTAGGCCCACCACCTGCAGGTCTTCGTCATCACTGGCCATACTATGGAATCCTCAGGACTTATTACGTGCGTCACAAAACCTCGAAAGAGCATCCCAGGATGTTACGGGTACACAACTCCGACCTGTAGGATCTCCCAGGGCGCTATTACATGTGACCCCACCACAAAACCTCGAAAGAGCATCTCAGGATGTTACGGGTACACAACTCCGACCTGAAATCTCCCAGGGCACAAATTACATGTGGTCCACCACAAAACCTCGCAAGAGCATCTCAGGATGTTACGGGTACACAACTCCGACCTGAAATCTCCCAGGGCGCTATTACATGTGGTCATGGCAAAACCTCGAAAGAGCATCTCAGGATGTTACGGGTACACAACTCCGACCTGAAATCTCCCAGGGCCCAAATTACATGCCATAGGACAAAACCTTGCAAGAGCATCTCAGGATGTTATGGGTACACAACTCTGACCTGAGATCTCCCAGGGCACAAATTACATGTCCTCCCAGAGCAATGTCTCGAAAGAGCATCCCAGGCTGTTACGGGTACACAACTTCGACCTATAGGATCTCCCAGACATGCTCATCTACACAACCTGATCCACGGCCACAGAGTATCAACCTGATACTCACCATACATCATCCTGATGTACTCATGATCGTCCTGATCATCATCACTGCAACGTCCTGCTGCATGTCATCTGGAGCAACATCCTGAAGCTCACCATCCATGATCATCCTGATCATCATCACTGCAACGTCCTGCTGCATGTCATCTGGAGCAACATCCTGAAGCTCATCATCCATGATCATCCTGATCATCACTGCAACATCCTGCTGCATGATCCACCTGATCATCAATGCATCCACCTGATACATACCAAGTATCTACCTGATACATATCATCATACATGATCCTCCTGGTCATACAATGTATCCACCTGATACATGATACATATCACCATACATTGTATCCATCAGTATGCATGATCTACCTGATCATACAAAGATACATAATCCACACAATGTATCCATCAGCATCCATGATCTACCTGATCATACAAAGATACATGATCCACACAATGTATCCATCATCATCCATGATCTACCTGATCATACAAAGATACATGATCCACACAATGTATCCAACAGCATCCAACATGATGCGTTCATACAAAATACATACACATGATCCAACCGATCATATCCAGCATCCAACATGATGCGTACATACATAAATGATCCAACTGATCATATCCAGGCAGAAACCAGAACATCATCCTGATGCTCATCATCCAGCGCTTACATCCACAGCCATGTGAAGGATCCTCCTTCCCACATGCTTAAAATGGCTTCAGCAAATGTGTCCATCACTTCTTCCTCGAAGTTTCCTCGATCTGAAGAACGCCAAGCCTCTCTCTGAAGTGCTCGAACTTTACCCTGGCTAGTGGCTTCGTCAGCACATCTGCAATCTGCTCGTCCGTCGCAACATACAGGAGCTTCACAGCTCCTCTCTATACCATATTCCTGATATAGTGATATTTGATCTCTATGTGTTTCGACCTGTCATGAAACACTGGATTCTCGGACAGCTTCACACAACTCTGGTTATCACAGAAGATACCAGTAGCTTCCAATGGAGATCAAATAACTCAGACAGTAGCTTCCGTAGCCATACTGCCTCACAACTAGCTGAACAGGCTGCAACATACTCTGCCTCAGCTGTACTCAGTGCTACGCAGGACTGCTTCCTGCTAAACCAAGAGATCACACCTGATCCCATACTGAAGCAACACCCAGATGTGCTCTTCCTATCTGCAGCACTGCCAGCCCAATCTGAATCAACATAACCCTACAGGTTAAACTTTTGATTCGCCTCATACCTGAGCCCATAATCCACTGTACCCTTCAGGTACCTCAGAATATGCTTTACAGCAACCAGGTGAACACTCCTTGGATCCGTCAGGAACTGGCTCAATGTGTTCACAGCAAAGAAAATATCTGGTCTCGTGTTCATCAGGTACATCAAGGACCCAATCATCTGACGATACATGGAGACATCAACCAGCTCAGATGAAGCATCCCATAGAAGCTTCAGATTCGATGCCATAGGTGTGGCCATAGCTTGCAGTCCATCATCCCGAACCTCTTCAGGATCTCTACTGCATACTTCCCTTGTCCAAGGAAGATTCCATCACTCTGCCACACCTCCATGCCAAAAACAAATAGTGCATCATCTCGAACTTGGAAGAAAGCTTCCGCTGCGTGTCGGCAATCAATCTATCTTTACCTGTAACAAACAGGTTATCTGCATAAAAAAATAGTATCACTGGATTGCCTTCTTCAACCTTGTAGAAAAGGTTGGAATCTGCTTTACTCTTGGTAACGCCCAAACTGGATAGAAAGCTGTCTATCCTACCATACCAAGTTCTGCACACATATATGACTACACCATGCTGTCTTGAGATCCATCTGGTGCATCTTCTATTTTATCACTTTTATATTTCTCAATGCTGCCATCTGCAACATGCTTGATCTGATAGTTCCATTTGGAAGTCATAAAAAAACTTCCCTTCACATCTTGGGACTACATCCCAAACATCATTCTTCATGATCGACGGATCATGGCATTCCATTTCTTCATCCCAGATCCTGGGAACTTCAATATCTTCAATATCTTCAATAGATATCTTTGTTGCTGGAACAAAATGTTGTAGTTCTTCTTTTGTAGGAGATGACATACGATCTTTCCTACACAACAAGTTAAATTGCATGATTAGAAAACATCTCATAGTTTTCAGAACAAATTCTTACACATAAAGAAATATGTCATACAGTCATGCAATTATCTTAGCCAATGCTTCAATACAACATTTATCCATATCCCGTAACTTTCTAGATGCCTTCCAATCTCTACCAGAACATTGTTAAGAGTGTGCACAACTCCCAACATGTCAGCAAAGAGGTTTCATTCTAGATAAGTAGCAGTGGAATGTTGTACAGTGCCATAGGCCACTTACCCATGTATATTAGTAGTATACTGTTCATCAATGCAACTATTCTAATATGCATAATACACAACCTAATTCTAGGAACATCAGTGTATACATGGTTGAACAATATTATTTAAACAAACAAATATGCAAGAAATGATAATTTAAAATACTTATCTTTGTTTGTTCGTTGGGTGGACTCCCTCTGAGTCTTTGCTTCCTTGCAGGAGCTGCTGGAGTCCTAATCTGAAGTAGCTTCTTCTACACCTTTCTATTGTGGAATGTAGATAGATGGTCAACTCCCTCTGAATATCTGCATCCTTGCAGAAACTACTGAAGTGTGCTCCTTTGCTTTCTTGCAGGAACAACTGGAGTGTGCTCCCTCTTGATCTTTGCTTCCTAAATTACCTGTTCTTGAACTCATATTCATCCTTGGTCCCTATGCATGCTTATTAGTATCATGATTGTGTTATCCTTGTGAACTCATATAAAATCATACATTCATTAGTATACTATTAAAACACAATAATCTCAAGCATGTATAGTCATGATCATTTCAAACAGAAATAATAAGCATTAGCATTCAAGGTTTATGTAGTATTCTTATGGTTAGTCAAATCATAAGAAACATAACATGTCTAAACCTGTAATTACTCAAACCTATGACTCTTCGGGTTAGTTGAATCATCAATCAAGATAAGAGATATAATATGCATAAAAGCTATACCTTCATGATTCTTCTGGTTAGTCATATCATCAATTATGGTAAGAAACATAATATGCATACAATCATGATTATTCAAACTTATGACTTCATGAATAATCATTATCAACAACATTATAAGATCCTAACACAAGGTAAGATTCTATCTTGATATAGGAAAAACATACCTGGATTAGCATGCTAGCTATTTATGTCTAACATACTCACATGATGTCTTCTTGTTCTTCTTCAATGACTTGTGCTAGTAACCTGTATATCTCATAGGTTAACTATTACAAAACCAAGTTATACATACCTCGTAAATGGATCTTCTATGAGATCCATGACAATGGATGAATCTTTGTCCTCATGTTATCATGATCATATGTTCTTGGACCAGAACATGATTTGTCTTTCTTGGTGTACCTTTCATGTTAGTAGACATCATAAACCTCATACAACACCATAATGCATTAGTACAATCATAAGTGTCAACACCCTAACCAATGAATATCTTCTATCATGCATTCATAATTTTGTTAAGGTGATACGACAAATCTAAAATCAAAATTGTACTAACCGTAATAACATGAAGACAAACATATCATAAACTTAATCATGGACAAATATCGAAACATACCTCGATGAGTCATACCTGTTGAGATCGCTTGTAATCTTCTTATGTAAGGCCTTAGCCTCATCTCCCTCTGAAACAGGAACTTCTTCACTCATGCAGATGATCAATCCATCTTCTTCTGGGATTAACCCAATCCACTTGATTTGCAAGAACTGGACCTGGAGCTGGATATGGGTTTGTCAGAGAAACCCCAAAAATTCAAACTTTGAATTTCAACCTTCTGACAGGATAGAAATATGTGTCTTGATGAGCTGATCAAGCTGGTATATTCAAAATTTGAAGACTGCAAAGTTTCACTCCTCAATTTTGCCTTTGAAACTTCCGGATTCACTGGACGTGACCCTGAACTGGGTTTGATGAAGCCCACTCTTCTCCCCAATCAAAATATTTGATCCAAAGCTCTAAGCTTCTATTCTTCTGAGGAGCTTCCAGCCGTGGTCACAGATTTCAAAAATTCCCATTTTTACAGAAGCCCTAATTTTCCACTTTTCTTATCAAAGTCCCGAACTAGGGTCTAATCAATCCCGGCCTTCTGCCCAACCAAAAATTCTGATCTTGGTCTCTAAATTTCTATTTTGATGAGTAGCATCCAGCCGTGGTCTCCGATTACAAAAATTCCAACTTTCTTCAAAGCCCTAAATTCCGGAAGCCATGAATGAAGGTACCAAAAAATAATTCTGTTTTGACAGAAATATGTACCTGATTGTTTCTAGTGTAACTCCAAAATTTTTGATCCACAGGGTCTGAAAAAGTTTCCTGAGATAGCCTGACCTGTTATCTTTCCATCTTGACAGGTCTGACCCCAATTGGATTCTCTGAGAGAGAGTTATGCCGAATGTCGCAACGTGACCTGTTTTGGGATAAAACAGGAGAGCGAACTTGTACGGCGTGCCACGTGTCACTGTTTTAACTTCGGCCTCTGAAAAAGTTTTCTGAGATAGCTCGGCCTGTTACCTTTCCATCCTGACAGGTCTGACCTCAATTGGACTCTCTGAGAGAGAGTTATGCCAAATGTCGCAACATGACCTGTTTATGGGATAATACAGGAGAGCGAACTTGTACGGCGTGCCACGTGTCACTGGTTCAACTTCGGCCTCTGAAAACGTTTTCTGAGATAGTACAGACTGTGTACTACCTGTCACTTTTTACGAAATTTCATTTGGAGCTTCCTAGCCCAAGTTATGACCTTTTTCCCAAGGTCACCTGATTTTGACTCAGATCTGGAAGAGGCAGAAACCCTATATTGCACAGATCATAAATCACAAAGTACAACGAATTAGAGGTTTTCCTTTGGACACAAGGTACCTGGAGATCTTAGCTTCGTCCTGTAACAATTGCAGATCCGAAAAATTCGCCAAAACGGATTTATAGCGAAAGTGCTACGATGACTGGTTTTTGCTATATCAAGCCCTAGCATCGTAAGTGCAACAAGTGTCATACATGCCATATCATGCCTTCTTTCAGGCTAGCTCTGATACCATGTTAAATTTTCTGAATTTACTTCAATCTGATCTAGGATCTTAACTGAGAGAACAACATGTACAGCATATCTACAGCATATCAATCATGGAGACAATAATGCAAGCACACAAGAGACACAAAGATTTACTTGGGGAAAACCATAAAGGTGAAAAACCCCAATAACTTCCTCAGAGATAGATAGAGCAATGATACAACCAACCAATAGAGATAGCCATAACCTAGCAGCAATCCTCCTCCTCCATAAGTGCGCCTCTCCTCCTTGAGAGCATGTGTGAGAAGTGAGTGAGTAAATAGAGTGCCTCCCGCACTCTATTTATACTTGACTTGACTTGCCTTTTTACCTAACTCATGTAGGCTCGAACTTAACCACATAACATAATGCTGAGTGGGCCGACCCCCAATAGGGTGGTCTAATAACCCTTTGACCCACATGGCCGACCCCCAATAGGTTGGTCTAATAACCCTTTGACCCACATGACTTATACAGGGCCGACCCCAAACAAGGTGGTCTAATAACCCATCAAGTATAAGTTACGACACTTACAATATAAATGACGACACTTCCTTATAGAGGAATAATACCATCTCTATAGGAATATAATATACATATATGTGAAATACATTCCGAAGTTACATATACATCAACATGAATGCTACCTTTAAACACTTGATAACTTGTCTAGCATGCTTAGACTTTTATTGAAGTAATTGGTACAGCTAACTGACTTGTAATACTTTAAAGATTTAAATGTAGCGACCCGCACAGTACCTGTATATCTGTAAGAGAAAGACATTTTGATGCATTAGCTCGGAAGCTAAGCAAGCCAAGTTTGCTACGGCAACTCCCCCTTGTGGTTGAAAAACAGAAAAACAATCAGCAACGGTAAAGAAACTCATATCAAAATCTATGTATAACAAAAGATCATTCAGACATATTTGTGATCACTTAAGCTAATCAAACAGATCAATGAATGCATTTATTAACATTTCTTGCTATTTTGAAAATTTTAAATTTTTCGGAAAATATGTGTTCTGACATGTGGTATCAGAGGATGTTTCAAATACTAGGCCTTGATATGGCCCAACTAGTTTCCGCAGAACGGTGACAATAAAAAGAAAATTTATATATAATATACTAATCTGTATTTTTGTTTCCTTTAAACAGAGCAGAAAATTTCCTTTTTCGGAATCTAACAAACAGGTATGGAGAAGCTAGGAGAATATGCTGAGGAGGAATCTCCAAACACTGAGACAAGACAGATGTCTCGGGAACCTGTGATGGAGGAGGTAATTGCTCACTCCTCAGAGCTGATACAGACTATAAAGGGTTTAAAGACTGAGATAGAAACAGTCAAGAAGGATAATGAAAGGATTCTGAAAACGCAAGAGCAGTTAAATAAAATTTTGATAGAAAAATTTCAGACTGAAGGAAGAAGCAAAAGAGCTGAATCTGAAGGAGCTAGTCATCAAAAGGGGTCTAAAAGGGTGAAACTAGTTAAATCAGACAGCAGTTCATCATCTGAAGGAAGAAGGGAACAACAAAGCTATCACACTACTAGTTACAGTAGTGAGGCTGAGTTGTATAATAGAAAGAAGAAGTTCAGGCCTTATGAAGAGATTTATGGGGAATTCAAGAAAATAAAACCCCCAACTTTCAATGGAGAATCTGAAACAGGAGAAGAGGCAGAATCCTGGTTGTCCGGGATGAGAAAATATTTCCAGATATACAACTATTCAAATCAGCTAAAGGCAAGAATGGCCATCTATAACATTTCTGGAAAGGCGGATATATGGTGGCAATACTTGAAAAGGGTCAAGGGGATCAAAGAAAAAGAGGTAAATTGGAGTACCTTTAAAAGGTACTTCAAAAAGAAATTTCTATCCAAACAATACTACGAAGAAAGGACCAAGGAATTCTATGAGTTAAAGTTGGGATCTATGACGATGAAGGACTTAAACAGTAAGTTCTTAAGTCTGTTGAGATATGTGCCATATTTTCTTGAAGAGAAACCTAAAATACAGCGGTTTCTTAGTTTCCTGCCATATCATATCAAGGACAGAATCGAATATGATAACCCCAAAACTCTGGAAGAAGCTATGTGAAAGGCTAACTTCTGTTTTGAACAGAATAAAAAGAAAGAAGGAATAGCCAACTGGAAGGCTAAAAAGAACAGTAATCAGCTTGAGTACAGGAAAAAGGAGTTCTTACCCCAGAAAAGTTTCAAGAATAACAAGAACAGAAACCATTTTAATGGTAAAAACTTCCAAGGAAGCAAAAATGGAGCTGCTAATAATTCCAACAACTTCAAGGGAAGCAAAGAGGCTGCTAACAATCATGGAAATTACACTAAGAATTTTGAACGAAAGGAGCCTGTTAAGTGCTGGGAATGCAATGGCCCACACTATGCTTCAGTTTGCCCAAATCGGAAGAAGCCGAGCAGCAATATTCATACCATACAAGATGAAATGATTGTCGGAGACTTTGCAAGGACTATGCCCTGAATCAATGCAGCATTGAAGAACCGCCAAGTTGAATATCAAACTTCCATGGTGGAAGTAGGACGTATGGTTAACAAAACCCCTGTAACTATTTTAATAGATCCAAGTGCTAGCCTTAGTTATATTTCACCACAGCTAGTCGAAAAATGTAATCTGACTGTTGAAAGGTTTGATAATTCTTGGTCAGTACAACTAGCCACTGGGGCAAAAAGGAAGGCGAACTGTTATTTTAAGGAATGTGCTCTAGATATGAAGGATTTTAAAACTACTGTTAAATTAAATATTCTGCAACTTGGCTCGTATGACATACTTATCGGTATGGACTGGTTAGAACAGCATAAGGTAGTTTTAAACTATTTTGATAAAACTTTTACGTGTGTAAATAATAATGAACATCCTGTAACTGTTAAGGGTATTCCTAGGAAAACTGTAATCAGGCAGATTTCTGCTTTACAACTTAAAAGAGCAGTCAGAGAAGGGTGCAAGGCAAATGCTGTAACTATTAAAAATGAGACAGATAAGTCTGAAATTAGCAAGACAACAGTAGAGGATATTCCGGTAGTGAATGAATTTACTGATGTTTTTGCGGAGGAAATTCCAGGATTACCTCCCACGAGAGAACTGGATTTCACAATTGAACTGGTACCAGGTGCTGTACCCAGTTCAAAGGCTCCGTATCGTATGAATATTTTGGAGCTTAACGAATTAAAAACACAATTAAAGGAATTAATAGATAAGAATTACATTCGACCCAGTGTGTCCCCTTGGGGAGCACCAGTAATCTTTGTTAAAAAGAAGGACGGAACTATGCGACTTTGCATAGATTACCGTCAACTAAATAAGATGACAATTAAAAAAAAATATCCGTTTCCTCACATAGATGATCTATTTGATCAGCTACGTGGAGCTATGGTGTTGTCTAAGATAGACCTGAGATCGGGTTATCATCAGGTGAGGATTAAAGAAGAGGACATATTCAATACAGCCTTCAGAACGAGGTATGGACATTACGAATTTGTCATAATGCCATTTGGGCTTACTAATGCCCCAGCCGTCTTTATGTGTCTAATGAATAACATAATGCATAAATACTTGGACAAATTTGTTGTCGTATTCATCGATGACATTTTAATTTATTCTAAAAATGAAGAGGAACATAAAGAACATTTACGGATAGTCTTACAAGAACTGAGAGAACAACAGCTCTTTGCGAAGTTCAGTAATTGGGATTTCTTCAAGGATGAAATCCAATATTTAGGTCACGTAGTTACTAAGGAAGGGATTTCAGTTGATCCTGAAAAGATCCGGGCTGTAGAAGAATGGCCAGTACCAAAAGACGTAAAAGATGTTAGGTCCTTCATGGGAATTACCGGTTATTACCGAAGGTTCATTGAAGGCTTTTCAAAATTAGCCAACGCAATCACTTCCTTGCAAAAGAAAGGCAAGAAGTTTGATTGGAACTTGAAGTGTGAAGAAATCTTTAAGAAATTAAAGACTTTATTAACAACTGTGCCTATTCTAAGAATAGCGGATCCTAATAAGGATTTCGTGGTTTGCACCGATGCTTGTAATGACGGTCTAGGCGGAGTGTTGACTCAGGATGGGCATGTCATTGCCTATGAGTCCAGGAAGCTGAAGATTCATGAAAAGAATTATGCCACTTATGATTTAGAGTTAGTTGTTGTTATTCATGCATTAAAGATGTGGCGACACCACTTAATAGGCAGAAAGTGTACCTTACTGACTGATAATAAGGGTCTAAAATACCTTTTAGATCAGCCTAACTTAAATGCAAGGCAAGCCAGATGGTTGGCCTTCTTAAGTGAATACGATTTCGAAATTAACCACATAAAAGGAAAGGAAAATAAGGTGGCTGATGCTTTGAGCAGAAATGCAAAGCTGAATTTTACAACAGCTATTAGCACTTATACCTCTGATTTAAATGAACAGCTGACTGAAGGGATAAAATTGGATGAAATTTATCAAAACTTACAAGTTACAGCTAAGGAAGAACCTACAGAAAGTTTGATAAAGGGTTATAGTCTAAATAAAGATGGATTTTTATTGTTTAAAGACAGGCTGTATGTTCCAAATATACCTAAAGTTAAACTGTTAATTCTGGATGAAGTTCACAAAACCCCTTACTCAGGGAATCCAGGCTACTAGAAGACTGTCACTATGTTGAGAAAAGATTATTTTTGGCCTAATATGAAATCTGAAGCAGCTGAGTATATAGCTAGATGTTTGGATTATCAACAAGTAAAAACAGAACATCAGCATCCAGCTGGGTTATTGCAACCTTTGCCTATTCCTAGTTGGAAGTGGGAAATAATCAGCTTAGATTTCATTACTGGATTACCCAGAAATCAAAATCAGAATGATTCAATTATGGTGGTAGTAGATAAATTAAGTAAATCAACACATTTTATTCCTGTTAAAACCACTTACAAGGCTGCAAACTTAGCTAATATATTTCTGAAGCAGATCTTTAGGTTACATGGTGTCCCAAAAGTTATTATTTCAGACAGAGATCCTAAATTCACAGGGAATTTCTGGAAATCTTTGTTTAAGGGATTAAACACAACACTGAATTTCGGCACTTCTTTCCATCCTCAGACGGATGGACAGACTGAAAGAGTTAATCAGGTATTGGAAGATCTGCTAAGAATGTATGTTAAGGATCAACCAGGTAAGTGGGAGGATTATTTACATTTAGCAGAATTTGCATACAATAACATCTATCAATCGTCATCTAAGTTCAGTCCTTTCGAAATTCTGTATGGGTGTAAATGTGACACTCCTATCTCTTGGAATAATCCAGTAGATAGATTAGTGTTAGGTCGTGAATTATTAAAAGAAATGGAACAGATTGTGAAACAAGTGCAGGAAAATTTGAAGACTGCCCAGGATCGGCAAAAGAGCCAAGCAGATTTGAAAAGAACTCCTAAAGAGTTCCAGGTGGGTGAAAATGTGTTCATAAAGGTAAGACCAAAGAAGAGCTCCCTAATATTGGGGAGTTGTGCAAAATTAGCACCACGTTACTGTGGCCCGTTTGAAATTTTATCTAGAATTGGTCAAGTTGCCTATCAGCTAGCATTACCACCTAATTCAAAAGTACACAATGTTTTTCATATTTCTATTTTCAAAAAGTATGTTCATGATGCTACTCATGTGATTCATTGGAAAGTTGTACAGGTGGAACCAGAAGGGGAAGTTCTGGTGGAACCGGATTGTATCCTCGGGAGGAGGGAAATTACTCTGCGAAACCGCACAATTGGACAGCTGAAGGTGCAATGGAAGCACCTTAGTCCTGAAGAAGCTACCCGGGAACTGGAAAGTAAGATGCGGGAAGCATACCCAAATCTGTTCCAGAAGGTGGTTGAGGATGAGGAATAAGTAACATCGAGGACGATGTTACATTTTAACGGGGTGTGTATGTCACATACCCCAATTTTGTAAAAATTATGTAATTGTTTTATTATATTCCTGAGACATTATGTTAAATTTAATGCTAAGTAGGAATTGATGACTCAGCAGAGTCACTGGAAATGGAATGTAATTCAGAATATTTTATTATTAATAAATAAATTATGGAGACAACAGCATGGGAGAGCTGTTAAAAAGAAGTTACTGGTCAAACTGGTGGATAGAACTAGGTCGAAAGGAAAATGACAAGTGGCAGCATCCTCAAACACTTCCTAAGTTGCAGGTGGCAACTTCGCTATATTTGGGGTCATGATTCCCCAAGGAAGTGGAATCAGAGCAGGTGGCTCATTAATGACAGTTAACCCAACAAAGACCTAGGCAATCTTTTAAATAGTACTCAATGAATTGAGCTAGGGGTTCGAATTGTTCTGGAGGGAGAGTACATTCAGGTGAATGTTATTCAGGAGTCCCATTGAGGAAGGGGGGAATATACAGTAAGGAAGTTGTTTGAGAGGAATGCTGCAGTAACTTGGTTCCATTATAGCTGTTTGGGCTGAGTGAATTATTTTTGCTACACCTAGTTCCAGCCAGGGAGACTAAAGCAAGCTCGGGGGTCCTGAGAAGTGCTGTCTGGGCACTCTCCAGGAGTTGGTAGGGAGGAACAGCCTCCGATTGCTGTTGTTGTCCACAGCTTAAACAGGTTTTGCAATTTATTTCTTTATGTTTATTAAGTATAAATGAATGTATGTGGTGTGTACTATCTACATGTCTAAATGGTATTTAGTTTAGTAAAAGTTAGTATCTCTGAATATCAGTAGTAGATTTGATAAGAGTTACTGTATTTCCAGCATCCCTTGAAATCATTATTACATTACTGATAAGGTATTTTTAATGCATGCGATATAATAGTAATATTGTAAGCAATAGTTTATTTTTTTGTAAATTTTAAACCTAGTTTAATTATAATAGTTAAATAGATAAGTAGGGTTTAAGTATACAGTAATTACTCTCTGTGAGTTACAAAGTCGATTAAACAATCATAGGAACAGAAATAAAAATATAAACAGTTAAATTACAGTGTTATTATCATTATAGATAACATTAGAGTTGTAGCTATATTTAGAATAGCTATACCAAGGAAAAAAACCCTAGTCAAAGTTAACCTATCATAACCTATTAATTAAGACAATACACAAATCCTAAATTACAAATTTAACCATTCGTTTCATAGCAACTAAATCATTGTGCAGAAACCCTAACAGAAAATCATCACAAGGAATTATCCATAGTTTAAATAACCTAACTATTTATTTAAACAGTAGGGTTAGCAGTTTGGTATCTAGCTCCATATCGAGCTTAAACATTATTGTAGTATCTTTCACTTAAACTCTCATTTATCGACAGAGTCGTAAACCTAGTTATTGTTTTAAATACCGAGGAAATAGCAGAACAGTAAATTAGCTCATTTATTGAGCTCAACTGGATAGAATTATCATTTTCCTTTTACTCTTAAATAAAAACAGAGTCAAAATCGAAATGACAGAAAGAACAACTAAACCACATCACAACTGTAAGATTCAGTTTAAACCCTATCATTACAGACTGCAAGTAAAAATTTAATACTAAGAATTAAGACCATGTTTTCACCTACGGCCGCATCCTAAATTCATAATATAAACAATTATCAAAACATAGAAATTACAAATGCACGCGTTAAACACCAGTTCCAATATACAGGAGAAGCTTTTAATAAGCTATATTATCAAAACCTGGGGTGGAAACTCTGAATATTTCAAGAGTTTGGTAACAAAATAAATTTTTCAAAGCACAATTACACAGGAGAAACATATTTTAAAGTCTTATTACAAAACCCTGTTAAAAACCCTGTTGAATATTGTAACTTCTAAGAATATTATAATTGTACATTATTTATTCCGGAGATGTTTCATTCCTCCGAGGTAATCCTACTATGTATCTGGAGATGTTTATTCCTCCAGGGTTTGATATTAACTAGGGTTATTAGACCCACCATGTGTGGGTCGGCCCTGTAGTTATATTTTAGGGGTTATTAGACTTCTCCAGGTGAGGTCGGCCCCAACAGGTCTTTTGGTCAGTTGAGAGTCAAGTATAAATAGAGGAGGTGAACTCCTCATTAGATCATTCACTCACTTGTGGAAGAGTGCGCACTTGTTTGGGAGATCAGCTAAGGAGACAAAGGAAGGAGGAGCACATCTTGTATTTTGGTTGTTCATCTTATTGAGGAAAGCTTTACTGGGTTTTCTACCCCATGAGGGTTTCCCAGGATATATTGTGTGTCTATCTTGTGATTATGCTTCTTTCAGTGATCTTGCTTGGTTATTTGGTTTAAACTTAACATGGTATCAGAGCTAGACTGAATAGGACATCTTTCACAAGGTAAGATTATCTCTCTCTCTCTTTTTGGTGAAGTTAGGGTTTTCAGCCCAAAGTTGGTATTATTGATTTTTGGTTGCATGGCTGGAAATCCCTCCTCAATACCTTTCTTTTAAGCCCTAGATCTAACTTTTTGGTTGGGTAGAACTCCGGGAATTGCAAACCCTAATTCTACCAAAAGTGCGATACGTCAGATTTTGGTTTCAGAAAAAAGTTGGAATTTTTGGTTTCTGATTACATGGTTGGATATCCCTTATCAAGAGCATTCTTTTAAGCCCTAGATCGAACTTTTTGGTTGGGTAGAACTCCGGGAATTGCAAACCCTAATTCTACCAAAAGTACGATAAAATTCTATTTCAGTTTCCGGAAAAGTAAAAAGTAACTCTCAAGTAAGTCTACTCTGTCTCTTGGACTCCCCCAAGAGAAGATGGCTCCAAATACTAAGCTTGAAGACAAGCTAGAATGCATAGAGAATTTCTGGGCATGGAAATACAGAATTGGTCTCATTCTTGAAGAGAATGACCTTGCTCATTATATCAAGGAGGAAGTTGCAGAACCAGAAGAAGATGAAGCCAAAGAAAAGCACAGGAAAGATCTGATTAGGGCAAAGAGAATCATAGCTGATTCCATTAAAGACCACTTGATTCCCCAAGTGTCTTCCAAGAAGACTCCAAAGGAAATGTATGATGCCCTAGGAAGAATGTATGAAGGAAAGAACATCAATAGGAAGATGAATCTGAGGTATAAATTGAAGAGCACCAAGATGCACAAAGGAGAATCCATTCAAGACTACTTCTCAAGGGTTTCACAAATCAAGGAACAACTAGATGCAATTGGTGATACCCTTGATGAGTATGAACTTGTGATGACTGCCCTCAATGGTCTCACTAGATCTTGGGAGTCATTTATACAAACCATGTGTGCCAGGAAAGAGAGCATGAAGTTTGATGTAGTATGGGAGGATTGTGTTCAAGAAGAAGCTAGGGTTGCAAATAGAGAAGCCCTTCTCAAAGAGGATGACCAAGCCCTAGCTACTCATACCAAAAGAAGAAGAATGAGTCATTTCAAGAGAGTTGATCACAAAGGATCTCAACACTTCTCTAGATCTAACAAGAGAAGAGGACCCAATTCAGCAAGAGATTACTCTACGGTAGAATGCTACAGTTGTCATAAATTTGGACACATCTCCAGATATTGTCCTTCTCAAAAGAAGAAAGTCTTCCACAAAAGACATCATGCACATATGGCAGAAAATGAAAGTGAAGAAGAAGAAGAGGAAAAAGATGAAGAAGAAGAAGAGGTAGAGGTAAAACCCAAAAGGAAAAGATGTAAGGTGAAGAAAGAAGATCCAGAAGAATATGTTCTATTCTCTGCACTCTCTGGATCTGTATCTCCTGGAGAAGATACATGGCTCATTGATAGTGGTGCTTCCAAGCACATGACAGATCAAAGGAAGACCTTCTCAATTCTTGAATAAAAGTCTTCTTCACAGAAAGTATCTCTAGGAGATGACTACCAATATCCCATCAAAGGAATTGGTGAAGCTAGCTATAAGCTAGATTCTGGAACACCCTTGAAGATGAAAGACATCTTATATGTTCCAGGTTTAAAGAAGAACCTTCTCTCCATCTCAGCTCTAGATAAGAAAGGCTTCAGAGTAGCCTTCATAGATGGACAAGTACTCATGTGGTCCAAAGGGAAGACAATTAAAGATGCAGTTGTTATTGGTGAAGAAGAAGGAGGTCTCTATAAACTCAAGGGTCATCCAGAAGCTGCCCTTGCACATGAGATCTCTAGCCCCAGTGAGCTATGGCATAGAAGATTAGCCCACATCAACTTTAAAGCCTTACCCTATGTAAGCAAGGTAGTCATAGGACTACCAGATTTAAAGGCTGATCATGATGGCTCATGTAAAGGATGTAAGAAAGGGAAAAATATCAAAAACCCCTTTCCAAAGAGTGAAACAAAGACTAAGAACATTTTAGAGCTTATACACTCAGATGTATGTGGTCCAATGCCCACCACTTCCTTAAGTGGGTTTGAATACTATCTTTCATTCATAGATGACTATTCAAGGAAAACTTGGATATACTTCCTAAAAGGGAAGAATGAAGTCTTTGGAAAATTCAAGGAGTTCAAAGCTCTAATAGAAAATCTATCAGACAAGAAAATCAAAACTCTCAGAACAGATAATGGCGGAGAATTCACCTCAAAGGAATTTGAGGACTTTTGCAAAGAAGCCGGAATTAAAAGGGAACTAACTACTCCCTACAATCCCCAACAGAATGGGGTGGCTAAAAGGAAAAATAGAACAATCATGGAAGCTGTGAAGACCATGATACATGACCAAGATCTTCCCATGTACTTATGGGCTGAAGCAGCCAAGACAACAGTTTATGTGCAAAATAGATTATCTCACAGTGCTCTTGAGTTCAAAACTCCAGAAGAAGTGTTTACAGGTAAGAAGCCTGAGGTAAGTCATCTTAAAATATTTGGGTGTCCTGTGTATATCCACATTCCAAAAGAAAAGAGAACCAAGTTGGATCCCTCAGGTAAGAAGGGAATGTTTGTTGGTTATTGTGAAACTTCCAAAGCCTTCAGAATCTACATACCAGGTTTCCATCATATAGAAATAAGTAGAGATGTAACCTTTGATGAGGAAGCAGCTCTCAAGAAATCCAGAAAGTGTCAACTTGAAGAAGTTTATGAAGAAGATTCATCACCCAGAGATTCAGAGACTGTTCACATCCCTGAAGAAGCTACACCAGAGGATCATGACATGCTGAAACCTCAAGAACCACCTGTTGCAGAACTATCCAGGAAAAGAAGACCAGCATGGGCTAGAGATATTATCCAAGGAGCTGAAAGATATGGAGCTCCTGAAGGCTCCACTAGAGAAATAAAGAAACCAAAGCTAGTATCCAACTATATGGCCTTAATGTGTGACCTTGTGGATCAACTACCTACTAGCTATTAAGAGGCAGCTCAGAAGAAAGAATGGGTAGAAGCAATGATAGAAGAATATTAGTCAATAATGAAAAATGATGTTTGGGATATAGTTCCCAAGCCAAAAGATAAAAGTGTGGTTTCTTCCAAATGGATCTTCAAAACAAAACATGCCGCAGATGGAAGCATTGAAAAATACAAAGCAAGATTTGTAGCTAGAGGATTCTCTCAGAAGGAGGGAATTGACTACGAAGAAACATTTGCACCAGTTGCCAGGTATACTTCAATTAGAACTATTATGGCTCTTGCATCCATGATGAAGTGGAAATTACACCAAATGGATGTTAAGACAGCTTTTCTGAATGGAGTAATTGAAGAAGAAGTATACATAGAGCAACCTCAAGGGTTTGAGGTTAATGATGGAAGAACTCATGTATGCAAATTGAAGAAGGCATTATATGGGTTGAAACAAGCTCCAAGGGCTTGGTACGGAAGGATTGACAATTTCTTAACTAGCATGGGCTTTACCAAAAGTAAAGCTGACCCAAATCTTTATCTCAAGGTGATGGATGATGAACCAGTTATATTGCTATTATATGTAGATGATCTTTTCCTAACTGGAGATGAGAATCAGATTATTGAAAGCAAGAAGAAGCTTTCTTCAGAATTCGAGATGAAAGATCTCAGACTGATGCACTACTTCTTAGGCTTAGAAGTATGGCAAGAACCAAAAGGAATCTTTCTAAATCAAGGTAAGTACACTGTGGAGATTCTCAAAAGATTTGATATGTTGGAGTGTAAATCCATGGCCACTCCCATGGACTCCAACTTAAAGTTATTAGTTAATGATTCATCAGAACTAGTGGACATAACTTTATATAGACAAATCATTGGATCATTGATGTACTTAACTAATACTAGGCCTGACATATGCTTTGCTGTAAATACCCTAAGTCAGTATCTAGTAGAACCTAGAAAGGTTCACTTAATAGCTGCAAAGCATGTAATGAGGTACCTAAAAGGTACATTAGATTTTGGCTTATTTTATGTTGGAAATCATGAACTCAGATTACATGGTTACTCAGATTCTGATTGGGCAGGAAGTATCTCAGACAGAAAAAGTACCTCTGGTGGATGTTATGGTCTTGGATCTGCCATGATCTCATGGTTCAACAAGAAACAATCAAGTGTGGCCCTTAGTACTGCTGAAGCTGAATACATAGCTGCCTGTTCTGCTAGCTGTGAAGCAGTATGGCTTCGAAAACTCTTGTCTGGAGTGTTTGACTTAGAAATGGAACCCACTGTGATTATGTGTGATAATCAAAGCTGCATCAAGATGACTCAAAATCCTGTGTTTCATGATAAGTCAAAACACATAGAGATCCGTTACTTTTATATTCGGGATATGGTGCAGAAAGGAGCTATCAAGCTAGAGTATATAAGCACTGAGGATCAAATTGCTGATATCCTGACCAAGCCTCTGTCTCGAGTAAAGTTTGAACACTTCCGAGACAAGCTTGGTGTAGTTCAGAAGAACCCTCCTCGAAAGGGGGAGTAGCACAGTATGAGACAGACAAGCCTATCTCATCAATGATGAGGTTACTTATTTTTCTTTGCACTTACTCACCTAGAATTGTTTAGATTTAGGACTCTTATATTCTTTATTTTGATGGTTAGATGTATACATGCTCTTGATGATAGATATATACATGCTAGATACTTTTGATGATGATGATACATGTTGTGGTTATACATGTTTTGATGTTGATGATACATGTTATGGTTATACATGTTTTGATGATGATGATACATGTTGTGGTTATACATGTTGTGGTGATACATGTTTTGATGATGATGATACATGTTGTGGTTATACATGTTTTGATGTTGATGATACATGTTATGGTTATACATGTTTTCATGATGATGATACATGTTGTGGTTATACATGTTGTGGTTATACATGTTTTGATGTTGATGATACATGTTATGGTTATACATGTTTTGATGATGATGATACATGTTGTGGTTATACATGTTGTGGTGATACATGTTTTGATGATGATGATACATGTTGTGGTTATACATGTTTTGATGTTGATGATACATGTTATGGTTATACATGTTTTGATGATGATGATACATGTTGTGGTGATACATGTTTTGATGATGATGATACATGTTGTGGTTATACATGTTTTGATGTTGATGATACATGTTGTGGTTATACATGTTTTGATGTTGATGATACATGTTATGGTTATACATGTTTTGATGATGATGATACATGTTTTGGTTATACATGTTGTGGTTATACATGCTTTGATGATGATGATACATGTTGTGGTTATACATGTTTTAATGTTGATGATACATGTTATGATGATGAGGATACATGTTCTTGATGAACATGTGAGGGGATTGGATCATCCCTGGACTCTTAGTCCTAAAGAGAACCGTAGACGTAAGGTCTCCGAGAATGAAGTCCTTAGTGGACAGTTGAGGGGATTGGATCATCCCTGGACTTTCAGTCCTAAAGAGAGCCGTAGACGTGAGGTCTCCGAGAATGAAGTCCTTAGTGGACAGTTGAGGGGATTGGATCATCCCTGGACTTTCAGTCCTAAAGAGAGCCGTAGACGTGAGGTCTCCGAGAATGAAGTCCTTAGTGGACAGTTGAGGGGATTGGATCATCCCTGGACTTTCAGTCCTAAAGAGAGCCGTAGACGTGAGGTCTCCGAGAATGAAGTCCTTAGTGGACAGTTGAGGGGATTGGGATCATCCCTGGACTTTCAGTCCTAAAGAGAGCCGTAGACATGAGGTCTTCGAGAATGAAGGGATTGGGATCATCCCTGGACTTTTAGTCCTAAAGAGAGCCGTAGACGTGAGGTCTTCGAGAATGAAGGGATTGGGATCATCCCTGGACTTTCAGTCCTAAAGAGAGCTGTAGACATGAGGTCTTCGAGAATAAAGGGATTGGGATCATTCCTGGACTTCAGTCCGAAAGAAGAGCCGTAGACGTATGTCTTCGATAATAAAGGGATTGGGATCATTCCTGGACTTCAGTCCGAAAGAAGAGCCGTAGACGTATGTCTTCGATAATAAAGGGATTGGGATCATTCCTCGACTTCAGTCCGAAAGAAGAGCCGTAGACGTATGTCTTTGATAATAAAGGGATTGGGATCATTCCTGGACTTCAGTCCGAAAGAAGAGCCGTAGACGTATGTCTTCGATAATAAAGGGATTGGGATCATTCCTGGACTTCAGTCCGAAAGAAGAGCCGTAGAAGTATGTCTTCGATAATAAAGGGATTGGGATCATTCCTGGACTTCAATCCGAAAGAAGAGCCGTAGACGTATGTCTTCAATAATGAAGGGATTGGATCATTCCTGGACCTCAGTCCGAAAGAAGAGCCGTAGACGTATGTCTTCGATAATGATAGGACTGGATCGTCCCTGGACTTCGGTTCAAAAGGTACATGACTAGTTTACATCATTCCTTGACGATGCTGATGATCGTGATGCTCGTGTGATGATGATGCTGATGATCGTATGATGATGATGCTGATGATCGTGTGATGACGATGCCGATGATCGTGTGATGACGATGCTAATGATCGTGTGATGACGATGCTGATGATCGTGTGATGACGATGCTGATGATCGTGTGATGACGATGCTGATGATCGTGTGATGACGATGCTGATGATCGTGTGATGACGATGCTGATGATCGTATGATAACGATGATGGTGATCATGTGGCGATGATGATGATGATCGTGTGATGACGATGCTAATGATCGTATGACGATGCTGATGACGATGTTGATGTTCCAATAACTAGTCAAGTTACTGATGATGATGAAATGAAGAAAGCTTCCGATGATATATAGATGATGTAGTAAATGACTCCTTGCTCCTACAGATGTTGTTATAATATCCTTCTCGTTAAGGGGGAGTGTTGAATATTGTAACTTCTAAGAATATTATAATTGTACATTATTTATTCCGGAGATGTTTCATTCCTCCGAGGTAATCCTACTATGTATCTGGAGATGTTTATTCCTCCAGGGTTTGATATTAACTAGGGTTATTAGACCCACCATGTGTGGGTCGGCCCTGTAGTTGTATTTTAGGGGTTATTAGACTTCTCCAGGTGAGGTCGGCCCCAACAGGTCTTTTGGTCAGTTGAGAGTCAAGTATAAATAGAGGAGGTGAACTCCTCATTAGATCATTCACTCACTTGTGGAAGAGTGCGCACTTGTTTGGGAGATCAGCTAAGGAGACAAAGGAAGGAGGAGCACATCTTGTATTTTGGTTGTTCATCTTATTGAGGAAAGCTTTACTGGGTTTTCTACCCCATGAGGGTTTCCCAAGATATATTGTGTGTCTATCTTGTGATTATGCTTCTTTCAGTGATCTTGCTTGGTTATTTGGTTTAAACTTAACAAACCCTTTACGAGTTAAGAAGCACAGTAATAAACAACATAACGAGGCCATAACCTCAGACAGGCTCACGGCCTTGGTTTACATACATTAACCTTTTGTAGTTAAATGTCTGAATAGAGCCGAAGAATCAGAGACGCAAACCTTTGACCGCCCAAACAAACCAACAAGAAGGACAAACAACTTCATTATTGGCCAAAGCCATAACCTACTACCCAGCATAGAGTAGATCTTTCAAATAACTCGCTACATCGAACAATGCAAAACTAAACCGAGTTGAGGGACCCCGAAGTCACCTCACATCAACCAAAACCCTAACCACCCTAACAACCAGCAAGGAGGAACAAGCCATGATGGAACCAGGCTTACCCGGTAAGAGCCAAGCGCTAAGGGTTGTATCTTTTATACCTTCAAGAGTAGCCAACACCTGCATTTGACAAAATCGAGTCAGTTACAATATTATTCTAAAAAAAACAAAACAATTTTCTTTTAACTGGAAACGAACGAGAAATGTAATAGCTTACCAGTGTTCGAAGGAGGCTGCAACACAGTAAAATGGCCTGATAACCATGAGTACAGTAAGTGTAAAACCCCCACCATTGCCACCGAATGAACAAGCTGACAGAAACGAAGGGTTTTATCCATGAAGGAAGCTTTTACAGAATCAAACCGAGAGATGTAAACACGCCATGACAGGGTCAGAATAGTAGCAAGATTAAACCCTAGGTAACTAATAAAATAATAGATTTCCAACAACAAGGTGTAAAGGCTCCTGAGGGATACGTCGGACAAGCACAAAGGACTGTAGCAGCATGGGAGCTGTTACCAACAACGTATCAGCGAAACTCAGACCCGGAAGTTTCACAGAGCGGCCAAGCCCGAAGGCAAAGGAGAAATGACAATGTAGGGTTTAGTCAACGTTAAGTATCACAAATGCGTGGCCCTGGAGCAGCCACGTAACGGTTTAATATTTTGCATGCAGTGGGTCGACGATCCAATGTTCCATGATGAGTTTCCACTTGTTTGCGTTTCAATGAAAAATCATAGCGTGGGTGTACCAAATTCAAAGGATAATCATAGTATGGATATTCTAATATGGTCGAGACACCATAATTTTAAACCCACCATATAATTCATGTTAAACCAATGCCTTCGAAGCTTTCCTAGTGAACAATAATACCTTACCCTACAAACAACAAGAATTATGCATTGTCAATAATGTCAAAATTACGATGAAGATTCTCATCATTGCTTGATGAATAAAAAGAATCATAGCATGGGTAATAGAATTATTGCTTGGTTATTCATAAAGGTTGAAATAACATAGTTCACATGTCATTCTTTAATAATCAACACATTAGGATAATACTTTTAAATCTTGTTAAATCTTGCATTGTATCGATTAAACCTTGACTTATTAATTCATGCAATATGAACATTGTTCAAAACTTAGTCATGAAGTATTCTAGACATAGAGGAGGTGATTTGCATTATGAAAATTATATTGGTAAGGATCTAATGTAAGTTATAAATGGTTTAGAACAATAAATAATTATTTTTGCCTTACCCTAGTCTCATGAGAAAAGACAAAGGGTACATCATTCCTTAAATCTACAAGATAATGGAATGAAGTTAAGTATGCTGATTTACCATTCTAGTGTCATTTGAGATAGCTTTGCACAGATGGCATAGGACATGCCATTCCCTCTTTAGGTGACATTAACCTGAAGATTAAAGTCACGTAACTCGAAATTTCGGATTAGGGCTACTTTAGTCCTTTTCATTTGTTGCTACAATTTAATAACAAACTATTAATAGACTCAGATTCCTCGTATGGATATCTAGACTTCGTTACTCTTCATGATCAACAAGTACAAAGATCATATACATAAAATGTATGTTAGACAGAGTTATGCGGAGTATTATAACCATTCCTGTTGACAGTATAGTCTGGAAAATCATAATTAAATTCAATCGTAATGATTTAGGACTAAGACTAAAGATTATATAGATTTCATCAACCATCGATCTTACAAATAGAGAAGTTCTGATCATTGTAAACTCTGACATGTTAAAAGGAGACATGTAACTGATAGAATAGCAAATGCTAGAAACAAGCTAAACATATATATGGATAATTCTGGATCTTGCATAATGGAAATTGTAAATCAAAAATATATTCTAACATCAAACTTAGCTTGATACAATAATCATGAATGAGTAAAAACTGATCTGAGTATGGTAACCCCGTTGTAATCCACAGTGCTAGTTATGAGGTATAATTACGATACAGTAATATCATCAAAGGACAAATACTAAATAGAGTTATTTAATTCTTTTGTTCTCAAGAAAACATAGCTGTCATAATCTCTAAGTAGTTTCTAATTCTATAACAGTAAGATCTTGAGGAGATCATAGGATGAATGCAACCTTTAAACACTTGATAACTTGTCTAGCATGCTTAGACTTTTACTGAAGTAATTGGTACAGCTAACTGACTTGTAGTACTTTAAAGATTTAAATGTAGCGATCCGCACAGTACCTGTATATCTGTAAGAGAAAGACATTTTGATGCATTAGCTCAGAAGCTAAGTAAGCCTAGTTTGCTATGGCAACTCCCCCTTGTGGTTGAAAAACAGAAAAACAATCAGCAACAGTAAAGAAACTCATATCAAAATCTATGTATAACAAAAGATCATTCAGACATATTTGTGATCACTTAAGCTAATCAAACAGATCAATGAATGCATTTATTAACATTTCTTGCTATTTTAAAAATTTTAAATTTTTTGGAAAATATGGGTTCTGACATGTGGTATCAGAGCATGGTTCAAATACTAGGCCTTGATCTGGCCCAACTAGTTTCCGCAGAACGATGACAATAAAAAGAAAATTTATATATAATATACTAATCTGTATTTTTGTTTCCTTTAAACAGAGCAGAAAATTTCCTTTTTCTGAATCTAACAAAACAGGTATGGAGAAGCTAGGAGAATATGCTGAGGAGGAATCTCCAAACACTGAGACAAGACAGATGTCCCAAGAACCTGTGATGGAGAAGGTAATTGCTCACTCCTCAGAGTTGATACAGACTATAAAGGGTTTAAAGACTGAGATAGAAACAGTCAAGAAGGATAATGAAAGGATTCTGAAAACGCAAGAGCAGTTAAATCAAATTTTGATAGAAAAATTTCAGACTGAAGGAAGAAGCAAAAGAGCTGAATCTAAAGGAGCTAGTCATCAAAAGGGGTCTAAAAGGGTGAAACTAGTTAAATCATACAGCAGTTCATCAGCTGAAGGAAGAAAGGAACAACAAAGCTATCACACTACTAGTGACAGTAGTGAGGCTGAGTTGTATAACAGAAAGAAGAAGTTCAGGCCTTATGAAGAGATTTCTGAGGAATTCAAGAAAATAAAACCCCCAACTTTCAATGGAGAATCTGAAACAGGAGAAGAGGCAGAATCCTGGTTGTCCGGGATGAGAAAATATTTCCAGATATACAACTATTCAAATCAGCTGAAGGCAAGAAAGGCCATCTATAACCTTTCTGGAAAGGCGGATATATGGTGGCAAGACTTGAAAAGGGTCAAGGGGATCAAAGAAAAAGAGGTATATTGGAGTACCTTTAAAAGGTACTTCAAAAATAAATTTCTATCCGAACAATACTACGAAGAAAGGGCCAAGGAATTCTATGAGTTAAAGTTGGGATCTATGACAATGAAGGACTTAAACAGTAAGTTCTTAAGTCTGTTGAGATATGTGCCATATTTTCTTGAAGAGAAACCTAAAATACAGCGGTTTCTTAGTTGCATGCCATATCATATCAAGGATAGAATCGAATATGATAGCCCCAAAACTCTAGAAGAAGTTATGCGAAAGGCTAACTTCTGTTTTGAACAGAATAAAAAGAAAGAAGGAATAGCCAACTGGAAGGCTAAAAAGAACAGTAATCAGCTTGAGTACAGGAAAAAGGAGTTTTTTCCCCAGAAAAATTTCAAGAATAACAAGAACAGAAACCATTTTAATGGTAAGAACTTCCAGGGAAGAAAAAATGGAGCTGCTAATAATTCCAACAACTTCAAGGGCATCAAAGAGGCTGCTAACAATCATGGAAATTACACTAAGAATTTTGAATGAAAGGAACCTGTTAAGTGCTGGGAATGCAATGGCCCACACTATGCTTCAGTTTTCCCAAATCGGAAGAAGCCAAGTAGCAATATTCATACCATACAAGATGAAATGACTGTCGGAGACTTTGCAAGGACTATGCCCCGAATCAATGGAGCATTGGAGAACCGCCAAGTTGAATATCAAACTTCCATGGTGGAAGTAGGAGGTATGGTTAACAAAACCCCTGTAACTATTTTAATAGATCCAGGTGCTAGCCTTAGTTATATTTCACCACAGCTAGTAGAAAAATGTAATCTGACTGTTGAAAGGTTTGATAATTCTTGGTCAGTACAACTAGGCACTGGGGCAAAAAGGAAGGTGAACTGTTATGTTAAGGAATGTGCTCTAGATATGAAGGATTTTAAAACTACTATTAAATTAAATATTCTGCCACTTGGCTCGTATGACATACTTATCGGTATGGACTGGTTAGAACAGCATAAGGTAGTTTTAAACTGTTTTGATAAAACTTTTACGTGTGTAAATAATAATGAACAGCCTGTAACTGTTAAGGGTATTCCTAGGAAAACTGTAATCAGGCAGATTTCTGCTTTACAACTTAAAAGAGCAGTCAGAAAAGGGTGCAAGGCCAATGCTGTAACTATTATAGATGAGACAAATAAGTCTGAAATTAGCAAGACAACAGTAGAGGATATTCCGGTAGTGAATGAATTTACTAATGTTTTTCTGGAGGAAATTCCAGGATTACCTCCCAAGAGAGAACTGGATTTCACAATTGAACTGGTACCAGGTGTTGTACCCAGTTCAAAGGCTCCGTATCGTATGAATATTTTGGAGCTTAACGAATTAAAAACACAGTTAAAGGAATTAATAGATAAGAATTACATTCGACCCAGTGTGTCCCCTTGGGGAGCACCAGTAATCTTTGTTAAAAAGAAGGACAGAACTATGCGACATTGCATAGATTACCGTCAACTAAATAAGATGAAAATTAAAAACAGATATCCGTTGCCTCGCATAGATGATCTATTTGATCAGCTACGTGGAGCTATGGTGTTTTCTAAGATAGATCTGAGATCGGGTTATCATCAGGTGAGGATTAAAGAAGAGGACATATTCAAGACAGCCTTCAGAACGAGGTATGGACATTACGAATTTGTCGTAATGCCATTTGGGCTTACTAATGCCCCAGCCATCTTTATGTGTCTAATGAATAACATAATGCATAAATACTTGGACAAATTTGTTGTCGTATTCATCGATGACATTTTAATTTATTCTAAAAATGAAGAGGAACATAAAGAACATTTAGAGATAGTCTTACAAGAATTGCGAGAACAGCAACTCTTTGCGAAGTTGAGTAAGTGTGATTTCTTCAAGGATGAAATCCAGTATTTAGGTCACGTAGTGACTAAGGAAGGGATTTCAGTTGATCCTGAAAAGATCCAGGAAATAGAAGAATGGCCAGTACCAAAAGACATAATAGATGTTAGGTCCTTCATGGGAATTACCGGTTATTACCGGAGGTTCATTGAAGGCTTTTCAAAATTAGCCAACCCAATCACTTCCTTGCAAAAGAAAGGCAAGAAGTTTGATTGGAACTTGAAGTGTGAAGAAAGCTTTAAGAAATTAAAGACTTTATTAACAACTGCGCCTATTCTAAGAATAGCGAATATTAATAAGGATTTCATGGTTTGCACCGATGCTTGTAATGACGGTCTAGGCGGAGTGTTGACTCAGGATGGGCATGCCATTGCCTATGAGTCCAGGAAGCTGAAGATTCATGAAAAGAATTATGCCAATTATGATTTAGAGTTAGTTGTTGTTATTCATGCTTTAAATATGTGGCGACACCACTTAATAGGCAGAAAGGTTACCTTACTGACTGATAATAAGGGTCTAAAATACCTTTTAGATTAGCCTAACTTAAATGCAAGGCAAGCCAGATGGTTGGCCTTCTTAAGTGAATACGATTTCTAAATTCAGCACATAAAAGGAAAGGAAAATAAGGTGGCTGATGCTTTGAGCAGAAATGCAAAGCTGAATTTTACAACAGCTATCAGCACTTATACCTCTGATTTAAATGAACAGCTGACTGAAGGGATAAAATTGGATGAAATTTATAAAAAATTACAAGTTACAGCTAAGGAAGAACCTACAGAAAGTTTGATAAAGGGTTATAGTCTAAATAAAGATGGATTTTTATTTTTTAATTACAGGCTGTATGTTCCAAATATACCTAAAGTTAAATTGTTAATTCTGGATGAAGTTCAGAAAACCCCTTACTCAAGGAATCCAGGCTACGAGAAGACTGTCACACTGTTGAGAAAAGATTATTTTTGGCCTAATATGAAATCTGAAGCAGCTGAGCATATAGCTAGATGTTTGGACTATCAACAAGTAAAAACAGAACATCAGCATCCAGCTGGGTTATTGCAACCTTTGCCTATTCCTAGTTGGAAGTGGGAAATAATCAGCTTAGATTTCATTACTGGATTACCCAGAAATCAAAATCAAAATGATTCAATTATGGTGGTAGTAGATAAATTAAGTAAATCAACACATTTTATTCCTGTTAAAACCACTTACAAGGATGCAAACATAGCTAATATATTTTTAAAGCAGATTTTTAGGTTACATGGTGTCCCAAATGTTATTATTTCAGACAGAGATCCTAAATTCACAGGGAATTGCTGGAAATATTTGTTTAAGGGATTAAACACAACACTGAATTTCAACACTTCTTTCCATCCTCAGACGGATGGACAGACTGAAAGAGTTAATCAGGTATTGGAAGATCTGCTAATAATGTATGTTAAGGATCAACCAGGTAAGTGGGAGGATTATTTACATTTAGCAAAATCTGCATACAATAACAGCTATCAATCGTCAGCTAAGTTCAGTCCTTTTGAAATTCTGTATGGGCGTAAATGTGACACTCCTATCTCTTGGAATAATCCAGTAGATAGATTAGTGTTAGGTCCTGAATTATTAAAAGAAATGGAACAGATTGTGAAACAAGTGCAGGAAAATTTGAAGACTGCCCTGGATCGGCAAAAGAGCCAAGCAGATTTGAAAAGAACTCCTAAAGAGTTCCAGGTGGGTGAAAATGTGTTCATAAAGGTAAGACCAAAGAAGAGCTCCCTAAGATTGGGGAGTTGTGCAAAATTAGCACCATGTTACTGTGGTCCGTTTGAAATTTTATCTAGAATTGGTCAAGTTGCCTATCAGCTAGCATTACCACATAATTCAAAAGTACACAATGTTTTTCATATTTCTATTCTGAAAAAGTATGTTCATGATGCTACTCATGTGATTGATTGGAACATTGTACAGGTAGAACCAGAAGGGGAAGTTCTGGTGGAACCGGATTGTATCCTCGGGAGGAGGGAAATTACTCTACGGAACCACACAATTGGACAGCTGAAGGTGCAATGGAAGCACCTTAGTCCTGAAGAAGCTACCTGGGAACTGGAAAGTAAGATGCAGGAAGCATACCCAAATCTGTTCCAGAAGGTGGCTAATGATGAGGAATAAGTAACATCGAGGACGATGTTACATTTTAAGGGGGTGTGTATGTCACATACCCCAATTTTGTAAAAATTATGTAATTGTTTTATTATATTCCTGAGACATTATGTTAAATTTAATGCTATGTAGGAATTGATGACTCAGCAGAGTCACTAGAAATGGAATGTTAGGATATTTAGACACTTAGGAGTTAGTTAAGATCAACTTGTGTAATATATCCGTTAGGGATAGTGTGTTTCTTTAGTATGCATTAGTATGCATTTGTATATACTTAATCCGACGGTCACGATATGTTTCCGACATAGAGTGATCCGACGGCTCAACTTCTCTTAGATCAAACCTAACCTTGATCCGTGGCTTAACACCCGATTGGTCCATGATCTCTATTTAAAGAGCATGGAGGGTCATTGTTTAGTTGATCGATTATGAGAAGCTCATTTGTAACTTTCTTTCTTTGCATAATAAATTGTGTCGTAGAAGCTATTTGGCCGGGGCCGTGGAGTGTTTCCCTCAAGAGGGTTTAAACCACGTCAAAACATCGGTGTGTTGATCTGTGATCTATTTGTGTGAAGTGGTTGTTCTTGGTGTTCGGTCCTTCGGTAGTACTCTGTGTACCCGAACATGGTATCAGAGCTTTTATGAAGTGCCGCTTCCGGTTATGATCTAGATCTTGAACTGCTGTTGCCGAAACTCGAAAGGGTTTCTAGTTCTGGTATTTACGTGCATTTCTGGGCTGTGGGAGGTGTTCCATTGCGTCCGGAGCGTCGTTTCCATTGGGAAATAGTTTTTGTTTGATCGAAAACGGTTCCCGGTTGCTCCAGAAATGCGTTTTTCATCAGATCTAAAGGTATAATGTTACAGTGATGCATTTTTTTTATTTCGTTTTTGAAAAGAAAAAATCTCATATTTCATTTTTTTTTACTGTTAGTTTTTTTTTGGTTCGGATTGTTGCTTTCCCGTCTACGTATGCTCTTTGCCGTGCACCTTGAGCGATCTCAGCAAATCAGAAACAGAAAGGGAAAGGGTTTTTTCGGCTGTGTATGCTCTTTGCCGTGCACTTTGCGCGATCTCGGCAAATCAGAAACAGAGAGAAAACGTAGACTTTCCGGGCAAGCTAACAAGATCTAACTCCACAAGTGTGGAAATTTTTTTTTGTTTCGTTTTGTGGTTTGTTTTGCAGGAAAAAGGGCAAGCACGCAAACCGAGCAAGAAGAGTAAAAAAAAAAAAAAAAAAAAAAACCCTTCCTCATTTCCATATTTTACATACCTTTTAAACTAGCTCACTTGGTCCAAAGTTGCTTTATTCCTTAATAGGTCTTGAGTTCAAGTCTTAGGAAGTTACTTTTAAAAAGAAAAGTGCATGCAATTTCTATTTTCAAGTTACTTTATTGTAAAAGTGCATCTCACTTAAATAATAAAAAATAAAAATACGAGTCACTTAAGCTTTTTATTTAATGTTGCACTATTTAAAAGTAATATCATTGTAAAAGTGAAATCACTTATTTTACAAAAGTGATTCACTTAAAAGCAACTTTTTTGTAAAGTGATTGTCAAAAGGTTCATCTTGGGAAGAGGGGGGTTCCTTTTTTTGCTGAACATTCTCTAGCTACCACGTCACTATTGGGGACATCTTCAACAGTTTCTTTGTTCAAGCATAACTTCATCATACAGAGTCCGTTTTCAGTACCGTTTTTTTTGAAACCGCCTATTTTTTCGAGCTCTTCACATCCAGACTATTGGTTTCTGCTTTTACAGCCATTAATTTACAAATATGGCCGCCCTTTGTGATATTCTACTTAACAGTTCCAACTATTTCTCATGGAAATCTCGTATGGAGGATGTTCTACGAAGTAGGAGACTTTTCAGAATTACAACAGGGAAAGAAAAAGAACCAACTGATGATGATAAGAAAATAAAATGGGCAAATAGATGTGATGAAGCTCGTGGATTGATTGGGATGTCAATCTCTACTGATTTGCGATTCCACATATCTGGAATTGATGAACCTAATGCTGCTTGGGACAAGTTGGAATCTGTGTTTGGTAAACACAATGAAATTCGGGGTCACCAACTCGAAAATGAGTTGATTTCTTTAAATCCAAGTGACTTTTCATGCATTCAAGATTATTTATCTAAGTACAAAACTCTCAAGCTCTTATGTGCAGAATGTAAGATTGAGAGGGAAGACAAACAATGCATTTATCATATTCTTTCCAAACTTGGACCTGCATATTCTGTTTTTGTATCTACATTTTACTCCATGAAAGCGTCATTGAATGCAGCTAGCTATCAAGAGCCTAGTCTTGAATCTTTTTGTGATTCCTTGATTAGAGAACAAGATAAACTCATTCATCTTGGAATAATCAACAATGCAGATACATCTGGGAAAGCCTTATTGTCCCAACAGAAAGAAAATTCCAAGCCTCCCAAGAAACAAAATTTTCGCAATAATAAGTCAAACAAGGGTCCAAAACCCTCTCAGTCAGCTCCTTCTTTAAAAAATGACAAAGGATCCAAGCCAAAAGGCAAGAAGACTGAGCTTCATTGCAACTATTGCGGGAAAGATAATCATGATGAATCTAAGTGTTTCAAGAAGATGGCAGCCTTGGAAGCAGCAATGAAGAAGCACCACATCAGCCTAGATTCGCCTTCAAAATCTGCCTCTCATGGACATGCACTTTGTGCTTCTGGTTATTCTTATAATGCATCTTCTTCTTCTACTTCAAATGAATGGCTCATTGATTCTGGAGCATCTTATCATATGGCTAAGGATCAAGCCATCTTTTCTACTATGCATGAATGTAACACCAAACAAATATTTGTTGGTGATGATAGATCTCTAAGTGTTGTAGGAGCTGGAACAGTTCCAGTAGATAATGGTCATTTTAGTGATGTACTATGTGTTCCAAGAATTTCCTGCAATTTGTTATCAGTCTATCAGATCACTCATTCTGGTGAAGGTAAAACTGTGACCTTTACAGCTCACCAAGTTGTAATCAAGGATTTTAAAGATCCTCAACATGTTCTAGCTACCGGAATTGTTGATGATATTACCAGGTTGTACAAGTTTAACAACTTTGGGTCATCACCTTTCCCTTCAGTTTTTGTTGCTCATAGTGATAACTTGAGCAAACTTTGGCATGAGCGATTTGGTCACTTAAATTATCGTTCATTGCAACAACTATGTAAAGAAAATATGGTGACAGGTCTTCCGATGGTATCTTGCAGAGATGGTGTTTGTTCCGGTTGTGTACTCGGAAAACATCATCGGGACAGTTTTGACAAACGTGCCTCTTGGCACGCCTCGGTTCCCTTGGAGCTTGTGCATAGTGACTTGTGTGGTCCTCTTCCATCTGCTTCCTTTTCTGGTTTCAAGTATTTCTTAACTTTCATTGATGATTACACCAGACGCACTTGGGTTTATTTCCTAAAACTTAAGAGCGAAGTATTTAACATGTTCTTGGCCTACAAGGCCCTTGTTGAAAAACAATCTGGTCATCAAATTATCAAGTTAAGATCTGACAATGGAGGAGAATATGTTAACAAACAGTTCACTACTTTCTGCACTGAACAAGGCATCCAACAACAACACACTGTTCCATATACACCACAACAAAATGGTGTAGCTGAGCGGAAGAACCACACTTTAAAAGAAATGGGAAATTGTATGATCCAATCTAAGGGACTAAGTCTTCAATTTTGGGCTGAAGCCATAAATTGTGCAAATTACATAGTTAATCGCACCCCCACAAAAGCATTACAAGGTATAACACCGGAAGAAGCATGGAGTAAAGTTAAACCTGATGTAAGTCACTTTCGTGTGTTTGGTAGTGAAGCATGGGCTCACATTCCGGATGAAAAACGGAAAGCATTGTAGCCTAAAAGTGAAAAGTGCATATTTGTTGGATATTCTGAAGATGTAAAAGGTTATAGACTTCTTCAACCACATTCTCATGCTATAATCATTAGAAGAGATGTTAAATTTGATGAAAATATCTTGGCCTGCGAGCCTAACTCGGCGAGTGTGCCATCTTTGGCCTGCGAGCCTGATTCGGCGTTTGTGCCTTCTTCTTCTTCTTCCAACTTCCTTGACAGGTTTCCAACTCCAGTTTCTGATGATGATAGTGAGGATGAAAATCCACCTCCGCCTGCTCATGTTCCTCCAGTTGCACTAGCACAAGTGCTTCCTCGATGGGTCCGTTCAACATGTGAAGCAGCTGGTGATCTTGCCGGTGATCCTAGAGATCAACGTCGAACATGTTCTCAGTTTCAGCGAGCCTCTTCTCTTTTGGCTCAAGTTTCCGAGAATCATGATCCATAAACTTTTGCAGAAGCTTCAGGGAATCCAGATTGGGATGCAGCCATGGATGAAGAATATCGTTCCTTAATGGCGAACGATACTTGGGATCTTGTACCTCTTCCAAAAGGAAGAAAACTTGTCAGATGTAAATGGGTCTACAGAACTAAGTATGCATCAAATGGAAGTGTTGAAAGACTTAAGGCAAGGTTAGTTGCCAAAGGTTTTTCTCAAGTTGAAGGGATTGACTACAATGAAACCTTTGCTCCCGTCGCCAAAATGAACTCCATCCGCCTTGTTCTTTCCCTTGCAGCCTTACACAACTGGGAAGTCCATCAAATGGATGTCAAGTCTGCCTTCTTACATGGTGATTTACAGGAAGAAATTTACATGGAACAACCTCCTGGCTATGTTCAGAATAACTCTAGCCTTGTCTGTCGCCTTAAGAAATCCTTATATGGCCTTAAGCAAGCTCCTAGAGCTTGGTATGCCAAAAGGGATAACTTTCTCCTTGACACTGGTTTTTCTAGATGCCATTCTGACCCCAATGTCTATACCAAGAAAGTAGGAAACCATCTCATCATACTTGTTCTATATGTTGATGACCTTATTCTTACTGGTAGTGACCCTAAGCTTATAACCCATGTGAAATCCAGTCTTAAACAAACTTTTGAAATGTCAGAGTTAGGACATTTGCATTATTTTCTTGGTCTCCAAGTTCTGCAAACCAAAGAAGGAATCTTTCTTTCTCAGTCTAAGTATGCTTGTGACCTTCTTCGTCGCTTTCACATGGAAGATTGTAAACCAGCCCCTTCTCCCTTCCAGTCTGGAGTCAAACTTTCTGCCACTTGTACTTCACCTGAAGTAGATGCCACATTGTATCGTCAGCTTGTTGGTAGTCTTTTATACTTGACTCATTCCCGTCCTGACCTTTCCTTTGCCGTTGGTCGAGTTGCCCGTTATATGCAGACACCTCATGAAAGTCACTGGAAAGCAGCTAAAAGAATACTTCGATATATTCGAGGTACAGTTCAGTTTGGGATTCATTACAGTACAGGGGGGAAACCTTTGTTGGTTGGTTTCACTGATTCAGATTGGGCCGGCGATCTTGATGATCGAAAGTCTACTGCAGGTTATGTTTTCAGTCTGGGATCTGGACCTATTACTTGGGCTTGTAAGAAACAACAAGCTCTTGCTCTTTCTTCAGCAGAGGCAGAATATCGAGCAGCCGTCAATGCCAGTCAGGAAGCTTTATGGCTTCGACAGATCCTTTCAGAGTTTGGATTCGAGCAGCAGCAGCCTACTCCACTTTGGTGCGACAATCAAAGTGCCATCAAGCTTGCCAAAGATCCAGTTCTACATCAACGCAGCAAACACATTGAGCTACATATGCACTTCATCAGAAATCTTGTTCATGATCGTGTTCTCGAAGTGCTCTTTTGCCCTACAGATGATCAAGTTGCAGACATCTTCACCAAGTCTCTTACAGAAGCGAAGTTTTCTAAACTTCGATCTATGTTAGGAGTTCAGGAACTTGTCATTAAGGGGGGATAGGCTCTAATGCCTCCTTCCTTCTCCTAATAGTGTCACTTTTGTAAATCCTTCAATCCTATCCCAAGTTGTTCTTAAGGGGGGATGTTAGGATATTTAGACACTTAGGAGTTAGTTAAGATCAACTTGTGTAATATATCCGTTAGGGATAGTGTGTTTCTTTAGTATGCATTAGTATGCATTTGTATATACTTAATCCGACGGTCAAGATATGTTTCCGACATAGAGTGATCCGACGGCTCAACTTCTCTTAGATCAAACCTAACCTTGATCCGTGGCTTAACACCTGATTGGTCCATGATCTCTATTTAAAGAGCATGGAGGGTCATTGTTTAGTTGATCGATTATGAGAAGCTCATTTGTAACTTTCTTTCTTTGCATAATAAATTGTCCCGTAGAAGCTATTTGGCCGGGGCCGTGGAGTGTTTCCCTCAAGAGGGTTTAAACCACGTCAAAACATCGGTGTGTTGATCTGTGATCTATTTGTGTGAAGTGGTTGCTCTTGGTGTTCGGTCCTTCGGTAGTACCCTGTGTACCCGAACATGGAATGTAATTCGGAATATTTTATTATTAATAAATAAATTATGGAGACAACAGCATGGGAGAGATGTTAAAAAGAGGTTATTGGTCAAACTGGTGGATGGAACTAGGTGGAAAGGCAAATGACAAGTGGCAGCATCCTCAAACACTTCCTAAGTTGCAGGTGGCAACTTCCCTATATTTGCGGTCATGATTACCGAAGGAAGTGGAATCAGAGCAGGTGGTTTATTAATGACAGTTAACCCAACAAAGACCTAGGCAATCTTTTAAATAGTACTCAATGAATTGAGCTAGGGGTTCGAATTGTTCTGGAGGGAGAATACATTCAAGTGAATGTTATTTAGGAGTCCCATTGAGGAAGAGGGAAATATACAAGAAGGAAGTTGTTTGAGAGGAATGCTGCAGTAACTTGGTTCCATTATAGCTGTTTGGGCTGAGTGAATTATTTTTGCTGCACCTACTTCCAGCCAGGGAGACCAGAGCAAGCTCGGGGGTCCTAAGAAGTGATGTCTGGGCACTCTCCAGGAGTTGGTAGGGAGGAACAGCCTCCCATTGCTGTTGTTGTCCACAGCTTAAACAGGTTTTGAAATTTATTTCTTTATGTTTATTAAGTATAAATGAATGTATGTGGTGTGTACTATCTACATGTCTGAATGGTATTTAGTTTAGTAAAAGTTAGTATCTCTGAATATCAGTAGTAGATTTGATAAGAGTTACTGTATTTCCAGCATCCCTTGAAATCATTATTACATTACTGATAAGGTATTTTTAATGCATGCTATATAATAGTAATATTGTAAGCAATAGTTTTTTTTTTGTAATTTTTAAACCTAGTTTAATTATAATAGTTAAATAGATAAGTAGGGTTTATGTATACAGTAATTACTCTGTGTGAGTTACAAAGTCGATTAAACAATCATAGGAACAGAAATAAAAATATAAACAATTAAATTACAGTGTTATTATCATTATAGATAACATTAGAGTTGTAGCTAACCCTTGACCGCCCAAACAAACCAACAAGAAGGACAAACAACTTCATTATTGACCGAAGCCATAACCTACTACCCAGCATAGAGTAGATCTTTCAAAGAACTCGCTACATCGAACAATGCAAAACTAAACTGAGTTGAGGGACCCCGAAGTCACCTCACATCAACCAAAACCCTAACCACCCTAACAACCAGCAAGGAGGAATAAGCTATGGTGGAACCAGGCTTACCCGGTAAGAGCCAAGCGCCGAGGGTTGTATCTTTTATACCTTCAAGAGTAGTCAGCACCTGCATTTGACAAAATCGAGTCAGTTACAATTTTATTCTAAAAAAAACAAAACAATTTTCGTTTAACTGGAAACGAAGGAGAAATGCAATAGCTTACCAGTGTTCGAAGGAGGCTGCAAACACGGTAAAATGGCCTCATAACCACGAGTACAGTAAGTGTAAAACACCCACCATTGCCACCGAATGAACAAGCTGACAAAAACGAAGGGTTTTATCCACGAAGGAAGCTTTTACAGAATCAAACCGAGAGATGTAAACACGCCATGACAGGGTCGGAATGGTAGCAAGAGTAAACCCTAGGTAACTAATAAACTTATAGATTTCCAACAACAATGTGTAAAGGCTCCTGAGGGATACGTTGGACAAGCACAAAGGACTATAGCAGCATGGGAGCTGTTACCAACAACGTATCAGCGAAACTCAGACCCAGAAGTTTCACAGAGCGGCCAAGCCCGAAGGCAAAGGAGAAATGACAATGTAGGGTTTAGTCAATGTTAAGTATCACAAATGCGTGGCCCTGGAGCAGCCACGTAACGGTTTAATATTTTGCATGCAGTGGGTCGACGATCCAATGTTCCATGATGAGTTTCCACTTGTTTGTGTTTTAATTAAAAATCATAGCGTGGGTGTACCAAATTCAAAGGATAATCATAGTATGGATATTCTAATATGGTCGAGACACCATAATTTTAAACCCACCATATAATTCATGTTAAACCAATGCCTTCGAAGCTTGCCTAGTGAACAATAATACCTTACCTTACAAACAACAAGAATTATGCATTGTTAATAATCTCAAAATTACGATGAAGATTCTCATCATTGCTTGATGAATAAAAAGAATCATAGCATGGGTAATATAATTATTGCTTGGTTATTCATAAAGGTTGAAATAACATAGTTCACATGTCATTCTTTAATAATCAACACATTAGGATAATACTTTTAAATCTTGTTAAATCTTGCATTGTATCGATTAAACCTTGACTTATTAATTCATGCAATATGAACATTGTTCAAAACTTAGTCATGAAGTATTCTAGACATAGAGGAGGTGATTTGCATTATGAAAATTATATTGGTAAGAATGTAATGTAAGTTATAAATGGTTTAGAACAATAGATCACTATTTTTGCCTTACCCTAGTCTCATGAGAAAAGACAAAGGGTACATCATTCCTTAAATCTACAAGATAATGGAATGAAGTGAAGTATGGTGATTTACCATTCTAGTGTCATTTGAGATAGCTTTGCACAGATAGCATAGGACGTGCCATTCCTTCCTTAGGTGACATTAACCTAAAGATTAAAGTCACGTAACTCGAAATTTCGGAAAAGGGCTACTTTAGTCCTTTTCATTTGTTGCTACAATTTAATAACAAACTATTAATAGACTCAGATTCCTCGTATGGATATCTAGACTTCGTTACTCTTCATGATCAAGAAGTACAAAGAACATATACGTAAAATGTATGTTAGACAGAGTTATGCGGAGTATTATAACCATTCCTGTTGACAGTATAGTCTGGAAAATCATAATTAAATTCAATCGTAATGATTTAGGACTAAGACTAAAGATGATATAGATTTCATCAACCGTCGATCTTACAAATAGAGAAGTTCTGATCATTGTAAACTCTGACATGTTAAAAGGAGACATGTAACTGATAGAATAGCAAATGCTAGAAACAAGCTAAATATATATATGGATAATTCCGGATCCTGCATAATGGAAATTGTGAATCAAAAATATATTCTAACATCAAACTTAGCTTGATACAATAATCATGAATGAGTAAAAACTGATCTGAGTATGGTAACCCCATTGTAATCCACAGTGCTAGTTATGAGGTATAATTACGATACAGTAATATCATCAAAGGACAAATACTTCATAGAGTTATTTAATTCTTTTGTTCTCAAGAAAACATAGCTGTCATAATCTCTAAGTAGTTTCTAATTCTATAACAGTAAGATCTTGAGGAGATCATAGGATCAATGCTACCTTTAAACACTTGATAACTTGTCTAGCATGCTTAGACTTTTACTGAAGTAATTGGTACAGCTAACTGACTTGTAATACTTTAAACATTTAAATATAGCAACCCGCATAGTACCTGTATATCTGTAAGAGAAATACATTTTGATGCATTAGCTCGGAAGCTAAGTAAGCCCATTTTGCTATGACAACTCCCCCTTGTGGTTGAAAAACAGAAAAACAATCAGCAACGGTAAAGAAACTCATATCAAAATCTATGTATAACAAAAGATCATTCAGACATATTTGTGATCACTTAAGCTAATCAAATAGATCAATGAATGCATTTATTAACATTTCTTGCTATTTTAAAAAATTTAAATTTTTCGAAAAATATGGGTTCTGACACCCACACTCTATTTATGCATGACCTAACCTGCCTAATAAACTAGCAGGGTCGACTTGTCTAACTCAGTCTAATAACCCATGGTAATACTAATCAGGGTTGACCCCACACTTGGTGGTCTAATAACCCATCACATGCAAGTTGCGACACTTGTCAATACAAATGACAACACTTCCGTATAGACAAAAAATAACATCTCTATAGGAGTACAATATACATAGTTGAAATACATTCCGAAGTTACAATTACATCAACACTCCCTCTTAACAAGGAAGGTATTTCTTGACACAGATCTGCTAGCACAAGTCTTCTCCTCTGGATCATTGTCACTGGATCATCATCATCGAATCATCGTCATCGTCACAGCTATTGCTATCTCAATCAATCTCTGATCTACTTGTCATAGGAAGTTCTATAGAGCTAGTCCTTTTTCATGCTGGATCTAGGCCCACCACCTGCAGGTCTTCATCATCACTAGCCGTACTGTGGAATCCTCAGGTCTTATTACGTGCATCACAAAACCTCGCAAGAGCATCCCATGATTGATTATGGGCACACAGCCCAACCTATCGGATCTCCTAGGGAGCTATTACATGTGACCCCACCACAAAACCTTGAAAGAGAATCCCAAGACTGATTACAAGCAAACAGATCAACCTATCAGATCTCCCAGGGCATTATTATATGTGGTCATGGCAAAACCTCGAAAGAGCATCCCAGGACTGGTTATGAGCACACAGCTCAACCTATCGGATATCCCAGGGCGCTATTATATGCCATAGGACAAAACCTTGAAAGAGTTTTTCCCAGATATCCCAAGGCGCTATTATATGCCATAGGAAAAACCTCGGAAGAGTATCTGCAAACCTCCCAGAGCGCTATTATATGATTTCCCAAGCAAAACCTTGAAAGAGCATTTTCCAGATATCCC
The DNA here is from genome assembly GCA_027924585.1 of Larix kaempferi. Taxonomy (NCBI): domain Eukaryota; kingdom Viridiplantae; phylum Streptophyta; class Pinopsida; order Pinales; family Pinaceae; genus Larix; species Larix kaempferi. The sequence goes on along the minus strand of BSBM01000101.1, from coordinate 13,201,380 downwards.
AGGGCGCTATTATATGCCATAGGAAAAACCTCAAAAGAGTATCTGCAAATATCCCAGGGCGGTATTATATGGTTATCTGCACAACCTGTCCATGGCCACAGAGTATCAACCTGATACTCACCATACATCATCTTGATGTACATCATCACATGATCATCCTCATCATCATCATAGCATCATCCTGATGCATATCATCTGGAGCAACATCCTGAATCTCATCATCCATGATCATACAACGCATCCACGTGATGCATACATAGTATCTACCTGATACATATCATCATACATGATCTACCTGATCATATAATGTATCCACCTGATACATATACAAATTCATGGTCCAACTGATCATATCAAGCATCCAACATGATGCATATACATATAGATGATCCAACTGATCATACACAGCATTCAACATGATGCATATATATTAACATGATCCAACTGATCATATCCAGCATCCAACATGATGCATATACAATACATGATCTAACTGATCATATCTAGCATCCAACATGATGCATATACATATACATGATCTAACTGATCATATCCAACATCCAACATGATGCATATACATATACATGATCCAACTGATCATATCCATCATCTAACATGATGCATATACATATACATGATCCAATTGATCATATCCAACATCCAACATGATGCATATACAGAGCAGTAACTGGAGCATCGTCTTGATGCTCATCATCCAGCGCTTACATCCACAGCCATGGGAAGGATCCTCCTCTCACCATGCTTGGAATCGATCTAGCAAATGTTTCCATCACTTCTTCCTTGAAGTGTCGTCACTCTGAAGAACACCAAGCCTCTATCTGAAGTACTTGAACATCACTCTGGCTAGTGGTTTCGTTAATACATCTACAACCTGCTCATCCATCGCAACATACAGGAGCTTCACTGCTCCTCTCTGCACCATATCCCTGATATAGTGATGTTTGATCTCAATGTGCTTCGACCTATCATGGAACACTAGGTTCTCAAATAGCTTCACAAAGCTCTGTTTATCACAAAATATACTAGTAGCCTCTAGTGGGAGATCAAATAACTCATCCAGTAGCTTCCGTAGCCATACTACCTCACAACTAGCCGAACAAGCTGCAACATACTCTGCTTTGGCTTTACTCAGTGCTATGTAGGATTGATTCTTGTTAAACCAAGAGATCACACTTGATCCCATATTGAAGCAGCACCCAGAAGTGCTCTTCCTATTTGCAGCACTTCCTTCCGCGTCTGAATCAGCATAACCCTATAGGTTAAACTTTTGATTTGCATCATACTTGATCCCATAATCAATTGTACCCTTCAGGTACCTCAGAATATGCTTTACAGCAACCAGGTTAACACCTCTGGGATCCGTCGGGAACTGGATCAATGTGTTCGCTGCAAAGCAAATATATGGTCTCATGTTCGTCAGGTACATCAAGCACCCAATCATCTGACGATACATTGTGACATCAACCGGCTCAGATGAAGCATCACACAGAAGCTGCAGGTTCGATGCCATAGGTGTGGCCATGGCCTTGCATTCCATCATCCCGAACCTCTTCAGGATCTCTACTATATACTTCCCTTGTCCAAGGAAGATCCCATTTGCATTCTGCTACTCCTCCATGCCTAGAAAATAGTGCATCATCCCCAAGTCCTTCATCTCGAACTTGGCAGTAAGATTCCTCTTGGTATAGGAAATCAAACCATCATCACCTGTAACAAACAGGTCATCCACATACAAGAGTAGTATCACAGGATTTCCTTCCTCAACCTTGTAGTAAAGGTTGGAATCCTCTTTACTCTTGGTAAAGCCCAAACTGGATAGAAAGTTGTCTATCCTACCATACCACGTCCTAGGATATTACTTCAATCCATACAAAGATTTCTTCAACTTACACACATATGACTCCCTGTCATGTGTCTCAAAACCAAATGGTTGCACCATATACACTTCCTCCTCTACTACACCATTCAAGAAAGTTGTCTTGACATCCATCTTTTGTATATTCCATTTCATCACTTCAACCAGGGAAAGTACTGATTTGATGGAAGTGTATCTGGCTATAGGAGCAAAAGTTTCTTCATAGTCTATTCCCTCTTTTTGAGAAAAGCCACGAGCTACAAATATCGCTTTGTATTTTTTTCTATGCTACCATCTGCAGCATGTTTGATCTTGTAGATCCATTTGGAAGTCACAACAGACTTCCCTTAAGGTCTTGGGACTACATCCCAAACATCATTTTTCATGATTGATTGGTATTCCTTTACCATGGAATCCTTCCATTCTTTCTTTTCCGCTACTTCTTCATAACTGAAAGGTTCTTTGTTCATAATGTCACAGAGTAAGGAAACATAGCTGGTATGACATTTAGTTTTCTTCCTTCCTCTGTGTTCTTCTTCTGGAATGCCATATCTTTCTACATATTGAATGAGCTCTCTAGCCCATGCAAGTTTTCTCTTGTGAGAGTTCTTCTCATGGGCCGTATCTACAGGTTCTTGTGGATCTTCTATTTCATGATCTACATATGGAATTGCTTCAGTCATAGTGGTGTCTTGAAATCTGGTTTCCTTTGGTTCTTCATGATCTTCAACAGGTGCCTTATTTGATTTGATATAAGCCGAGTCCTCATCGAATGTTACATCCTTGCTGACATCAATATTCTTGAACCATGCAAAGTACATTCTGTAAGCCTTCGAGCTTTCATTGTACCCCACAAAGATGCCCTTCTTTCCTGAAGGATCTAGCTTTGTCCTCTTTTCCTTTGGAACATGTTATACACTGGACAACCAAATATTCTGAGATGGATGACTTCAGGTTTATTACTAGAGAAGACCCCTTCTGGTGTCTTGTTGTCCAATATCTTGTGAGGTGTTCTGTTCTGCACATATACAGTTGTCCTAGCTATTTCTGCCCAAAGATGCATAGGCAGATACTGGTCATGCAGCATTGCCTGTGCTACTTCCATGATTGTTCTCTTCTTCCTTTCTACAACTCCATTCTGTTGTGGATTGAGGGGAGCAATCAACTCCCTCTTAATCCATGAATCACTGCATAGCTTCTTGAAATCACCTGAAGTGAATTCTCCACCATTGTCAGATTTGAAGGTCTTGATCTTCTTATCAGTTTGATTTTCCATCAAGGATTTGAATTCCTTGAACTTATAAAACACTTCATCTTTTTTCTTTAAGAAATAAACCCAAGTCTTCCCAGAGAAATCATCAATGAAAGAGACATAGTATACATACCCACTCAGAGAACTAGATGACATCGGAGTGGATAATTTCCAAGATCCCTTTATCTTTGTTTTCACTGCTTGGAAACGCTTTCTTAATATTCTTTCCTTTTGCACATCCTTTGCAAACACCTTCATGCTTTGTCTTGATTTCAGGAATACCCTCTACAGCTTTACTTGCAATTGGTAGTGCCCTATAGTGCACATGTGCAAGCCTTCTATGCCTAAGCTCACTTGGCTCCATGGATTCATGTACCATGGCATGTTCAGGTTGTCCCTTCAATTTGTACAATCCTCCCTCTTGCTCTCCAATTACTACTGCATCATCTATAGTTTTACCCTTTGGCCCCATTAGGACTTGGCCATCTACAAATGCAATCCTCATGCCTTTTGCATCCAATGCAGATATGGAGATTAGATTCTTCTTGAGCCCAGGTACATATAGAACATATTTAATCTTCAAAAACTTCCCAGAGTCTAGGTTGTAGTAGGCTTCACCACTTCCCTTAATAGGATATTGATTGTCATCCCCAAGTTTCACTTTATGGGGTGACTCATGTTCAGATAGATTTACAAAGGATTCTTTACACCTATTCATGTGTTTGGAAGCCCCATTATCAATAAGCCAATCATTACATCCATGAGAGATAGTACCTGTGATAGCAGAGATTAGAACATATTCATCTTCACTAGATTAGTCATCACTTTCTGCTCTAGCCTTCTTCTTGGGAGATTCATCATCCTCAACAGCTGTCACATCTCCATCTCTGGTAAAATCTTTTAATTATTTAATTCTGTCTATTTGCATGAAGACACTAATTAGAGCCTAAACTAGTTTTCCCGCAATGCAACCAAGAGTGAAAAATGGCATGGTGAACCACAAGGGGGGGAGAGTAATTAAGTCGTAAGCGTTGTCGTGGACCTTGGCTTGGTTAACTCTTGTTTTCGAGTCAAGTTAATTTATGTTTGATATTTTCCTTTGGTATGCTTATGCTCATATGTATTTAAGTGGAAAAGCTTAGATTTTAATTTATATGATTATTAGCATTAAACATGAACCCAATGACAAACTTTAATAATGTGGGGTACATTGTTTTAATTAAAAAGTGATTAATTTAAATACTAATTCAATTAGTATTTAGTGCACATATCTATTTATGACGTTATGCTTTTATAAATTTGCATAAGAAATACATATATTTTATTACATATGTTTATGACTCTTTTTATATGAATACATATAGTCTGTATGTAATATTATTTCTTTATATACACATGCATACTTTTTAAAACAAATTAATATGGTTGTAATGTATTTTTCATGTGCAAAAATATATTTGAATTTTTTTTTTTTATAAAGTCATAGATGTTGTCACGTCCCCTCCCATCCTACCAGCTAGATGGAGAGGATCGTGAGGTTAAACCGGGCATCTAGCCCCATAAATCGTTAACCAAGCACTCACATAATTTAAAAGAGATATGAGATGTATAGTTATAAGAAAAACACAGCGGAAATAATCAATTGCACATCCATTATACATTCAGTATATTCATGTCATTCATCAATCTAAACAATATCAATTTAGCAAATGAGAATACTTATCTTAACCCAAGTAATCCCCGAGCAACCAGCTACGCATCTGCAACGTTCCACCCAACCGTAGGCCAGTGTGCTCCACGATCTCTCAGCACCACTGCCACCCCCGAGCTGGGCATGATCTCCACAAGGAACTAGGGAACAACAGGGTCTCACATAACCATAGATACACCAGAATCAGCCCTGCCAACCAGCAATTGGGTTTCTGAGGCTGCTAGGAGATGGATGCATATAACAGCAAAAGTGTAAGTGCTGAGCATGAGAAAAACGCTTCTCTAGTGAAGTTCCCAACAATGGGTTTGTAACAGTCCCAGAAAAACGTGGGCAACCAAAACGAAAAGGAGAAAATGGGAAATCAACCCCGGGAGAGAAAAATCGTTTTCAGAAGAATGCTCATGGGCATTTCGTGGGAAGAAACAGCCTCCATAACCCCAAAAATCGTGGCTCTCTTCTCCCAGCCGATGAACTAACCAAAAATGAGTTTGGAGGCATGGAAAAATGCAGGAAATGGTGAAAAACGTGAAGCATAAAACCCCAACAGGCTCAGACTGCGTGAGAGGAAGAATGCCATGGGTGAAGAATGGCTTTGGGCCAATTTCGTGGGGGTTTTCTTGCCCAGCCAACCAAAACTCGATTTCTCAGGTTGTTGTCTTGCCCATACACGAAAATTGACAGCCATGCCTCTCCCATCCCAAGGCATTAATTGTCTCAACCAATTATTGGAAGAATTAAATGATTGGGTGCATGAGGCCAAATGGGTAGTTGAGAGTTCATGGGTTTCCTCAATGAAAATGGCTTAACACCATGGCTCAAGGGTTTGGTTATTTTCCCTCCCTATTCCTTGTAAAGATCATGCCCCCATCTCTTTGTTGCATTGCGTAGCTGGTTGTGGGTATCTTTCATTAAATTCGTATTTACATGATGTCTTATTTACATCGTGCCCTTCTAGCACAAGAACCGTATGCATCTATCTCTTTAATTTCCAGTACATAAAATGCTAAATCAGTGGTGGGGCCTTGGCCTTGAGGTCCTCGCCATAATTAAGTTACAATATTTACATCATTCATGATTTAATGCAAGGGTGTAAAAATGGGGACGTGACAGATGTCCTATGTTATACCCAATATACTTTATGGGATATACTCTAATATATTTTAAATGGTAATAAATCTATTGTGTTGTGATATATTGAATTTATGGAATGGATTCTTAATATGATTGTCAGGAGCATTTATATATATATATATATGTGTGGTTTAATTTAAAATATATAGATTACCTTGGAAAAAATATGGAGTATTTTTTATGAGCAACTATTTAATTTTAAGTTGTGTTTTTTTTATTTATATGAGAAAATAATATATATTTTATTACGTTTTTGTTTGAGATATATATATATTATAGCTTGACCTAGTTTTTGGGGGGGCGGTTCCTTTTTGCATCCTTCACGGAGAGAAGCTTGGAAGCTCTGCATTCCCTCATTTGTTTTGCAAAAATGTTTTAGTTGGAATGTTGCCTAGAAATCTAAGCTTTGAGGCTCTATATGCATCTATGGATTTGCAAAAACGTTTTATGAGATAGGCTGTGGGAGAACAATGTTTTTCATTCTCTGTTGGGTGGATTGTTATTGTTAAAAATGTTTTGGGCATTTGCCAGATTGGGCTTTAAGTGAAAAACGTTTTATTATGAATGATGGTTGGAAACGAGCTTTGGAAGCTCTGTATGCACCCATATTGTTTTGCAAAAATGTTTTTGGATAGCTTGCTGGCTGGAAAAATGATTTTATACTTCTGTGTGTTGCCTGGGAGCAACAAAAATGTTTTCATGCTTCCATTAATTCATTTTATACTTCTGTGTGTTGCCCAGGAGGAAGAAAAACGTTTTGATGCTTCCAGTAATTCATTTAATACTTCTGTGTGTTGTCTGGGAGCAAGAAAAATGTTTTGATGCTTCCAGTAATTCATTTTATACTTCTATGTGTTTCCTGGGAGCAAGAAAAACGTTTTGATGCTTCCAGTAATTCATTTTATACTTCTGTGTGTTGTCTAGGAGCAAGAAAAATATTTTGATGCTTCCATTAATTCATTTTATACTTCTGTGTGTTTCCTGGGAGGAATAAAAACGTTTTGATGCTTCCATTAATTCATTTTATACTTCGGTGTGTTGCCTGGGAGGAAGAAAAACGTTTTGATGCTTCCAACATATCATTTTATACTTCTGTGTGTTACCTGGGAGGGAGAAAAACATTTTGATGACTCTGTACGATTCCATCATTTCATTTTATGCTCTGTGTGTTGCAGGAAAGGAAGAAAAACGTTTTTATGTTTCTGTTGTCCTTCATTTGAGGTAGAGAATTGATTTTAACTCTTTGCTGGAGCCACAGAAATGCATTGGGCATCTCAGAAATGCTTACATGCATTAAAAAAAAAATTATGTTTCTATTGTTCTTCATTTAAGATAGGAAAACGATCTTTATCTCTGCATATTCTCATTGTGTTGGGAAGACTGTGGTTTGGCATCTCGGTAGGATGAAACCATTTTGTTGATTATCTCTTCTTATCATGGGCTTGTTTTTAAATGTGCTCTGTATTCCATTTTGGGTTTATAAAACATTGATGCCGAATCGTGTTCCTGGGGTTTATATATATATATATATTTATATTGTGCATTGGATGGATGCATATTGTCAATGTATATATCTACTTCATATCATGGTTGAGTATGCTTTAATGCATTTATTTTCATCACGCATTGATTTTCGTTTACATATAGGCAATGCCGGTCGGTGTTACCTTTTATCCATCAGTGGCATGTCGAATGCATTGGATAGGTGTTATGCACATGTTTATTCTGTTTGTACCACTTTATGTCCGTCAATTACACGTCGAATGCATAGTTTTCCTGTTGAATACAATGGAGAGGTTTTACATACATATTCAAGCTATTTTTGTTATGTACACCTTTTGTGTGGTCACATGTCGAATGCGTGTCTTATGTTTCATCTACCTTTGTTTGGATGCTTGTCTCACATGATATGTTTGATTGCATGCTGAATGTTTGAGTGCATGTCTAATGCTTGGGTGGCTTGTCGAATGCATCGATTTTATTACTTATGGTATTACCGCTGAGAACAACACCAAGCTATGCACGAGGTTAGGACACGAGAAGTGTCTAGGTAGGATTACTACCCTTGGCTGTAGGAGTGTTGCATTAACCTCTAGAGTTGTGGGTGGTTAGTTCTAGCGCAACGAGACTTAGAGACTCCCTATCCCATTGTGGATCACCATGCTCAGCTCGGGGGTGGCCTTCATACAGACTGAGTATATGTCGTCGAAGAGCCTACGGTTGGGTGGAGTGTTGCATTTCCCACATTATTTTATCTATGGATATGCTTCAGGTTCATTTAAGTCTGCAGAACTCAATTATCCCAGCAGCCACAAAGAAATTGTTGTTGTTAAAGAGATAGTCCAACATTTTATCTTATTTCTTAAGCCTGTTAAATTTGTGATTAGAACAGATTTAGAGATAATGCCTGGAATATTTAAGAATGAGAATTTAATGGCTGAAAATAGCAGTAGGATATTGAAATGGTTTAATGGCTGAAAATAGCAGTAGTATCCTCTTCCAAGTTTGAATATGATATCAGCAGAAGCTTTAGCAGTAGCTGGTGCCAGCTCTAGCACTAGCAGAGATAAGGGGAAAGACCCTGTTGAACAGATCTTCCAGCCAAGAAACGCTCTGTTTCTCAAACCATGGGATGATACTCTCCCACCAGAAGATAGAAGGCAGCTCCTGGATTATGCTCAAAGACATCAAACGGAAAGATATCTTGATCTTATGCTTATTAAACAAATCTTATCCAGTCCCTGCAAGCTACATATAATGGAACGCTGGGAACGATCTACATACCGCGGCTTCATTAATGCTCAAGAAAAATTGAAGCTCTGTAAAGAGCTCTGGATTGACTGTAAGGAAGAACAAGGTAAATCGGTATGGCATGTTGATATAGGAGAAGGTAACTTGACATCGACAAGTTACAGTCTCATCTTGCAATTCTGCCGAGAAGAAAGATTGATAACTATCTGTGGAGATCCAGGTAATTTGAGGAATAAATCTTGGTCTGGTTGGACTGAGGTTTTGTTGGATAATTTTTGTCCAAGGGTTGATTGGACAAATAGACGTGCCAATTTTATTCTCCATCTGCAAGTAGATATGAAAGTGGCTGATCAGAACAATCTATGGTTTAAATTCAAATTGAACCATGAAGGAGGAAGATACACTCCCTTGGAACATTCTATTTTCGTCAATCAGAAATATTTCAAGCGTGATCACAAAGGTAACCATATTGATGCAAAGATACATACGCGTGTTCTACCTTTGAATTACCAGGTTGAATCACTTTTCAAAAGTGAACTTATTTGTGAGCCAAATCAGCTTTTCTACGGATCAAATGCGGACAAATGCTTTAGTCCTTGGTTATATCCGCCACCTGATCTTAATGAAGAAGCTCCATACTTTAGTGATTCGCAAGATCTAGAATCACTTATTGCAGCCCGTGAACTTGAAGAATATGAAGACTGGCTTGATAATGACTTCGGTTGTACCTGTGGTGGATAGCTTGTTGGCAACGAAAGAGTGTGCTTGTGCTTTCATGCGCGGAGCCCATATGATTGATTCTGTTGTACAAAATTTGCTTTTGTAATAGTGAGATGCTACTTTATGTCTTGCATCTCAATAAAGAAAGCCTTGGTGGGCTAGCATATGCATCCACGTATGTACGTCTTTGGGAATCTATCTCCCATGTTGTCTTGTTGGCCATGTTTGTTGACCATGTTGGTCTTCCGAGTCCCCATATGGCGCTACCTCTAAGGGATGAGATAATGGTAGTGCGGTCCCACTATCACCTCAAAATCTTTGCTTTTAACTTATGTGTGCCAGTTTTGAGTCACCGGGCAACCGACTAGAATACTATAAAATAATGGCTTGGGCCTCATTGTAATTCATTCAGCTTTTAGAGTCCTCATGTGTTGAGAAGCTCTACAAGTCGAGTCCAAGAAGCCGGGGTTGTATGCTCTGCAGATTGCCTTCGTGGTATAATACTGCATCAGAAGACTAAATCTTTGAGTCTGTAAAGTTTTGAAAGTCTGTCAGTGTGTTAGGGTGTTAGTGAGCATATCTTAGAATCCCTAGGTAGCCTCTGAGTAAGTTTCTGTTTTGCGGATTCCGAAAAGTAAAAGGGCCTGAGACTTTGTGCTTAGACACATAGTGTTGCAGTGACGAGCTTCGCCCTCCGAAGACGATTTGCTTGATGTAAAGCTGCTACTATGAATAAAATTTGTGGAGTCATCATATTGAATCAGTGATAAAGTCAATAAAGTCGATCTTGGCATGCATGGTATCAAATCCAGAAAGCTTCAAATTTCATCTTATCTGGTATATATTTTAAATTTCAGTTATGAATGGATGTCTGATTATCTACTAAATCTGCTGCAACATTCTGTTTTATGTTAGGAACCCGTGCCAACCCTTCTCTTTACTATGTTAGTATATTGTTGTTGGACACATATGCTTTGTAAGTCGTCCCGTAGTATTTGTTGATCCATAGTTTATTTTAGCCCATAGTATTGACCCATAGTATTGGATGCATATGCTTTGTAAGTCGTCCCGTAGTATTATATGTCCCATGGTTTTGACCCATAGTATTGGGCATAGACTTAGTATATAAGTGTGTGTTGAGGTCATTGAAGGCACCGTGAAGTTAATTGTATTGAGCTTGATCAAAGGAGGTTTCCCCCTCGAAGTGGTCCGTGATCAATATAAAAGTGATTCTAAGCTCTATTATTTCTGATATCTTATGTATTTGCATAATTAATTATTGCAGGCTCTTCACATCTCGTATCAGAGCACTTTCTTGGGCTCGTTGGGTGGAATTTTTGCCAAAAAAATTTTCTTCGCATCTGTTGCGAATTCGGATCTGGGGATAGCCCCTATCTGCTTATCTGTGGGAAGTACTTGGGCATAATCCCTAAAACGCATTGTGAGGAGTACCACATGAACCCCAAAGTAGCTGGCCCATTGGGAGGACCTGCCAGCGAAAAGGGCAATGACCCCTACCTGATTGACTAGTTCCCACCCATGAGGTAAACCAAGAGCTGTCGTTTGTGGCAAAGCGGTTATCAATTTTACCTGAGTTGTGGAGTGAGGGGTACTGCCCCAATACGCAAGTTGCCAGACAACATTGGTGGCCGAGTAAATCCCCTGAACCGATAGGAAGTCGCACATACTTGGGTTCCATATCTATTTTCAGTTGAACTGTTGCCGATCACTTCCGCTCCAGATCCAGCCGTTTCAAATCTATTCTGAAAGTCGTTCCAAATCCAGTTTCCATTTCAGATCCAGTTGTTTTCAATCCCTTTCGTGTCGTTGCAGATGCATCTATTGCGGATCCCTTCCGCACCGTTGTTGTCGATCCATTTCTGAAAAAAAATAAAAATAAAAAATTTCTATTTTTCGGCCATATCTCCCTTGTTTCAACTTTGTTTTCCCTGAAACTTCACTGACATCCCTGCAATCCCATTCTGCATATTTCATTCCTGAAGACCCTATCCCAAATTCCACTTCCCAAGACCAGAAATCCCACATTTGTCTATTTTTAGGGTTTGTCATAACTCCTTCAATTTTCACCCAAACGCCTTCAAATTTTTCCATCGTGTTCCTTTCCTAATTCTCCTTCTTTGTGCATCTCTACCAAATTTTCTCATTCTTTCACCCCGCTTATGAAATCTCCATTTTTTGCTTCCCTGTCCATCAGAAAGTGTCCAAAACCTAGTCATACCCCAATTACCCATCCGAGTTTTTCCCAAATCCAAATATTCCTTTACTAAATAAGCTTTTGTTTGTGTTTTTCTATCCATTTCCACCCCCCCCCCAAAAAAAAAAACTCTTGGTTGTGGTTGTCACCCGCACAAGAGCAAACACCATGGAGGAAGCACTTGTATCCATCCAAACCAAACTCCAAGATCTAGATGAAAAAATTCTCAGCCTCCATCTTCAGCATTCAACCATGAAAAATAACCGACAGCCAGAATCTTTTGCAACCACCGGGTTCTCTTCTTCCAGCAACTTGATTTTCCTCGCTTCAATGGTACTGATCCGACTGGATGGATATACCGAGCAGAACAATATTTCAGTCTGCATAATACTTTTGATGTCCAGAAAGTTCCACTTGCATCCTTTCATTTGGAACAAAAGTCGCTTCAATGGTACCGTTGGTACATCAAAGCTCATCCCGAACCAAACTAGACAAATTTTTGCCAACTCCTTTTACCACGATTTGGTCCTAGTGCTTTTGATGACTTCACAGGAGCACTCACTAAACTTTACCAAATTGGCACAGTGAGAGAGTATCAGATAGAATTTGAGAAACTTGCCAATCACACAGAAGGATTATCTGATTAATTCTACAGGAGTTGTTTTATCAGTGGTCTCAAGAATGAAATCCGCTCAGAGGTCAAAATGTTCTATCTCAACCCAATGATGGAAGTCCCAGGGTTGGCTAAGTTGACAGAGGACAAGATTGCAGCTCAACAACGCTCCAAACCCACCTTTGTTCCCTCAAGAAATATGAGTTCCCAATGACCTCCCATCACGCCTGCTCCTCAACCAACTCCTATCAAGCATTTGTCTGAAACAGAGATGCAGGCACACCGAGAAAAAAGGCTTTGTTATAATTGTGATGAGAAGTTCACTCGGGGACATAGATGTGTTCAACAAAAGCTCTATCTCTTGAATGTGGATTCTCCACCTGCCTCAGAACTTGATGAAGAAGCTCCAGATACAATAGATGATCAGGTCAACATTCAACAACCGCCTGTTGACACCCCATCTCAGGACGGCCCACCCGAGATATCTATCCATGCTGTAACCGGCGTCACCACCCCACAAACAATGCGAGTCAGGGGATACTTCAAGTGTTAGGAACCCATGTCTTTACTTTGTTAGTATGTTGTTATTGGACGCATATGCTTTGTAAGTCGTCCCGTAGTATTTGTTGATCAATAGTTTGTGTTATTGTTGTTGGCGCATATGCTTTGTAAGTCGCCCGTAGTATTGTTGATCCATAGTTTGTAACGGCCCATGGTTTCGACCCATAGTATTTGCGCCTAGAATTAGTATATAAGTGTGTGTTGAGACCTATGAAGGCACCGTGAAGTTATTTGTATTGAGCTTGCTCATAGGAGGTTGCCCCCTCGAAGTGGCCTGTGATCAATATAAAAGTGATTCTGAGTTCTATCATTTCTGGTATTTCGCATATTCGTGTTAATTTATTGTTGCAGGTGCCTCTCATCTGGTATCAGAGCACTTTCTTGGGCTCGCTTGGTGAAATTTCTGGCAAAAAAACAATTTTCGCATCTGTTGCAGGTTCGGATTTGGGAATAATCCCTATCCGCTTAACTGTGGGAAGTACTTGGGCATAAGCCATAAAACTCATTGTGAGGAGTACCACAGGAACCCCGAAGTAGCTAGCCCATTGAGAGGACCTGCTTGCGAAAAGGGCAACGACCCCTACCTGATTGACTAGTTCCCACCCGTGAGGTAAACCAATAGCTGTCATTTGTGGCAAAGCGGTTATCAGTTTTACCTGAGCCGTGGAGTGAGGGGTACTGCCCCAATACGCAAGCCGTCATACAGCATTGGTGGCCGAGTGAAAACCCTGAACTGTTAGGAAGCCGCACATACCTGGGGTCCATATCTACTTTCAGCTGAACTATTGTCGATCACTGTTGCGTCGTTTCAGATCCATTTTGCAAGTCGTCCCAGATCCAGCCATTCGGCGTTGTTCCAGATTCCTTCCGAGCCGTAGCCGCTCCAGTCTGTATAAAAATATATATATATATATATATATCCGAGCCGTAGCCGCTCCAGTCTGAAAAAAAATAAAACAAAATAAAATAAAATTTTAGTTTTTTCTCCATATCTCCCTTGTTTTACCTCTGTTTCCCTTGAAATTTTCAGGGAACCCCTGTCATTCCATTCTGCATATTTCATTCCTGAGGACCCTATCCTCAATTCCCCTTCCTACAACCCGAAATCCCACATTTTTCTATTTTTAGGGTTTGCCATAACTTCCTCAGATTTCACCCAATCACCTTCAAATTTTACCACAGAGTTCCTTTCTGAATTCTGCTTCTTTGTTCCCCTCTGGCAAATTTTCCCATTCTTTCACCCCGCTTCTGAAATCCTCATTTTTGCTTCCCTGTCTATCCAACAGTGTCCAAAACCTAGTCAAACCCCAATTACCCTTCTGATTTTTTCCCAAATCCAAATTTTTCCTTACTGAAGTAGTTCCTGTTTGTGTTTTCCTACCCAATCAAAAAAAAAAAAATCAATTTTTTCTCCATATCTCCCTTGTTTTACCTCTGTTTCCCTTGAAATTTTCAGGGAACCCCTGTCATTCCATTCTGCATATTTCATTCCTGAGGACCCTATCCCCAATTCCCCTTCCTATAGCCCGAAATCCCACATTTGTCTATTTTTAGGGTTTGCCATAACTTCCTCAGATTTCACCCAATCACCTTCAAATTTTACCACAGAGTTCCTTTCTGAATTCTGCTTCTTTGTTCCCCTCTGCCAAATTTTCCCATTCTTTCACCCCGCTTCTGAAATCCTCATTTTTGCTTCCCTGTCTATCCAACAGTGTCCAAAACCTAGTCAAACCCCAATTACCCTTCTGATTTTTTCCGAAATCCAAATTTTCCCTTACTGAAGTAGTTCATGTTTGTGTTTTCCTACCCAATCAAAAAAAAAAAAAATCTATTTTTTCTCCATATCTCCCTTGTTTTACCTTTGTTTCCCTTGAAATTTTCAGGGAACCCCTGTCATTCCATTCTACATATTTCATTCCTGAGGACCCTATCTCCAATTCCCCTTCCTACAGCCCGAAATCCCACATTTGTCTATTTTTAGGGTTTGCTATAACTTCCTCAGATTTCACCCAATCACCTTCAAATTTTACCACAGAGTTCCTTTCTGAATTCTGCTTCTTTGTTCCCCTCTGCCAAATTTTCCCATTCTTTCACCCCGCTTCTGAAATCCTCATTTTTGCTTCCCTGTCTATCCAACAGTGTCCAAAACCTAGTCAAACCCCAATCGCCCTTCTGATCTTTTCCCAAATCCAAATTTTCCCTCACTGAAGTAGTTTTTGTTTGTGTTTTCCTACCCAATCAAAAAAAAAAAAAAATCCTGGTTATGGTTGTCACCCGTGCAGGAGCAAAAACCATGGAGGAAGCACTTGCAGCCATCCAAGCCAAACTCCAGGATCTAGATGAAAAATTTCTCAGTCTCCATCTTGAACATTCAGCTATGAACAACAAACGGCAATCCGAGTCTTCAATAGACAATGGGTTCTCTTCTTCCAGCAATTTCCGTGGTCCGAAGCTTGATTTTCCTCACTTCAATGGTACCGATCCAACTGGATGGATCTATCGTGCAGAACAGTATTTCAGTCTGCATAATACTTTTGATGTCAACAAAGTTCCATTGGCATCCTTTCATTTGGAACAGGAAGCTCTTCAATGGTACCATTGGTACATCAAGGCTCATCCAGAGCCCAACTGGCCAGACTTTTGCGAGCTCCTTTTGCAACGATTTGGTCCTAGTGCTTTTGATGACTTCACAGGAGCCCTCACTAAACTTCGCCAAACTGGCACTATGAGAGAGTATCAAACTGAATTTGAGAATCTAGCCAACCACACCGAAGGATTGTCTGATGAATTTTACCAGAGTTGTTTTATCAGTGGTCTAAAGGATGCCATTCGCTCTGAGGTCAAAATGTTCTGTCCCAACACAATGATGGAAGCACTCAGGTTGGCTAAGTTGGCAGAAGACAAGCTTGCAGCCCAACAACACTCCAAGCCCACTTTTGTTCCCTTCCGAAATATGGGTTCTCAGTGACCACCTATACTGCAGTCTCCTCGACCGACTCCTATCAAGCGTTTGTCTGAAACAGAGATGCAAGCACGCAGAGGAAAGGGGCTTTGCTATAATTGTGATGAGAAATTCACTCAGGGACATAGATGTGTTCAGCAAAAGCTCTATCTCCTGGATGTGGAGTCTCCGCCTGCCTCTGAAATGGGTGACGAAGATCCAGAAACACTGGATGCTCTGGTCGACATTCAAGAACCGCCTATTGACCCTCCGTCTCAAGATGACCAGCCAGAGATATCTCTCCATGCTTTAGCTGGAATCACCACCCCCCCAAACAATGTGGGTCAGGGGTTACTTCGAGAAGCTTCCTCTTACAATCCTCATTGATTCTGGTAGCACTCATAATTTCATTGACCCTCGGATTGCCAAACAAGCTGATTGTTTTATCCATCCGTGCTCCAACTTTGAAGTCATGATTGCCAATGGGGGCACCTTACCTTGCAAAGGGAAGTGTCGAAATGTGCGTATCTCTATGGGAGATTATACCTTGCGCTCTGACATGTTTGCCTTGCCCTTAGGAGGATGTGATGTGGTTTTGGGTGCTAAATGGCTACGCACACTCGGCCCTATCTTATGGGATTTTGCAGAACTTTGGATGCAATTTTCCCTCAATGGACACAAACACACATTGACAGGATTACAACCAAGTTCTCTCAGCATCATCAGTTCACATCGCATGGAAAAACTCCTCAAGAAGAATTCACATGGTGTCATTGCTCAGATCCATTCCATCCAGATGCAACCATCAGCGGTCTCCACTACTCCTTTGGATCTACAACAAATTCTGGATCGATATACAAGTGTCTTTGCTGAACCAGTGGGATTACCACCTTCCAGGCCAGAAGACCATCGTATTTAGCTCCTTCCTGGTAGCGTTCCTCCCAACATCAGGCCCTATCGCTACCCATTTCACCAAAAAACGGAGATTGAAATGCTCGTTCGGGACTTATCGAAGCAAGGTATTATTCGCCCAAGCACTAGTTCCTTTTCTTCTCCAGTTATTCTTGTCCGCAAAAAAGATGGGTCATGGTGCCTCTGCATTGACTTCCAAGCACTTAATCACCTCACCATCAAGGATAAGTTTCCAATTCCTGTTGTTGATGAGCTTCTTGATGAGCTTCATGGGGCTCACTTTTTCTCCAAGCTGGATCTTCGTTATGGGTATCATCAAATTCGGGTTCATGAGGATGATATTCCTAAAACAGCTTTCCGCACACATGATGGCCATTATGAGTTTTTGGTCATGCACTTTGGCCTCACTAATGCTCCTTCCATATTCCAGGCCGTAATGAATAAAATATTTCGACCCTACTTGCGGAAATTCATTCTGGTATTCTTTGATGATATCCTCATCTACAGTAAAACATGGGATGAACATCTCCAACATCTGGATCTTGTCATGCAACTTTTCTCTGACCATCATCTCCATGCCAAGAAGTCTAAATGTGTTTTTGGACAAAAGGAAGTTGAGTATCTCGGGCACATTATCTCAGCACAAGGGGTTCGCGTGGATCCTGCCAAAATTGATGCCATGAACAATTGGCCACATCCTCAGACACTCAAGAGCCTTCGTGGTTTTTTGGGGTTGACTGGCTACTACCGCAAGTTTGTCAAGGATTATGGGAAGATTGCAGCTCCATTAACTGCTCTATTGAAAAAAGATGCTTTTACATGGACACCTGCTGCTCAGTGTGCATTTGACAAACTAAAACAAGCTATGTGTACTACACCTGTGCTAGCTATGCCCGATTTTTTCAAGCCCTTCACTATTGAGAGTGATGCTTGTGGCAATGGACTTGGTGTTGTTCTCCTTCAAGATGAACACCCCATTGCGTTCACCAGCAAAGCCCTTTCAGGTAAGAATTTAGCTGCCTCCACCTATGAGAAGGAAATGATGGCTATTTTGCATGCAGTACAGAAGTGGCGTCCATACCTATTAGGGAATCATTTCTGCATCAAGACTGATCACCAGAGTCTGAAATATTTCTTGGACCAGCGTGTGTCCTCCCTGGCACAACAGAAATGGGTTAGCAAACTCATGGGTTATGACTATGAGATCACTTACAAGAAGGGTAAAGACAATATTGTGGCAGATGCTCTTTCTCGTACATTTGATGCCCAAGGTTCTCTTTCAGCTATTTCTATGCCTGTTCCAAATTGGTTGCAATCTGTTCAACAGGGTTATGTCAATGACTCTTCCTTATCTCAGATCATCCAACGCTTGACCAACAATCCTTCTGCTATCCCACATTACTCTTGGGATGGTGCTTCTCTACGATACAAGGGACGTCTGGTGCTTCCCCAGAGCACAGATCTTCAGCAGGCTGTCTTCTATGAACTCCATGCTTCTCCATCGGTCGGGCACTCTGGGTTCCTCAAAACATATGAACGAGCACGGCGTAACTTCTTTTGGCAAGGCATGAAAAGGACAATTCAACAGATGGTGGCCGAATGTGATACCTGCCAGCGCAATAAGGGTGAAACAACACTCTTTCCAGGATTGCTTGAACCCTTGCCCATACCTACACGGATTTGGACAGATATTTCTATGGATTTCATTGAAGGGGTCCCTAAATCTTGTGGGAAGACAGTGATTCTCGTTGTAGTTGATCGTCTCTCCAAATATAGTCATTTTTGTGCTCTCAGCCATCCCTATACAGCCTCCTCCGTCGCTCAAATTTTTATGGACCAGATCTTTCGTCTTCATGGCATCCCTTCTTCCATTGTCTCAGATCGTGATGTGACTTTCACTAGTCATTTTTGGATAGAACTATTTCGCCACACTGGCACCAAACTGAAGATGAGTTCAGGGTATCACCCACAAACAGATGGTTAGACTGAAATTGTCAATAAATGCTTGGAAACTTATCTTCGTTGCTTCACCTCAGAACAACAACATCAGTGGGCAAAGTGGCTCCCTCTCGCTGAATGGTGGTACAATACCTCTTACCACACTGCCTCTAAAATGACCCCATATGAAGCAGTCTATGGTCAGGCACCTACATCTCTTCTTCCATACACCCCCACCAGTTCACCAGTTCAGGAAGTTGACACGGTCCTTCGCAACCGCGATCAGATTCTTCACATTTTGCAGGACAATCTTCACATGGCAAGAAATCGCATGAAGCAACAAGCTGATCAGCACCGTTCAGAGGGCACTTTTCAAGTCGGCGATATGGTTTTTCTTCGTCTCCAGCCGTACAAACAATCCTCCTTGAAACTCAAAGGGCGTCATAAGCTCGCTCCAAAGTTCTATGGGCCATATCGGATTATTCAGAAGATTGGGTCCGTTTCTTATAAATTGGAACTTCCTCCTTCTTCCCGCATTCATCCAATCTTTCATGTCTCTTGTCTGAAGAAAGTTCTTGGCACCAACATCAGCAGCCAAACGATTTTACCCGAACTGGATAATGAAGGATCCATCCTTTTGGATCCAGAGGCCATCCTCAATTGGCGCACACGTCAGCTTCGCTCTCGCTCTATCACAGAGGTCTTAATTCAGTGGCACGGCATGCAACCAAAGGATGCTACATGGGAAACACTCCTTCAGATTCAACAACAATTTCCACATCTAAAGCTTTGAGGACAAAGCTTTGTTTAAGAGGGAGGGGATGTTAGGAACCCATGTCTTTACTTTGTTATTATGTTTTTATTGGACGCATATGCTTTGTAAGTCGTCCCGTAGTGTTTGTTGATCAATAGTTTGTGTTATTGTTGTTGGCGCATATGCTTTGTAAGTCGCCCGTAGTATTGTTGATCCATAGTTTGTAACGGCCCATGGTTTCGATCCATAGTATTTGCACCTAGAATTAGTATATAAGTGTGTGTTGAGACCTATGAAGGCACCGTGAAGTTATTTGTATTGAGCTTGCTCATAGGAGGTTGCCCCCTCGAAGTGGCCTGTGATCAATATAAAAGTGATTCTGAGTTCTATCATTTCTGGTATTTCGCATATTCGTGTTAATTTATTGTTGCAGGTGCCTCACATCAAGAAGCTCCCTCTTACCATACTCGTTGATTCTAGTAGCACTCATAACTTCATTGACCCTCGGATTTCCAAACAGGCTGATTGTTTTGTCCATCCTTGCTCCAACTTTGAAGTCATGGTTTCCAATGGGGGCACGTTACCTTGCAAGGGGAAGTGTCACAATGTGCGTATCTCTACGGAAGATTATAACCTGCGCTCTCACATGTTTTCATTTTCCTTAGGCGGATGTGATGTGGTTTTGGGTGTTCAATGGTTATGCACACTTGGCCCCATCTTATGGGATTTTGCAGAACTTTGGATGCAGTTTTCAGTCAATAGGGCACAACACAAATTAATGGGCTTACAACTAGGGTATCTCCGCATCATCAGTTCACATCGCCTAGAAAAAATCCTTAAGAAGAATTCACATGGTGTCATCGCTCAGCTCCATTCCATTCAGATGCACCCATCAATGGTCTCCACTACTTCCTTGGATAGATATGCAAGTGTCTTTGCTGAACCAATGAGCTTGCCGCCTTCAAGAGACCTTTCCGATAAGAATTTAGTTGCATCTACCTCTCAGTAGGAACTGATGGCTATTTTGCATGCAGTACAAAATTGGCAGCCATACCTATTAGGGAATTATTTCTGCATCGAGACTGATCTCCAGAGTCTGAAAATTTTTCTGGAACAATGGGTCTCCTACCCAACACACCTAAAATGGGTTATCCCTATGCGATCACTTACAAGAAGGGTAAGGACAACATGGTGGAAGATTCTCCTTCTCGCACAATTGATGACGTAGTTTCTCTTACAGCTCTCTCTCTGCTTATTCCAAATTGGTTGCAATATGTTCAACAGGGCTATCTCTTATATGAACTCCATTATTCTTTAGCAGCAGGGCACTCTGGGTTCTTCAAAATGTATGACCGGGAACAATGTAACTTCTTTTGGTAGGGACTGAAAATGACAATTCAACAGATGGTGGCTGACTGTGATACTTTCCAGGTCAACAAGGGTGAAATGACACTCCTTTCGGGATTGCTCAAACCCTTTCCCATCCCTACACAGCTTTGGCCAACTATTTCTATGGATTTCCTAGCAGTTCTCTAGTGGTACAATACCACATCTCAAAGGACACCATATGAAGCAGTCTATGGACAGACACCGCCAGTTCTTCTTCCATACACCCTTAGTAGCTCCCAAGTTTAGCAAATTGACTCGGTTCTTCGCAACTACGATCAGATTCTTCTCATTCTGCATGACAATCTTCACATGGCCAGAATTTTCCTAAA
Source organism: Larix kaempferi (assembly GCA_027924585.1). NCBI lineage: Eukaryota > Viridiplantae > Streptophyta > Pinopsida > Pinales > Pinaceae > Larix > Larix kaempferi. The sequence continues at coordinate 13,180,287 of BSBM01000101.1, read as the reverse complement.
ACAACAAGCCAATCAACACCGTTCTGAGTGCATTTTCCACGCAGTTGATAGTGTTCTTCTGTGTCTACAACCTTCCAAGCAATCCTCCCTGACACTCCAAAGGCATCAGTGGCCCTAAATGCAACCCGAGGATGCTACCGGGGAACCACTCCTTCAGATTCTGTAGCAATTTCTCCAGCCAAAGCTTTGAGGACAAAGCTTTTTCTAAGGGAGAGGGGATGTTAGGAACCCGTGTCAACCCTTCTCTTTACTATGTTAGTATATTGTTGTTGGACGCATATGCTTTGTAAGTTGTCCCGTAGTATTTTTTGATCAATAGTTTATATTATCCCATAGTATTGACCCATAGTATTGGATGCATATGCTTTGTAAGTCGTCCCATATTATTATATGTCCCGTGGTTTTGACCCATAGTATTGGGCATAGACTTAGTATATAAGTGTGTGTTGAGGTCATTGAAGGCACCTGAAGTTAATTGTATTGAGCTTGCTCAAAGGAGGTTGCCCCCTCGAAGTGGCCCGTGATCAATATAAAAGTGATTATGAGTTCTATTATTTCTGATATCTTGTGTATTTTCATAATTAATTATTGCAGGTTCTTCACATTTTATTTACTACTTTGCATTCTACAACATTATCCGTGTAGGCGGTAGAAATGACCGTTGAGTGATTGTAGGGCATTTGGGGTTGTAAGGGTTGTCCAAAGTCAGAGAGGTATTTGAGCCATGGATAGGCATGGGTAAGTCCTCATAGTTGTTGGAGATCGATTTTGAGTGAGAACTCATCCCCTTTAAAAAAATGGACCCTCCAATGGATACTGTTGAGCTCACAACCTTAGAATGTGAGTCGGCGAATGATACAGAAGTGTCTTTAATAGAACATAGGAAATCTTCTTTTCATCCATCTTCATCCGCATCTGATTAAACTTATATTCATATTGATGATACCAATCCTTCAGAGAATTGGCAGCTTCCTCAGATACTTCCAAAAGAAGTGTATAAACTACCTTGGTGGCATGTCACTGCCGCAACGCAAATCAAAGTGTCTAGCATAGATGTTTCATTTTTCGGTCGTGATGAACGTGAAGCATATCCAAAGATATTTTCTTTCCCATAAACTTCTTCTAGAAGTACACCACCCTAGGTGGTTGCAGAGGCATCTGTCTCTATTATTAATTTTCCAGAACCTTGTGGCAAATGAAGAGCAGGAAGATATTGAACTTTGGCGTTAATCTTACTGACTGCCAAAGTAATCTCATTGGACCATTTGGGAAAATTCTTCTTTAATCTCTGCTGGAGGATATGGATATCCGTTGCTTTCCCTCTGTAAAATGGTCTAATATAATTCAGTGATCCTAAGAACCTTTGTAACTATGTTTTATCCAGAATTTGATCAGGACAATGCTCAAAAGAACTTAAAACATGTTTCTGCAGTATAACCTGACCTCTTCGTATTTTAAAACCAAGAAAATCCATTTCAGATTTCCCTATTTCCATCTTGGATTCTGATAAAACCAAACCATGCTTATACACGAGATCATAAAACTTTTGAAGATGTTTTAGTTGGTCTTGCAGGTTCTTTGAACAAATTAAAATATCATCTATGAAAACCAGGAGCCAAGGAATATCTCTAAAGATATCTTCCATCCTTTTTTGAAATTCTGAAGGAGCATTATTAATTCCAAATGGAAGCACTTTCCATTGATATTGGCCATGGGGAACTACAAAAGATATTGTATACCTATATTTATCACTTATACCGATCTGATAAAAAACAGACTTTAAATTAAATTTGTTGAAGATAGTGCAACCAGATATTATCTGCAAAAGACTAGCTTTATCAGGCAATGGATACCTTACTTTTTGCAGGACAGCATTTAGGGGCTTGTAGTTTAACACTAATCTAGGTTTCCCTCTTTTTTGTTTTGAGTGCTTGTTAACAACAAAAGCATGGCATGGCCAAGGGCTCTTGGAATGTTCAATCAAACCTTTTTTCAGCAGATCCTTAACTTCTGCTGCACAAAAATTTGTCTCAGATGGTGACATAACTCTGGCTGAAGCTTTCATGGGTTTGATCTTTTGCAATGGATCAAACGGCAAAGAAACGAAATATTTCTCTCTAGTCCATAATGCATTTGGACTTTCAGAACAACAATCTTTTACCAGTTTCTCTGTTATAGCAGCTAGAGTCTTTTCTTTATGATTGTTTGCATATGCAATGCAACAATCCATTTTGTGCAAATCACCAACCTTTGGAAACTTTACAGGGATTGACTCGACATACGAGTTACACTTATTCACAGGACTAAAGGTTAAAGGACAAATAACAGACTTAGAGTTAACTGTACAAGAAAACAACATTTCAGACATATCCAAAGAAAAAGGACTAACTCTCTGAAGGAATTCTGATCCTAAGACACAGTCTTCTTTCAGACTATCTAACCTATAAAAGAAATTTGACTTGTTACAGTAGACACACGAATAGGAAAATATTCAGTTTTACTAGAGAGTGACACAGGTGTCCATTCAATGGCTGAGCCAAAATCTTTACATTTATCCCAATAGAAAGTTAGGATAGAAGAACCTTATGCTAAATTAAACTGACAACCTGAATCAATTAAAAAATGCAAATTGTATGGCTTATACTCAGGTGGATCAAAGGTAATCTGTACAAACATTTTAGGACCTTGGAAAGCACTAAGGAGACTTGGAACTTGGGATCTCGGGGAAGAAGGTGAATGGGGTGGAGTAGACAGGGGAGAATCTTCTTTTAGTTTAGGATTGGAAAGGGCTTGTTCAAGATGTTTTGAGAGGTCTTCATCAGAATATTGGTCTCTTTCCATAACTAGAATTCTTACTCTATCCTTTAATTCCTCAATCTCTTTAACCAGATTTTTCAAAACCTTATATTTTTCTTTGATTTGGAGCCTTAGTTTTTCTCTATCTTTCCTGTGTTGCTGTCTATATTCATGTTCATCTGGGTAATCTCTGTATAATTCTGCTGGATTATACTTTTTAGAAAGAGAATGCATTTTACCCTTACCCTTCACTTGCTTCTGTTTCTCCAAAAGACTAATCTATCTAGCCTTTTCTTCTCTAAGTTATTGTCTGAGGGCATACTGATAGACTAGGACAGTTGTTAATTGCAAATCAATTTCTGCCAACTATTTTTCATAGGAATAAATAGGATTGAATGAGAGCATATTCAGTGAGAAATCAAACTCCGGTATTGTGCACCCCCCTAAATTTGCATCCTGGTTGTCGGAACTAAAGCTAGAATCAAACTCTGAGTCAGGGGCAAATTTAGCCAAAAGAGCAGAATCAGAATAATCACTATCTGAAGCAGATTATGATTCATCAAGATAAATGACTTCTCCTTCAGGAGGAGGAGAATCAACTAACAATTCAAATAGATCCCACCAATGTGGATCTAAATTAGCACACAAGACTGCAAGCCTTGGATGAGATTTTCTATCTGGACATTTTCCTGCCCAGTGACCTGTTAGGAACCCATGTCAACCCTTCTCTTTACTATGTTAGTATATTGTTGTTGGACGCATATGCTTTGTAATTCATCCCATAGTATTTGTTGATCCATAGTTTATATTTTCCCATAGTATTGACCCATAGTATTGGACGCATATGCTTTGTAAGTCGTCCCGTAGTATTATATGTCCCATGGTTTTGACTCATTGTATTGGGCATAGACTTAGTATATAGGTGTGTGTTGAGGTAATTGAAGGCACCATGAAGTTAATTGTATTGAGCTTGCTCAAAGGAGGTTGCCCCCTCGAAGTGGCCCGTGATCAATATAAAAGTGATTCTAAGTTCTATTATTTCTGATATCTCGTGTATTTGCATTAATTTATTATTGCAAGTTCTTCACATCTGGTATCATAGCACTTTCTTGGGCTCGTTGGGTGTAATTTCCGCCAAAAAAAAAATTCGCATCGGTTGTAGCTTCGGATTTGGGAATAATCCCTATCTACTTAATTGTGGGAAGTAGTTGGGCATAAGCCCTAAAACTTATTGTGAGGAGTACCACAGGAACCCCAAAGTAGCTGGCCCATTGAGAGGACCTGCCAGCGAAAAGGGAAACGACCCCTACCTGATTGACTAGTTCCCACCCGTGAGGTAAACCAAAAGCTGTTGTTTGTGGCAAAGTGGTTATCAGTTTTACCTGAGTCATGGAGTGAGGGGTACTACCCCAATACGCAAGCCGTCAGACAACATTGGCGGCCGAGTGAATCCCCTAAACCGATATGAAGCCGCACATACCTGGGGTCCATATCTATTTTCAGCTGAACTGTTGCCGATCACTTCCGCTCCAGATCCAGCCGTTTCAGATCTATTCTGAAATTCGTTCCAGATCCAGTCGCCGTTTCAGATCCAGCCGTTTGCGATCCCTTCTGCGCCGTTACAGATTTATCTGTTCCAGATCCCTCCTGAGCCGTAGCCGCTCCAGTCTGAAAATAAATAAATTAATTAAAATAAAATAAATAAATAAAAATAAAAAAAATAAAAAATAAAAATCAGTTTTTTCTCCATATCTCCCTTGTTTTCACTCTATTTCCCTTGAAATTTTCAAGGAACCCCTATCATCCCCTTCTGCATATTTCATTCCTGAGGACCCTATCCTCAATTCCCCTTCCCAAAGCCCGATTTTAGGGTTTGCCATAACTTCCTCAGATTTCACCCAATCACCTTCAAATTTTACCACAGAGTTCCTTTCTAAATTCTGCTTCTTTGTCCCCCTCTGCCAAATTTTTCCATTCTTTCACCTCACTTCTGAAATCCTCATTTTTGCTTCCCTGTCTATTCGACAGTGTCCAAAACCTCGTCAAACCCCAATTACCCTTCATATTTTTTCCCGGTCATGGTTGTCACCCGCGCAGGAGCAAAAACCATGGAGGACGCACTTGCAGCCATGCAAACCAAACTCCAAGATCTGGATGAAAAATTTCTCAAGCTCCATCTTCAGCATTCAGCCATGAACAATACCCAACAACCATAATCTTTTGCAGCCACCGGGTTCTCTTCTTCCAGCCATTTTCATGGGCCGAAGCTTGATTTTTCTCGCTTCAATGGTACTGATCCGATTGGATGGATATACCGAGCAGAACAATATTTCAGTCTGCATAATACTTTTGATGTTTAGAAAGTTCCACTTGCATCCTTTCATTTGGAACAGGAATCCCTTCAACGGTACCGTTGGTACATCAAAACTCATCCCGAGCCAAGTTGGACAGATTTTTTCCAACTCCTTTTGTCACGATTTGTTCCTAGTTCTTTTGACGACTTCACAGGAGCACTCACTAAACTTCACCAAACTGGCACAGTGAGAGAGTATCAAACGGAATTTGAGAAACTAGCCAATCACACAGAAGGATTGTCCGATGAATTCTACAGGAGTTGTTTTATCAGTGGTCTCAAGGATGAAATCCGCTCAGAGGTCAAAATGTTTTGTCCCAACACAATGATGGAAGTCCTAGGGTTGGCTAATCTAGTTGAGGACAAGATCGCAGCTTAACAACGTTCCAAAACCACCTTTGTTCCCTTCAAAAAGGTGGGTTCCCAACGACCTCCCATCACGCCTGCCCCCCAACCAACTCCTATCAAGCATTTGTCTGAAGCAGAGATGCAGGCACGCTGAGAAAAAGGGCTTTGTTATAATTGTGATGAGAAATTCACGTAGGGACATATATGTGTTCAACAACAGCTCTATCTCTTGGATGTGGATTATCCGCCTTCCTCAGAACTTGATGAAGAAGCTCCAGATACAGTAGATGATCAGGTCGACATTCAACACTCGCCTGTTGACACCCCATCTCAGGATGACCCACCCGAGCTCTCTCTCCATGCTGTAACTGGTGTCACCACCCCACAAACAATGCGAGTCAAGGGATACTTCAAGAAGCTCCCTCTTACCATACTCATTGATTCTTGTAGCACTCATAACTTCATTGACCCTCGGATTTCCAAACGGGCTGATTGTTTTGTCCATCCTTGCTCCAACTTTGAAGTCATGGTTGCCAATGGGGGCACCTTACCTTGCAAGGGGAAGTGTCACAATGTGCGTATCTCTATGGAAGATTATAGCCTGCGCTCTACCATGTTTGGCTTGTCCTTAGGCAGATGTGATGTGGTTTTGGGCATTCAATGGTTACGCACACTTGGCCCCATCTTATGGGATTTTTCGGAACTTTGGATGTAGTTTTCAGTAAATGGGGCACAACACAAATTAATGGGCTTACAACTAGAGTCTCTCTACATCATCAGTTCACATCACCTGCAAAAAATCCTTAAGAAGAATTCACATGGTATCATTGCTCAACTTCATTCCCTTCAGATGCACCCATCAATGGTCTCCGCTACTTCCTTGGATAGATATGCAGGTGTCTTTGCTGAACCAATGAGCTTTCCGCCTTCAGGAGACCTTTCCGTTAAGAATTTAGTCGCATCTACCTCTCAGCCGGAATTGATGGCTATTTTGCATGTGGTACAAAAGTGGCAGCCATACCTATTAGGGAATTATTTCTGCATCAAGACTAATCTCCAAAGTCTGGAAAATTTTCTGGAACAATGGGTCTCCTCCCCAACACACCTGAAATGGGTTATCCAACTCATGGGTTATCCCTATGCGATCACTTACAATAAGGGTAAGGACAATATGGTGGCAGATGCTCCTTCTCGCATAATTCATGACCCAGTTTCTCTTACATCTCTTTCTCTGCTTATTCGAAATTGGTTGCAATATGTTCAACAGGGCTATCTCTTCTATGAACTCCATGCTTCCTCATCAGCATGGCACTCTGGGTTCTTCAAAATGTATGATCGGGACCAATGTAACTTCTTTTGGCAGGGACTGAAAATGACAATTCAACAGATGGTGGTTGACTGTGATACTTTCTAGGTCAACAAGGGTGAAACGACACTCCTTTCAGGATTGCTCAAACCCTTTCCCATCCCTACACAGCTTTGGACAACTATTTCTATGGATCTCCTAGCAGCACTCTGGTGGTACAATATTACATCTCAAAGGACACCATATGAAGAAGTCTATGGACAGACACCGCCAGTTCTTCTTCCATACACCCTTAGCAGCTCCCCAGTTCTGGAAATTGACTCGGTTCTTCGAAACCACGATCAGATTCTTCTCATTCTGCAGGACAATCTTCACATAGCCAGAATTCACCTGAAACAACAAGCCGACCAACACCGTTCTGAGCGCATTTTCCACGCAGCTGATTGGGTTCCTCTTCATCTACAACCTTCCAAGCAATCCTCCCTGACACTCGAAAGGCGTCAGTGGCCCGAAATGCAACCCGAGGATGCTACCGGGGAACCACTTCTTCAGATTTTGCAGCAATTTCTCCAACCAAATCTTTGAGGACAAAGATTTTTCTAAGGGAGAGGGGATGTTAGGAACCCATGTCAACCCTTCTCTTTACTATGTTAGTATATTGTTGTTGGACGCATATGCTTTGTAAGTCGTCCCGTAGTATTATATGTCCCATGGTTTTGACTCATTGTATTGGGAATAGACTTAGTATATAAGTGTGTGTTGAGGTCATTGAAGGCACCATGAAGTTAATTGTATTGAGCTTGCTCAAACGAGGTTGCCCCCTCGAAGTGGCCCGTGATCAATATAAAAGTGATTCTAAGTTCTATTATTTCTGATATCTCAAGTATTTGCATTAATTTATTATTGCAGGTTCTTCACATGACCTGGTTTCCCACATATGAAACATACATCTTTTGTACCTTTCTCAGTTCTTCTTCTAACAAATTTTCTCTTTTTAAACTGAGATTTATGTTTCTTGTAATCTTTAAACCCATATTATGATTTATGCTTATAGGTTTTATCTGGATGACACCTAGGACTAGAAGTATAGAATCCTTTCTTCTTCTTTTTACAATGACAAGATTCTTTCAAATGTCCACGATTGTTTCCACCGCACCCCCAATCGGGCATACCTGCAACATCTTTACAGAAAGAAGCAGAATACATTTTCTGGTGTCTTTTGAAATCTTTACTAACCCTATGCTCAAGACAGTGCTCTTGCCAAGTTTCCAGTATATGAGCATGTAATTGGGATAGTGACAATGATCTAAGCTCTACCTTTTTATCTTTGAGAGCTTGTTCAACTGCATTACGAAGATGTCTTGGAAAACTTCTCAGGTAATGCTTGAGATAAGCGAGATTTCCAGATTTACTTGAAGAAATTAAAAGCTTTTGCATATAGTAGAAATATTCTTCCCTTTTACTTAAAATACATAGTCTTGCAGACATGAAAAGTGAAGCAATATGGTCGTAATATTCACCATCTTCTGGACCATAAAATTCTATACCTAGGGCACTTAGAATTTGTTTGTCTGCATCATCTACAGCTAACATTTCATTTCTAGATTCTTGGGGTAGCCATCTCCACCAATCATAAGCAAGGCCTGAAAGACCTGCTACTAACTGCGTACCCAACATTTTCCCTCTAAGGTTATGGTCTTTATTTTTCTTATACAACACCTATTGCCCCAATAATTGAATGGCATTTTTTATTTCATCCCTAGTCTGACACTAAATATTCAGAACTGGTTTTTCAGGCATTTGAGACAAGATATTATTCATTCCATTTATACCATAGTGAGTTCTTGGAGCAACTAAAACTGATGTTGATGCCTGCGCATCATGCATATGAGCATCATGCAGTCTCCTCTTCCAATTTTGAATATGATATCAGTAGAAGCCTTAGCAGTAGCTGGTGCCAGCTCTAGCACTAGCAGAGATAAGGGGAAATCCACTGTTGAACAGATCTTCCAGCCAATAAATCCTCTGTTTCTCAAACCATGGGATGATACTCTCCCACCAAAAGATAGAACGAATCTCCTGGATTATGCTCAAAGACATCAAATGGAGAGATATCTTGATCTTACGCTTATTAAACAAATCTTATCCAGTCCCTGCAAGCTGCATATAATGGAACGCTGGGAATGATCTGCATACCGCGGCTTCATTAATGCTCAAGAAAAATTGAAGCGCTGTAAAGAGCTCTGGATCGACTGTAATGAAGAACAAGGTAAATCGGTCTGGTATGTTGATATAGGCGAAGGTAACTTGACATGGACAAGTTACAGTCTCATCTTGCAATTCTACTGGGAAGAAAGATCGATAATAATCTGTGGAGATCCAGGTAATTTGAGGAATAAATCTTGGTCTAGTTGGACTGAGGTTTTGTTGGATAAATTCTGTCCAAAGGTTGGTTGGACAAATAGATGTGCCAATTTCATTCTCCATCTGCAAGCAGATATGCAAGTGGCCGATCAGAACAATCTATGGTTTAAATTCAAATTGAACCATGAAGGAAGAAGATACACTCCGTTGGAACATTCTGTTTTCGTCAATCAGAAATATATCAAGCGTGATCACAAAGGTAACTGTCTTGATGCAAAGATACATATGCGTGTTCTACCTTTGAATTACCGGGTTGAATCACTTTTCGAAAGTGAATTTATTTGTGAGCCAAATCATCTTTTCTACGGATCAGACGTGGACAAATGCTTTAGTCCTTGGTTATATCCGCCAGCTAATCTTAATGAAGAATCTCCATACTTTAGTGATTCGCAAGATCTAGAATCACTTATTGCAACCCGTGAACTTGAAGAATATGAAGACTGGCTTGATAATGACTTCAGCTATACCTGTGGTGGACAACTTGTTGGCGACAAAAGAGTGTGCTTGTGCTTTCATGCACAGAGCCTGTATGATTGATTCTGTTGTACAAAATTTGCTTTTGTAATAGTGAGATGCTACTTTATGTCTTGCATCTCAATAAAGAAAGATGTGGTGGGCCGGCATATGCATACACATATTTGGGAATTTGTCTCCCATGTTGTCTTGTTAGCCATGTTTATCGGCCATGTTGGTCTTCCGAGTCCCCATATGGCGCTGCCTCTAAGGGATGAGATAACGGTAGTGCGGTCCCACTATCACCTCATAATCTTTGGTTTTAACTTATGTGTGCCATTTTTGAGTCACCGGGAAACCGGCTAGAATTCTATAAAAGAATGGCCTGGGCCTCATTGTAATTCATTCGGTTTTTAGAGTCCTCATGTGTTGAGAAGTTCTGCAAGTCGAGTCCAAGAAGCCGAGGTTGTATGCTCTGCAGATTGCCTTCGTGGTATAAGATTGCATCAGAAGACTAAAGCTTTGAGTCTGTAAAGTTTTGAATGTCTGTCAGTGTGTTAGGGTGTTAGTGAGCATATCTTAGAATCCCAATGTAGCCTCTGAGTAAGTTTCCATTTTGCGAATTCCGAAAAGTAAAAGGGCTTGAGACTTTGTGCTTAGACACATAGTGTTGCAGTGACGAGCTTCGCCCTCCAAAGCCGATCTGCTTGATGTAAAGTTGCTACTATGAATAAAATTTGTGGAGTCATCATATTGAATCAGTGATAAAGTCGATAAAGTCGATCTTAGTGTGCATGTTATCAGAGCCAGAAAGCTTCAAATTTCATCTTATCTGGTATATATTTTAAATTTCAGTTATGAATGGATGTCTGATTATCTACTAAATCTGCTGCAACATTATGTTTTATTTACTACTTTGTATTCTACAACATTATCCGGGTAGGCGGTGGAAATGACCGTTGAGTGATTGTAGGGCATTTGGGGTTGTAAGTGTTTTCCGAAGTCAGATACGCGATTGAGCCATGGATAGGCGTGGGTAAGTCCTCATAGTTACCGGAGACTGATTTTGAGTGAGCACTCATCCCCTTTAAAAAAATGGACCCTACAATGGATACCGTTGAGCTCACAACCTTATAATGTGAGTCGGCGAATGATACAGAAGTGTCTTTAGCAGAACATAGGAAATCTTCTTTTCATCCATCTTCATCCTCATCTGATTCAGCTTATATTCATATTGATGATACCAATCCTTTAGAGAATTGACAACTTCCTCAGATAAGTGTATAAACTACCTTGGTGGCATGTCACTGCTGCAACACAAATCAAAGTGTCTAGCATAGATGTTTCATTTTCCGGTCGTGATGAGCCTGTTCATATCAATTTGTTAGATAAATGCCAAATTGACTGGGCAAAATCCCAGAAGTTTAAATATGTACATCTAGCCGCTGTGAAGTTAGGTCTAGGTCCGTTAGTCCATCCTCGTTTAGTTGTGTCTTCTATGTGTGTGATTGTTGATACATGTCATCGTCAGTTTTTCGATGTTGTTATTGGTGGCTTTACCACTCCTATTCATGATGATCCCGCATTCGGCACTGTCTATCCCAAATTCTCCATCAGCCTAAACGATCCCCATATCTATGATCTTCTTAAAGCTTATGTCCTTCCTAAAGGCTTTGACATGGATATTGGATCCCATATCATTCATCTTAAAGGAGACGTTGTTGTCCTCTTTGGTAATGATACCTTTCCTCCTCTCCATTTTGTTGTTCATCAGAGTTCAGCCACAACAAGTGTAGTGGAAAGGGAAAATTCCAAGCATGCCACACCTATTACCTTCAACTGGACTGGCATAAATTACCCAAAGCAATGGGAAATAAAATACTCTGAGCTTAGAAATAATGTTTCATGTCCCAAATTTGGCATTGGGTCAAAATGGCCTAATAACATTGGCCCTATTCATTAGAGTTTGTCAAATTGATGCTAAAGGTCAAATAATTGCCAAGGAGGAAATTACTAGTTTCCTAGGTTTGGGGTGGAAGCTTTGGGATTTGGAATAATGGGGATGATAAATGATGTTTGAACATTAGAATGGCATAAATATTTAATAAAGGAGATAAATAAATATATACAAGTGAAAATCAAAGTGGAATTTGATCATGAAGACACATGGAGGAAGTGGGACCCACATATGGCTAGATTTCCCCACTACACTTGGCATCATTCTCTCACCAATTCGAATTCAAGGTGAATGGTAACGTACTTGGGGGAGTCCAAAAGGTATTATTCATGGCATGACTCATCCAAGGTAGAAATATAGAGGAAGAATAACTCCCATGGAAGAGGAAGAGGCAATTTGGAGCTAGTGAGACATTTGGGGCTAGATTCCCTAGCTCTATGACAACGATGAAGATTCCATGACACCTATGACACAAATCAGACCTGAAGGCTGACATATGACATATATGACATGTCAGGGATAAAACTAGACTCCAAGAGGGCGCTTAAGGGTGTTAGGGCAGCTAAGATGCTTCCACATGTGATTTGGTGGAAGTGGGAGACTAGGAATTGGTGTACAAGTGGCATTCTTTGGAATCTCTTCCCAACTTGAGTTGGCATGAGTCTCTTGGAAGGAATTTGACCCATGGAGGACATTAGAACTTTATAAATTTCAATAAAAAAGAATTAAAGCATCTTTTGATAATTTGTAGAATTTGCAATTGCATTTGTGTAGAGGAAGAGCTAGTGGATGACTAGTTTCTTGCCTTGGCCAATTTCGAGGGTGAAAGATTCCCATCCAAGTTGGTAATTGGAAAGGCCACTCAGACCTTTCATTTGGAGCTTTAATGGAGTCTTTATTTGCAGGTGTAAGCTACAGGGAATCTCATGGTTTCTTCTATTGCAGCTCACTCCTTCAACCATTTCCATTTTTGATGGCATATTCTTGATCCTTGAGGGAGGGAATTTTTGGTGAGCTATTGTACTCTTTGGGGGATATTTTAATGCCCAATTTCTTTTGTAATATGAATTAAATACTCTTTTCTTCATCTCCAAAAAGTTTCAGGTCGAAATTCCAAGTAGAAATGTATAAATCTCAATTTTAATGAAAGAACAGTGCCATTTCCCCACTACCTTGTTGTGAATCAATGTAATGTTGATTATTTCGAATGAATAGATTATTATATGATATATTTGTGATCAATATACTATCATGTATGTATTCTACAAGTTTCATGTACTGTACTTGAGCGTTTGAAGCATTTTTACTCAGTTTAGTTGTATTGGGAGGTGAAATAGTGCCATTTCCCCAAGGGTCGAAATGGGGATTTTTGCAGTTGAATGGGAGAGGGTGAGAACAGTTGTAATAATCCATTAATGGTTCATATGAGACTTTAATAACATACTTAACATTTTACATACCTCTTTTCATAAATTTGAGTGGGTTTGGAGGCATTTGGGAAGCCATTTTCAGTACTTACCCCATGGGGATTTGAACCCCAAATTACTAGTAAAATTGCATAATTGGTCCAGAATCTTAAGAGAGTTTGCAGAGGTATTTTGGTGGCCATATTTCATCCATAAACATCATATTCAAGTTCTAATATCATTCATACACGTTCCTTGAATATTTGAAGGCATTTGGAGTCAATTTGAGACCTAGAGACCAATACTAGTCAAAGGGAAATCACTAGTAAAGTTACCTACATTGATCAGAATTGAAAGAGGATTTGCAGAAAATCCCTTTAGACAATTCTCCCAAGATGGTCAAACCAAATGAGAATTCTTACCGGGTAAGTCCTCAGCTCCTGATCAACAAGTATCGGATGAAATAAAGCTTGCAAATTGGAGTAATTTGCAACAGATCCATTCTGCTAGGAATCTTCATGACATGGCACAAGATATCCTATTTTTTGAAAATTCAAATTGCTGAACAAAGGCAACAAATTTCAACAGTGGAGACTAATTTAGATTTACTAAATCATCTACTTCATGATACAACAGATATCAAATTAGCAATCGGCGAAGCTTCTACTAAGCTTAACCACAGATTAATTGTTCTTGAAGACATCTCGTAGAAGGCAGATAGTCTTAAACGAAAATAGTATGTGGTACCAAATCATGTACTTGCTTTAGCATCTAAAGGACATAAAACTCATCATCATAAGAGTCACTCTTTGGGTATGTTTTCTTTGCCTGAAGCAAAAAAACCTGAATTTGATTTTGGAGAGAGTGATAGAATTAAAGCTGAAGTTGAAAGTTGGATCTCTGAATTTAAGAAATTCAAACTTGTTTTAGATCCAAAGCATGTTGCTAGTTCGAATGCCTTAGAAGTGGGTTATCATGATGCTCAGTCTTCCAATAGAGGAGAAGCTCCTAGACCTCCTCCCACCTTTAATACTCATATGCATGATGCGCAGGCATCAGCATCAGTTTTAGTTGCTCCCAGAACTCACTATGGTATAAATGGAATGAATAATCTCTTGTATCAAATGCCTGAACAACCAGTTTTGAATATTTAGTGTAAGACTAGGGATGAAATAAAAAATGCCATTCAATTATTGGGGTAATGGATGTTGTATAAGAAACACCAAGACCATAACCTTATAGGGCAAATGTTGGGTATGCAGTTTGTAGCAGGTCTTTCAGGCCTTGCTTATGATTGGTGGAGATGGCTACCCCAAGAATCTAGAAATGAAATGTTAGCTGCAGATGATGCAGACGAACAAATTATAAGAGCCCTAGGTAGATAATTTTATGATCCAGAAGATGGTGAAGATTACGACCATCTTGATTCACTTTTCATGTCTGCAAGACTATGTAATTTAAGTAAAAGTGAAGAATATTTCTACTATATGTAGAAGATTTTAATTTCTTCAGGTAAATCTTGAAATCCCTCTTATCTAAAGCATTACCTGAGAAGTTTTCTTGGACATGTTCCTGATGCAGTTGAACAAGCTCTCAAAGTTAAAAAGGTAGAGCTTAGATCATTGTCACTAGCCCAATTACATGCTCATATACAGGAAACTTGGCAAGAGCATTGTCTTGAGTGTAGGGTTAGTAAAGATTTCAAAAGACACCATAAAATGTATTCTGCTTCTTTATGTAAAGATGTTGCAAGTATGCCCGATTGGGGGTGCGGTGCACACAATCGTAGACATTTGAAAGAATCTTTTCATTGTAAAAAGAAGAAGAAAGGATTCTATACTTCCAGTCCTAGGTTTCATCTAGATAAACCCTATAAGCATAAATAAAAATATGGGTTTAAAGATTACAAAAAACATAAATCTCAGTTTAAAAAGAGAAAATTCGTCAGAAGAAGAACTGAGAAAGGTACAAAAGATGTATGTTTCATATGTGGGAAACCAGGTCACTAGGCAGGAAAATGTCCAGACAGAAAATCTCGTCCAAGGCTTGCAGCCTTGTGTGCTAATTTAGATCCACATTGGTGGGATCTATTTGAATTGTCAGTTGATTCTCCTCCTCCTGAAGGAGAAGTCATTTATCTTGATGAATCAGAATCTGCTTCAAATAGTGATTATTCTGATTCTTCTCTTTTGTCTAAATTTTCCCCTGACTCAGAGTCTGATTCTAGCTCTAGTTCCGACAGCCAGGATGCAAATTTAGGGGGGTGCACAATACCGGAGTTTGATTTCTCATTGAATATGCTCTCATTCAATCCTGATTATTCCTATGAAAAATAGTTGGCAGAAATTGATTTGCAATTAGCAACTGTCCCAGTCTATCAGTATGCCCTCAGACAAGAACTTAGAGAAGAAAAGGCTAGATTGATTAGTCTTTTGGAGAAACAGAAGCAAGTGAAGGGTAAGGGTAAAATGCATTCTCTTTCTGAAAAGTACAATCCTAGCAGAATTATACAGAGATTACCCATATGAACATGAAGATAGACAACAACATAGGAAAGATAGAGAAAAACTATTAAGGCTCCAAATCAAAGAAAAACATAAGGTTTTGAAAAATATGGTTAAAGAGATTAAGGAATTAAATGACAGAGTAAGAATTCTAGTTATGGAAAGAGACCAATCTTCTGATGAAGACCTCTCAAAACATCTTTAACAAGCCCTTTCCAATCCTGAACTAAAAGAAGATTCTCCCCTGTCTACTCCTCCCCATTCACCTTCTTCCCCGAGATCCCAAGTTCCAAGACTCCTTGGTGCTTTCCAAGATCCTAAAATGTTTGTACAGATTACCTTTGATCCACCTAAGTATAAGCCATACAATTTGCATTGTTTAATTGATTCAGGTTGTCAGTTTAATTTAGCAAAAGGTTCTGCTATCCCAACTTTCTATTGGGATAAATGTAAAGATTTTGGTTCAGCCATTGAAGGGACACCTGTGTCACTCTCTGATAAAACTGAAGATTTTCCTATTCGTGTGTCTACTGTAACAAGTCAAATTTCTTTTTATAGGTTAGATAGTCGGAAAGAAGACTGTGTCTTAGGATCAGAATTCCTTCAGAGAGTTAGTCCTTTTACTTTGGATATGTCTAAAATGTTGTTTTCTTGTACAGTTAACTCTAAGTCTGTTATTTGTCCTTTAACCTTCAGTCCTATAAATAAGTGTAACTCATCTGTTGAGTCAGTCCCTGTAAAGGTTCCAAAGTTTGGTGATTTGCACAAAATGGATCACCACATTGCATATGGAGATAGTCATAAAGAAAAGACTCTAGCTGATATAACAGAGAAACTGGTAAAAGATTGTTGTTCTGAAATTCCAAATGCATTCTGGACTAGAGAGAAATATTTTGTTTCTTTGTTGTTTGATCCATTGCAAAAGATCAAACCCATGAAAGCTTCAGCCAGAGTTCTGTCACCATCTGAGAGAAGTTTATGTCCAGCAAAAGTTAAGGATCTGCTGAAAAAAGGTTTGATTGAACCTTCCAAGAGCCCTTGGTCATGCCGTGCTTTTGTTGTTAACAAGCACTCAAAACAAAAAAGAGGGAAACCCAGATTAGTGGTAAACTACAAGCCCCTCAATGTTGTCCTGCAAAAAGTAAGGTATCCATTGCCTGATAAAGCTAGTCTTTTGCGGAGAATATTCGGTTGCACTATCTTCAGCAAATTTGATTTAAAGTCGGGTTTTTATCAGATCGGTATAAGTTCTAAAGATAGGTATAAAACAAATTTTGTAGTTCCCATGGCTAGTATCAATGGAAAGTGCTTCCATTTGGAATTAATAATTCTCCTTCAGAATTTCAAAAAAGGATGGAAGATATCTTTAGAGATATTCCTTGGCTCCTGGTTTTCATAGATGATATTTTAATTTGTTCCAAGAACCTACAAGACCACCTAAAACATCTTCAAAAGTTTTATGATCTTGTGTATAAGCATGGTTTGGTTTTATTAGAATCCAAAATGGAAATAGGGAAATTTGAAATGGATTTTCTTGGTTTTAAAATACAAAGAGGTTAGGTTATATTGCATAAACATGTTTTAAGTTCTTTTGAGCATTTTCCTGATCAAATTCTGGATAAAACACAGTTACAAAGGTTCTTAGGATCACTGAATTATATTAGACCATTTTACAGAGGGAAAGCAATGGATATCCATATCCTCCAGCAAATATTAAAGAAGAATCTGCCCAAATGGTCCAATGAGATGACTTTGGCAGTCATTTAGATTAAAGCCAAGTTCAAGATCTTCCTGCTCTTCATTTGCCACAAGATTCTGGAAAATTAATAATAGAGGAAGATGCCTCTGCAACCACCTGGGGTGGTGTACTGCTAGAAGAAATTTCTAGGAAAGAAAATATCTATGGATGTGCTTCAGGTTCATTTAAGTCTGCAGAACTCAATTATCCCAGGAGCCACAAAGAAATTCTTGCTGTTAAAAAGACAGTCCATCATTTTATCTTTGATTATGTTTTGTAATTTAATTTGATGTATCTTGATTTTTTTTTAACAGATATATAGAGTTTGGGTATTATGTTTTATAGTACTAAGGAAATGTTCTGAGTATGATGAGTACAGGAATAAGACGACAAAAAGAATAATCATCCCTTAGTCTTACCAAGGTGGTAAGAGAACTATGTTTGCAAATTTACCATGCGCATGGATATATATATGTTGGCTCGTTTGATTGTTTCCTTATTTGTATTTGACATGAATGATAGTCAGGATTATGTTTATGTTTTCACGTACTCATATATAATTGATTGTTGGATGGCTACAAGAAAGAGACTACCTTTGATTGAAATTATATTTTAATATGATGCTAACCCTAGGGAAGTTTAGTGTCATATACATGCTTAGAGACTTACCATTCTATGTCATTGATGTGAGAACATAGATTAGCCATTATAACATAGCCTAAGGTTATTATTACACCTTGCGACATAGTCCTTGGTTGACTTAGTATTCGTTTGGTGTAAGAGTCAATAATTAATTTTTTCTACATAAACAACTTTGTTAATTAATGTTGTCTTTATAAGCATTTATTATTTCCGCATGTACAATTATTAACCATTAATGTTGATTAAAATATATATATATATATATATATATGAAATTATCGAGATGTTACAGCAGCATGAGCATGATATCTCCTTTTGTTGTTCTTCTTCTTGTTGTTGAAGTTGTAGTTGTTGTCTTTCTTCTTCTTGGGACAATCTGCAACAAAGTGTCCCTTCTCATTGCATGTGAAGCACCTGAGATCTTTCTTATCTTTATGGTAATGGTGGTGTGAAGATCTCTTGTTATGAGATGGCTCTCTCTTGGGATTTCCTTTCTTAGTGTGTGTTGTGAGAGCTTGATCTTCATTACCCATCTTCTATTCTTGGGCTACAAGCCTAGCCTCTTCTTTTGAACATTCCTCCCATAGTCTAATGAAGGAGATCAGTTTTCTTCTTGCACCGATTCCTTGGATAAAGGAATCCCATGGCCTAGGTAGGCCATTCAAAGTGGTCATAACAATTTCACCTTTCTCCACCACTTCATCCACAGCTTCAAGTTGTTCCTTGATCTAAGAGACCTTAGAAAAATAAGATTGAATGGTCTCTCCATTCAGAAGCTTTACCCCTTTCATTTGATTCCGCAGAATCATGTTTCGATTTATGTTATTCCCTTCAAATAGCTTGGTGAGGGAGTCAAACATTTCCTTGGGTGTCTTTAGAGATGACACATGGTATGAGATGGTCTTTGATAGAGTCATCAATTATTCTCTTTTCCTTGACCAAGTTCTTCTTATGTAAGGCCTTAGCCTCTTCTTCCTCTGGGACAGGGACCTCAGAACTTATGTAGGTGTCCAATTCATTTTCTTCCAGGATTAACCCAATCCTATAATTCCATGCTCGGAAGTTATCAGCCCCTTCAAGCTTATCCTCAAGCTTGGTGTGGTGAGACATCTTACAGAGTACTTCAAATGGAAATAGAAAAGATTTAGGTCTTACAACTTGATTTGCAAAAATCTGGATCTAGTGATGCATTAGGGTTTGTTAGAGAAACCCTAAAAATTAAAAATGTGAATTTCAACTTTCTTAAAGGATAGAAAGATGCTACTTGATGAGATGATCATCCTGGTATACTCAGAAATTGAAAACTGCAAAGTTTCACCCTTCAGAAATGCTTTTCAATCTTCCGGATTCACTTGAGAGGACCCTGAATTAGGGTTTGAGTTTCCCGGAGCTTCACCCAACCAAAAAGTTCGATCCAAAGCTTTCAACTTCGAGTTTTCCAAGGTGCTTCCATCTATGGTCTCAGAATTCAGAAATTCCTATTTTTGTGAAAACCCTAATTTTTAGGGCCAAAAATGAAAGTGCCCAGAATTGAATTATGATTGGACAGAAAGATGCACCTTGCTGAGGAGTGTCAAAATACCTTACTGCCTTTCAAGATTTGTGGAGAGAAACCCAATAAACAAGAAACCCTAGCTTCTGCAACTGCATAGTGTCTTCTTCTCAGGTTAGCTCTGAAAGCATGTTAATTTTTTAGCATTAATTCATTATACTCTAGGATCTTTACTAAGAGAATAACCTATACATCATATCAAGCATATCAATCACAACAAGCAATCACATGAGACAATAGACACACAAAGTTTCATTGGGTAAAACCGTAAAGGTGAAAAACCCCACAACTTCCTCAGAGATAGAAAGAGCAATCATACAACCCAAGTACAAGAGATAGTCCTCCTAGCAGCTACTCCTCCTTCGTCACTTGTGCACCACTTTCCGATGAGTGTAGAAGTGAATAATGAAGTGATCAAATAGAGTTCCTCCCGCACTCTACTTATATATGACCTGACATGCCTAATAAACTAGCAGGGCCGACTTGTCTAACTCAGTCTAATAACCCATGGTAATACTAATCAGAGCCGACCCCGTACTTGGTGGTCTAATAACCCATCACATGAAAGTTGCGACACTTGTCAATACAAATGACGACACTTCCATATAGAGGAAAAATAACATCTCTATAGGAGTACAATATACATAGGTGAAATACATTCTGAAATTACAATTACGTCAACAATCTCATCGATTGGCTGGTTTACCAGATGCCGAGCTTTCATGCCGTGTCGAGAAGGGACGTCGACGAGCTCCCTCTGAGTCTTTGGATTCTTATGAAACATATGTCATCGAAGCTATGACTACACATTCTGACATGGGAAAAATCCCTACTATTCCATTGGGTGGAGTCGAACACACTTCAGACACCCTACCCCTCGAGAGGCGTGGGGGGTGATCCACTTGAGACCCAACCTAGTTTGTTTGGTCCGGATCCACCCGAGACTCAACCTAGTTTGTTTGGTCTAGATCCACCTGAGGACGACTCGTTCGATCCTTTAGATCCACATGGTTTCCATTATGGGATGCCAGAGTTACATGATGACGCAGGTCCTACGACCAACCCTACCACGTTCTCTTTTGGTATGCCTAATTACAACACAGTTGATCCTTCCTCTGCTTTTGGTAGTCATGCTGGCACTAGTCATGGTGTTAGAAACACTACACCCACTAGGGGCAATACCCTCGCCGGGGGCACCACTTTTTCCACTCACACACATAATATGGGGACCGGTCACATTCCTCCTAACAATGCAAATGTTGGAAGACGACCGCCTCCTAGGACTACCTAACCTAATAGGAACATTGTTCGCAACATGACTCGCCACCCACACCACACTACACATGCCTCTACCCGTCAACTGAGGACCACTTTTGTGAATGTTAAGATTCCTCCAAATCACATGGATGGACACATACAGTACACTTTTACATCTGTCGCTGCTACTAGTAATGCTAATGTAGGAGGTGGGAATATACCTCATCCTCATGGTCACAATGCCACCATTCCTGCTACTAGTAACACCAATGTTGGGGTTGGGAATACATCTCATGCTTATGGTCACCACACGACTACTCATGCTACTAATAATGCTTACATAGGGGGTGGGAACATACCTTACCATCATGGTCATTACAACACGGTTCCTACTACGAATAGTACGTATATGCCCCATAATTATGGTGGCAACCCTTGCTACAATACTGTCGGTGTTGTCCATCAGTACAACCCACCTCAATATGGTTCTCAAAATATGTATATACCTTCTTACCCTCCCACGGGTCAGGTCGAAGGAGGTTATCAACCTTATTCCCATGGTCAAGCTTATGGTCCTTCTTATCCATCAGGTCCTTACAATCAACCTTTTATGGGAGCTCATAATCAAGCTTTCCAACCGCAGCTTCTGTTCCTTGCACATTTGAAGCTTCCAGATCTCTCGAAGCTCATGAATGATCCGGTCCGTCACGATCCCAATTGGCCTCTCGTCCCTACCAAGCTCCCTTTGGACATTCCTAAGTTTGAAGGGAAGAGTGGTGAGGATCCAAGTGACCATGTCACTACCTTTCACCTTTGGTGCTCATCCAAGTCGTTGAATCACGACTCCATTTGATTACAAATATTTCAACGCACCCTCATGGGGTCAGCCGCGAAGTGGTATGTTGAGTTTCCTGGGGGCACTTATAGGGGTTTCAATGAGATTGCTTTGGTTTTCTTGGATCATTCCCAGTTTCTAGTTCGTTATGATACTTGTACTGAACTTATGTCTACCTTCCGTCAGAATAAGGCCACGCATATTTCTGACCACATTCTAGAGTGGCGTTGATGGAAGCGTTTAGTGAAAGCCAACATTCCTCTAGAGTTTTTGTTGGAATGGTTCCTCAAGTCCTTACTCCCATATATTGCTAAGTATGTTTCAATGTCCGATATTATGACTAAGGAACAAACCATATTAAAATTCCAACAGTTAGATTTACTATACGCTCAGTCTGGCATTTTGTATGTCATTATTCCTAACGCACTGCGAACACGACATGAGCCCAAGTCAGTTCCTGGACCGCATGCCGATGGCATTGTGGGATCCGCAAGTACTTGTCCTATAGATTTGGTGGCTAATCAAATGCAAAATTTGTCACTTAACCAGTCTACTCCCAGACAGGTTCACACCTTGTCCACTTCCACCCCGTCGTCCGATGTACACACTACGCAATCGACGAACCGATCGAGTAATCAACATCCTGGTGGTAAGAAGAAGGGGAGAAAAAAGTGTAAGGGTGGAAACAATGGGAACAATAATAGTAATCGCAATACCCCCCCGTAAGGAGAATTCCAACCCTCCCCGAGAAGGAGGAAATGCTGGCGAGGGTTGTAAACCTAGGCATAAGGTGAAATTCCCTTGCAAGCTTTGTGGGGAAGACTATCTTACTCACTTGTGTCCTCAAATCGAAGAAGCAACGAAGCATCTGGCATAGAGCCCAGTTGTATTGAAGGACCCCCTTCCTCATCATCAAAACATGGCTTCACATGCTCCCGCTACTGGTTATGGACCTAATGAGACTACAACATCTTCCTCCAATACTAGTGGCTATGGATGCATGAATATGGTCCAATCAAAGGTTAGTGTTGCTACTCGTCAACGCGATTCTGGTGCACCACAACCTAATATGGGGAATGAGACTCCCCCTCCTCTTGATAACTCCTTGCATATCGAGAAGTCTTCTATTATGCCACCGATACCGAAAGGTGTTCTTAAGCACTCTATGCATAACCCCAATGCTCGAGCCACCCAAAACTAATCCATTGTAGAAGATTTGGGCCAAACTCCATGTGCCATGTTGGATCTTGAAGTTTTACAGGCGTGTCCTTCTCAAAGGCATGCCCTTTTGAGTGCTTTAGGAGTTTAGGATGGCAGGAGTCCCAACCTTATCAAGTTTGACACTATTGATGTTCAACCTCGCTTCCCTTACCATGTGCTTTTTCAAATCCATGTGGAGTGCCTTAAGAATTTCATCAAAAGAACGGTGATTGACGAAGGGGATTCCGCGTCAATGATGTATTTAGCTTGTTGGAAGGATCTTGGCCTCCTCCTCTACTCACGTCTAGGACCATGCTCACTGCATTTGACGGTCGGTCATTTAAGCCGCATGGGATTATCCCTTCCCTTGTTGTTCGCTTGGGAGGTAAACCTGTGCCTATTGAAGTCAAGTTGGTTGATGTTCCCATCGACTACAACCTTCTCCTGGGTAGGAATTCAATGTATGCTATGAAATTTGTCACGTCTACTGTATTCAGATTTATTTTCTTTCCACATGAAGGAAAGATTGTGACAATCGACCAGCCGGATTTCGTCAATCCTTTTCTCACAGCATCCACAAGATTAATGGTCCCCCAAGTTATAGATTCTCAACCGACAACTGGGAACATGGGTGTCGGATTATACCCGTCATTGATGGGATCTTATGATTTCCATTCACCCATTAATTTTATTGGAACCATTTCCAATGATGCATCTCCTCGATTGCATAATGTACCGTTTCCGACCTCGTATTTTGATGATCCATGGACCTTACTATCCACGAGTTCTATGTCTAGAGACATTGCGCACGTCGGGATGTCTATGCCACTGTCTACTACTGAGCTTGCTTATCAAGATATTCAACAAGCCACTGCAGAGTCGGATCTCTCCTCTTCCTAGAAAGAAGAAGAAGATCTTGTTATGCTGCCGGTTTGGGTAGCCGACTCGTCTTGTTCGCACGATTGCCTTGATGGTACTTTACCTTCATATGAAGCTATTATCGAGGCCATGTGTGGTAGTGAGAGGAATTGGGAGGATATGCATCATCACTCTTATTTCCTTCCCAACCTCGATCTCGCCGAGCAAGAAGAGTTTAGGACGACTCTTGTCGAGATGGTTGGTCACCATGTGGCTCTTTTGGAGTCACGTGAGATTTATGCGAAGGGGAACATGGCCAATATTTCCCCGACTATACCGATCAACATCTCTCTCACTCCCGGAAAGATTGAGAATGTTTACATCGATGATGATTACTCTTCTGAGGAGGTTTCCATTTACACTGAATTGTTTACAGAGCTTCGGGAAGCTTTTGCCTGGTCATATGAGGAGATGCCAGGAATAGACCCCAGTATTTCCGAACACAAGATTAGAATGTATCCTCAAGCTAAACCGGCTCGACAACATCTTCATGTTGTTAAGGCTAGGAAGGCAGCCGCTATCAAGGCAGAGGTGGAGAAACTGCTCAAGGATGGTTTTATCTACCCCGTTCCCCTTACCGAATGGGTGTCAAACCCCGTTCTTGTGGATAAGAAGTAGGGAACGATTCGCGTACACACTGATTTTAGAGACTTGAATTGTGCATGTCAGAAAGACAATTTCCCCACTCCATTCATTGATCAGATCTTGGATGCCTGTGCGGGAAGTGATATTTTTTCGTTCATGGACAGATTTTCGGGGTATAACCAGATTCAAATACAACCAGGGGACCAACATAGGAATTCTTTCATTTGTCCTTGGGGTACATTTGCGTACTGGAAAATGCCCTTCGACCTTAAGAACGTCGGAGCTGCATTTCAGTGTGCCATGACCTATGCCTTTCACGACATTAAAAATATTATTGAGGTTTTCTTGGATGATCTTGCTGCCCATTCTTGCAAGAGAGTTGACCACCCCAAGCACCTCCATTTCATTCTCAAATGATGTATGCACTACAAGATTTGATTGAATCCCAATAAGTGCATCTTTGCTGTGAGGACAGGTCGCCTTCTAGGATTCATAGTTTCAAAAGAGGGTATTAGAGTCTATCCTCTTAAAATTGAGGCAATACTTCGGTTGCCTCCTCCGTGCAACTTGTTTCAACTTCAGAGCCT
This sequence comes from Larix kaempferi, assembly GCA_027924585.1. Taxonomy (NCBI): domain Eukaryota; kingdom Viridiplantae; phylum Streptophyta; class Pinopsida; order Pinales; family Pinaceae; genus Larix; species Larix kaempferi. The sequence continues at coordinate 13,155,426 of BSBM01000101.1, read as the reverse complement.
CCAGGGGAGAGCTACTTTTCTATATCACTTTGTAGTCAATTATGATAGTATTACCAAAGGTTTTGCGCACTTGTTGAAGAAAGACACACCGTTTATCTGGGATGAGCGAGCCCAGCAGTCTTTCGATGCCCTTAAGAAAGCTTTGGTATCATCCCCTATGCTTAGTCCACCCGAATTCACACAATATTTTATACTTTATGTGGATGCATATCAAGAGATGATTGCCATGGTCTTAGTTCAGGTCGATGATGTGCTCGTTGAGCATGTGATCTATTACCTTATTCAAAATCTAATAGATGTTGAACTGAGATATACTCACATGGAAAAGTTGGCGCTTGCAACTGTTCATGCAGTTCAATGGTTACGACACTATATCATGCTTATAACCACCACAGTTTTAGTGCATATCAACCCATTTCAGTTTGTGCTATCATGACGTCTCATAGGGAGGAAGTACAATAAATGGATTATTATCCTTCAGGAGTTTGATCTCGATTTTGCTTCAGCGAAGTTAGTGAAATCCTTGGTTTTTGTTGATCTTATGTCGGAGCTTCCGAGACTTGATGAGGATGTCATTCATGAAGATTCCTTTGTGTATGAACACTTATTTATTATCTCGTCAGAAGACCCTTGGTATGGGGATGTTATTGTATATCTCCAAACTTTCAAGTTTCCTTCACATTATTCACAAGATGAGCGACGGCGTGTGAAACATCACGCTAAAGATTATACTATCGTTGATGACACTTTGTATCATCGAGGAAAAGATTCTATTCTCCGTCGTTGCTTGGCTCACGAAGAAGAGGAGCGTGTGCTTAATGATTTCCATGCTGGGGCATGTGGCAGTCACTTATCTGGGCTTGCTACAGCCCAATGCATTATGCGAGCTAGTTACTTTTGGCCTTCAATCTTTAAAGATTAAATAAATGCTGTGAAGAGATGTCACCCTTGCCAAGTGTTTTCTTGGAATATACACTCAGATCCAGCGCCCCTTCATTCGGTCGTCACCATCGCTCCCTTCACCAAGTGGGGGGTGGATTTCATGGATTGCAAACAAGCTTCGGCTGGGGGGGCATCACCATATCCTAGTGGCTGTGGACTACTTTTCCAAATGGACTAAGGCCATGCCTACCGTAAAAGCTGATGGTGCTACAGTAGCCCATTTCGTGTTCAATCAAATTATTACTCGGTTCAGTATTCCGAAATATATTGTCACTGACCATGGCAGTCACTTTCAAAACAAAATGATGGAGGATTTGTCACTCAATCTTGGCTTTCGTCAAGAACACTCATCTTCTTACTATCCCCAAGCGAATGGTCAGGTAGAAGTAGTGAATAAGTCTTTAAAGACCATTCTCCAACATACCATCCAACAAAGCAAGAACAACTGGCATATTATGTTATATCCTGCTTTGTGGGCTTATCGAACCATAGTCAAGACTGCCACCAGGTTCTCACTATTTTAGCTAGTACACAGTGTGGAGTCGATTTTATCGATTGAATGTGAAATCCCTTTGCTAAAACTGGCCATAGAGCTCCTCCCTGATATGTTGGGTATTGAGAAACGTTTAATCCACCTTGAGTGGCTTGACGAGCAACATCGAGATGTCTCCGTGGCTATAGATGCCAATAAACATCGTGTCAAGGTTCAGTATGATAGGTTTGTTCGTCCCCAGCAATATGTCGAAGGTGACTTGGTCCTCTTATATGACCAAGCTAAAGAACCCTTGGGGGCAGGCAAGTTTAACACCATGTAGCACGGTCCTTACATCGTGAGGCGTTCTCTAGAAAAAGGAGCCTATGAATTAGAGGATTATAAGGGGAACGTCTTGAAGGAGCCTAAGAATGGGCTCTACCTCAAGCGGTATTACGCTTGAACTTCTAGTTCGAGCTAATACTTTTATATACTATTGTATAGTTTCTTCTGTACATAGTTTAGTTTTCTTTTGGTTTTCGGGTCTGCTGATTCGCTTCTGTTTGATTGACAGATGTCAGTGGAATTTCCTATGTTCTTCGGATTCGCGGATGGTGCTAGCCGTCATACACAGCAGCTTGCTTCTGCTTCCTGGGTTATTTATTCACCGGACCAGCTAGTTTTGTCTTCAGGAGGTGCTTGTCTCGGTCCTACATATAACAATGTGGCTGAGTATAGTGCCATGATTGAACAACTTTGGGATGTTATTTCACATGGTATCCAATATTTAGAATTCTTCCTGGATACACAATTAGTTGTGTCTCAGTTGAATGGTCAGTACCGTGTAAGGAATCCTACGCTATTGCAGAAATTCTTAAGGGTAGGACTCTTAGAACGACATTTTGTTTCTATTACTTACATTCATATTCCGAGAAGTTTTAATCACATATCTGATGCATATGCTAACTATGTCCTAGATTGGCATTTGTCACATTCATAATGAAGCACACAAATAAAAGATACATTTCATACATTTGTACATACACACATATAGTAGAACCGGAGAACCATAGTTTTTATAAATAATATGTCCAAAATGGTAGTGTCATAATACAAAAATGGAGCCCGTAGCCCTCAAAAATATACATATCAATACAAAAATGGGACTCTGAGATGTCTAATCCCTACGAGGAGGCCTAGCTGCCTCCCCGATAGGATGTGTCTGATAGTAATATTGTACTACATTTTCTATATGCTCCAGTAGTCACAGCTAGTTGGTCGGTACCCCCACCACATGGCGCTACATATCCTCTGGTAGCTGTGCTACCTCTATACCTAGTACCTTGTTGGTCATCTGTGATAGGTTGAACCGCACAGCCTTTATTGTACGATCTGCTGTAGCACCCACTAACTCACCGCCCATGCCTCGTCGACGATGTCTAGGGAAGCCCTGTGGTCTCACTGGACCCTTGTCTGCGTACAAACAATGAAACATTAATATGTGATACTACCCAAAAAGATTTTTTCATTTACATTTATCATCAAAAATCCATAAAAATTTAATACACCAAAAACATAAAAAGAGTACTCACCAATGTATCCAAACGCTTCTCCTGGTGGAAGCGGCATGTCACGATCCTTACGAAAGTCTATCCCGGCATAGGGGTAGTCATCTATAGCTATGACCCATCGATCCCACCAGTGAAAGAACTCCTTTGTGTATGGTGATGCTTGATGGCCACCACCCTGTCACTTCAAGACCTCTTCCCACTAGGTTAGGGCTAGGTCATGGAGACTATGAGGAGGGACTTCAACCCTCGGACTGAGCCCCAGAACTTGCTCAAAGAATAAACTGTATAAGATACTATCGTATCAAAAGTTTTTTTCCTCCCCCTTCTTGCACTCCATTAACTGAGTCTTCATGGACCCGAGTAACGTTGTGCACCAGTCATAAACCATGGGTTGCATACCCTATGAGGCATAGAACATCACCAGCCTGGATGCCTAGTGAAGAGCCTTTGAACCGAAAATCTGCACTAGGGTAGCCAATATGATCTTCATGCTCAGGTCGGCTATAGATTTGATGGGAACCTAACTCCCCACTATCTGAGTATCAGGAAGACAGTATCGCTCGATATAGTCAGGAATGGTGATCCCACCACCCACAGTACGAGATCAAAGGCTTGCCTCTTCACCTCGGTGGGACAAACCAGTAATGAAGTAGATATCATCCACCTCCAAGGATAGTATTTGCCCGTCCAAGTTGAATTTTTGTGCATCTATGTCCTAGTAATCTATCAAACGGCGGAGCAATAGGTTTTGGGCCCTCAAACCCCCTATGTTCCAAAATTTGTAAATCCCACATGCTTGTAATGCTTGCTGTGCAGGAAAATTATTGCAAATGACCTCATCCACAAGGTCATGTTCCCTCTCTCTCCACTCTAGAACCATCCTGGAGGTAGAGAAAGAAAAGAGTCTAGTCGCTTTCATTTAAAAAACTAACTTTGCGACTGTACCAGTGGGAAATTTTGCTTACACAGGCGGGTACCCTCAGTCAACACATGCGTTGATCGCACCTAGCCCTACCCACAACTTGCATACTTGTAGCCTGCGGGTAGCGCCATGACCATTTAGGGCTTGGCCATTTAAAAAATCCAACCACTGAAAATCAAAATAAAAGCATTGAAATGAAAGGTATGGATGAGACTACCAACCTAATCCTGACGGCTCGATCAATGGATGCCTGTAGCTCCTGGAATCAGCAATTGAACTTCGAGGTGAAAACTAACCACAAAACTCCAAATGGGTGAATAGTAAAAATGAATTGTGAATTGTAAATTTTTATTACTATTTATAATTTTTGAAACCCACTTGTCTATAGTGTTCACCATTATATGTTTTTTGGACTAATATAATGTCTTGGAGTAGCATTTTTTGACCATATTTCTTCAGCGAGAGTTGTTTTTTATCGTTTCGTGCCTACGGCAGGTATATTTCACACCTGGCATATAGGTTAGATGTCATTTTCACATGCATTATGCATTTGAACTTTTGACCATTTTCATAAACCCTAGGTGTGACCCCGCTTCTTAATCGACACAGAACCTTCACACTGCTATAGAAGTGTCGTTATTTGGTGGTAGGGCCTTTCCGAACATGGGTGCCCTAGTTAGAGCCCTTTTTTGCCTTTTGGCACCCATGCTGCTGTCTCTCTTTAGAATTGGGAGTCTTTTGTAGTTACGCCATGACTTTGCAATAAAGACTCATACTCTACTTTGTATTATGCTAGCCATCTCCCATAAGGACTCCCCCAGTTATATCAAGTTGTGATTGCATTGCATCATCCTGCTTGCTGCTTGAGCCTTGTACCGGCTCCCGCTTACTCATTTGTTAGCCTGGTTCCTGAGCACTTTTCCCTATCGAGCCCTGCAGAGCTTACATTTTCCCTTTGCAATTTGATGACCTATTGACCTCGAGGGAAAACACCCCGAGTGTCCACATCCTGTACATGCTTCCTTGCATTGATCATAGGTATGTTCCACTACTTGGGACTAGTCTTCTTGCTATTTGACACTCGGTCCCTCCATTGTTGTACTATAAGAAATTTTATTCTTTTTCATGCTTTTCCAAATATGAAAAAGACCAAAAGAATCAAATATTACAAAAATCCGGACGCGATTATGGTTACTACTTTAGTTGGAAACTATGGTGTCGCCTTTGAACAGAGTATTCATTCCACTCCATAGATTATGAATCGGGACTATAGTTGGACCTTAGGAATTGTACTTGTTTCTTAGTTTACTCCACCAATTGGTTAAGCTTCCAGTCATTCAGGATCCCTTTGTTGATGCCTCCTGCATCGCACAGTCTATATCGAGTCTATGTTGCCTGAGTCTACCCATCTTCTCATGCTCTTGTTCAAAGGAGGTCTTGAAACCAAAGTCGACCACTCCTTAGATCTCTTGACTATTGCATGTCGGCCATCCTTATTGACTTAGTTCGTTTCACCTGAGTTCTTCCAAATCTTTCAGCGTAGCTGGTACCTCGCGTTGATTGATGGGGGATGCATTAATGCCCTCCTTCCAAAGAGTCTCGTTCTGTCGAATTCAACCCATTTATTCCGGAAATTGATGCTTAGAGTTCAGTTGACTACCTTGAGGCTTGCAGTCATTAGTGGTAGGCTCTCTCTCCATTGACAGTTTTGGGAATACATCAATGTCCCCTGATCGATAGATTCATCTTAGTGTTCGACTTCATGACATCTATTCACACTTTGATGATTGTACTATGTGCCTTGATGCCCATTTTCATTATTGGTGGGTTATCTCGTGTCTATTAATGGTATACATCATTGACTGGTAATCAGACGATGTCACATCAGGTTCAACCTCAACTCCTTTATTCACTTGATGGGACTTGCACCGTGGACAATTTGTGTAGAATACCCCAGGTGATAGTGGCATTCAGTATGCTACTTATGATTATGAATTTACATCTGAGATATCACCTCTCAGATATCAATAGTTTGTACCTCAAGTTTGCACCAGTTCTTTCCTTCTCAGTAGGAGACCATATCTTATTGTAGAGGGATCATGGCTATGATTAGTTATGACAGATATTCATTATGTACTGCCTATTCGTGGCCATTGTATCATATTGTTGTACTATATCGACATGTATTCAAAGATACTATTGTATTATGACGAGTGAGCTGCTCCTTCCACTTGTGTCTCCATCACTCCACTTCTGAGATTTATAATGTATTTCAGCCATCGTAGCATCAGTCTCTGACCTCACACATTAGGGGGCATCTGTTACAATGTAATTTTCCACCTTGTGAGCATCAACACTCTTTGGCCTACAGGATCCATTTCACTGACTCAGATCCACTCTATATCCTTCAGACACACTATTTCCCTATTTTTGTTTCCCTATACGCTAACTGTATCACTTCAGTGGGATTACCCACGAGTTGCACCACTATAGCCCGTGGGTAGCATGTAAAATGGTAAAAGTCACTAGTAAATAACTTTTTACTCCCAAAAGGAAGTCTTAGGGTGACATTGGCCCTCCATTTTCCCCAAAACGCCTCGATGTGTCCTTTAACTTACCTTTGGAAGGACTATATATTGAGCACATATGGCATATCGAAGGGAGGAGAAAGAAAGAGCAAGATAACTCTAGTTAATTTTTGCTGCATCTTGAGTCTACACTCATTGATCCTTGTTGTTGTGAACCTCTTATGTTCACCTTCCAAATTCCTATCATATTTTGAGTTTTCCATTTCATGGAGGATTGAAGTGGTGGAGGCACAAGTGAAGAGACCCGGTTCTCAGTTCAGATTGGTTGTCGGCAAGAGGTCATACCACATTGTACTTCTTATCATGTATTAATAGAAATACTCATGTTCTCATCCATTATTGTTGTGAATGTTGTTTATATTACATTGGGTTTCATTTACTTATGATATCATGGACCATTGCTATTGATGATGTTAATGTCGTTTATATATTATGTGCGCTTGTTGTATATTGGTTGTCAAGACTAATTTGCAGGTTCAAGTGTACGAGTTGAAAGCTCCAACGGGGATCTACATCAAACGTTTGGATCGAGGTTGGTTATCTTCTTCATTATCTTAGCATTGTCATTTATATAGCATAGCATTGAGAATTGAGTTAATTTCTGGTAGTCAACTCTCTGTTGTGGTCTACCCCAAGCCATAGGATGTTTTCTTCGTAACACCACATTGTATCCTGAATATCAACATATTGAAATGATTAGGGATGATAGAAATAATGAAATCAAGAAGAAGACAGAAGCTGATCATACGTTGGTGAGCTCAACTGGAAGTAGACCACGCGTTAGAGAAGAACCCATGTCAATGGCACACAGTGCAGTGAGGGGATCCAAGGGTGTTTCTTTACCAGAATACATAGCAACTTTCAAATCTAACAATAATGTTGTAGTGTCGAAATCGTTAAATCAGAAGAAGTAACGGAGGGAAAAGAGTGTCTCCACTAATAACAGGCCGCGGATGGAGTATGCAAGGAAGAAGAGCGTCTCGACAGTGGAGAGGACTGTTGAAGGAAGTGTGGAAGATGCAAAGAAGTTGTTTGGAAAGAAGATACAGGTCTAGTGGCCTTCTGATAAATAGTTCTATGAGGGCATTTTTGAATCCTATGACACGAAATCGAAGAGGCACACCTTGTTATATTTCGATGGTGATCGTGAAGAACTTCAACTCTGGAAGGAGCGCTAGGATTTCATTGATCACATCTCTCGTCTCGAATATTTCTGATAGTCTGGCTAGGTTTTCACTTTCCAGACGTAATTTGAGATGTTAGTAGATGCCCGCTCAATGGGATTTGATTAATTTACTTCTTTTTGAACCTTGATAATTGGATGTACTCTGCAACAAAACTTCTTCAAGTGTTTGATCATTTGCTCATTATATAATCATAATATACATTCTTATACTGAGATTCATATATTTCACTAGTGGAAATTATGATTGTAGGATCTATCCAGGGCTTCTGTCGTTGAGGATGATGGATGGATATTTGATATTGAAACGAAATTTCTTTATGCAAATATTTACAAAACATTGTTCCAATTTCGCCACTAAAAAAATCATTGATTGAATCATGAGGTTTCCACCTTTCAATTAACAGTTTAGCTATTTTGAGTACCTGTTGAATGAATGTAAGACCACTTTCAAGGTTTTTCCACTTTTGTTGGCATTCATTTACGATAATTATTGGCCAGTATGTAGTTATAACTTTCATTACAATCTTACATCTCATATGTTTTTCTCTACGGGCATTGTTTTTCTCTATGGGCATAATTGAAGTGTATACAGTGTGTAATATCTCTACAACCAGAGCATTAGAAATGAGTTATCATTGCCATGTTGAATTAGAAGTCCGAATGCCATTGGAACAAGGAACAATATGTTGGAATCAATTCTCAAAACAAAACCTTCTTTGAATTATTGTGTCATTTAATTTACTCACTACTATGGCATTCATCATTTACTATAAGATTTTGGATGTTCACATACATGCATGGAATTTCACATTCCATTTGGCTGAAACATGAAAATTTGATATACAATTTTTCTAATCTTTTTTCTTCTAAAGAGCCAAATGTGAATTTGTGATTATTGCAGGAAATAAGAAGCCTAGCATAGACATTCATTCCTCAACGCTCTTCTATGGTCATTTCAACAATTAACAAGAATCCCAATGATCATGATCACACTCACACTCATAGTGTTGATAGCGTTGAGCTTCTGAGGCTTTTTTTTCATACTTTGTATTTATGTACATATATGGGTTTGGGAAATTGCAACAATTTTAACACTTCAAATTTGGAAGAAAGGGGATGCATTATGTGTTACAAGTTGGATGACCTAAAATGAAAATTTGGTAGAGAATATGATGTTAAGATTACTTTGGGAAATCAATTTCATGATATGTCTAATCCATTGAAATCAAAGTCCTCAAAAATGAGTTGGCCCACATGATGGATCTTGTTAAATTTAAGATTTATTGATATGGGTTTATTTAAAAGCTACATATATCTATGTTAACCTATTGGCACGGGATAGATCCACAGGAAGTGCGGAAGCCGACAAACCCAAAAGCCAAATTCCGCAAAAGAAGGAATTACCGTTTAGTCTAAGGAAGCGCAAGAATAGTTTAGAAGATTTAATTGTTCAGTCGGCCAACATGGGCCATTTTGTAATAGGATAAAAGCATACGAATAGAAGTATATTCTAAACCTAAGAAAAGGGCGTTGGGATTAAGACGATCTTTTGGATTCCATTGACTGTTCCCTGCGAGGTTTGTTCCGTAGATGTTAATGAATGAAGATATTTGGCTATGAATTATGTTGTTATGCGATGATGGGTTATCTAAATGCGTTCTGTTGATACATGTTTTTTCTTAATATGTTGTTGAAAGACGCTTTGAGATAAATATGCGAATGTTTGGTTAAATAGACGATCGTAAATATTCTAATCTCTGGTTAATGAGCATATATCCTCTTCACAACTGCAGAATCTTGGTTCCTGCAGCACCCTTATCTGCCTCGGGTGAGACCTCCCTTCCTTTGCAGGTGTTGCTGGAAGGGGTAACTCCTTTCTAAGCTGATGAATAAGGGGTTGTTGGTGTTGTTGATGACAGAGTGAACCCCTGTCAAAAGACCCTATGTCAACAAATGGTTCTGTTGTCGGGACCTTAAGAAGAAAAAAAGAGGATATGTTGTGGCATCCGATGAAACCAGAGATCCAAGAGTGGTTCATTCAGAAAGCCAAAGAGTTTGTGAAAGAAGAAAGGAGGAACCTGGTAGAGATAGTAGAAAGTTGGTTACAAAAGAAAATATACTCGGATATCCATGAGATCTTCTTTGTTGAATTTCCAATAATACAACAAGAGTGGCTCGTGCAGTTGACGTTCAGAGGACATACCAACCAAAATATTGGATCAGAGCAGTGGACTCCATAACTAATTCAATAGCTAGAGCAAGTCGACAATACAGTATCAAGGGCTGTTGACTTTTGGATCGATAGTGTCCTAGAGGGGTTCATCACTGAGTTTGCGGTAGATACCAACAGTTCTTACAGCAATGCGGAGAGACGATTTTTTAGGGGACCAAGGGGTAGGTTCGTCCTATCGCTTAACCTATGGATTAAGATGCTAGTGTGCAAAAAGGGTATGATGAAAATGACATCCAATGAGTAGACAGCTCGGTGTGCAGGGGTTGTAGGTATTGCATGGTTACGGATCCGCTAGGAAAGATGTAGGGTAGATGGATATGAGCGATGATGAATTTCTAAGGGAAGTTGAGAAAGACTGTGGCACCTTGAGAAGTGGAACGATATTCTAGCGTCCTGATAAGAGGAGGAGGACTAAGGAAGAGTCCCCTGAGAGGACCGGAAGGGAAGGCTACACAATAGGGCCACAGAGGACAGAGCTCCCTTATTACGAGGAGGAAGGTGGTGAGCAGGCTACCCCAGAAGAAGGGCAGATCGTAAGCTATCACATACCTTCAACCCCACACGCCACTTATCAATCTAAAGGAAACACCACAAATAACTCGCAAAGTTGTCCCACATGTAGTGGAAAAAGTAGTGCATCATTAAGTAGCAATAGTAGGAACACCATGATGGCAGACGATACAAAGATTCGTAGGAAGCGGGATGGAGGACCTTGAATAGTTTTGGTTTTTATGCGAAGCAGTGTGGACAGTGAAGCAGGTCAAAAATGAAGACATTAAGAAGGGGCAGCTGGAGACGGCCTTTCGGGGCCATGCGCTGGACTGGTTCATAAAGTATACTAAGGTTTTGGGAAAAACATTAGTAGAAACAAAGTAGCGATGATTCAGGAATTTAAAAAACCCAAGTCAGAAGAACAGTACATTACTGAGCTCAAAGATATTAGGCAATACCCGAATGAACCGATATGGGAGTTTGATCAGAGATACAAGACCCTGATAGAAAAAGTTACTTTTCCAATAAACAACCTGCAGCACAAAGAGTGGTTTATCGTTGGGATGGTACCACATATTAGAGGACCATTGATGCAACAGAAGGTTGCGGATCAAGCTAAAGCATTAGAAATCGTGATGAAGCTAGAGGCTTCGCCGATCGAAGAGGTGAGGGCTGGAATGGATAAGATTCAAGCACAACTGGCTACATTGACACTCCAATTGGAGGACATGAAGAAAGGAAAAAATAACCGCGCAGATGTATGGTGCACCACATGTAGGATGGAAGGCCATCATAAGGATAATTGTTCAGTGTTTCAACAGTATTTGAATTCAAGGGCACCGAACCCTCTTCGCCAGGAAAGTATACCATGGTGTCCTGTTTTCCAGACCAGGGGGCATCGACCAAAGGACTGCATATACTTACAGAAGATGGTGTCAAACCCAGCGAGTCTGTATTGTAAATTCTGTCGAGTAGCGGGGCATGACGAAAAGGATTTCAGAGCACACGATTTGTTGGAAGAATGAAAAATTGACGCATAGCTGGTAAAGGGATAAGAGCAATAATTGGGATTGCAGAAGCCGCAGTATGCCCAACAACAACCACAATTTATGCAGACACTGCAATTTGACCAAGGACAGTATGGGAAACTAAAGTATGGCACACCACAGTATCCACAACCACAGTACTAGCAGTCGTTGTATCAACAGTACCCACAACAACAACCACAGTACCCGCAGGTCTAGTATGGACCGCCGTGCGGAGGATTTGGTGGAGGATTCTAGGGAGAATGTGGTGGTGGCGCTGGATGGGGAGGGGATGCTAGACGGGGCCGAGGACCTCCTACATGCTACAATTGTGGGAAACAAGGAAATTTCACAAGAGATTGCCCCAACCCAGCCCCGCAATTCACATACTACAGTGGACTGGACCATAGCATCAAAGATTACCCATAGCTCATTTCCAGAAGGTAGACAAAGAACCCACCACCTCCGCCTAACCAAAATCAGATCCAGAACCAACCGGCAGTACAGAAGATATCAGTGGAAGCTAGAAAGCAATCTGTGACAGTGGGAATAGTGACACAAGGAAAACCAACAACAGGAGCTGACCAGCCGCACCATGTCGTTCAACTAGCGAAACATGTCACCTTTGATGCGGAAGCCGCAAAGGATGTCTTCTCAAAGGCATGGAAAGGAATGTTGGGGCAACAGAGGAACGCACCTTCTCAAGCAGAGATTCATGATATGCCACCAACATTCAATCGAACGAAATCACGGCGGAAGGCCACTACCGTAAGAGAATTCATCGAGAGTTACTTAGAATTAGTGAAAGATGAGGAGGCATTGGAGGATATATCCAGGCTATTAAGTCGACAAAAGGGTGGACGTCAGGAACCCAAGGTTAATCACATACAGATGAAAAGGAAAACAGGTAGAGAAATGAGGATGTCGGCACAAATTGGAGCGTTCAATGTCGAATCCATCATTTTGGATTTAGGTTCAAACGTGAACATCCTGACAAAAAAAACATGGGAAACAATGGGAAAACCACAAATGACTTGGTCACCAGTACAACTGCGATTGGAAAACCAAAGCAAGGCGATCCCTCTTGGCTGAGTGTGTCAAATTCCCGTTGAAATCGAAGGACTTCAAACATATGCCAATTTTGATGTTATAAATATAGTAGATAACAAATGTCCATACCCAACACTATTGGGAATCGACTGGGCAATGGAAAATCAGGAAATCATCAATTTCAAGAAGCGGATCATGTCATTTGAAGATTAGGAAAAAGAGTTGTTGCACCACTAGACCCTGTGGAAGGACAACGATACATATAGCCCACCAAAGATGAAGATAGGAAGGATGGGATAGCCTATGTAATATTTCTGAGGATTAAATCAATCCAACTGATGGAGGATAGTTGGAATGGCGCAGCTCTAGCTCAGCATGTTCGGACTCAGACGAGGCACTCGAAAAATTGGCAAATTTGACTTCACGAAGTATCGTTTCGCAGATGTGTCAAGATTACATAGTCAGTACATTGGGTGGCTACTGAGGAGTGTGCATTACCAACGTATGAAGGGTTACCAAATTTGAGCACCTTCTTAACAGAATTCAAAGGAAAGGTAGCGGAACCACAAAGACTCTTGGCCTTAGAGAAGCCTTAAAGGGTACTCCTGCACGTTGGTGGGCAGTGCATAAATCAAGGATATCAAATTGGCCACTTTGTCGATGCCTCTTGGAGGTATGTTTCGGTGACACCGCAGCATGGAACGAAAAAATATACGATGGCCAGGGTAACCCAAACGAATATGTGAAGGCTTGTCAGCACCAATGGGCAGTGCGACCGAAACAAGAGTGGGTGCATGCCTTTGTGCATACATTGGATGAAGTACCACGGAGTTGGTATGTGGCAATGGAGCTGTGACTCGGTACACTTTCTTAGGATCAATTAACGACTGGCTTCAGCCAAACATTCTCCTTTGCAGATGAAAATCCCTTCATCCATAATGCATTGTAGGCAATTAAGAAGAATATTTTTGAGATAGAACCGATGGTGCAGCTGTCAAAACTCCGATGGACCATGACACTTGAAATGATGATGGACTGCTACAACATTGTAGGAGAACCGAATGATGATGACGACGATCCAAGAGCCATATATGTGCCGGATTCTGAAGGCAGTCGCAACGTGAAGTCACCTAAGCTGCCATCTGACAAGTACAACCAGCTGCTGAAGATTACGAAGGTAAACATCGGGTCAAAAGAAAACCCGAAAGTTGTGAGCATTGGAGATTATTTGGACGAATCGACTATCACAAATATGAAAGATCTTCTACATGAGTTTCAGGACTTGTTCCCAATGAAATTTTCAAAAATGAAGGGAATCTCCAGGGACCTCGGCGAAATGAAGATTCCCTTGAAACTTGGTGCAAAGCCAGTTAAACAAAGACCATATCGCTTACACCCACAACATAAGGAACGAGTACAGGCTGAACTTGAGAGAATGATGGAAGCCGACATCATTGAACCAGTCGAAGAGTCGGAATGTATTAGTGCGATGGTCATCCAAGATAATAAAATCGGAGAAGTAAGAATTTGTGTCAACTTACGGAAGTTGAATGATGCCTGTTTATAAGACCCATTCCCGACACCATTCACGGATGAAGTACTCAAAGGAGTTGGCGGTCAGGAAACTTATTCATTTACAGATGGGTTCTAAGGCTACCACCAAATTAGGATTGCGAAGGAGGATAGGCATAAGACCACATTTTTCATGGAATGGGGGTGTTACCAATATACAGTGATGCCATTCGGTCTGAAGATTGCCCCCGTAATATTCTCACGACTGGTAGTTGTGGCATTCAAAGACTATATCCATAAATTTGTCGCGATATACATGGACGATTGGACAATATATGGGCTAGTCAAGAACCACATTGCAAACCTCAGACTAATGCTAGAACGAAGTCATCACCACCAGATATCTCTTAACTTGAAGAAATGCATCTTATGTGCCCCATTTGGGATACTGCTGGGACACATCGTTTGCAAGGAGGGCCTACTAGTTGATCTAGCAAAGATTGCCATAATTGTTGACCTTCCACCGCCAACAACAGTTAAGAAACTTAGGGCGACATTGGGTCACAGAGGCTATTACTGCAAGTTCATTAGAGGATATGCCGCAATCACAGCACCTATGGAGAAACTACTAAAGAAGGATGCGAAGTTCGAATGGAACGAAGTATTCCAGAAGAGCTTAGATGTTTTGAAGACAAAGATGGTGGAAGCAACCACCCTTGCCTTCCCGGATTGGAAGAAAGAGTTTCATGTCCACATTGGCACGTCGTCCATCGCACTCAGTGTTATCTTGGCTCAACTAGGTGAAGGTGACATCAACCATCCAATAGATTTCGCAAGTAGGAAGTTGTCGATAGCAGAAAAGAATTATACAACTACTGAATGAGAAGGACTATCGATGGTCTATCCCTACAGAAGTTCCGACATTATCTTTTAGGGGGCCACTTCAAAATGTTCACCGACCATTCAGCGCTGAAGTATTCGGTGAACAAGCCTATGTTGGGGGGGGAATTTGTTGGGGCTACTACTCTTTCAGGAATTTGATTTTGAGATCATCGTGGAACCAGGATGGTTGAATGTAGGACCAGACCACCTGTCAAGGATCGAATCAGGGGAGGAACCATGATGCATCAACAAAGGATTATCAGACGCTCAGCTATTCAGAGTTGAAATGGTGGACGACTACTACAAACAAATTATTCAATTCCTAGCAACAAGAAAGGCACCAGAGGAATTCACCACCAGTCAGAAGAGGCAGTGAGTTGTCAAGGTTGCGTACTTCCAACTAATCGCAGGACAATTGTACAAGATGGGCCCTGACGAGATATTATGCAGCTACGTTTTCCCACACGAGCAGGAACGTATTTTAGCTGAGGCACATGATGGCATTGCCAGAGGACATTATGGAGGTCGAGCCACTACGAAAAAGATCCTGACAGCAAGGTTATGGTCGCCAACCATGCATAGCGATGCCACTGACTATGCCAAAACCTGCGACGTTTGTCAACGTACAAGGAAACCATCGCGACGGGACGAGATGCAATTAGTACCCCAGGTTACGTTGCAAGCATTCGACAAATGGGCGGTAGATTTTGTAGGGCCCACTAAACCTATAGGAAAACACACCGGATCATGCTACATCATAGCGACAATAGAATATTTGACACATTGGGCAGAGGCTGCGCTAGTCAAGGATTCAACCGCCGCTAGATTCCTCTTCGAAAACATGGTCACCCGATTCGGATGCCCAAAAATTTTACTAACAGATCAAGGGGCACACTTTGTGAGCAAGACAATCGCAGCACTAACGGAGGAATTCCAGGTCCAACATAAGAAGAGTACTCCCTATCACCCTCAAGCAAATGGGAAAGCAGAAGCATTTAACAAAATCCTGGAACACGCACACACAAAAGTATGCAACACAAATCAAGACGATTGGGACCTTAAAATTCCAACAATCCTATGGGCCTATCAAACCACATGCAAGCGATTAACTTGCCAAAATCCATTTAAACTGGTCTATGGTAAGGAAGCGGTTATGCCGATGGAATACATCATTCCAAGTTTGCGTATTGCAGTCGCCATAGATATGAGCAATGATAGTGGGTTGGAAGAACGACTAGCACAATTAGTAACAAGAAGATCGGTTCATCGCGGGATTCCACCAGTAGGTTGAAAAGGATCGCCAAAAAGCATGGCATGACTGTCACATTAAGTAGCAATACTTTTAGAAAGGCGACACGGTGTTGTTATATGACTGTAAGTTCACGAAACACCCAGGTAAATTACAAATGCACTAGTTAGGACCCTATATCATCAATTTTGTCACCAATGGTGGTGCAGTGTGGCTACAGACCTTAGATGGGGTATTTTTTCCTCGCATGGTGAACAACAATAGGCTAAAGCTCTATCGATGTGATCCGAAACAGCAGTAAAAAAGAAACAAAAAAAAGGGAGGGGTGCAGGAATTGAGCAACGTGAAGACATGAAGGCCAGTGAGCATCTGACCAAGACAGTAGAACGAGAGGGGGTGATCAGTCAGATCACATATCACCACTACGTGTGGAGGTCCACTTCGCATGTGCAACTCCACACCTAAGCATGCGACCACAGATAAGCATCACCAGAAGACGACGAAGGAAATGATGTTCGAATCACATCTGAGAATGTGACCATAGCCGACGGTAAAGTAAAAGGACAATTGAACCGCAAAAGGAGGGTCAGGCTTGTACGAATGATGATGGTAACCGACCCCATAGACATGAAGCACAAGCATAAATCCTGAGTGAGGAGGCCGCTAGAATAGCAAGGTATCAATGAATACAAAGAGGACATTCAGGAAACTGCATGCTGCAAGTTGATCAGACAGTTAGTTGAATAAGGAGTTCCAAGGAGGTTGTGGAAATAGTTCATTTCATTTCGCATGGCAGCACACTAGGTGCGCTGAGAGATAGAACGACGAGCGTTCATACACAACCAGTGAGGGAAGCAGCATAGAGACTCTAGGAAAACACCATTGAGGTATCATCCAATATGTCTAAGTACATGGTGGAAGTGCGAAGTTTCATGGTCCCGAGGACCACCAAAATTCCAGGAGTAAAGGCTCCACAGCCCTGGTAGAAGGCTACCCAGGGCGCGAAACAGTTGCCCTCGAGCAGCCGGCCTATATTCCACCTTGGTGACATAGATGAACTTTTCTGCAGGGTGGTAGTGGCTGAAGAGGTAGATGATGAAGGTTCCAAGGGACTGGAAGCTGAGCGCAAGAAGTACATGACAATGAACCAGTGCTCGACGGACGGCAATAGGAAAAACACAAAAGCAAGTTCCTGACAGCAAGAACAGTTTTAGAGACCGAGCACAGTCCAAGATGGACACACAACAGCAGAGTCTGGATGAGGTGGCTCGGGATGAGCCACAATTTTGTGTTGGGGACCTGTTGGCATGGGATAGATCCACAGGAAGTGTGAAAGCCGACAGACTCGAAAGCCGAATTCCGTGAAAGAAGGAATTACTGCGAAGTCTAAGGAAGCGCAAGAATAGTTTCGAAGATTTAATTGCTGAGTCGACCAACGTGGGCAATTTTGTAATAGGATAGAAGCATAAAAATAGAAGTATATTGTAAGCCTAAGAAAAAGGCATTAGGATTGAGATGATCTTTTGATTTCGTTGATTGTTCCCTGCGAGGTTTGTTCCACAAATGCTAATCAATGAAGATGTTCGGTTATGAATTATGTTTTTATGCGATGATGGGTTATCTAAATGCGTTCTGTTGATACATGTTGTTTGTTAATATGCCATTGAAACATGCTTTGAGATAAATATGCGAATGTTTGGTTCAATAGACTGTCGTAAATATTCTAATCTCTAGTTAATAAGCATATATCTTCTTCGCAACTGTGGAAGCTTAGTTCCTGCAGCACCCTTATCCGCCTCGGGTGAGACCACACTTGCTTTGCGGGTATTGCTGGAAGGAGTAGCTCCTTTTTGGGTCGGTGAATAAGGGGTTGTTGGTGTTGTTGACGACAGAGTGAACCCATGTCGAAAGACCCTGTGTCAACATAACCTATATTTAAAGTCCTTAAAAATGAGTTGTCCCACATGATGGATCTTGTTAAATTTAAGATTTATTGATATGGGTTTATTTAAAAGCTAAATATTTCTATGTTAACCTATATTTTTAATTACTTAATATAACACAGTAGAAAATATAGTTGTTCCCTCATAAAACCATGTCAAATGTTACTTATGGGTGGGCGCAGAAAGTTGCTCCCCAAAACAATTGCAATGGGTCCATGGTAGCAGAAAAAACCAAGGACGTGCATGCACCTAAGGAAGTGCGCTTCCACCGCTAGGTTCGTTACTGAACCGGGGCACGTGTACATTGCTGTGTGTGCGTGTTGTTTGCACATATGTGCCAAGGGTGCGCACGTGCTCTTCTTAAATCAAATAAAAAAAGGGTATACAATCACGGCCTATTTTATTTGGAAACGACCGAGAGTCATCTACCTGGGGTGTATGCAGACTAAGGGACCACCCCACTCAACCATTGAACTCAAGAATTCTATCAATCCATCTAACAAGTGATCATCCATTGCATTGGATAGGTAAGATCATTTTTTTGACAATTTATTGATTTTTTTTATTGTTTATTAAATTTTTAATGATTCCCAAATTAGTAAAATAATAGAATTTTTTTCAATTGCAAATTTCAAACATATACAATGAATGAAATTTTTTTTAACATGGATTTCGGTGGAATACAAGAAAACACAAATCTTGGAACCAATCAAAACCCCCAACAAAATTTGGACCATGATGACTTTAACCATGATGTAAATGAAATGAGAGTGCAAACCCGAGAATTAACACCCCAGAATCAAGAAACACAGCCTGGAACCATCTCGATTGTCCCTTGCCACCTCAATTGAGAGCTCAATTGACTCCATTATCCATGCACATTGCGAGTCAACAGACATGACCAGATATAGAGCTAGGATGTGTGATTATTATTCCACTCACATTTCCTAGGAGGAAATAAAAGCATCGAATATTACGAAGCCCAATTATACAGTATGTTCACCGATCAAAGAACACAACAACCGCCGGACATTAGAAATCCACATGTCTACATGGATTGGTGTCATTTCCAACCATGGAGGGACAACTGGATATAGAGGTGGTTCATGGTTTACGATAAAAATCCATGCAATAATAGGGTGGTTCCATAGTACTTCCTTCAAAAATTGTGGGATAAGTTTGTGCTCGGCTTACATGTCAACTATTTTAACATAACCGAGTTCTAGCGTGTTGGGCTTGGCTCTTCCCAAGATCGACTTGCTGCTAGGAGGAACCCACTGAGAGGGCCACGAGCTCATAGGCATGGCCCCAACACCCCTCCCTAGCCACCTCAATTACCCCACAACTTGATCATATTGAGGGGGCGATGTGGAGTGTCACACGTGGACTCCTTAGACACATCGCGTTTGTAGCAGCGAATATAGTGGAGAGATAGGTTGACCCTGAGAGAGACTCAGGTGCAGGGCCTTCATGACAGAGTTAGGACATGTTGATGTATTTGTAACTTCGGAAGATATTCTTCGATGTATTACATTTGTCCTTTATTGCATATCCATTAGAGATGTTACATTCCTTTATTTGGAAGTGTCGTCATTTGTATTTGGAAGTGTCATCATTTGTATTGACAAGTGTCGTCATTTGTATTGATGGGTTATCAGCCCACCAGTGGGGGGTCGACCCTGATTAGGTCATGTGGTTGGGTTATTATACTTGAGTAGCAAGTCGGCCCTAGTGAATTAATTGGAAGCTCAAGTCAAGTATAAATAAGAGGGGTGTGTCCCTCATTCTATTCATTCACTCACTTCTGAAGCTCACATAGCTAAGAGAGAAATTGGCACACTTGTGGAGGAGGAGGAGCATCTACTAGAGACATCTCTTTGGGTTTGATCCTTGTGATCTTGTACTTGGTTTCATTCTATCTCTAAGGAAGTTGCGGGCTTTTTCACCTTCTTGGTTTTTCCCGGTGAAACTCTGTGTCTCTTGTGTGCTTGCATGATTGTGTTTATGATTGATATGTTGTTGATATGATGTACATGTTATTCTCTTAGTGAACCTGAATGATAATGGAATGAAATTATCGATAAATTAACATGGTACCAAAGCCTATATAAGAAGAAGGCACTGTGCAGCTGCAGAAGCTAGGGCTTCTTAATATTTGGGTTTCTCTCCACAAATCATCAAATGTAGGAGGCTAGATTGACTCTGCTAGCAAGGGTGCATCTTTCTGTCAAGACATAATTCAATTCTGAGCTTCTTCAGTTTTTGACCTAAAAATTAGGGTTTCCATAAAAAGTGGAATTTCTGAAATCTGAGACCATGGATGGAAGCTCCTTTGAAAAATCGAAGTTTAGAGATGAAATCAAACTTTTTGGATGGGTTAAGCTCTCGGAAAATCAAACCCTAATTCAAGGTCCTCCCTAGTGAATCCGGAAGTTTGAAATGGAAACTTGAGGGGTGAAACTTTGCAGTTTTCAAATTCTGAGTATACCAGCTTGATCAGCTCATCAAGGTGCATCTTTCTATCCTTCTAGAAATTTGAAATTCAAAGTTTGAATTTTTAGGGTTTCTCTAACAAACCCTAATCTAGCACCAAATCCAGTTTTCAGCAAATCAAGTGGTAAGACCTAAATCTTTTCTATTTCCATTTGAAGTACTCTTTAAAGATGTCTCACCACACCAAGCTTGAGGATAAGCTTGAAAGGGGCTGATAACTTCCAAGCATGGAAGTATAGGATTGGGTTAATCCTAGAAGAGAATGATTTGGATACCTACATAAAAGAAGAGGTTCCAGTTCCAGAGGGAGTTGAGGCTAAAGCCTTACACAAGAAGGACTTGGTCAAGGCTAAGAGAATCACTGTTGATTCGATAAAGGACCATCTCATACCCCATGTGTCTTCCCTAAAGACACCTAAGGAGATGTTTGACTCTTTGACCAAGTTGTTTGAAGGAAAGAACATAAATTGGAAGATGACTCTGCGGAACCAATTGAAAGGGGTAAAGCTTCAGAATGGAGAGACCATTAAATCCTACTTTTCCAAGGTCTCTCAAATCAAGGAACAAGTTGAAGTTGTCGATGAAATAGTGGAGAAGGGTGAAATTGTTATGTCCACATTGAATGGCCTACCTAGGTCATGTGACTCCTTCATCCAAGGAATCTGTGCAAGAAGGAAGTTGATCTCCTTTAGTAGACTGTGGGAGGAATGTTCACAAGAAGAGGCTAGGCTTGTAGCCCGAGAATAAAAGATGGGAAGTGAAGATCAAGCTCTCACAGCACACACCAAGGGAAGCAATTTTAAGAGGGAGAAATCTCATAACAAGAAACATTCTCACTTCCACCATAAGAAGAAAGAAATCTCCCAAGTTCGATGCTACTCTTATGATGAGAAAGGACATTATGCTTCAGATTGTCCTAAGAACAAAAGGAACAACAAACTACAAGCAATCTGACAGGTATGACTTACAACTATGTTTTGAAATCTGTTCATGATTAATTTTATAATATGATTGTCTTCATGTTACTGAGTTTAGTAACAATCTTGTTTAATTTTAGACTTGTCTTATCACCCTAGTAAAAGTATAAATGCATGATAGAAGACATTCATTGATTAGGGTTACAACACTTATGATTGTACTAATGCACTGTGGTGTTGTATGAGGAGAATGTTATCTGCTAAACATAAAGGTACAAATGAAGTCCTAGATCAAGACCATAGTGACATGAAGACAAAGACTCATCCATAGTCATGGATCACATAGAGGTATGTATAATTTGGTTCTACAATGGTTAACTTATGAGTTACGCAGGTCATTGAAGAGAACAAGAAAACATTGCTAGACATAACTAGCAAATATGATGACCAGGTATGTTTTTCCTATATCAAGTTAGAATCCTACCCTATGTAAGGATCTTATACTTTTGTATGATTGATAATGATTACTCATGAATTACAAGTTTGAGTAATCTAGGGTTTATGCATATTATGTCTCTTACCTTGATTGATGATATGACTAACTAGAAGAGTTCTATGGTCAAATATGAATATGCATGAGTAAGAGAATTCTTCCCTAAAACTTTGAATGCTAATGCTTACTATCTGTGTTTGAAATAATCATGACTATACATGTTTAAGATTATTGTGTTTTGATAGTATTAAGATTATACTAATGAATGTATGATTATGCATGAGATCTCGAGGATAACACAATGATGATACTAATAAGCATGCATAGTGATCGAGGATGGATATAATTTCAAGGACAGATAATCTAAGAAGCAAAGATCAAGAGGGAGCACAATCCAGTAGTTTCTGCAAGGAAGCAAATATTGAGAGGGAGACCACCCAAAAAACAAACAAAGAAAAGTATTTGAATTGTCATTTCTTATATATTTGATTGTTTAAATAATACTGTTCAATGATGTATATACTTATGTTCCTAGACTTAGGTTGTGTATCATGCATATTAGAATAATTGCATTAATGAACAGTATGCCACTAATATGCATGTAATGGGTAAGTGGCCTATGGCACTATACAACATTCCATTGCTACTTATCTAGAATGAAACCTCTTTGCTAGCATGTTGGGAGTTGTGCACACTCTTAACAATGTTCTGGTAGAGATTGGAAGGCATCTAGAAAGTTACAGGATATGGATAAATGTTGTATTGAAGCATTGGCTAAATTAATTGCATGAAGGTATGACATATTTCTTTATGTGTAAGAATTTGTTCTGAAAACTATGAGATGTTTCTAATCATGCAATTTAACTTGTCTTGTAGGAAAGATCATATACCATCACCTACAAAAGAAAGACTACAACATTTACTCCAACAACAAAGCTATCTATTGAAGAATTTGAAGTTCCCAGGATCCGGGAGGAAGTAATGATCGAAGAGTACCAGTCGATCATGAAGAATGATGTTTGGAATGTGGTCCCAAGACCTGAAGGGAAGTTTGTTTTGACTTCCAAGTGGATCTATAAGATCAAGAATGTTGTAGTTGGTAGCATAGAGAAATACAAGGCAAGGTCTGTAGCTCGTGGCTTCTCTCAGAAAAAGGGAATAGACTATGAAGAGACTTTTTCTCTTGTAGCAAGATACACTTCCATCAGAACACTACTTGCTCTGGCTGTAGTAATGAAATGGAAGATACACCAGATGGATGTCAAGTCAACTTTCTTGAATGGTGTAGTCGAAGAAAAAGTGTATGTGGAGCAGCCACTTGGTTTTGAGACACATGACAGGGAGTCATATGTGTGCAAGTCGAAGAAAGCCTTGTATGGCTTGAAGCAAGCTCCTAGGACTTGGTATCGTAGGATGGACAGTTTCCTATCCAGTTTTGGCTTTACCAAGAGTAACACAGATTCCAACCTTTACTACAAGGTTAAGGAAGGCAATCCAGTGATACTACTTCTGTATGTGAATGATCTGTTTGTTACAGGTGAGGTTAGTTTGAGTGTTGATACTAAGAGGAAGCTTGCTACCGAGTTTGAGATGAAGGACTTGGGGATGATGCACTATTTTCTAGGCATGGAGGTGTGGCAGAGTGAAGATGGGATCTTCCTTGGACAAGGGAAGCATTCAATAGAGATCCTGAAGCGATTCGGGATGATGGACTGCGAGGCCATGGCCACACCTATGGCATAAAATCTGAAGCTTCTGTGTGATGCTTCATCTGAGCCAATTGATGTCACGATGTATCGTCAGATGATTAGGTCCTTGATGTACCTGACGAACACGAGACTAGATATTTGCATTGTAGTGAACACATTGAGCCAGTTCCTGGCGGATTCGAGAGGTGTTCACCTAGTTGCTGTAAATCAAATTCTGAGGTACCTGAAGGGTACACTTGATTGGGCACGCAGTGCTGCAGATAGGAAGAGCACTTCAGGGTGCCGCTTCAGTATGGGATCATGTGTGATCTCTTGGTTTATTAGGAAGCAGTCTTGCATAGCACTAAGTACAGCCGAAGCAGAGTATGTCGTAGCTTGTTCGGCCAGTTGTAAGGCAGTATGGTTGAGGAAGATATTGTCTGAGTTATTTGATCTCCCATTGGATGCTACTGGTATCTTTTGTGACAACCAGAGTTGTGTGAAGCTGTTTGAGAACCCGGTGTTCCATGACAGGTCCAAGCACATTGAGATCAAATATCACTATATCAGGGCTATGGTGCAGAAAGGAGCAGTGAAGCTCTTGTATGTTGTGACGGATGAGCAGGTTGAAAATGTGTTGACGAAACCACTAGCTAGAGTGAAGTTTGAGTACTTCAGCGAGAGGCTTGTTGTTCTTCAGATTGAATATACTTCAAGGAAGAACTGATGGGACACATTTGCAGGAGCCATTCCAAGCATGGTGAGAGGAGGATCCTTCCCATGGCTGTGGATGTAAGCGCTATGTGATGAGCATCAGGATGATGCTCCAGTTACTGCTTTGGATATGCATCAGTTGGATGCTTTATATGATCAGTTGGATCATGTATGATGATATGTATCAGGTAGATACATTGTATGATCAACTGGATCATGTATGATGATATGTATCAGGTAGATACATTGTATGATCAGGAGGATCATGTATGATGATATGTATCAGGTTGATCATGGATGATGAGTATCAAGATGATGCTCTAGATGACATGCATCAGGACGATGCAGTGACGATGATCGGGATGATCATGTGTGATGAGTATCAAGACAATGCTCTGGATGACATGCATCAGGACGATGTAGTGACGACGATCAAAATTATCATGTGATGATGACATGCATCAGGACGATGGAGTGATGATGATCAGGATGATCATGTACATCAGGATGATGTATGGTGAGTATTAGGTTGATACTTTGTGGCCGTGGACAAGTTGTGCAAATGAGCATATAATCTTTCCCTGGGATATTTGTAGATACTCTTGCGATGTTTTTCCTATGGCATGTAATACTTCCCTAGGAGATCTGAAAAACGCTCTTTCGAGGTTTTGCTCTAGGAGAACATATAATATTTCCCTGGGAGATCCAATAGGTTGAGCAGTATGCTCGTAATCAGTTCTGGGATGCTCTTTCAATGTTTTGTCCTATGGCATATAATATTTCCCTGGGAGATCCGATAGGTTGAGCAGTATGCTCGTAATCAGTCATGGGATGCTCTTTCGAGGTTTTTCCATGACCACATGTAATCTTTGCCTGGGATATTTGATAGGTTGAGTTGTGTGCTCGTAGTCAGTCCTGGGATGCTCTTTCGAGGTTTTGTGGTGACCACATATAATCTTGCCTTGGGAGATCCGATAGGTTGAGCTGTGTGCTTCTAATCAGTCCCGAGATGCTCTTTCAAGTTTTTTTGGTGGGGTCACATACAATATTGCCCTGGGAGATCTTGTCGGTCATGCTTAGGCACATAAAGGATCTTGGGATACTCTTTCGAGGTTTTGTGACAGACGTAATAAGTCCTGAGGATTCCACAGTATGGCCAGTGATGATGAAGACCTATAGGTGGTGGGCCTACATCCAGCATGAAAAAGGGATGGCTCTATAGAACCTCCTATGATGAGCAGAATTCAGAGATATCCCATAGATCGAGATGTCGAGTACAGCAGCAGTGATGATGATTATGCTCCGTGATCTAGTGATGATGATCTAGCTCCAGAATTGAAAGACTTGTGCCAATATGTATAAATGACCTGTGTCCAAAATACCTCCTAGTTAAGAGGGAGTGTTGATGTATTTGTAACTTCGGAAGATATTCTTATATGTATTATGTTTGTACTTTATTGTATATCCATTAGAGATGTTACATTCCTCTATTTGGAAGTGTCGTCATTTGTATTTGGAAGTGTCGTCATTTGTATTGACAAGTGTCATCATTTGTATTGATGGGTTATTAGACCACCAGTGAGGGGTCAGCCCTAATTAGGTCATGTGGTTGGGTTATTAGACTTGAGTAGGAAGTCGGCCCCAGTGAATTAATTGGAAGTTCAAGTCAAGTGTAAATAAGAGGGGTGTGTCCCTCATTCTTTTCATTCACTCACTTCTGAAGCTCGCATAGCTAAGAGAGAAATTGGCGCACTTGTGGAGGAGAAGGAGCATCTACTAGAGACATCTCTTTGGGTTTGATACTTGTGATCTTGTACTTGGGTTTATTCTATCTCTGAGGAATTTGCATGTTTTTTCACCTTCTTGGTTTTCCCTGGTGAAACTCTGTGTCTCTTGTGTGCTTGCAGGATTGTGTTTATGATTGATATGTTGTTGATATGTTGTACATGTTATTCTCTTAGTGATCCTAAATGATAATGGAATGAAATTATCAAAAAATTAACAGGACAAACTTGTGACTGGTGGTAGCCATGTTGGGACTTCTAGT
This sequence comes from Larix kaempferi, assembly GCA_027924585.1. Classification (NCBI taxonomy): domain Eukaryota; kingdom Viridiplantae; phylum Streptophyta; class Pinopsida; order Pinales; family Pinaceae; genus Larix; species Larix kaempferi. The sequence continues at coordinate 13,129,007 of BSBM01000101.1, read as the reverse complement.
TCGATGGGTATAGTGCCACATCTTTGTCTCCATTACGAGAACACTTTCCCTCGCCCAATTGAGGACTGCTATATGGAGGAAGTTAACACTTTTTTTAATGAGTTTTCAATCATCACTTGAGAAATTGTAAAGTAATTTTAAAGCAGTTGTGTATGACTTAAATTGTTATTTAAATGTATAGTTATTTAGAGTGGAGACTCCAACATGGGAGAACATAGTATCTCCCAATGTGGGCGTAGCAATAGGAGTTGCAATTGAAATTGCAACACCTCACATGGAGGAATTTTGAGTACCTCACACAATATTGTTATTATTTTCTTAGGTCATTTCTATTATTTATTTATTTATATTTATAACGTACATTATGATAGTTCCTACACTATTTTTTAATATTTTGATTTCCTAAATAAACAGCATAGATCCATCTTAAACCCATATCTATCAAGCACCGAGAGGGATCCAATTTCTTGAGGTGTATTTCTTTTTTAAAATTTAAACTCAAGAAATTTGATCTCTCTTGATTGATAGATCGGTTTTAAGTTTTAAGTTTTTATTTTATAAACGAACCTCTATTTTTTAATTACTTTTCATAATATTATATTTTATGAACCAACATGGATTTTTTTTTAATAATTTCCATAATTTGTTATTTTATGAGCCGACATGAATTTTTTTAATTATTTTTTTAGTAACAAAAATTACATCACAAATGTTACATTACAACATCTCCCCCATACTGGACTATAGAGCACCTGGTTTGACTCGGTGCAAAAAAGTAAAAAGTGATAATATGAGAGAGATATTGTAACGTTACACGCTTGTCTATATTATTGTGGGCCATTAATAAAATGTAATAAAATTAACCAATATAGATCCATGTTAAACCTGTATCTATCAAGCATAGAGAGGTATCCAATTTCTTTTAAAATTTAAACTCAAGAAATTTGATCTCTCTTGATTGATAGATCCGAGTTTAAGTTTTAAGTTTTTATTTTATAAACGAACATCTATTTTATAATTACTTTTCATAATATTTTATTTTATGAACCAACTTGGATTTTTTTTAAATACTTTCCATAATTTTTTTAATTATTTTGTTAGTAACAAACTTTGCATCACAAACGTTACAACATCTCCCCCATAATGAGTTGTAGAGCACCTCATTTCATTCGGTGCAATTACTTGTTTAATATGTTCATAACATACACCCATCTTGGTGTCCACAGGTGTGAAAAGACTATGATGACCATCCAACTCTGCCACGGATCGACAAGTCACCATACACACACTTATTGTGTACTTAAAAGCGGGATTTTAATTTGAATTGTTATGACTTACTATGATTTAATTTGTTTTTAATATTTTATAAATGTATCCCTTTTTGAAATAAATAAATAAATTTATTATTATTTTATATTTTAAAATCGTTATAATATAAATATTTGAACAGAAACTCTTATAATGGAAAAAAATAAATATGTATATGAGGCCACACTTGACTTCAAGCGTTATAAATAACCATTTGTCAATTTTAAGATCAATAATTTCAATACCTTCTTTGTGTTGGATTGGTTATATCTCTGCAATTTAAGTGGTTTCGACGAAGAAATGGCCGATGTGGATGAGCTCTTATTCGAGAGTAGACTGCTTGCAGCAGGGCAGCGGCTACAACGTCCGCCTAGCTCTAAGGATGAGCTCCTTCGAGCATTAGAAAATGTGGAGAGTATTTAATTTTGGTGAAACAAAGTGCTCCTGAATCTACTCTCCTTGCAGCGCTGACGCTGTTGGTTATCAATTGCCTCTGCGGAATCATCATAATAGCATCACCCGAAGATGAAAAGTCCATCCTTTCCAAGAAGGTTAGCCATTCTCAAAACTTTTGCAAATATCAAGGCGAGCGCAATCATGGTGGACCTTGAAATGGACGACCTTCTACTTGAAATGATAATGTGTTGTGTTTTGAATGAAAATGGTGATATCCCGAAGGAAGAACTATTGTCTGTTTTACGCATCAACTTAAGAAGAGAAATGAAGGATTTATCACCGGCTGCCCATTCTTTATCATTGAAAGTTGTTACATCTTGTGCTGAAAAGCTGAGATCAAAATTGGTACCCCTTCCTGAGCCAATTATTTGCAACTGTATCCATGGGTACCGTGAGATTATTTATGATATTTTCAGGCTTGGAAGTCAAGAGATTGATGCTAATCAATATACATCTAATTATCAAGAGGTTATATTGCTAACACGAAGTTGTGATCCAGAACCAACAACATCATGAGAGATAATTCCAACTCTCAATTTGCAATCTCCTCATTCTTTCCCGAATACCAACCTAATGAAATGATTAGGGATGATAGAAATAATGATAACAAGAAGAAGAGAGAAGCTGATCATACGTTGGTGAGAGAAGCTGATAATAGACCACGCGTTAGGGAAGAACCCATGTCGATGGCACACAGTGCAGTGAGGCGATCCAACGGTGTTTCTTTACCAGAATACATAGCAGCTTTCAGATCTAACAATAATGTTGCAGTGTCGAAATCGTTAAATCGGAAGAAGCTGCGGAAGCAAAAGAGCGTCTCCACTAATAACAGGCCGCAGAGGGAGTCTGCAAGGAAGAAGAGCGTCTCGGCAGTGGAGAGGACTGTTGAAGGAAGTGTGGAAGATGCAGAGAAGTTGGTTGGAAGGAAGATACAGGTCTGGTGGCCTTCTGATAAACAGTTATATGAGGGCATTGTTGAATCATATGACATGAAAACGAAGAGGCACACCGTGTTATATTTCCATGGTGATCGTGAAGAACTTCAACTCTGGAAGGAGCGCTGCGATTTTATTGATCACATCTCGAATATTGTTGATAGTCTGGCTATATTTTCACTTTCCAGACGTAATTTGAGATGTTAGTAGATGCGAGCTCAATCGGATTTGATTACTTTCCTTCTTTTTGAACCTTGATAATTGCATGCACTGTGCAACGAAACTTCTTCAAGTGTTTGATCATTTGCTCATTATATAATCATAATATCGATTTTTATACTGAGATTCATATATTTCACCAGTAGAAATGATGATTATAGGATTTATCAAGGGACTCTGTTGTTGAGGATGATGGATGGATATTTGATATTGAAAAAAAGGTTTTTTCTACTGATGATGATGGATGGATATTTGATATTGAAACAATTTTTTGATGCAGATCTTTACAAAACATTGTTCCAATTTTGCCACTAAAAAAATTCATTGATTGAATCATGAGGTGTCCACCTTTCAATTAATAGTTTAGCTATTTTGAGTACTTGTTGAATGAATATGAGACCGCTTTCAAGGCTTTGCCACTTCTTTTGGCCTTCATTTATGATAATTATTGGCCAATATGCAGTTATAACTTTCATTACAATATTACATCTCATATGTTTTTCTCTACGGGCATTGTTTTTCTATATGCGGATAATTGAAGTGTATGAAGTGTGTAATCTCTCTACAATCAGAGAATTAAACTAGAAAAATTAATTATCATTCCCATGTTGAATTAGAAGTCTGAATGCCATTGGAAGAAGGAACAATATGTTGGAATCGATTCTCAAAACAAAACCTTCTATGTATGTATTATTGTGTCATTTAATTTACTCACTACTATGGCATTTATCATTTACTTTAAAATTTTGGATGTTCACATACATGCATGGAATTTTACATTCCATGTGGCTAACACATGAAAATTTGATATACAATTTTGTCTAATTTTCTTTTCTAAAGAATTAAATGTGAATTTGTGATTATTGCAGGAAATAAGAAGCCTAGCATAGACATTCATTACTCAACCCTCTTCTATGGTCACTGCAGCAATTAATTAGAATCCCAATGATCATGATCACACTCACACTCATAGTGTCACACTTATAGTGTTGAGAGTGTGGAGCTTGTGAGGCTTATATTTTTTTATACTTTCTATTTTTGTACATATATGGGTTTGGGAAATTGCAACACTTTTAACACTTCAAATTTGGAAGAAAGGGGATGCATTATGTGTTACAAGTTTGTAATATTGAAAGACATAAAATGAAAATTTCGTAGAATATGATGTTAAGGTTACTCTCGGAAATCAATTTCATGATATTGCTACTCCATTGAAATCAACGTCCTCAAAAATGAGTTGGCCCACATGATGGATCTTGTTAAATTTAAGATTTATTGATACGGGTTTATTTAAAAGCTACATATATCTATGCTAACCAATATTTTTAATTACTTAATATAACATTGTTGAAAATACCAGCTTAGATCCAAATCCTAGGACCTATCAAGCGTGGAGAGGGATCAAATCTCCTAATGTGCAAACCTCGGCTAGGTATATCAATTTTACTTCTTATATTTCTAGTTTTTATGTCGGCTATATTTTTTTTTACTTCTTTATTTTATGTCAGGAATAATATTATGTCTCTACTTTTCATATTCATTGTAATATTTTTTTAACTTCCTATATGTTTTCATTAATGGCCGGCATAATATTTATTACTTTTTACTTTGTGATATCCACTATAATATTCTTATAACTTCTTATGTTTCTACATTAATGGCCAACATAATTATTATTACTTTTTAATTTGTATTATATTTTTTGTTTATGGCCGACAATATGGACAAACATTACAAGATCTCCCTCATATTGGGTTGTAGAGCACCTCTCGGCGCAATAACTGTTCCCTCATAAAACCATGTCAAATGTTACTTATGGGTGGGCGCACAAAGTTGCTCCCCAAAGCAATTGCAATGGGGTCGTGCTAGCGGAAAAAACCAAGGACGCACATGCACCTAAGGAAGCACGCTTGTGCCGCTAGGTTTGGTATTGAACCGAGGCATGTGCATGTTGTTGTGTGGGAGTTTTGTTTGCGCGTATGCACCAAGGGTGCGCACGCGCTCTTGCTAAACCAAATAAAAAAAGTGTAGACAATCACGGCCTATTTCATTTGAAAACGACCGAGAGTCATCTACCCGATGCATACGTGGACTAAGGGACCACCCCACTCAACCATTGAACTCAAGAATTCCACCAATACATCTATTGAGTGATCATCCATTGCATTGGATAGGCAAGATCATTTTTTTTACAACTTATTGATTTTTTTATCATTTATTAAATTTTTAATAATTCCAAATTAGTAAAATAATGGAATTTTTTTATGAACAAAATGTTAAAATGGATTTCAGTGGAACACAAGAAAACACAAATCTTTGAACTAATCAAAACCCCCAACAAAATTTGGACCATGATGACTTTAACCATTAGCTAAAAGAAATGAGAGTGCAAACCCGAGAATTAACACCCAGGAATTAAGAAACACAGGGAAACCATCTCGATTGTCCCTTGCCACCTCAATTGAGAGATCAATTGACTCTCTTATCCATGCACATTGCCAGTTGATAGACATGACCAGATATAGAGCTAGGATGCGGGAGTATTATTCTGCTTGCATTTCCTAGGAGGAAATAAAAGCATTGAATATTACAAAGTCCCAATTATACAGTATGCTCACTGATCGAAGAACACAACAACCAATAGACATTAGAAATCCAGGTGTCTGCATCGATTGGTGTCATTTCCAATCATGGAGGGACAACTGGATGTAGAGGTGGGTCATGGTTTACGATAAACCTCCCTGCAATAGTAGGGAGGTTCCACAATACTTCCTTCGTCAACTTTGGGATAATTTTTTGTTGGGTTTACATGTCAACTATTTTGACATAACCGATTTCTAGAGTGTTGGGCTTGGCTCTGCCCAAGATCGACCTGCTGCTAGGATGAACCCACTGAGAGGGCCACCATCTACTAGGTGTGACCCCAACACCCCTCCCTATCCACCTCAGTTAACCCAAATACTTGATGAGATTGAGGGGGCGATGAGGAGTGTTGCACGTGGACTCCTTAGATACATTGCATTTGTAGCAATGACTATAGTGGAGAGACTCAGGTGTAGGGCCTTCATGACAGAGTCAAGACAAACTTGTGACTGGTAGAAGCCATGTTGGGCCTTCTAGTTCGACGGGGACAGTGCCACATCTTTGTCCCCATTACAAACACACTTACCCTTGCCTAACTGAGGACTTCTATATGGAGAAAGTTAACACTTTTTTTAATGAGTTTTCAATCATCACTTGAGAAATTGTAAAGTAATTTTAAATAAGTTGTGTATGACTTAAACTATTATTTCAATGTATCGTTATTTAGAGCGGAGATGCCAACTTGGGAGAACATAGTATCTCCAAACCTGGACATATTAATAGCAGCCGCAACTGAAATTGCAGCACCTCGCATGGAGGTATTTTCAGTACCTCATACAACATTGTTATTACTTTCTTAGGTCATTTCTATTATTTATTTATTTATTTATATTTATGACATACATGATGATAGTTCCTACAATAGTTTTTAATATTTTTATTCCCTAAATAATTACTTGTTTAATATGTTCATAATGTGCACGCATTTTGGTGTCCACAGGTATGCAAATACTATGATGACCAGCCACCTCCTCCAGGGATCAATAGGTCACCATACACATAGTATGATGTGTGGTTAAAAGCATGCTTTTAATTTGAATTTTTATGACTTAATATGATTTAATTTGATTCTTTTCTACTAAAATATGATATTACAAATGTATATGTAGGTGCCACCATTAGCTGTAGGTGCCATCGTTCCACCTTCCCACTCTAGTATTGTTTTTCCACCCTCTCCCATGAGTCGCACCGCCTCCCCCACTGCTTCCATCCAGACCCGTCTCTCCGTCCACCCCTGTTGTTCCGTCCAGCCTCACCCCTCCATCCATACTCCCTTGTTTGTCCATTATCCCCCCTCCCTCCATCATCCCCCCTCCATCCAGCCTCCCCCATTTGTCTACACCCACCATCTATCAATCCTACCACATTCATCCACGCCCCCCTTTCCATCCATCCTCCCCCTTTGGTCCAAAGCTCCCCTTGGATCCATCCTCCTCCCTCTATCTAGAACCAACCTCCCATCCACCATCCCTCGACATCCCCCCTATCCATTTTAGGTCGATCCCCTCTATTGTATAGTTGTTAAGGGTTAATCATCCACGACGTCCTCCTCCACCCCATACCACCATGCCCTATTCCACCCTACCTTCTTCAGTTCCCACCACTATTGTGGAAACTACTCATGCAACATATGTAAATACATCTACAGTGGTTGCACCTATAGTTGGTTCAACTACATCTCCCCCCCCATGACTACATTGGATCAGGTTGTCCAGTGTTAGAAAAAATAGTATCGTAGAGCAATAACGATAAACAAGATGCAAATATAAATCCTATAAAACACATTACAAGAGAGAAACCAATATAACGTGGTTCACCCAAGATGGGCTACGTCCACACATAAATTGCTAGTCCTTATTATTATACCATCTAGCAAAATGAAGGGATACAATGCTACATAGATCATTACTCTTTACTCTCTCACAGTCTTTCTCACAAAATCAAAGATATTTACGATGCTACAATACCCAACCATATTACAATGTCTTCCTTTTAAAGAGGGATTACCATAGGAAAATACTATGGAATTCCAATACCATGGGCCCATAAGTCACCCATTTTTTACCAAGTCATGAATATGAAATTACAACATTTTACAAGGTATTTTTTCCAAACTTTTCGCTACAGGGGCACTGCCCCCGAACCCCCACTAGGGGAGGCTCCCAAACTAGTCTCTGCCCCCATGGACTCCCCATGAAAAACTATTTTTGGGGGGGAATCCACCCCAAACCCCTCCCATCATGGGTTACAATCTAGACACGGCTGAAACACGACCTATGAATAAGAAATATCGGGCTCCACAACCAACAATCTCCCACTTGGAGATTGATCCTAGAAAATACACAACTGTTGCACTTGTTGGACTATGCTTTGAAACTTGGATCTAGAAAATTACTCATCTTCATCTTTATGCTTGAAGGCCAACTGAAACAGAGCAGGAACTCATTTTCTCTCTTGTTACTAGCTTTGTACACATGTCTGCAGGATTCTGGCTAGTGTGTATCTTTTCCAGCTTCAACAATTCATCTTCCAAAAAAGACCATATGATATCATATATGAGTTGTATATGTTTAGTCTTAGAATGGAAGGATGAGTTATTTTCAAGATGAATGGCACTCTGGCTGTCACTGTACAATCTTCTATTCTCTTGCTTATTACCCAATTCCTCCATGAACCTCTGTAACCAAATAATCTCTTTACTAGCCTTTGTAGCAGGAACATACTCTACTTCTTTTGTTGAAAGTGTAATAACGTTTTGTAGTTTTCAAATCCAACTTATTGTTGTTCCACCTACAGTAAAGACATACCCTATGGGGCTCCTCTTGCTATATTTATCACCTACCATATCTGCATCAACTTATCGTTGTATAAAAGTGTCTGAACCTCCAAAACATAATGCATGAGTGGTAGTACCTCTCAAATACCCAAGAATACACTGTAATGACATCCAATGTTCTTTACCTAAATTGTTTATACACCTTCTCACAACTCCCACTTCATGTGCAATATCTGGTCTTTTGCACACCATGGAATATATCATGCTTCCAACTGTTGATGAATAGGGAACCCTGGACATGTAATCTATCTGTTCTTGTGTCTTGGGACACATATCCTTATTTAGTTTGAAATGCCTGGCCAAAGGTGTACTAACTGGTTTTTCATTATGCATTCTAAACCTCTCCAAAACTTTTTGTATGTAGTCACCCTAAGACAATGTCAATTTGTGATTTTTCCTATATCTTGTTGTTCTCATACCAAGGATTTGCTTTATGGCACCCAAATACTTCATTGCAAATGAATTATCTAACTTTCTTTTAAGCACATTTATATCCTCCATGTTGGACCCTGCAACACGCATTCCATCCACATATAATAACAAGATAATATGCATTCCATTATATAGCCTCTTGAAATAAACACAATGGTCAGAATGACATCCACTATAACCATGTTCTATCATAAACCTGTGAAAGTTCAAATACCACTGCCTTGGAGCTTTCTTCAGGACATACAATCTCTTCTTCAACCCGCATAGAAAATTCTCCTTCCCTTTGACCTCATACCCCTGTGGCTGTTGCATATAAATCTCTTCCTCCAAATACCCATGGAGAAAGGTTTTCTTTACGTCTAATTGTTCAAGATGCAAATCTTATACCACCACTAGACATAAAATAGTTATAATGAAATCATTTTAAAAATAGGAGAAAATATTTCATCAAAATCTATACCTTTGTTGTGTGCAAACCCCTTTACAACAAGTCTAGCCTTGTATTGCTTCTTTCCTCCATCTTCTTCCTTCAACCTGTAAACCCATTTATTCTACAATTCTCTTTTACCAGCAGGAAACTGAACCAAATCCCATGTTTGGTTTCTTACCAATGATTCCATCTCCCCATTCATGCCTTGCTCCCACTTCTTTTTACTTTCCACCTGCATTTCCTCTTCATAACATTATGGTTCACAAGAATTAGTCATCAATAAATAATATAGTGAAGGAGAGAATCGTTCAGGCGATCTAGATAACCCAATAGATCTTCTAACACTTGCAGGAGTTTGAGGTACCTATTAGTGTTCTTGATTTTCTAAAAAGTTTGGAACTTCATTTTCTTTTATTTCATCAAGCATTGTGTACTATGTGTTTTCATTTTCTCGTTTCTTTCACTGCAACTGATCTTTATACATGACCTTTTCATTGAATGCCACATCTCTACTCCTAATAATTTTGTTATTTTCATAATCCCATAAGCAATAACCAAAATCACCTACCCTGTATCTAATAAAGGTACATTTATTGGATTTAGCCTCAAGCTTTGTTCTATTTTCTTTATTAATATGGGAAAATACTTCACAACCAAACGTTCTCAGGAATGACTAGTTTAAATTTTTACATGTCCATGCCTCCTCTACAATACCACCATGAAAAGCACTTGAAGGCCCTCTGTTTATCAAGTAAACAGTAGTATTTACAACATCTTCCCAAAACTATAAGGGAAACCCTGCATGCAATCCCATACACCTTGCATGCTCCATGATTACACACCATTTTCTTATGGTGTTCCTAGGACTGTCTTCTCTCTACGAATCCCATGGTATGAATAATAACTATAAAAATCATTGTCGCGGTACTGTTGTGGTCACAATAGATCCCATGCTTAGCTCAAGCATGGGAGCCCCATTTTTTGTTTTTTTTTAATAAATACAAAGGTATTTGGGTGAGTTTTCATTGTAAATATGAGTATTTGGTTTTGGTATGCTTAGATCTCTTACCCATACATTTTTCCTACGTGTTTTTCTCTTTCCAGCTGATCTTTACTTGTCTGGTTTGTAATTTTCCTCAAATTTTGAGTATTTTACCTTTGGTTTTTATCAACCCGAAACCCGACAGTTAGAAGTCCCGAAACCCGAAACCCAAAAAGTTCAGGTTGCGGGATCCTGTTTTTAAGTTTTGGATTTTGGTAAACCTGAAACCCGCAACCCGATGGTTGCGGCTTTCAGCTTTTCGGAGCTCTTTTTACAACTTGATGTTTGCGCAACCTCGCAACCCGCAACCCACAAGTATCAGGTTGCGGCTTTCGGGATCCTTTAATAAGTTTTGTGAATAAGATTTTTACACGAAACCCGCAACCTTCAATTTCGGGAATGGATTTTCCATTTGGCGATTTGATCAGTCCCGCAACCCGCAATTCGCACTATCGGGTTTCGGTATGCGGGATCCTTGAATAAACTTAATAAATAAAACTAAATCCCACATCCCGCTTTAGTTGATCTCAGCCATCTGTTTGTTTTGATTGCATGGGTGTCTTTTAATTTGTCTTTTAATAGGGTTTTTCTATTTTAGTTTTACATTTTTACATTTGAAGAATTATTATGTCACACTATCGTTTTTACCACGGATTGCATGTCAGGTGTCATCTTTCAGTTTGTTGGTTATTTCAGGTAAGCCCGCATCTTTATATTGCTAGTTTGTACTTTTTGTCGTTTTTGGGTTGATTTTGATTTTGATTTTTGTATTGATCAGAAATTGCAAGTTTTTCACCATGTCGAGAAGTACACGTTCTAAAACATCGCACAAATACCCCCTAACCAAATACCCAAATTTTGGTTTTCTCTCTGATACTAGTGAGCAAGTTTCTGAAATGTACCAGATGGATTGGTCAAAAATATATGCCATTTTTTATAATGATGACCTTTCCCATATTGAGAATGATAGACCAGTGTACGAGATAATTAGGGCTTCCCAAATTCACGCCATTGTTGCGCGTCCTACTATCCTGCCTTACATAGATGTAATCAAATGGATAATTGAGAATGCCAGTGTTAAAGACCGTTCTTTTAATGATAGCGTGGGATGTCAATTAACAAGTTTTCACCCGGAAGTCTTTGTTCGAGCTTTTTCTCTGAAACCTCATACACAGACCCTCTCTCCCGAGTTTATACAGTCGTCCAAAACTTGATATAATTTTAATGAGATGATTAAGTCATGGAGGCTTAAGCCTAACGCCTTTGTACCTAAGGCAGATCACCTTTATCCCATCATCTGGTTCAAGGAACCCTACTCTCTACTAGCGGCCATGCTCTACCGACTTTTTAGTCAACCAGATTGTTCTCATATCAAAGCAGAATGGGCATCCCTATCACACCATATGTTACTCACAGGAGATTCTTTCCCACGGGCCTCTATCCTCTCAGTAGAACTGAAAAATGCCATTCAAGAATATCAGAAGGCACCAGCTCACAAGATGCCACCTTTTTTCCTATCTGCATATGTCCTTGATTTTTTCTGCTCAAAGTTTCAGTACCCTAACTTGGGTTGGAACTGGACTCCTTCAGACCCACCTATACACATTTACCATTCAGCACTGTGGGAAGGAAATTTTGTACCTTTATTATATGACATCTGTGACTGGTTTATGGGTACCATATATTTTAAGATCTTCTGGCAGCAGCCACCTGCATTCTCAGAAGATGCCAAGGCTTTCATCAACACTATGGGTGATTGGTATATAGGTGAGTACTTTTCATATATCAGGATTTGGGGAAGTGACACAGTACATCTGATTCCCAGGATTGTCCCAGACAGGATGGTAATACAAGAAGTTTCTTTTCAAACTATCACTGATGGCATGTACAAGAAACTCATAGGACCCAAGAAGAAGGGTTGGCCTAAGTTTTCTCTCAACCTTGGTCAATTGCTTATCCCAACTTCAACCTGGGATGCAGTTCTAGGTGACCGGATAGTTTCTCTGAGACTAAGTGCTGCCCCCAAAAGGAAGCATGACCCTAAGAAGTTCTTGGATGCACACCTCAAGCAAGTTCATATGAAGATAGACTATGCACATGAAGTAGTTCTAGATGATTTCATATACCAAGGGGTGGGCACATTCTCAGAGGTGCTAGCTAGAGAAAAGGACTTACAAGAGCAGTAGGACATTCTAAAGTACCTGAATGAGCTTAAGGTTGGAGTTCTGAGTTACAGGGCCATGCAACTGAACATCATTGAACAAGCAAGGAGAGACAGAGAAGATAAAGAGGCTCAGAAGGCCAATACTCCTCTCATGATTACATTCTCTGATGGAAATGAAGGTAAAGCTCCTCTAGGGGAACCCTCTCAAGAGAAAGCTAGTGAAGAAGCTAAAATGATGCTACAGTCAGCTCGTGAATCCCAGCAATATATGGTACAATTGTCATCAATGTTCAAAAATCAATTGTTGGAACCCCCTAAGCTTGCAGTCAATATTCAGCCACCAAGTACACTGGACGTTCAGGTCTCTACTGCTGAAACTCCAGAAGATGATGACTTGGTCATAACCAAGGCCAGCCCATCTAAAAGACAAAAGGTTATGCCTTCTTCATCACAGATTTCTATAGTTGACATAATTGACTGTGGTGAAGAAATAGTCTCACCTCCCCTAGTGCCAATAGTTGAAGAAGTCATTGGATATCCTAAGACCGTCACTCAATTACTGGATAGTATTGATATGGATTAGTCCTTCCCTGAGCAATCAATCTTGGAATTCAATGCTGCTCCTAGCATTACATTATCAGCATTTGTAATTCCATCATTTCAGCAAACCTCAACTGTACCTCTAGGAGGAACACTCCCATTTTCCTTGTCACACTTGTTTAATGCCCTCAATAACACCACTACTTCATTGCCAGAATGCTCAATCCCTCTTTCCATCCCACTATCTGTTGTTGCAGAAGTCCAACCTCTAGTTGTCCCTCTACAGTCATCCACAGTTAATTTATTAACAACCACCATCGATGAATCTTCCAAGATTTCCTCACCATATTCACCCATCAAAGTTCATTTCCAACTTCCACTGCCAGAAGCTAATGTTGATATTCAGGTTCTATTATTTGAATCCTTTGTCTCAATCCCTTCCCCTGATCTAGCTATGTCAGTTCCTCAAGCTGTCACTACCCCTTTGGTTACTACTCAAGTTACCATACCTATTCCTACCTCTGTTATTACCCAGACACCTTCATTGATCATGACAGTTAATGTCACTTCTACTTCCACACAGTCAATGGTTGAATACACAAATGAAGTTGTAGTTCCCCTTGGGAATTACTTCTATAGTAAGGATGATAAGACGGTGGTAAGGAAGACCAGGAAAAGAGGTCAAGGTCAAGATGTTTTGGAAGCACCTAAACTAGTTCAAGTAATATGGGCACCTAGGACAAATAATCCGAGGATTGAAGCAATTGATGCAGCAGTAGCCTTAGGAGCTTTTTCCAATGCTAATTGGGATTCTGTGCAAGGTTTGGATAGGGAAGTTGACCTCAGGGATGAAGAGATCAAAATCTTGAAAGAATAATTGGCCAAAGCTAAAAAACAACATTCTATTGATGAGGCTGACCTTGAGAAAACTTGGGCAAGTAAGTTGCAAGACCTAGATCAATGGAATGCCACTCTTCTTGCTGAACTTAGTCTCTCACAGTCTCAGCATTCCACTTATATTGAAAAAATAGCTTCCTTGGAAAAGCAAGTTGAGGATGCATTTGCAAGTGCAGCCTCCTCAATTTTTCTTAAGTTTGCACCCTATGATTTTAAGAATCTGGTCCTCAAGGTGAACCAGGATCATCATAAATTGCTAGAGAGTTTATATGTTGCTTGAGATGAAATCAGGGAAAAATTTATTAATTCTTCCAAGATGTCCTTCACCCTTGAAGAACAAAAGGATAAGAGACTCCAAGCTTTTAAAGCTGAAGAGGAAATCAGTGAATGGAAAAGATATATTAAGAATGTACCAGAGAACATCTCGATCCTCAATAGTTTCCATATTAAGAAGGCCAAGGCCTCTCTTAACACATGGCTTGATTTGAATGAAACAGCTGAGGACATTATCAATAAATCCAAGGACATCTGCACCAGCCGATGGTATGTAGTTGACAACATTATGGATGTCCTAGGTTTACCACTCATGAGCCCTATCTTGGAATCTTTACCACCAAAATGCAGGCTTGAGGAACTCGAGAGCAGGTGTGAGGAGTTTGCACAGAAGATTCGGGATCTTGAACAAGTCAGCATCGAAGATGTGGATCATTTGGTTAGAGAACTGATCATCATGGAGGGAAAGATTCACATGTATCTTCACACTTGGCACAAGATGGAGAAACATGACATGGAGAATAACGTGTGCAATGCTCAGTTATCTTTAGAATCTATCAATTTCCCAAACTTAGATGAATTGTTAGACATTTATGAGAAATTGCAAGATTTCTTGGATCAATAGTTGGATCTGATTTTGTAATCTATGTTTTCTAGGGATCTCTATTTTTGCACTCTGTTGTAATTATTTAAAGAAGTATACCTCTCGTAGTTAGGGGTTGGCAATTTTGGAGTTGCAAATCAGCAGGAGATTGGACTGGAGATAGTCTGTTTAGCAGAGCCTTTTGTAATTTTTGTACAAGACCTCTTTTAATACAGTAAAGTCATCTTTTGATCTATCTCTTGTCATTCTTCAAGTTTATTTGAGAATTACTGATTGTGTACTTCAGATTGTCATCTACAGTGCATGATATCGTTTGCATATGTTTAAGTGTATGGATCTATTATATTGGTTTCCCTGTATGATTGATTTATGTTGAAAAGTGTTTTATTGAGTTTATTCAATTTAAATACTTTCTTTATCGATTTCTGCAAGTGATTCATAGCACAATAATTATTGTTAATTTTTCAATTAGCAAAGTGGTTACAAATTTTTCTTGAACAGGCTTAAGTACTTGGATTATTGTCTTTTACTTTTCGTTAATGGATTGAAATTTAAGTTAATAAGTGAAACAATTAAAATCATTTTTGTGAAAGGTTGTAATTTACTTATTCATCACACCTCATGGTTAATCTGCACAAGATCAAGCTTTCATTTTAGAATAGGATTGACTTAGACTAGTTTCCCTTTTCTAAAATAGGTTAGGTTAGCTTTGTTTTACCATATCCACACCTTGGCTTTCCTTTACTGGAAAACTGATCTTATAGGGCAACTCATCTATTCTTAGAGTGCGAGTGGAGGCCTAATATCCGTGGGGGATCACCACACCAAACAGGTTGGGGATAGAATTTCCCTTGCGCAGGGTCCTTTGAAGCCTTTCAACTTGGGTTTTCTTCCTCTGTTGAGTTTCTTGGAACATTCCAGCACCTTTTGCATCTAACTTGCAAAACCGAGGCATCAACAAGTACTCACCTCCATTATCAGATCTAAGACACTTCAACCTTTTTCTTGTCTCATTCTCAACCAAATATTTCCACTTCTTAAAAGTATAAAAAATGTTGGGCATAGCCAAAGTATAGGAAGTTTTTATGGTGAAAGTATAGTTATGCGAGGCCTAACATTGACCAGATTTGGGAGAAGCAACTCTGCAATTCCTTGGAGGACGGTATGGAGCGAAGCGAAGTTGACAGGAAAGGACCTGTCCCCTTAGTAAAGACGAAGTACTAAGGAAAACCACGGGTATTTGAAGCAGTTAAGGATGAAGTGATGAACTGACAGCTATAGGTGTAGAGCGTAGAGAAGTAGAATGGTGCAAAGGATGCGCCACTATAGAGTCAAAGTCATGTGGTCATAACTGCATTGTCGGAAGAAGCGTCAGATTCAGAAGAAGCGGCACAAAAGAACAATGGAGTTACAACGAAGTTAATGCAAAGTATGTTGGACAGGAGAACCACATCATTTTGAATTTAAGGGTACTATGGGGGTTGGCCCAAAGTTATTGTAATATGTGACCTTCAGGTACATCTATATAAAGTGTTATTTTTGTATGAGGAAGGGTTGGTTAGAGACATTCGAGAGATATATCTATACTGAGAGAGAGATATAAGAGAGAAAATACTCTACAACTGAGTGCACAAAGATCTATTGTAGAGAAGAGTCTGCCGCTGGGTGCGCATATTTGAACTATTACCCCTTCCAAGTAATATAAGAACAGTTCTTGTGGACGTAGCTCTCATCTGGGGGGTGAACCACATAAATCACTGTGTTATGTGTATGAATCTATAATGTGTTTAGTGTTCATGTTATGGTATGTTTATGTATTTGATTTCATATGAATGTGAATGTAAATCATATGTTAAGTAAGAGGAACACATGTGTATGAATGTTGTGAAGTAACATTAAGTACGATGAATGCGTAGTTATAAGAGTAAAGACAATAGAGATTCAGCGAAGTCTGTAGGTTGTTGATAACTACGAAGTGCATAGTCACATGTTGATATTGTTATGTTAATTAGATGCTAAGCGAGAAACACATTGTGAGGTCATTTACCACAGCTCCACATATCCACGGTTACAGAAACTCGATTATGTAACCCCCCATCTTTGCGTCGGGTGAGACTTCAGCTTGTTCACAGGTTGATGCCGAAAGGGCCAGTGAAAGGGGTATTTATTGGGTCTACGATAACTTCACCGAACTTGGGTTATCCCCCTATATGAACCAACAAAACACATCATATTTATATCTAATGCAATAAACCCAAACCTTTCTAGTTGCATCATCAATAAAAGTAACATAATAACGAGATCCACCAAGAGATTGTACCTGAGCCGAACCCCATACATATGTATGCACAAGTTCTAACTTTTCACTATTCTTCTATTTCCCAACCTTGAGAAATATGACTCTCTTATATTTTCCATAAACACAGTTCTCACAAATTTCCAAACTTACCTGCTTCAGATATGGAAGCAACTTACTTGAGTGTAGAATCTCCATATCCTTCCCACTCATGTGGCCAAGCCTATGATGGCACAATGTTGTATATGTTCCTGTGGAAGCTAAAGAGATAGAACAATCAATATTATGAGGAAATAAATACAACATACTTATCCCGTCTCCTTTTTCTATCACCATTGATCATTTAGTGATCTTCCACCACATTTCTCCAAACATAGATAAACATCCACCATCTCCAAACTGCCTTGTTGAGATTATATTTATTTTGATAGAAGGAATATGCCTTACATCTTTCATCATCCATTCACTATTCTTTAATTTTATTTGTACCTTACCCATTCCAACAATTTTACATGGTTCATCATCACCCATTAAAACATGTCCAAAATCACCTTGAACATAATTGTGAAAGAATTTCCTATGGAGTGTAGCATGACATGAAACCACTAAATCTACTACCCAGTAATAATTAGTATAATCTAATGCAAGAACCAAAACATCTTGTAACACATCACCTACTACATTTGCTTCCTTAGTACTTCCCTGCTATCCATTTCCATTCTTCTTTAGAGATCTACAATCTTTCTTCATATGTCCTTTCTTTCCACAGTTCTGGCACTCTATCTTTCCCAATTTATACTTAGGTCTTCCCTTCCTGGACTTGTTGAGATTACCTAGGATATTTCCTCTCTCTCTTTGTCTTCACCTGCTCTCCATAGTCAATGCAATACCTAATGTATCCCCTGTTCTTTTCCTTGACATTTCCTCGCTAAGAATAACACTAACAATTTCATCAAATTTCAAAGTGTTTGAACCAGAGACAAATGTAATTACAACCATGACCAAGCCATTCCATCTTTCTGGCAATTAACACAAAATTGGAAGAGCCTTTGTTGGCTATAACTGACCCAGAGGTTTTCTATAAGACTCGAGTTCTTCGCGGTTTCCCTTTGACCAACAAAACCCCTTCGCACCGGCCCTTTCGGCAGCAACCTGTGAGCAGGTTGAGGTCTCACACGAGGTGACTCTATAGGGTACTGCGAAATCAGGTTTCCACAGTAAGTGATAAGTTGCTTGGATGGATGTACTGCACAGCACAACAGGGGGTATGTGCTGCGAGGTGAGACTGCACAGCGATGGGTAGCGCTGCGGTCTGCACCACTATGTTCTTCTACCGCGAGACTTCTACTGAAACTATGAACAATCCGATTCAACTTTACTATTTGGATCACATGGAAATGTTTAAGGTGCTGAACTAAGTATCACTCATCCACTCATTCAACTACTCAACCGATTATCCACCTACTATTCGTTCATCCACTTAGTATGGTTACGATTTGAACATATTCCACTGATACAATCTAATTGTTATGCATTCGTTCTATTGCCCATAAAGAAGTACTTAAGTAATCTCTTAACACTTAACCAGCTAACTGATTCACTATTCTCAAACATAAGCTAAATGTTCACCATTCATCTATTCATGTAGAACATAGCATATCATTTCCATACATCCTTTGATGGAAAATGCATACAATAGTTCCCTCATAACAGCATGTAAGGAAACATCTAGACATTCATTTATAGAAAATACAGATAAGCATTCATTCATAAAACACAATTGCACAACGCAATATTTAACGTGGTTCACTCCCCTAGGTGGGAATCTACGTCCACAAGAACGGTTGGTAATATATATCTTTAAAAAGGGATGGGGACAACCGTTCTTAGTATACGCACTCAGCTGCAGACTCTCCTTCCTCTCAGATAGGTCTCTGCACACACAGCTGCAGAGCCTTTATAATCTTATTAACTCAAAGAGATTTTACAATGTAATATCCAGAACTGTAACAGCAGAAAGTAAAGAGTAAGAGCTCTGAACTTAGAACCTCTAACTTCTAACCCCATCCCATACAAAATTGTCTTCTTAAATAGATCATGCCCGAAGGTCATGTCTTTACAATGCCAAAAACCTAAACCCAAAAACCCTTAGGGTTTACAAAACTGTGTTGGTTTCCCTAAACTGACTTGCTGGCCTCTGGTAGCATATGCTTCATCATGGCGGTTCTCCATGTCTTCCTCCTGTCGCTATTGGCCTTCCTGTCATGCGTGTGCCAACATGTTTCTTTCACTAAACCGTTCATCTCTAACGGTCTTTCCCACTAGGCATGCCAAGCCATCGCTTTCCCTAAGTTGTCCTTTCCTTAACAAACTTGTGCATTGGCCGCCTTCCTAATTTGCTCGTGCCTGCCGCTCGGCACTCCTGGAGCATCTTTCCAAAATTAGACAACTACTGGTCCATCCGATACCTACACCTGATCCTTGTCCAACACTCCGCTTTGCTGGTTCCACATGGCCTGACTGCTTCACAGCACTGCTTCACAGCACTGCTTCTTCGCAGCACTGGTCTTCGCGGTGCTTTCAAAATTCGGATGCTACACACAACTTTGCATCACCCTCAACACTTAGAAAAAATTAAATATTTGTATGAGCTGCGCCCAACTCAGCTTTTCCTGCTTATCAAAATTGTTACCAAAACTTTGTCCCAACTTGGGCCCAACATGCCCCTAACACTTACATGTGGCTCATCCTCGATCCACTTGCTGCTTCGGTGTTCTCACTTTGCTCCACGACTGGAGGAACTAATTTGGATGCGAACTAATTATATGTACCGAACAACTGTTCCAATGCTTCTCTGGTATCTTGTTCAACTTGTTATACTATCTCTTCTCTAATCTGTCCCTGTACCTACTCCTGGTTGTCGCGCAGTTCCTTCAGCTTGTCTTCTATCTACTGCGACACTGCTGTAGCATCCTCCAGGATTTGCTATGACTGATTATCCATCTTAGTCTCTTTTTCTCTTAATGCCTGGACTTCCTTCTTCAAGCTTGATATTTACTTATACTTGGACAACCTCTCCCTGGGTGGCAGAGCCTTGAGCTCTGCATCCAACTTCTCTAGCGCGGTTTGCCTTTCTTTTACCGCGGTCTTTACCTGCAGTAGCCCTTGATCCTCTTCAAGGGCAGTAAATGCCTTTGAAACCTTTTCCAAGAGATCTTGGCACTTAGCCATCTCACTAGTTATGCTATACACAGCAACACTCACTGCTTTCTCTCTTAACTATTGCTCAGCTAATGGCATCTGCGTATTCAGTTTTTCCTTTAAGGCTTCAAGCTCCACCTCATGGAGGATGTCCCTATCCTGCATCTTCATCTTCAAAGATCTCACTTTTTCTCCGATCCTCAGAACTGTGTTCGCAGGATCATCCTGGAGTTCTATACCTTCAATATCTTGGGCAACAGTGGATATGGTATTCTTCAATTGTTTCTGGTGGTCCTGTTCATCACACAGCTGCATGTCTGCGTGCAACTCGAGCTGCATGTTTGTTGCATGGAGCTCCGCTTGTGACTTCATCGAATCTACTATTCGTTCATGCATATCCTTGACAATCTGCGTGTGGATGAAGTGTAAGCCTGGTAAGGGGATTTTGGCCAAGTCGAGCTCTACCTGCTCGACTCCCTTTGTGTCCAGGATGATCTGTTCTGTCATTGGTAATGCAATAACCAATGGGTCCAAATGGACAATACTCGTCTTAGAAGTCAATGTTATTGCTATCTGCGGTGGTGCTTGCTGCGGTGGTGCTTGCTGCGGTGATGCTTACTGTGAGGTTCCTACTGACCTCCCTTCAGCTACTATGTCGTGCGACAAGGTTAGGCTCTTCTGGACATCGTCCATTTTCTTCATGAGACCTTGCAGTGCGAGCCTGGTCTTTTGTAGGTCATCCTGCATGACCTTATCCTTTTTTTCTTTGTCAATCATGAGCTCCTTCATTTGGCCTGAGACCTTTTCTGCTATCATCTCAAAGTCATCTTTGTTCAACACTGTGTCGGATTGAGTCTTTGTGGCCTTCATCTTCTTCCACACCTTCGGCTTCTACGAGGTCTCAGGCTCTTTCCGCTTTCCTGTTTCTTCAACAATTGGGCATGACAGAGGGATTGGCTTGTCTTCGTCAGAGTCTGTCTCAACATCCATGACTTCAACACGGAAGTTGGAGGGCTATTCCTTCATGAGGATTTCAATGTTGTCCTCATGCATATGGTAGTTACCCCCATACCATTCTGGCTTCTTCATCTTTGCCTTGGGTGAAATAAAAATACATCGCATGTCAGCCTAAAAATCAAGAATGCGAGTGTATTTCGACGTTACCTGCTTTGTGATGCAAGCTGTATGGGTGATCACATCGCGTATCTAAGTGTAATACTAATAGAAAACTTCAGTTGTCGTGTGTTGTCGTTCTTTGTTGATGTTTTCCCAGAGGTTGGCATAACGGAACCCTCTAGGATTGTTGGTTTATGTAATGACACCCACATAGTCCTTTGGCTCCTTCCATCTGGAAAAGGCGATGAGGATGATCATCCATGTAAAGTGGAACTATCCACCATTCTCCTGGGTATCATTGAGCTCATCTAAGAACTCATTAAGAAGACACTGACACCAATTGAATTCGGTGCCTTCAGCCGCTGTGGCACCGAGTAGTACTACGCCCGCAGGCACCTCCGGAGGCCTAGTTGTTCTGATGATTTTTCCTGCGAGCAGCTGGGTAACAAATCTTGTCGCTCTGTCTTCAATGTCTTCTATGGGAAAACCTCTTTTCCCTTTCACCAATGCATGAGTTTTCTTCATCTTTTCGATCGCTTCTTTCTCCTCATTCTTCCCCTGGAAGAATAGCTTGGGATCCTTACCACGCTTGCTTAACCCTATGATGCGGTGGATTAAATCAATGTTTACATCAACATTTCTGTGGAGCCACAGATATCCCTGGTGGATTCAGGCCATCAGCATGTGAACCACCACATTTAGTTCTGGTGATCGATCAAAATGTGGCAACCTCAACAAGTTCAGCAGCCCTGCTGAACGATGGGTGTCAGCCAGCTTTCGGAAACCAAGTTAAAAGTTCCCTTGGCATCCTTTTTCTAGCACATATATTAGTCAGGCTGGAACTGTGGGTACTTACGCGCGTGGGGCTCTTCCTTTTGCACGCTTAGGAGGTCAAACTCTTCCCACTTACAGTCTGCGATCTTTCCTTGTAGGTTCTTGGCAACCTCTACATGTTTTGAAATCGGCGACAATGGGATTTAATATCTAGCATTCTTGGTCAATTTAAAGATTGGGGCATCCAACGCCTGTGGTGATACATACTCGGGTGTCAACTTCAGGGGTTCCTTCTGAAAGACCAGCGATCTTTGCGCCATCTGGCCAATCTTTAGAATCTTTCTTCATGGTGCAGTTACGTCTTTCCCTTTGTCCTGCATGATTGGGTTATGGCGAGGTGATCTTCTGGATGCTTGACCCGGTTCGAGTACAACCTTCTTGGTAGGGGTTTTCATTAACTCTGCAATTCCCCCGTGCTGAAAGACTCGAATTGCTTCTTGAAGTGTAAGCTCTTCTTCTCTATTTGGTGATTTGGACATTCACTGGTGAGAGTAGGTAAGTATTTCTGAGATATGACTAAGGATTGCTAACACAGGAGTGAAGGCATGAAAATTCTAAATGTCTGGTAACACCCGCGAGTCGTTATGCGGCGTTATTTATAGGCGCAGCTGGGTCCTCCCCGCATCTTCCAATGGCTAGATGGGAATTTAATGTAGTGTCTGTTGGCGAATTTGAGCGAATCCTTCAGTCCCTTCCATCGTCAGTGTGTTCAGAATGGCTATCTTTTTGTTAAATGCTGAAGCGGTTCATTGCAACAGTCATATAACGGCTATTTTTCTCAAACAGGTTTGTAACGGCTATTTTTCTGAGTGTTGCGCCGAACTACGTGGCAAGCCATCTGCGATCCTGTGTAGTTACTTCGCAGTGCTACTATTTTTCAACTGCACAGTTCCCTTTTTATTTTATCACTTCCTCTCTTTTCTTTTCTTTTCTTTTTTTTTTATTTCTTCCACGCAGCTTCTGCAGTGCTGCATGGTACACCCATTGTTCTACTTATCATACATGTACAGACTCTTTTACATTTCCAGTGTCCAATTTCAACTGTACCTGACACTTGGAATCTTTTCCTCTGCTTATCATTAAGGATTCTGCGAAGCAGGGCTGTCATGCTACAGCTTTAACCTGCTTCCATTTATGAAAGTTGGTAGGATATCGCCAGCTAAATTGGCTAACTAGACTGCACCAGCATTAGTAACATGTATCACAGTATATGGACCAAGCCAATGCATCTTAAATTTACCAGGAAACTTCATTAATTTGCTATCATACAGGAGGACTAGGTCACCTACCTGAAAGCACTTGTTCTTTATATGGCAATCATGCCAGGCTTTCTCGTGGTCCTTCTAAGCTTGCTGGTGGAAGCCGGCAATGAAGCAATCTTCCTCCAATCCAATGAGGTGTAGCAACCTTTCTTCTAATGCTACGCGGTCTGCCATCCCTGTGAATGCAGCAATCCTTAAATTAGGGACAATATATTCCATTGGCATTATAGTTTCCTACCCATAAGCCAACTGAAAAGGTGTATATCCTGTCAATTTATTACATGTAGTCCTGTATGCCCATAACACAGAGGAAACATGCAAATCCCAATCATCTATATTTACATTGGAGACCTTAGTCAGTGTGTTCTCCAGTATTTTATTGAAAGCCTCAACAATGCCATTCACCTGTGGATGATAAAGAGTACCGCGCTGATGATGAATGTGGAATTCCTCTGTAAGTGCCTCAATGGTCCTGTTCAAAAAGTGTCACTCATCAAAATCTTCGGATAGCCAAATCTTGATAATATGTCTTCGAAAATGAACTGTGTAATAGTACTGGCACTGCAGTCCTTTACTGGCTTTGCTTCCGCCCATCTGGGGAGGTAATCAGTAGCAGTAATAATATACCTCGCACCAGTTCTTTTCCCTGGTGGGTTTATAGGACCCACAAAATCAATCGCCCATTTCTCAAACGCTTGCAAGGTCAACTGTGGGTTTAATGGCATCTCATCTCTTCGTGAAGGTTTCCCTATCCTTTGAAAGACATCACAGTTCCTGCAGTGTTCTTCGGAATCTTTATGGATCATGGGCCACCATAGCCCTGCGCGCAATATCTTCTGCGCAGTGGCCCTTCCTGCATAGTGACCTCCCGCGACCCCTGAATGCGGGTATGCTAGAATAAACGGTTTCTCATGATCTAGTACGCATCTGCGCAGGACTTCATCTGGTCCAAGTTTGTATAACTGACCTGTAATTATAGTGAAGTCTGTGGTGCGCACCACTAGCTGCTTCTTCTCCTGGACAGATAATTCCTGTGGTTCTAGCCCTGTTGTTAAAAAATTAATGATATCCCTATAATAATCATCGGCAACCTGTATAGCGAATATATTTGCATCAGGCAAACTATCTTCAATGTTTGTTGGCTCTTCTCCTAACTCGATCCCTGACAGATGATGAGGTCCCAAGTTCAGTTTACCTGGCTTAACAATAATCTCAAAGTCATATTCCTGGAATAGCAGTAACCATCTACATATGCGTCCCCCTAACACTGCCTTGTTGACCAAGTATTTCAATGCATAATGGTAAATGAACATAAGGAAGTGCGCACCAAGCAAGTAATGTATGAATTTTTGTAGGGCATATACCATCGCAAGGCCTTCCCTCTCATTAGTAGTAAAGTTCTTCTCTACTGTTGAGAGCTTCCTGCTCGAAAATGCAATAGGGTGGTCAATACCTCCTTCTCCTGGCTAAGCTAATACGATTCCCAAGGCAATGCACGATGTGTCAACATGGACGTGAAATGGCTTCGTCCAATTAGGAAAGACTAGAATCGGCACAGTCACCATCTTTTCTTTTAGTGTATCAAAACCCTGTTCGCATTCCGCGTTCCAAATGAATGGTGCGTCTTTCTTTAGTATCTTTTCCATTGCTACGGTTATCTGTGAGTAACCCGTTATAAATTTCCTGTAGTATCCATTATGGCCTAAGGTAGAGCGCAACATCTTGACTGAATTTGGTGTTGGCAAGTTCACAATAATAGCAATTTTCACAGGGTCCACCATCAGTCCTTTCTTACAAACAATGTGCCCAAGTAGAATTCCATAAGGAACACAAAAAATACACTTCTTTAGATTTAAAGAGATCTGATGCTGTCGACACTTCTCAAGCATCATTCTGAGGTTCACACAATGGTTTTTCAATAGACCAAACACAGTCCAATCATCCAAATAGGCTTCGAGAAACTTATGCATAAACTCTTTGAATGCTGCGACGACCACTCTGGAAAATATGGCAGGTGTGTTCTTCAAGCCAAAAGGAATTACTGTGTACTGGAACGACCCCCATTCTATAGAAAAATTCGTCTTATGCCTGTTTGTAGGATCAATCCTTATCTGATGATACCCCGAAAATCCATCAGTAAAAGAATAGGCCTCATTCCCTCCAACATTATCAAGCACTTCGTCTGTGAATGGAGTAGGGACTGGGTCGTGCATGGAAGCATCACTCAGTTTTCTGAGTTCAACACAAATCCTGATCTCACCCTTTGCTTTCTTGTCTTGAATGACCATGGGACTAATCCACTCTGATTCCTCGACGGGTTCAATGATTCCTGCTTCAAGCATCTTATCCAGCTCTATGCGTACTCTTTATTTGTAGTGTGGATTTAGTCTATATAGTCTCTGCTTCACGGGTTTTGCACCTGGCTTCAAAGGTATTTTCATGACTCCTAGGTCTCCCAGAATTACTTTCATTTCTGTAAATTTTGTCAGAAACAACTCCTGATACTCATGCAAGGTGTCTACGATCTCTGCAATAGTCTGATCGTCCCAATAGTCTCCGATTGCTGCAAACTTCAGTTCTTCTTTTGTGCCAATATTCACCTTCTGTGTCTTTACTGGTCCGCTCATATCTGGGATTTCTAATAGAGGTCCTTCTACATCATGTGCACCCTCCGATTCTGTTAAGTTTATGTTGCGCGGATAATCGTCATCATATTCATTTCTATCATCAATGTCCTCAACTAGGTTGTAACACTCAATAAGGTGTTCTTCATGTTCCTTCCATTCTGGCTGTAGGTGCGCAGGAACGTGGTCTGCCCCAAAGAATTCCTCCAATGTCATATTTATGTGAGGACAGTCTTCCGTGAATATGCGCTCCTTAATTATTTGCAATGCCTCATGGATCAGCAGGTTCTCGTCCTCGAAGCTGAAGTCCCTCTGGAAGTTCGCAGTCAACATTTCCCAATCAGTGGTTTCTCTGTGCAACTCTGGGTCTAGCTACCATTTCTTTGTAATTTCATCATCCAACGTATGTACAAATAGATGCACCCATTATGTGTGTGGCCTTTCCGCCCA
The DNA here is from genome assembly GCA_027924585.1 of Larix kaempferi. NCBI lineage: Eukaryota > Viridiplantae > Streptophyta > Pinopsida > Pinales > Pinaceae > Larix > Larix kaempferi. Next base: position 13,102,445 of record BSBM01000101.1, on the reverse strand, counting down.
TGCCTGTGAACAAACTTCAATGTGTTGACTAGGGTCTGTCTGTCCATTAAAATTTTCAAAGGGTAAAGTAACCCTTTCAGCAAATCAGATTTTCATCTTAATTCTACATTGATCCCAAGTGGTAAGTGTCTGCTTGTGCGCATTCCACCATCTGGCAGGTGTGTCACATAGTGCCATATCCAATGCTGGTAATCTGTGCTCATCTGCAATAGCTGCAGTGTATTCTTGGATGAAAGTATAAACATTAGCAGAACCATCATATGTGGGAATAGGACTTACCTCCTTCCCGATCCAGCACAGTGATTTCATAACCTACGCGCATCTTCTTGCTGATACTTCATGCATCTGACTTTGCCAATTTTCCAGTCCTGCCTCCGAATCAAAGACGCAGGAACTGTCACATCTCTAGCTGAGTGTACCATCTGCAATAGGATTAATGTGATCTTCCTGGTTCGCTGTGAGATGGTATAGTCTATCCAAGTCTTGAGCCTTGGATTCCTCCTGAATCGGCTCACTGTATCTATCACCATTTGCAGGATCCAGCGATGCAATGACCCTAATATGATTTCCTTCAAATATCATCTTCTTTGTTTTTAAGTTGATGATATCCAAGTTATCAATAGCCCAGTCAATTCCTAGCAGTGCAGGAAAAGGCTGACTATCATCCACAATCTCGATAACTTCAAAGTCTACATGACTTTGGACTCCATCGATGTCGACTATCACGTCAGCTAACCAGCCAAAAGGTATGACTTTCTCTTGGTTAGCCATTCTCAACTAGATAGGTGACCATGACAACTTTGGTCGACCCATCTTCTACCATGTCTTCTTAGTTAAGACATTTACTTCAGATCCTAGATCAAAGATGACTTCGTCCATTTAAAAATATCCAATTTGCGCAGTAAGCCTCATTTCTCTGTCGGTTCTTTTATGCTTCCTTATGTGATGTACTGCGCTATCCGAAGCCTCTATTTCGGTCTGCGGCTCATACTGGTTTATGAGCTTCTGCAGCTCTACTATGGCATTTTGACTTTTGAGTAGCTCCATGCAGTTTCGTAGGAACTGCGCAATGGAAGTGTTGAAATCCATTGCGGTGCTTGTTTTGTTATAGGTCGTTGGCATGTATTCAACATGCGGCACTTTACTACGCAACAGGATCCTCCGTGATTCTATTGCTGGCTCTCTGAAGGTATCCCGCGTGTTGATAAATATTTCCTTGTTCTTTCGTAGGCCGAGAGCAGGTATTTTTCTCAGAGCTTTCCTTATCCATACTGTCTCAAGAGGAGACTGCTTTGTGTGAGCCTCCCCTGATGTGGACGCTTCTGCTCCCCTATCGCGACCTGTCTGAGCGCTACTATGCATGACCACATTGATGCTCGGGTCTACTGGTCTGTTCTCTGCTGCGATCCACTGGACGTTCGTGTTTGGTGCATCCGTCCGTCTTCTTTTCTGTAGTTCCACCTCTAGCATTGGGAAATATTCAATAACATGCTCAAATGATTTACAATAATTGCACGTAGTGCATGGGTTAACACAATCTCTAGATACGTGACCCGGCTGGCCACAATTATAACAAATGACCTGGCCGCGGCCTCTTCCCTGCGCCGGGCCAGCATTTCTTCCTTTGTCGTGGTATCCAGTACCATGACCTTTGTATCCTCCTTGGTCATATTGTGCATTTTCTTGTTTCGGCTGGTTATCTTCTTGTACGCGGTACAAGCTAGTGCCTCTCATTGAGTCCATATCCCATTTTCTCTCATTCATTAGCTCATATGTGCGGCAGTTGGATTCATCATGTCCAACTAATTTACATAAATTGCAGCATAAATTTTTAGGTGTTTTCACATATTTCTGTATAAGATAGCAGTCTTCAGCTCTATGTCCTGTAGTTCTACAAATTTCACACCATGGGGCCTGATTCTGATTTAGTGGGTTGGGCACACCACTATTAATATAGTCGTGGAATAAAGGGCAATGCTCCCGGTCATGGCCTTCTCCTTTACAACTTGTATACCAGACCTCATGTCTAGGTTCATACCTTTGTTCTTTGCCATTCTTCACGCTTTGCAGCTCTAGTGTCAGGGTGGTCAGTTGGTTCTGGATCTGAGACATTCCAGAACTAGTCTCACCAATAGGCGAAGCCTCTAGCTTCATTGCGATCTCCAAGGCCTCTGCTTGGGACGTAACCCTCCGTTGCATCAATGGTAATCTAATATGGGACAATAGCGCAACAATGAACCATTCCTTGTGTTGTTCTGGAGCTATAACAAAGATTACTTGGTCTAATAGGGTCTTGAACTTCTGATCAAACTCCCAAACCATTTCAGTTGGTTTCTGCTTTATTTCTTTCAACTAGGTTATACACTGAGATTCAGATTTAGGTTTCTTGAACTCTACCACAAGAGTAGCTTTAATTTCTGCGAGGGTTCTTGGCTGTGTGTTAGAGTACTTCATGAACCAATGTAAAGCTCTGTCCCTAAAAGTGGTGATGAGTTGTGCTCTCTTCACGGCATCATCCTGGATTTGTCTTATATTCCATATGGCTTCACAAAGAAACCAATGTTGGCCAGGGTCTTCTAGGCCAGTTCCTTGGAATATTGGGAGCTTCATATCAGTTTTTTCCATTGTTATATTAGGTGGTGGAGCGCCCGAATTAGTGTGCGGCTGCTGTAAAGGGCTTTGCGCAGTGAAAACAAATTGGCTTATTAGGATAGATGTACTGGGATGAGTATTCTGTGGGGTGGGTTGCGTAGCGGGTGGGTTTTGAGATAAAGGTGGTGTGGTTTCTGCAGCCAGTGGGTTCTCAGGGGTAAATGGTGGTGCGGCTTCATTGTCAAGGTTACACGAAATCTAAGTATCAATATCGAGTCTAAGGCCTCCAAGATTCTTATTAAATTTATACCTCTTACCACTTCTAAGATTATCGGTATCTTTGTCAGAATCACTATATATATAGTTTACCATGACAGACTTAAGAATATTACTGCAGTCTTAAAACACCTTTCTCAGCTAACAACATCTTAATGTATAGACTGATATTGTTCAACACCTTACCTTGGAATCCTTCAAAAAATTATGCCTCTACTTGGGTGTAGGATTTGAGTGTGTCTACAGCAAATTCTGTTACAAAGCCTTCTAGCATATGATCGACCCAAAAATCAACTGCGCGTGTCAATGGGCTGTCTATTGCTTTGAGCTGCGCTATGAGCTCAAGAGTCCACTCTGTAGGAACTCCTCCTTGAAAACAGGTTTTCTTTTCTACAAGCCACGAGATCCACACGTGTAGCTCGTTTGGAAATGATGCCCAGAAAATATCGTGAATATCTTCCCACATATATCTATCCGACCACTCTGTGTTAGATAGACATGGATGTCTATTCTCTTTCCTTGCAAAGTCTCTTCTGGTCTTGTCCCACCAATCTTCGATTTCTGTCTTTTCAAGATGCCAGTTGTCAGATCCTTCCGGAAACTGGTATTCTTCGTCACACATCATGATTGCAACTCATCACAGATTCTAGCGCGACAACGGAACCATTTGTTGGCTATAACTGACCTAGAGGTTTTCTATAAGACCCAGGTTCTTCATGGATTCCCTTTGACCAACAAAACGCCTTCGCACCGACCCTTTCGGAAACAACTTGTGAGAAAGTTGAGTTCTCACCCGAGGTGTATCTATGGGGTACTGCGAAATCAGGTTTCCACAATAAGTGATAAGTTTCTTGGAAGGACGTACTGTGCAGCACAATAGGGGGTATGTGCTGCGAGGTGAGACTGCACACCGATGGGCAGCGCTGCTGTCCACACCACTATGTTCTTCTACCGCAGGACTTCTACTGAAACTGCGAACAATCTGATTCAACTTTACTCCTTGGAGCACATGGATACGTTTAAGGTGCTGAACTGAGTATCACTCATCCACTCGTTCAACTACTCAACCGATTATCCACCTACTATTCGTTCATCCACTGAGTATGGTTACGATTTGAACATATTCCACTGATACAATCTAATTGTTATGCATTTCTTCTATTGCACATAAAGAAGTACTTATGTAATCTCTTAACACTTAACCAGCTAACTGATTCACTCTTCTCAAACATAAGCTAAATGTTCGCCATTCATCTATTCATGTAGAACTTAACATATCATAACCATACATCCGTTGATGGAAAATGCATACAACAGTTCTCTCATAACAGCATGCAAGGAAACACCTAGACATTCATTTACAGAAAATATAGATAAGCATTCATTCATAAAACACAATCGCACAATGCAATATTTAACGTGGTTCACTCCCCTGGGTGGGAAGCTACGTCCACAAGAACGGTTGGTAATATATATCTTTAAAAATGGATGGGGACAACCGTTTTTATTCTGCGCACCCAGCTGCAAACTCTCCTTCCTCTCAGATAGCTCTCTGTGCACACAACTACAGAGCCTTTACAATCTTATTAACTCGAAGAGATTTTACAATATAATATCCAAAACTGTAACAGCAGAAAGTAAAGAATAACAGCTCTGAACTTAGAACCTCTAACTTCTAACCCCATCCCATACAAAATTGTCTTCTTAAATAGATCATGCCTGAAGGTCATGTCTTTACAATGTCGAAGACCTAAACCCAAAAACCCTTAGGGTTTACAAAACTATGTTGGTTTCCCTAAACCGGCTTGCTGGCATCTCGTAGCATCTACTTCATCGTGGCGGTTCTCCACATCTTCCTTCTATCACTATCGGTCTTCCTGTCGTACACGTGCCAATAGGTTTCTTTCACTGAACCATTCATCTCTAATGGTCTCGCCCACTAGGCATGCCAAGTCATTGCTTTCCCTGAGCTGTCCTTTCCTCAACAAACTTGTGCATTGGCAGCCTTCTTGATTTGCTCGTGCCCGCCGCTCGGTACTCTTGGAGCATCTTTCCAAAATTAGACCACTACTGGTCCATCTGATACCTGCACCTGATCCTTGTCCAGCACTCTGCTTTGTTGGTTCCATGTGGCCTGATTGCTTCGCAGCACTGCTTCCTCGCAGTGCTGGTCTTTGCGGTGCTTCCAAAATTCGGATGCTGCGTACAACTTCACAGCACCCTCAACACTTAGACAAAATTACATCTTTTTCTGAGCTGCACCCAGCTCATCTTTTTCTACTTATCAAAATTGTTACCAAAACTTTGTCCCAACTTGGGCCCAACAGCCTTGAACTCATCATCAAAGTTCAATTTTATAGAACTTAGCTGATTTGTAATCGTATTAAATTCATTTAAAAGATCATCAACAGATCCACTTTCTGACATCTTCATATTAAATAAACATTTCATTAGAAATACCTTGTTGGACGTCGAGGATTTCTATACAACTTACCCAATGCACTCATTATACCCTTCATTGTCTTTTCTTTTGAAATATTTAAATCCACCGATCAAGCCAGGAACAACCATATTGTTCCCAGTTCCTTTATGTCAAGAACCTCCCATTCTTAATCCTTCAGTGTCGTCGGTTGTTTTTATTTTCCTCCCAATGGTAGGAATATATCCTTCTAGTACAAATAGTCCTCCGTTTGCATCTTCCATAACTGGTAGTTTTGATCGTTAAATTTCTTGACCTTAAACTTTCCTTCTTACATCATTGCTCCGACTCCAACCAGGAACCCTTCCTTCCTGCAAGTTTATATGCCAAATAGACCTTTGGCTCTGATACCGATTGTTAGAAAAAATAGATCGTAGAGAAATAACAATAAACAAGATGCAAATATAAATCATATAAACACATTATAGGAGAGACACCAATATAACGTGGTTCACCCAAGATGGGATACATCCACACCGAAATTTCCAGTCCTTATTATTATTCCATCCAACAAAATGAAGGGATACAAACTGCAACACATCCACTGCAACTTCCGCTTTACTCTCTCGCACAATCATAGATCTTTACTATGTTACAATACCCAGCTGTATTACAATGATTTCCTTTTAAATAGTGATTACCATGGGAAAATACTATGGAACACCCAATACCATGGGCCCATAAATCACCAATTACTGACCAAGTCATGACTATGAAATTAAAACTTTTTACAAGGAATTTTTTATTAAATTTTCGCTGCGAGGCCGCTTCCCTTGAATCCCTACTAGGGGGGGCTCCCAAACTAGTCGCCCCCCTAGACCCCCCATGGAAACTATTTTGGGGGGGAAAGCCACCCCAAACACCCCCATCATGGGATGGGATCCAGACACAGCTGAAATGCGCACTCTGAATAAGGAAGATTAGGCTCCACAACCAATATCCAGCCAACTAGTCTACACCCTAGCCTTGAATCCTAGTCATCTCCATTGCCTTGCGCGTTAATGGCGAGAATTAAGTTAATTTATGAAAATATCATGATGCAATAATGAAAATTAATTTAAGAAACTATTTTTTTCAATGAAATGATTGTCATAAATGTAGTAGGGTAGCATTGCTGAGAGGCTCAATAGATGGAGGAGGACACCTTCCTCATGTCTCCCATTCCCATCAATGGTGACTTATTTAAGATTTGAATTCTACATTCATTTTTTAAATGTGGTAAATGTTACAAATGCTTGAAAATGATGTTATCTTATATTACTTGTTTCAAAACCTATAGAGACGGTCTACTCCTAGACAAAAGAAGGCCTGAGATTCCACTAACTTCAAGAAGAGGAAGATCAATTTCAAAGATCTTCCTGGGATTTCCAGGGGCAGGTACAATGCTTGACATACCATGTTATGTACATTAGCCACAATGTCGCATTTTTGGGCACCATTTTCCATGTACTTGGTATCAAGGGCATGAGTTTCCATGTATTTTGGATCTAGGGAACGAGTTGTCAGACTTTGTATAGGGCACAAGTTGCCATCATGTGTACATTGGGAACTATGTTCCACTATTTGCAAGAAAATTTATATGTTTGGTTGTTTCCTTAACTGATGCTGACCCAGATATTTTAATTAAGACCCAGGTTCTTCATGGTTTCCCTTTGACCAACAAAACCCCTTCGCACCGGCCCTTTCGGCAACAACCTACAAGCAAGTTGAGATCTCACCCAAGGTGTATCTATGGGGTACTGCGGAATCAAGTTTCCACAATATGTGATTAGTTGTTTGGACAGATGTACTGCGCAGCGCAATGGGGGCTATGCACTGTGAGGCGATACTACGCAGCAATGGGCAACACCGCAGCCCGCACCACCAAGTCTTTCTACTGCGATACTTCTACTGAGACTACTAACAATCCAGTTCAAATTTATACTCGAAGTGTTGGGGAAGGCTTAAGGAACTGAACTGAGTATCACTCATCCACTCATTCATGCACTGAATTGACTACTACCCTAACATCCATTTATACACTTAGAATTTTTACTATTTAAGTGTCCACTGCAAATGCAAATCACTATCATTCATTCGTGTACTGCGCATAGGAAAGTACTTAAACAATCTCTTAACACTTGAACAAATAACTGATTCACTGCTTTCAGATGCAAAGCTAAGTATGAACCATTCATCTATTCATGTAGACTTAACATATCATCTCCATACTCTCTTGATGGAAAATGCATACAAAAGTCTTCACATAACAGAATGCAAGGAAATATTGAGGTATACATCTACAGAAAGCAGATAAATGCAATCATACACAACAATGTTCCACTCAATCACACAACACAATATTTAATGTGGTTCACTCCCCCGGGTGGGAAGCTACGTCTAGAAGAACAGTTGTTATATATATGTATATATATATATATATATCTTTAATGGGAAGGCGACAACCACTCTTTGTCTGCGCACTCAGCTGCAGACTCTCTCTTCTCTCGACTAGGTCTTTGTGCATGCAGCTATATAGCCTTTACAATGGCTTCTCACTCAGAAAAGATCTTACAATACATCAACAACAACAACAAGTAACCCCTTACCTTACAAAAATGTATTCTTTTATAGACCATGCCCAAAGGTCATGTCCTTACAATGCTGAAGACCGAAACCCTTAGGGTTTCCAAAACTGCTACGGTTTCTCTAAATCGTCCTACTAGCCTCTGGTAGCAAGTGTGTTGTCGTGGCAGTCCTCCACACCTTTGTTCTGTCGCTTTCGGCCTTCCTATTGTGTGCATACCAACAAGTCATCTTCATCGAGCCACCCTTCCACTAACGGACTCGTACGACTGGCTCAACTCCCAGTCACCTCCTCTCCAGACCGTTTGTCCTCTTAACGGCCTCGTACAACTGGCTCAACCTCTAGTCACTTTCTCAGCACCATTCTCCACTAAGCACGCTCAACTGTTGCTTTCCCTGAGTCATTCTTCGCTTAACGAACTCGTACAATTGGTCGCCTTCCTGATATGCTCATGCCCGCAAGTCGGCATCCTGGAGCATACTTGCCAAAATTAGACCACTGCTTGTCTATCCAGTACCTATACTTGTCCTTTGTCCATCATTCCACTTTGCTAGCTCGACATGGCCTGATCACTTTGCAGCACTGCTTCCTCACAGTGCTGACCTTCGTGGTATTGCCAAAATTTGGTTGTTGCGCACAACTTCGTAGCATCCCCCATACTTGTACAAAATTATATCTTTTGTTGAGTTGTGCTCAACTCTGCATCTCAACCTCCTTATGCTATCCAAAATTCCCCAACTTGGGCTAGGCCCAACATGTCCCTAACACTTACATGTGGCTCGTCCCCGAGCCACCTTCTGCTTCGATCTTCTGGATCTGCTCCACGACTTGTGCAGCTTGCTTGGCTGCGAACTCATTGTAAGTGTCGATCAAATTTTCCACTGCTTCCTTGGTGTCTTGCTCGACTTGCTTTACTGTATCAAGTAGTGCCGGAGTTATCTCTTCTCCAATATGTCCTTGTACCTACTCCCGGTTGTCGATTAGATCTTTTAGCTTGTCTTCGATCTGCTGCGATACTGCTGTAGCATCCTGCAGGAGTTGCTACGCCTGATTATCCATCTCAGTCTCTTTTTCTCTTAGCGCTTGGACCTCCTTATTCAATCCTGAGATCTCCTTATACCTTGGAAGCCTATCTCTGGATGGTAGAGCCTTGACCTCTACGTCCAATTGTTCCAGTGCGGTCTGCCTTTCTTTTACTGCGGTCTTTACCTGCAGTAGCCCTTGATCCTCTTCAAGGGCAGTGAATGCCTTTGAAACCTTCTGCAACAAATCTTGGCACTTACCCATCTCACTGGTTATGTTCTATGCCGCGGCGCTAATTGCTTGCTCTCTTAACTGCTACTCAGTTAATGGTGTCTGCGCATTGAGCTTCTCCTTCAAGGAAGAAAGATTGGCCTCATGAAGAATGTCCTTATCCTGTAACTCTGTCTTCAAAGATTTAACCGTTTCTTCGATCCTCGGAACAGTGTATGCAGGATCGTCCTAGATTTCTAAATATTCAATATCTTTCACAACATCAATAATGGTGTTCTCCAGTCATAGCCGACAGTCCTGTTCATCATAAAATTGTATCTTTGTGCGGGATCGAGAGTCCTCAAGCTGCATGTTTACGGCTTGCAGCTCCGCCTACGACTTCATGGAATCTATTGTTCTTTCATGCATCTCATCGACGATCTACATGTGCAGAAAGTGTAATCCAGGCAAAGGAATCCTGGCCAAGTCAATCTCTACCCGCTCGACACCCTTTGTGTCCAGAATGCTCTGTTCTAACATTGGTAACGCTATGGCCAATGGGTCCAGATGAACAACTCTTGTCTTTGAAGGTATCATTATGGATAGCTGTGGTTGTGTCTACTGCGAGGTTCCTGCCGACATCCCTTCAGCTCCTATGTCATGCAGCAAGGGTAGGCTCTTATGGACATCATCCATCTTTTTCATAAGCCCTTGCAGTGTGAGCCTAGTCCTTTGTAGGTCATCCTGTATGACCTTGTCCTTCTTGTATTTTTCTGTCATTAGCTCCCCCATCTACTCTGAAACCTTTTCTGCAATCATGTTGAAGTCTTCTTCATTAAGCACTGTCTCAGATTGACTATTTATTGCTTTCATCTTCTTCCACGCCTTTGGCTTCTGTGGGGTTTCAGGTTCTTTCCTCTTTCCTTTTTCTTCAACAATAGGGCATGACAGCAGGATTGGTTCATCTTCTTCTGAATCAGTCTCGACATCCATGACTTCGACACGGAAGTCATCCAGCCAGTCCCTCATGAGGATGTCAATGTCTTCCTCGTACATATGGTAATTACCCGCATACCATTCTGTCTTCTTCATCCTTGCTTTAGGTGAAATAAAAATACAGTGCATGTCCGCCATAAAATCAGTAACACGAATATACTTCGACGTTACCTACTTTGTAATGCGCGATGTACAGGTGATCACCTGGCGCAGCTAGGCGTAATACTGGTATAATACTTCAGCTATCGCGTGCTGCCACTCTGCATTGACATTTTCCCAACGGTTGGCATAGTGAAATCCTCTTGGATCGTTGGTTTTTGTAATTACACTGACATATTTTTTCGGTTCCTTCCATCCTGCGAATGGAATGAGGATAATCAACCACGTGAAGTGGAATTGACCTCCATTCTCCTGGGTATCATTGAGTTCGTCCAGGAACTCATTTAGAATGTATTGACACCAATTGAATTAGGTCCCTTCAGCCACTATGGCACCGAGTAGTATTACGCCTGCAGGCACCTCCGGAGGCCTGGCTATTCTTAGGATTTTTCCTGCAAGCAATTGTGTGACAAATCTTGTCGCTCTATCTTCAATTTCTTCTGTGGGAAACCCTCTTTTTCCCTTCACCAATGCATGGCTCTGCTTCATTTTCGCGATAGTTTCTTTTTCCTTACTCTTCCCTTGGAAGAACTGCTTGGGATCCTTACCACGCTTGCTTAGTCATGTGGCGCAAGGGATTAAGTCAATTTTCACATCCACATTTCTTCCTAGCCACGGGTATCCTTTATGGATTGGCGCCATCAAAATGTGAACCACTACATTAAGTTCTGGTGAACAATCAAAATGAGGTAGTCGGAGCAGGTTCAGCAATCTAGACTCCACTACCAGCGTCTTCCAACACATGTACTAGTCAGGCTGGAACTGTGGGTACTTGGGATCATGGGGTTCTTCCTTCTGTACGCCTAGGAGGTCATAGTATTCCCATTTACACTCTGGGATCTTTCCTAGTACGTTCTGGGAAAGCACTACGTGCTTCGAAATTGGAGACAAGGGGATTTCATAACGGGAACTCTTAACCAGATTAAAAACAGGGGCATCCAGCGCCTGAGGTGATATGTACTCCGGTGTCAACTTCAATGGTTCCTTTTGAAAGACCGGCGATCTTGGCACTATCTGGCCTGTTTTGGGAGTCTTGCTTCATGGTGCAGCTGTGGCTTTCCCTTTGTCCTGCATGGTTGCATTATGTCAAGGTGACCTTCTAGACACTTGACCAGGTTCGAGTACAACCTTCTTGGCAGGGGTTTTCATTAACTCTGCAATCCCCCTCATGCTGAAAGACTCGGATCGCTTCTTGAAGTGTAAGCTCTTCTTCTCTATCTGGTGGTTTGGACATTCATTGGCAAGAGTAGGCAACTATTTCTAAGATATGACTAAGGATTGCTAACACAATAGCGAATGCATGAAAATTCTAAGTGTCTGGTAACGCCCGCGAGTCCTTATGCGGTGTTATTTATAGGCGCAGTTGAGTCCCTCGCCCCCCCCCCCCACGCCTTCCAATGGCTAGATGATCATTTAATGAGGTGTTCATTGGCCAATTTGAGCAAATCCTTCAGTCCCTTCCATTGTCAACGTGTTCAGAATGATTATCTTTTCGTTAAATGCTCAAGCAAGGGCTTGCAACAGTCACCTAATGGCTATATTTTCTTCAAAAGAAGGGTAACGACTATTTTTCTAAGTACTCTGCGCCGAGCTGTGCGGCAGTGCATTTCTGATCCTGTGCAGTTACTTCGTGGTGTCGGTGTTTGAACTGCGCGGCTCCCTTTCTTTTTCATTTCTTCTTTTTTTTTTCCTTCCATGCAGCTTCAGCAGTGCTGTGCGGTACACACATTGTTCTACTTATCATACATGTACAGACTCCTTTACATTTCCAGTGTCCAATTTCAACTGTACTTGACACTTAGAGATTTCTCCCTATGCTTATCATTCAGGATTCTGCGAAGCAGGGCTATCATGGTACAAATTTAGCCTGCTTCTATTTATCAAAGTTGGTAGGGTATCGCCAGCTAAATTGGCTAACTGGACTGCATGAGTGTTAGTAACATGTATCACAGTATATGGACCAAGCCAATGCATCTTAAATTTACCAGGAAACTTCATGAATTTGCTATCATATAGGAGGACTATATCACCTACCTGAAAGTACTTGTTCTTTATATGGCGATCATGCTATGCTTTCTTGCGGTCTTTCTTGACTTGCTGGTGAAAGCCGATGATGACACGATCTTCCTCCAACCCAACTAGGTGTAGCAACCTTTCTTCTAACGCTGCAGGGTCTGCCATCCCTATGAATGCAAGGATTCTTAAGCTGGGGACAATGTACTCCATTGGCATTATACCTTCCTATCCGTAAGCCAACCGAAAGGGTGTGTGCCCCGTCAATTTATTGCAAGTTGTCCTATATGCCCATAACAAAGATGAGATGCACAGGTCCCAATCATCTCTATTCACATTGCAAACTTTAGTCAGCGCATTCTCCAGTATTTTATTGAAAGCCTCAACAGTGCCATTCGCCTGCGAGTGATATGGTGTACTGCGCTGATGATGGATATGGAATTCCTCTGTGAGAGCTTCAATAGTCTTGTTTAAAAAGTGAGTGCCTTGATCACTCATCAAAATATTTGGGCACCTGAATCTTGACAATATTTCTTCAAAAATGAACTGTGCAGCAGTGCCTAAGCTGCAGTCCTTCACTGGTTTTGCTTCTGCCCATTTGGTGAGGTAGTCAGTAGCAGTAATGATATACCTCACACTAGTTCCTTTCCCTGGTGGGTTTATAGGTCCCACAAAATCAATGGCCCATTTTTCAAATGCCTACAAGGTCAACTGTGGATTCAATGGCATCTCATCCCTGCGTGAAGGTTTTCCTTTCCTCTGACAGACATCGCAGTTATGGAAGTGTTCCTTAGAGTCTTTACGGATCATAGGCCAGCATAGCCCTGCGCGTAGTATCTTCTGCACGGTAGCCCTTCCTACATAATGTCCTGCTGTGATCCCTGAGTGGGCATTTGCTAATATGAATGGTCTCTCATGGTCTAGTACACATCTGCGCAAGACTTCATCCGGTCCGAGTTTGTATAATTGACCTGCAATAATAGTGAAGTATGCGGCCCGTAATACCAGCTACTTCTTCTGCTGGATGGAAAAATCCTACGGTGCCAATCCTGTTGTTAAGAACTCAATGATGTCCTTATAATAATCATCGGCAATCTGTATAGCAAATAACTGCGCATCAGGCAGACTGTCTTCAATGTTCATCGGCTCTTCTCTTGATTCAATCCTAGAGAGATGGTCAGGTCCCAAGTTCAGCCTGTCGGGCTTAACAACAATCTCAAAGTCATACTCCTGGAATAGCAACGGCCATCTGCATATGCGCCCCCCTAACACTGGCTTATTGACCAAGTATTTCAACACAGAATGGTCAATGAACATAAGGAAGTGCGCACCAAGAAAGTAGTGTTTGAACTTCTGGAGCGCGTATACCATCGCAAGGCCTTCCCTCTCAGTAGTAGTGTAATTTTTATCCATTATCGAGAGATTTCTGCTTGAAAATGCAATGGGATGGTCAATACTTCCTTCTCCTGGCTGAGCCAATACAATTCCCAGGGAAATGCATGATGCATCAACATGAACATGGAATGGATTTGCCCAGTCTGGGAAGACTAGGATTGGCATGGTAACCATCTTTTCTTTAAGTGTGTCAAAACCCTGTTCACATTCCGCGTTCCAAATGAACAGTGCGTCTTTCTTTAGTAGCTTTTCCATTGTTGCAGTTATCTGCACGTAACCCTTTATGAACTTCCTGTAATATCTAGTATGGACTAAGGTAGAGCACAACATCTTAATGGAAGTTGGTGTAGGCAAATTCACAATAATGGCAATCTTCGCAAGGTCCACCGTCAATCCCTTCTTACAGACAATGTGTCCGAGTAAAATTCCATATGGAACACAAAAGATGCACTTCTTCAGATTCAATGAGATTTGATGTTGTCTACACTTCGCAAGCATCATTATGAGATTCGCGCAATGGTTCTTCAATAGACCAAACACAGTCCAATCATCAAAATAGGCTTCCAGAAACTTGTGCATGAAATATTTAAATGCTACGATGATGACTCGGGAAAATATGGCAGCTGCTTTCTTCAGCCCAAAAGGAATTACTGTGTACTGGAATGACCCCCATTCTGTAGCAAATGTCGTCTTATGCTTATCCGCGGGATCAATTCTGATCTGATGGTATCCAGAGAAACCATCAGTAAAGGAATAGGCCTCATTCCCTCTAACATTGTCAAGCACTTCATCTGTAAAAGGAGTGGGGAATGGGTTGTGCATACAAGCATCATTCAGTTTTTTGAAATCCACACAAATCCTGATCTCACCCTTCGTTTTCTTATCTTGAACGACCATGGGACTAATCCACTCAAATTCCTCGACAGGTTCAATGATTCTTGCTTCTAGCATCTTATCTAGCTCTAGGAGGACTCTTTCTTTATACTGTGGGTTCAATCTGTATGGCCTCTGCTTCACAGGCTTGGTGCCTAGCTTCAAGGGGATCTTCATGACTCTTAGGTCTCCCAGAATTCCTTTCATTTCTATAAATTTTGTTGGAAACAGCTTTTGATACTCATGTAAGGTGTCTGCTATCTCCGCAACAGTCTGCTTGTCCCAATAGTCTCCAATTGATGCGAATTTTGGCTCTTTACTTGTGCCAATGTTCACCTTCTGTATCTTTACTGATCCACTCATGTCTGGGTTTCCAACGTAGGTCCTTCTACATCACGTTCACCCTCTGATTCTGGTATGTTTATGTTACGCGGATCATCCTCATCGTCTTCATTTCTATCATCAACTTCTTCAGCTAGGTTATAACACTCTATGGGGTGTTCTTCATATCTCTTCCATTCCGAGTGTACGTTCACAGCAATAGTATCTTTCTCGAAGAATTCTTCCCATGTCGTATCTTTGCAAAGACAGTCTCCCCTGAATATGCGTTCCTTAATTATCTGCAATGCCTCATGGATCAGTGGATTCTCGTCCTCAAAGCTGAAATCCCTCTGGAAGTTGGCAGTCAACATGTCCCAATCAGTGGTTTCCCTGCGCAACTCCAGGTCTAGGTACCATTTCTTTGGAATGTCATTCTCCAGGGTATGCACAAACAGGTGCACCCATTCTTCATGTGGCCTTTCCAGCCATGCCTGCGAACAGACTTCAATGTGCTGACTAGGATCTATCTGTCCATTAAACTTCTCAAAAGGTAAAATAACCCTGTCAGCAAACCGAATCTGCATCTTAATCCTACATTGATCCCAAGCGGTCAATGTCTTCTTGTGCGGATCCCACCATCAGGATGGTGTGTCGCGCAATGCCATATCCAATGCGGGTAACCTATGCTCATTTGGAACTGCTGCAGTATATTCCTGGATGAAAGTGTAAACATTAGCAGAACCATCATATCTAGGAATAGGACTTACCTTCTTTCCGATCCAGCGCAGTGATTTCGTAACCTACAAGCACCTTCTTGCTGATACTTCATGCATGCGGCTTTGCCAATTTTCCAATCCTTCCTCTGAGTCAGAGACGCGGCAGCTGTCACATCTCCAGCTGAGTGTACCATCCACAGTAGGATTAACGTAATCTTCCTGGTTCACAGTGAGCTGGTATAGTCTATCCAAGTCTTGAGCCTTGGATTCCTCTTGAATCGACTCACTGTATCTGTCACCATCTGTAGGATCCAACGGTGCGATGACCCTAATATGATTTCCTTCAAATATCATCTTCTTTTTCTTTAGGTTTATGATATCCAAGTTATCAATAGCCTAGTCAATTCCTAGCAGTGCAGGAAAAGGTGGACTATCATCCACAATCTCAATAACTTCAAAGTCTGCATGACTTTGGACTCCATCGATGTCGACCACCACATCAGCTAACCGGCCAAAAGGTATGACTTTCTCCTGGTTATCCATTCTCAACTGGATATCTAACCATGACAACTTTGGTCGACCCATCTACTGCCATATCTGCTTAGTCAAGACATTCACTTCAGATCCGAGATCAAGGATGACTTCATCCATTTCAAGATCTCCTATCTGCACGGTAAGCCTCATTTCTCGGCTTGTTCTTTTATGCTTCCTTATGTGATGTACTGCACTATCAGAAGTTTTTGTTCCTGTCTGTGGTTCATATTGGTTTATGAGCTTCTGTAGTTCTACTATGGCATTTTCACTTTTTAGTAACTTCATGCATCTTCGCAGGAACTGCGCAACGGAAGTGCTGACATCCGTTGCAGTACTTGTTTTGTCATTGGCCGCTGGCATGTCTTCAACATGCGGTGTTTCACTGCGCAACGGGATCCTCTGTGATTCTATTGCCGGTTCTCTGAAGGTATCCTATGCGTCGATGAAGACTTCCTTGTTCTTTCATAGGTCGAAAGCAGGTATTTTTCCCAGAGATTTCCTTATCCATACTGTTTCAAGATGGGTCTTCTTTGTGTGAGCCTCCCCTGACATGGAAGCTTCTGCTCCCCTATCGTGGCCTATCTCAGCACCACTGTGCGTGACCACATTGATGCTCGGGTCCACTGGTCTGTTCTCTGCTGCTATCCACTGGATGTTCGGATTTGGTGTCTCCGTCCGTCTTCTTTTCTGCATTTCCACCTCTAGCACTGGGAAGTCTTCAATAACATGCTCGAATGATTTACTATAGTTGCATGTAGTGCATGGGTTAACAAAATCTCTAGATACGTGACCTGGTTGGCCACAATTGTAACAAATGACCTGGTCACGGCCTCTTCCGTGCGTCGGGCTAGCATTTCTTCCCTTGCCGCGGTATCCACCACCACGACCTCTATATCCTCCTTGGTCATATTGCGTGTTTTCTTGTTTTGGCTGGTTTTCTTCTTGTACGTGGTACAAGCCAGCGCCTCTCATTGAGTCCATATCTCGTTTTCTCTCATTCATTAGCTCATATGCGCGGCAGTTGGATTCATCATGTCCAACTGATTTATAGAAAGTGCAGTATAAATTTTTAGGTGTTTTCACATATTTATATATGAGTTAGCAGTCTTCAGGTCTGTGTCCTGTGGTTCTACAAATTTCACACCATGGGGCCTGATTCTGATTTATCGGGTTGGGCACACCGCTGTTAAGATAATCGCGGAATAACGAACAATGCTCCCGGTCATCGCCTTCTCCTTTACAACTTGTACACCATACCTCATGTCTAGGTTCATACCTTTGTTCTTTGCCATTTTTCAAGCTCTGTAGCTCTAGTGTCAGGGTGGTCAGCTCGTTCTTGGTATGAGACATCCCAGAACTAGTCTCACCAATCGGCGAAGCCTCTAGCTTCATTGCGATCTCCAAGGCCTCTGCCTACAACGCAACCTTCTGCTGCATCAATGGTAATCTGATGTGGGGCAACAGCACAGAAAAGAACCATTCCTTGTGTTGTTGCGGAGCTATAACAAAGCTCACTTGGTCCAAAAGCGTCTTAAACTTCTGATCAAACTCCCAGACCGTTTCAATCGGTTTCTGCTTTATTTCTTTCAACTCGGTTATACATTGAGATTTAGATTTGGGTTTCTTAAACTATGCCACAAGCGCATCTTTAATTTCCGTGAGGGTTCTCGGCTGTGCGTGAGACTACTTCATAAACCAATCTAAAGATCTGTCTCTGAAGGTGGTGATGAGCTTTGCTCTCTTCATGGTGTCATCTTGGATTTGTCTTACACTCCATACGGCTTCGCAAAGGAACCAATGATGGTCATGGTCTTCTAGACCAGTTCCTTTGAAGATCGGTAGCTTCATATTAGTGTTTTCCATTGTCCTATTAGGTGGTGTAGCGCCTGGATTAGTGCGTTGCTGCTATAAATGGCTCTATGCAATGAAAACAAATGGGATTATCGGGGTAGATGTACTAGGCTGATTATTCTATGGGGTGGGCTGCGTAGCGGGTGGGTTTTGAGATAAGGGTGGCACGGTCTCTGTAGTCTGTGGGTTCTGAGGGGTAATTGGTGGTGCGGCTTCATTGTCAAGGTCACAAGGAATCTCAGTATCTATATGGAGTTCAGGGCCTCCAAGATTCTTATTAAATTTATATCTCTTACCACTTCTAAGATTATGGGTGTCTTCATTAGAATCACTATATATACTGTTTACCATGACAAACTTGAGAATATTACTGCATTCTTACAACACTTTTCTCAGCTAACAGCATCTTAATGTATAGACTGAGATTGTTCAAGTACTTACCTTGGAATCCTTGGAAAAAATATGCTTCTGCTTGGCTATAGGATTTGAGTGTGTCTACAGCAAATTCTGTTATGAAGCCTTCTAGCATATGATCGACCTAGAAGTCAATTGTGCATGTCAATGGGATGTCTATGTCTTTGAGCTGCATTGTGAGATCGAGAGTCCACTCTGTAGGAACTCCTCCTTGAAAATAGGTTTTCTTTTCTGCGAGCCGCGAGATCCACTCGTGCAGCTCGTTTGGAAATGATGCCCAGAAAATCTCATGAATATCTTTCCACAGATATCTATTCAACCATTGTTTTCCAGATAGACGCGGATGTCTATTCTCTTACCGTGCAAAGTCTCTTATGGTCTTGTCACACCAAGCTTGGATTTCTATCTTTTCAAGATGCCAATTGTCAGAGCCTTCCAGGAACTGATATTCTTCGTCACACGTCACGATTGCAACTCATCACGGATTCTAGCGCGGCAACGGAACCATTTGTTGGCTTAATTGATGTTGACCAAGAGGTTTTCAATAAGACCCAGGTTCTTCACGGTTTCCCTTTGACCAACAAAACCCCTTTGCACCGGCCCTTTCGGCAACAACCTGCGAGCAGGTTGAGGTCTCACCTGAGGTGTATCTATGGGGTACTGCGGAATCAAGTTTCCATAGTATGTGATGATTTGTTTGGACATACGTACTACGCAGTGCAACAGGGGGTATGCGCTACGAGGCGATACTGCGCGGCAATGGGCAACGCCACAGCCCACACCACCAACTTTATACTTGAAGTTCTCGAGAAGGCTTAAGGCACTAAACTGAGTATCACTCATCCACTCATTCATGCACTGAATTGACTACTACCCTAACATTCATTTATACACTTATTATTTTTACTATTTAAGTGTCTACCACAGATGCAAATCACTATCATTCATTCATCCGCTGCACATAGGAAAGTACTTAAACAATCTCTTAACACTTGAACAAATAATTGATTCACTACTTTCAGACGCAAAGCTAAGTATTAACCATTCATCTATTCATCCAGACTTAACATATCATCTCCATACTCTCCTGATGGAAAATGCATACAAAAGTCTTCACATAACAGAATGCAAGGAAATATTCAGGTATATCTCTACAGAAAAAACAGATAAATACAATCATACACAACAGTGTTCCACTCAATCACACAACACAATATTTAACATGGTTCACTCCCCCGGGTGGGAAGCTACGTCCACAAGAACGGTTTATATATATATATATATATATATATATATATATATATATATATATATATATATATATATATCTTTAATGGGAAGGCGACAACCACTCTTGGTCTTTGCACTCAACTGCAGACTCTCTCTTCTCTTGACTAGGTCTCTGCACACTTAGCTGCAGAGCCTTTACAATGGTTTCTCACTCAGAAAAGATCTGACAATACATCAACAACAACAACAAGTAACCCCTTCCCTTACAAAAATGTCTTCTTTTATAGACCATTCATGAAGGTCATGTCTTTACAATGTTGAATATTGAAACCCTTAGGGTTTCCAAAATTGCTACGTTTTCTCTAAACCGTCGTGCTGGCCTCTGGTAGCAAGTGTGTTGTCATGGCAGTCCTCCACGCCTTTGTTCTGTCTCTTTCGGCCTTCCTGTTGTGCGCATACCAATAGGTCATCTTCATCGAGCCGCCCTTCCACCAACAGACTCGTACGACTGGCTCAACTCCCAGTTGCCTCCTCTGCAGACCGTTCATCCTCTTAATGGCATCATACAACTGGCTCAGGCTCCAGTCACTTTCTCAGCGTCGTTCTCCACTTAACTGTCTCGTACCACTAAGCACACTCAGCTGTCGCTTTCCCTGATTCATTCTTGGCTTAACGAACTCGTACAACTGGCCGCCTTCTTGATATCCTCATGCCCGCAACTCGTCATCCTGGAGCATACTTGGCAGAATTAGACCACCGCTAGTCTATCTGGTACATGTACTTGTCCTTCGTCCATCATTCCACTTTGTTGGCTCCACGTGGCATGATCACTTCGCAACACTGCTTCCTCGCCCTGCTGACCTTCACAGTACTGCCAAAATTTTGTTGTTGTGCACAACTTCATAGCATCCCCCATACTTGTACAAAATTATATCTTTTGTTGAGCTACGCTCAACTCCACAACTCAACCTCCTTGTGCTATCCAAAATTGCCCCAACTTGGGCCAGGCCCAACATTGGATGTGTTTTGTATATTTGATGTACATGGATTTTCAGATATGTGATTTATGTGCATGTTTTCTCTATTTGTATCTTGTTGTCTCTTATTATCTCTTGTTGTGTCTAGTTTCCTAATAAACAACATTATGCTTTTGAAACAAATGGTTGAGTTTGAATGGATTTTGATATGATTTCCTTTGTTTATGATGAAATAGATAAATTTTTATCCCTAGTGGCCTCATATAGTCATTGTTGGGTGGTCGATTGAAAAAAATATTGTGTTTGAACTCTAACAAAACATACTCACTTGACCCTGTTTGTAGCATTTGGAACCAATGTAAAAAATGTAAAAATAATTATTTCTATCGATGTTTAATATTTGATGATATACCAATTAATAAGGACTTGTCGATCGTACTTAGGTGTGAAAAACCTATGCTATCATCATTGTGGTCAAATATATGAAAAATTTCTCCCCATCCCCTTCGCTTGGAATGTTTCCTAGTGGATGGACCATCATCCCTCTGCCACTATGTTTTTCTTAGCATGGATGCTTTGTTAGGTTTAAGTGTGACTCTAGATTTAGAATTGACATAATGAATATTATTTAAATTATTTTATATTATCGAATGTATTTTGATTGTAAAATGTCATTCTAATAAGATCCAACTAGTTTGTATATGTCACAATGCAAGGATGGAAGTTCCATGGTAAAACTCAACACCTTGAGTAGTTATTGGAGAAATTTTACAGGGCCCTTGATATGATGAGTAGGGGGATACTTGACCTTTACCTATACCTTATTATTTTCAATTTTTTTTCTAAAGAGTTGTCATTGCATATGGAATCGTTGTGTAATTGATGAATGATAATGGTGATGTTCCCAAATACCAAAAGGTTCCTTATGTTCGATGAAAAGGTAATATCGATCACTTGATAGAGATCATTTAAATCTCTAGTTTTTTGTTTGAAGCATTCCCTAGAACCCATGATATTTTGATTTACTGAGTTCTCTCCATATGAATGAAGGAGCCCTCTTGTGTACCTACCACCCCTAGTCATCCACCTTGTGTACCTACTACCCCTAGACACCCTTATTCATCCTCCTTGTGTACCTACCACCCCTAGTCATGTAGACACAAACACACACAAGTGAGATGCACATAATTATGTGTACACACATATTAAATATTTACAGATACACATATATATATATATTTACACTACAAAAACCTACACACATAAAAAGATTTATATATAAACATACAAAAAATGCATGCACACAAGCAAATACCTATGCACATATTAAAAAATTTACATGTTAGAAAAAACACACATAGACAAATATTTACACACACACTTGCACAAATAAAACCATACATATATTAGTATGAATTAACAAACAACATCATCTTTTAAAACACAATTACACACTGTGAACACCCAAAAGCTATCCACTAGCTCATCTCCCTAGTCACATAACTTTGTTGACCATTTTTGCTATCATTTAGACCTCCAAAACCTTTTAAAACTCCCTCTAATGGTCATCCAAAAGGTTAAAAACGCACATTTCCTCCTCAAATAGATAAATTTCCTCCAAAAACATCAAAAAACCCTCAAAAGGGGTCCAAAATTCCGAAAAATCAAAATAAGAAGGGAAATAGTTCAAAATAATTTCAAAAAAAGGGAAAAAAAGGAGGGAAAAAGAGGGCTAAACCCTAAACCATTCTTTACCCAAAACCATGGGTCAATACTCCACCACCCAAAAATCCTATAAGAATGTGATGGAGGCCCCCCCATTTCACATCCACTATTCACGTCTACCCTTATGCTGGTAAATTTCACTCAGAACCCTAGCCCACCATTTGTGCTTTTGTTTACCATTTTAGTGAACCCTTTGGCCAACCTTGGAGCATTTTGGAGAAGAGAAGGACATTGGAGTACTGGTGCACCTCCCTAGTACGACTGCAAATACTCCACCAACATCACCCTTGAGGTAAAAAACCCATGTAACTCCTTTGTTTACTGTTAATGAAAAAAGAATCATAAATCCATTTTTACTGTGTTCTCAAGTTTACTATTTTACTGTTTTATGTTAGATTTAGTTTTTATTATTTTCTATGCATATGCTTAGGTTTTAAGTTTAATATTCCTGTCATTTACTTCAAGTTTTTTACTATTTTTTGAACTGCTGTGAATGATTCCATAATCCTTAGCAGGTGCTCTTTAGCACAAGCTAGGGTGAAAACCCTAGCTACACACACCTAAATATTACTTTCAAATATTTTGCTTTTCGAATTATGCATTAGGCTCTAAAAGAACCTTCTAGGGACCAAGGTTCATGAATCATGCCCCGAAGCATTACAAATGACCCATCAAATCCATCATTGGTTCTAAGCAATAAATATATATTTATATCCTTGATATGTTGGTCTCCCTCCTCGAATCATGTTTCTGGATTTGCGGTCCACCCATAAATCTCAGAACCTATTAATGGTGTCCATATTGACATTCAAATATTTAAGTTATACTAGACCAAAATTATGTGGTTGGTTAACGATTCAAATTTTCCCTATCCCTGGAAACTTCCTTTGTGGCCTAAGGTCAAGGTTTCATCGTTTTATCATGTTAGTGCCATAAATCCCATAGTGAGTGATAAAATACTCCTATTTGCACCCATATCATTTATTGGATGCTAAACATATCCTTGTCATTTGAGGCCTCTTTCATTGTTGTGAATGTATGTAATTAATACACCTATAAGTTCGAAGCCTCAAGTTTCCCTTCCCATCCATGCCTAAACCCTTCTCATGCATATATGGTTCTAAACCCTTATAATGGTTTCCATTTCCCTAATGCAATGCCTAAGGACCCCTACAACATACTTATGTGGTTGTCAAAAACATGATTTATTCCCATTAATCGATAGAAGATTCATATTGCCACTTAGACGCCATAAGTCCCCTGAGAGATCATGTATGGTAAATCGAGGCAATATTCATGTCCCTTGTTGGAGGAACCGAAGTGGGCATGTCGACTAGGCTCCCCGCCCGACCTACTGTAAATATATGTAGACAGATTTGTCGACCAGTCAGGTCGTGTCGATCGGTTGAACCGACCAGACGGTTATATAACCGAATGTAAATGCATATATATGCTGTTGAGCCATGTACTGGACTAAGTTAGATCTGTTCTATGTAGCATTATTCTCTTGCTGGTAATAAAGGCTTGTGCTTCTCTCTGTCCATTACATCTTGTCTCTTGTATCTGAATCACTGTGCATGCTTGTTTACAATATATAATGTATCTATGGTAACCATGTGACCCGCGAGACTACAACATTGATTCTGTTGTCGGTTGATGCATTCAGAAATAACAACATGACATATAATTTCAGAGCAGGAGATTAAAGATTGGTGGGAGAAGAAAATCGCGAACTATCTACAGAACTATGCGTGATGAAACAAGCTGACGATTATTCAAGCGAGGGAAAGATTCTTCTCAGAGACACGTGAAAAATTTGTAGAATCTGTGTCGTCCTTCTTGAAGAAACTGTTGGATAAAAGACTAGCCGATGAAGAAGAGCAAAAGCTGTCATTGAATTCGATCAACTGAGGATGTACAAATTTGTCGGAATGGTGCGAAAAGATTGCGGATGATTTCTGTGAAGAGCAAGCAATTGAGGAACGTGTCTTTGTGGACAAAATTAGAAAAAAGTTCACCGGGCTAGCTGACCAATTCTTGTGTTACCTGCCAACATTATTGTTCAAATGTTTTATCGAAAAAGGCATTGCGCACGTTATCGAGTCATGACCATTGCTGCTCCCGCCCCTTCTGAACTCTAACTAGGAGGAGAAAGAACGCCAGTGGGAAAGATTCTTGAAAGAGCATGAATGGGAATTCTTTTTGAACAAATGATAGCTTGCATTTCTCCAGTCATCTAGAAAGCTTCGAGTCAGCATTGGGGGGGGGGGTGGTGAAACATGTTCCGATGTATCAAAATGGATGAAAAATGAAATATGACAAGGTGACATGACCAGTAGTAGAGGACCTGACAGATCCGACAACAACAAAACCATGAATCACAAAAGCACTCCGGACATCCAAAAAATTGAAAGAGAAAAAAGGAGACAGTAACACGAAGAACTAAGGGAGCAAGCAAGTGCACTTTGGAAGAAGCGATGATTAGGTCTCGTGACAGACGCAGAAGGAAATCTGCCAAAGTCGAGTCGAGCCCACGATGATCGGAGGCATCGATGAAAATCTGTCACCGATGGATGAAGACTTGTGGATAGAGCATGGTATTTCTCTCCAAGTCTAGATACCCCAGAGGTTAACACCCCCTTCTCCACTTCAGCTAATGCAAAGTGTCCGAGTGCAAGAGATTGTCAAAGAAAATCTTGGTCTCCATGCTGTCTAGTCAGGAATTTGGAGTCGTCGTAATGAATAAGGTGATGAAGTTGATAGATTGTCAATTCATCGACCTGAGGAAGGGAATTGGGTGACTTTTGAGCCCGAATTTTTGAACATAATTTTTCATCTAATGTGCTCAGAACATGAAGAAGCACCCCCCCTACCAATACATGACTTGAGTGACTTGCTGAGTACTTCAGAGAATCCAAGAAGTAACGAAATCCCGTTTGAGCAGAAATTTGTCTGGATTTCGACAGAAGAAGTAGAAGAAGACAGAATCCCAAGAACCAGTGAAACATAAGAAGTTCGAGGCATTGGTACTGAAGGCAAGGAAACCTTCCTCGATAAGCAGCTAGAATTAGTAACTATCGAAGCTGAAGAAGCACCTGAGTCTGATTCTTGTAATAACCCACCAACACCAACATCTAATTCTGAAATTGAAATAGCAACAGACATGTCGCACTCAATGACACACCTTCAATTCTATGAAGGTGACAAAGACCCAAGAAGACACTGGTTCATGTGCGAGTTGACATGGATAGCCAACCAACTCACCAACGAAGAACGCCAGTTAGCTCGGTTTGTTGGCTCTTTGAGAAAAAGAGCATTAACTTGGTACATGGGATACATTGCTAAAACACCAAATGCATCAAAAGCACAAATCATGCAAAGTTTCTTGTCCTTCTTTAAGACAGAGGATGCAACATATCTGGCTGTAGAGAAATTGAAGACGATTGTCCAAAAAACGACAGAAACAGTCAAAGAGTATGATAAGAGATTTAAAGACCTCTTGAGCCAGATTGAATATGAAATTAAAGACAAACACTTCATCAAATGGTTCATCGCTGGCCTTATAAGCAAAATCAAACTAAATGTTCGTCGACAAAATGTAATTCATATGAAAATGACTTATCAAGAGCTCTGGAGATTGAAATGGACGATGAATATCCCTTAGTATCCATTGACAAACATGTTGAAGAACGCCTCAACAATATGGAGCAGGCCATCTGAAACATGAATTTGAAAGGGCCAGAGTTGTGGTGTATAATGTGTTTGACTGCAGGGCATACTAAAGATTCTTGTTGAAATGAGGATCAGCGACAAGATGTTAGACTTATTCAAACCAGATGCTTCTAAAGAATAAGAAAGCAAAATGGTGTCAGATATGCAAAGTCAACACCCATTCGATTGGCGAATGCCATCTGAATTTGAAGAATAGACAAAACTACCATGCAATGTACCAAACATAACTTAAACCCAGATTGGAGGGAGGTGCTCTACAATTAAGTATGGGGAAATGTTGTAACTTACTTAAGGTTGTTATTACATTACCAAAAATAAAAAGTAATTAAAAAAATGTGTGTGGGTTCATAAAATAAAAAATTATGAAAAGTAATTTAAAAATCCATGTCGACTTATGAAATAAAAAAAATTATATCAACCAAAAGAAGTATCAAATTTCTTAAGTTTACAATTAAAAACATAAATTACACCTCAATAATATAGAACCCTCTCGATATGCTTAATTGAATACATTCCTCTCCTCAAGGTAAGTAACTTGATTATGGGCTGGACCCTCCATAACTTGCTTTTGGCCCCGAGGGACGAGTTTATTAGGAAGTAAACGCACGCCTTTGGAACATGCATGGACCCTTGGGTGAGGTTTATGGTTTTTTCTAAATATTTTATAAATTTATCCCCTTTTTAAATAAAATAAATACATTTATTATTTTTTATATTTTAAATTTTTTTTAATATAAATATTTGAAGAAGAAACTCTTATAATGGAAAAAAAGAAATATATATATGAGGCCACACTTGACTTCAACGCTTATAAATAACCTCTTAATGGAAAAAAAGAAATATATATATGAGGCCACACTTGACTTCAACGGTTATAAATAACCTCTTGTCAATTTTAAGATCAATACCTTGAAACATGCGTGGCCGGTTGGGTGGGGCTTATCGTTTTTCTTAAATATTTATAAATTTATCCCTTTTTTAAATAAAAAAATAAATTTATTATTATTTTATATTTAAAATTTTTATAATATAAATTTTTAAACATGAAACTCTTATAACGGGAAAAAAATAACTATATTCGAGGCCACACTTGACTTCAAGCGTTATAAATAACGTCTTGTCAATTTTAAATTTTAAGATCAATGCCTTCTTTGTGTTAGATTGGTTATATCTCTACAATTTAAGTGGTTTCGACGAAGGAATGGCCGATCTGGACGAGCTCTTATTCGAGAGTAGACTGCTTGCAGCAGGGCAGCGGCTGCAACGTCCGCCTAGCTCTAAGGATGAGCTCCTTCGAGCATTAGAAACTGTGGAGACGTATTTAATTTTGGTGAAACAAAGAGCTCCTGAATCTACTCTCCTTGCAGCGCGTCCATCTCTGTATTCACTTGTAAACCCTGAGCTTACGAGGCACCAGGACAAAGATGTGACGCTGCTGGTTATCAATTGCCTCTGTGAAATCATCAGAATAGCAACACCCGAAGAACCATACGGTGACGATCTGATGAAAGAAGTATTAGAGCTCATTGTGGGCAGTTTTCAAGAGCTGGGGGACATGAACAGTCCATCCTTTGCAAGAAGGTTAGCCATTCTCAAAACTTTTGCAAATATCAAGGTGAGCGCAATCATGGCGGACCTTGGAATGGACGACCTTCTACTTGACATGTTTAAACATTTTTTCTATGCTGTTTCTCAGAATCCTTATTCTGAACCTGTATATCATTACATGGAAATGATAATGTGCTGTGTTTTGAATGAAAATGATGATATCCCGAACGAAGACCTATTGTCTGTTTTACGCATCAACTTAAGAAGAGAAATGAAGGATTTATCACCGGCTGCCCATTCTTTATCATTGAAAGTTGTTTCATCTTGTGCTGAAAAGCTGAGATCAAAATTGGTACCCCTTCCTGAGCCAATTATTTGCAACTGTATCCATGGGTACCGTGAGATTGTTTATGATATTTTCAGACTTGCAAGCCAAGAGATTGATGCTAATTTATATACAACTGATTATCAAGAGGTTATATTACTAACACGAAGTTGCGATCCAGAAGCTGATCATAGACCACGCGTTCGAGAAGAACCCATGTCGATGGCACACAGTGCAGTGAGGACTGTTGAAGGAAGTGTGGATGATAGAAATAATGATATCAAGAAGAAGACAGAAGCTGATGATACGTTGGTGAGCTCAAGTGGAAGTAGACCACGCTTTAGAGAAGAATCCATGTCGATCGCACACAGTGCAGTGAGGGGATCCAAGGGTGTTTCTTTACCAGAAAACATAGCAGCTTTCAGATCTAACAATAATGTTGCAGTGTCGAAATCGTTAAATGGGAAGAAGCAGCGGAGGGGAAAGAGCGTCTCCACTAATAACAGGCCGCGGAGGGAGTCTGCAAGGAAGAAGAGCGTCTCGGCAGTGGAGAGGACTGTTGAAGGAAGTGTAGAAGATGCAGAGAAGTTGGTTGGAAGGAAGATACAGGTCTGGTGGCCTTCTGATAAACAGTTCTATGAGGGCATTGTTGAATCCTATGACACGAAATCGAAGAGGCACACCGTGTTATATTTCGATGGTGATCGTGAAGAACTTCAACTCTGGAAGGAGCGCTGGGATTTTATTGATCACATCTCTCGTCTGGAATATCGCTGATTATAGTCTGGCTAGCTTTTGGCTAGCTTTTCACTTTCCAGACGTAATTTGAGATTTTAGTAGATGCCCGCTCAACCGGATTTGATTAATTTACTTCTTTTTGAACCTTGATAATTGGATGTACTGTGCAACGAAACTTCTTCAAGTGTTTGATCATTTGCTCATTATATAATCATAATATACATTCTTATACTGAGATTCATATATTTCACTAGTAGAAATTATGATTGTAGGATTTATCCAGGGCTTCTGTTGTTGAGGATGATGGATGGATATTTGATATTGAAACAATGGTTTTTTCTGCTGATGATGATGGATGGATATTTGATATTGAAACAATTTTTTTTCATGCACATCTGTACAAAACATTGTTGCCAATTTTGCCACGAAACTTTTTCAAGTGTTTGATCATTTGCTTATTATATAATGATGATATCCATATTTATACTGAGATTCATATATTTCACCAGTAGAAATGATAATTGTAGGATTTATCCAGGCTTCTGTTGTTGAGGATGATGGATGGATATTTGATATTGAAACAAATTTTTTCATGCAGATCTTTACAAAACATTGTTCCAATTTTGCCACTAAGAAAATTCATTGATTGAATCATGAGGTGTCCAGTTTTCAATTAACAGTTAGTTGTTTTGAGTACTTGTTGAATGAATGTGAGACCGCTTTCAAGGTTTTTCCACTGGTGTTGGCCTTCATTTATGATAATTATTGGCCATTATGTACTTATAACTTTCATTACAATCTTACATCTCATATGTTTTTTCTCTACGGGCATTGTTTTTCTCTATGGGCATAATTGAAGTGTATGCAGTGTGTAATCTCTCTACAATCAGAGCATTAAACTAGAAAAATGAATTATCATTGCCATGTTGAATTAGAAGTCCCACTACAACAAGTTGGGGGTGTTTTGAGACAAATTTTTAAGCAATTTTGTCCCAAATACTTAATTTGAATAGCTTATTGTTTTTTGTTTGCTTTTATCTTTTAATTTTTGATGTTGCTATTTTTTTATAACAAAAATTGATTTTATACTTTGAGATTTTGCAGAAGCTTTTCAACCATGAATGAGAAGCATCTATACACCTACCAAAAGGAAGGCCAAGCTCTCTTCTAAACGAATTTTCTGATATAGTGAAAGCTTTCAAAGGGCGGTTGCGAGCTCCACTGCTTTTTGTGTTGGAGATTTACCTAATGCTTTGCTTGCGTGAGATTTAGCCAATGCTTTGCTTGTGTGAGTGATCCATCATTTGTTTGATTTGAAACTGATAAGATTTATTTCATTATGATTTGAATACTTAATCTTAAGGATCTTGTGAATGATATCTATGACTGGTTTTATTTAGGTGTTGGAGGTTTTGCTATATTGCCCTGCATCCATTAGTTTTGGTCCATTAGTTTTGGTGGGAGCTCAAAGCAGGACTTTGGATTTGGAAGCCTCTCACTCGTATGAACCATAATCCAGTAAGTGCATATTGATTCCGGTAAATTATTGAAAACTGCAGTATCGAAGCCCCTTTTCTAAAGCAGTCATGAGTAGATACCGATCTCCCAATTTCTTCTTTCTTTTGTGTCAATCGGGGTTATAGAATTTAGCAGTTACAATGAGAAATGACTCCCAACCGTCAGCAGCCTCCTTGCCATATTCTCATGACATTATTGTTTCCATGCAATCTTTTCTGGGCAATATTAACATCGTCCATGATCAAGAAAGATGTTGAGTTCAGTTGGAGTCAGACTGCAAAAGAATAGCCCGAATCAAAGAAGCTATTGCCGAAGCCCCAGCTCTGCTGAGCCCGAATTATAGTAAGGATTTTATCTTTATAGGTAATTTTGCTTTAGCATCGTATGGGCTCTCCGCTCTCATAATCGATCCAGAATATTGTATATAAAAATAGATAATTTGAAAACATGCCGAAGCCTTGCATATTATTTATTTCTTTAATTGTGGACAAGCCATAAATTTACTCTCCCTTTGGTCGAGCCTGCTGGGGCATCCTTATATTTTCTTATTTTCACAAAGTGGAGGATGCAGAGGCTTTTTATATTTATTTCTTTTTATATAATCTAACTGATGCAGCCTATCTCCAGCTGCAGAACTCATGTTCAACCTGTTAAACAGTCATTAAGAAACACACAGAAAAACTGGTCCAGAAAAGAGGGATTTTAACCTGTTAAACAGCATTCTTTATTAAATAGAAATAACAGAACTAAAGGATCCGAAGACCCAGATATGAGCAGGATGCGCAGGTCCTGGGGTTATTCATCGAGCGGGCACGCAGGCCCCTCTATATTTGCCTAACAAAACTGACTCCAAAAACCCAAAACTCAAGCGGGAGAGTTCCGATTCTCTCCGCTCGAGTAACAAGCAAGAAACTAAAAGAAACTCAACACGAAAATCACCACCGCCTCTCCTCCGTAGAGAATCCCTTCTTATCACAGCCCAGGGTTGCCAAATGTCACTCTCAGAGTCCCGTCTACCTCGGATCCCTCAGTTTGACGATCCTGTGGTTGTTGAGATCTACGCCACTTGTCATACTCTGCCTCTTCCAATTGTCGTGCTCCACATCATCCTCCTCATATTTTTAAAGTTTAAGAACCTCCTGGTTCTAATTTACTGGGTGACATGTCTTGGATGTGCTTAAGCAATTCTGATTCAATGATCCAGGAATTGTAGGAATCAGGCAATCCTTCCCACTTAACCAGGTATAATTTATATGCTTGGGAGCGAGTTACTGACAGTTTTGCGTCTATGACATGCTCAATTCGCTCACGCTTTTTCTTGGGCAAGTGTCTGACCCAATCTTCCACTTTTTCTTGGGAACCTTCCGTCATCTGGCCTGTGCTGGTCTTCTCCTCTCCTTCCATAGGCAACGAGTATAGGTCAGCCACGTTGAAGATAGGATTGATGTCTAATTCTTCTGGCAAATCAAGGAGGTAGGCATTGTAATTAATCATGCTCTTGAGTTAACAAGGCCCGAATTTCCTCGGTTTCAATTTGTTGTACGTCCCTTTGACATATCTTTTCTTACTCAAGTGAACCATGACCATCTCCCCTTCCTGATAGACCTTTTTTCTTCTATGGCGATCAGCTTCTTCCTTGTATCGTCTTGTCATTGATGATAATTTCTGTTCCACTTCTTGATGAATCTCCCGAATATTCTGTATAAAGTTTGTAGCCTCTCTGCTGAAATTGGGATGTGTAGGCAAGTCTACTAGTTCCACAATCCCTTTAGGATTGGATCCATAAATAATTTGAAACGTTGATCTCCCCGTTGATCTGTTCATGCTAGAATTATATGCAAACTTTGCTTGTGGTATGACCAGAGCCCATTGGCGTGAGTTTTCAGCAACTAAACAACGTAACAAATTCCCCAAACTCCTATTTAACACTTCGGTTTGGCCATCCATTTGGGGATGATATGTTGAACTGAATTGTAGAGTACTATCCAGTTTCTTCCACAAGACTCTCCAAAAGTGGCCTAAGAACTTTGTGTCTCAGTCACTCATTATAGTTTTAGGAAGGCCATGCAAACGAACCACTTCTTTAAAGAATAGTTGGGCTATTTGACTGGCATCATTAGTTTTCTTACAAGGGATAAAGTGAACCATTTTGGAAAATCTGTCCACCACTATGAACACAGAATCATGCCCCCTTTGAGTTCATGGCAATCCCAAAACAAAATCCATGGAAATATCAGTCCATGGTTCCTTGGGAACAGGTAATGGCATGTGCAAACCTGTATTCTGTTGTCCACCTTTCGCGACTTGACAAATCCTACAAGCAGCCACCATCCTATTGACATCTCTCCTCATATTCGGCCAGAAGAACTTTCCGTTGACTAGTTCATAGGTTTTGTCCCTTCCGAAGTGTCCAGCCATTCCATTGGAATGCATTTCTCTTACGAGTTTGTCACGTCTGGATCCACTAGGAATGCACAACAAGTAACCTTTGCATAAGAAACCGTCTAATAAACATAAATCTGCAGTTGAAAGCATATTAGCCGGATCCTGCCCACTCAGGATCGTCAGAATTTTGGCAAAATAAGGGTCTCCTGTGTACTCTGTTTTCATTTCTTCAAACCCAACCAGCGTATTTCTCATTACCACAAGCAGGTGTCGCCTCCTACTCAGGTCATCTACTACCACACTAGTTTTTCCACTCCTATGTTGCACAACAAATGTATATGCCTGCAAGAAGGAAGGCCATTTAGCATGCTTATGGGAGAGATTACTCTGAGAATTGATGTACTTCAGGGCTTGATTATCAGTCATTAAAATGAATTCTCTGTGCAGAAGATAATGCCTCCAATATTTCAAGGCTTGAACAACAGCGTAGAACTCTTTATCGTACGTGATGTACTTCAGTTTAGCTTCATTCAACTTCTCACTAAAAAATGCTATGGGTCGAACTTCTTGGCTTAAAACCCCTCCAACAGCCAGCCCGGAAGCATCACACTCCACTGTAAAAAGTTTGTTGAAGTCTGGTAAGGTAAGTATAGGGGCTTCCGTAATCTTTTTCTTGAGTTGGTCAAAGCTGAAAGCTGCATCCTTGGTCCACTTAAAAGTATTTCCTCTGGTGTAATCAATCAAGGGAGCGCTTATGCCACTGAAATTCCTAATGAATCTTTCGTAAAAGTTGACCAACCCGTGGAAACTCTTTACTTCTGTAATACTCTAAGGAGCAGGCCACTCAAGGATGGCCTTGACTTTTTCAGGATCCATGCTCAATCCCTCTGTGGAAACTATACTTCCCAAAAAAACTAACTTATCTTTGCAGAACTCACTCTTTTCAGGGTTGATAAACAACCTCTTAGCTTGCAAGATGTCAAGTACCATCTTCAGATGCTTTAGATGTTCTTCCATGGTTTTACTAAAAATTAGAATGTCATCAAAATAGACGATAATAAATTTACCAATGTGGGATCTAAATACCTGATTCATCGTCCGCATGAAGGTAGCAGGGGCGTTGGATAGGCCAAACGGCATTACCAACCATTCATATAACCCATCCTTCGTCTTGAAAGTTGTTTTCCACTCGTCGCCTTCCCTAACTCTGGTTTGGTGATAACCACTCCTAAGGTCCATTTTGGAGAAAATTTTTGCTCCGGATAAGCAATCTAACAGATCGTCCATTCTGAGCAGCGGATACCGATATTTTACTGTGATTTTATTAACTGCTCAAGAATCCATGCACAACCTCCATGTCTTTCCCCCTTTCTTGGGAGAGAGCAGAGCTGGAGTAGCACAAGGGCTCATGCTCTCTCTTATGAACCCCTTTCCAACCAGTTCTATAAAATGCCTTCTCATCTCTTCATTTTCAAAGGGAGACAGCCTGTATGCTGCTTGGTTCGGAAGCTTGGCGCCTGGAATTAAATCAATTTGATGAGTGATTCCTCTTTTGGGAGGGAGACCTGCTGGTAAGTCAGCTAGTGTTAAATCAGGGTATTGCTGTAATAATTTCTGCACTTCTAGGGGGGTTGCTCGCTGCTTCCTCTGCTTTTGTTCTCGGGGGTACAATAGACAGCAAACATCTTTTCTAGTCTCCTTGGAAAATTGTTTCTAGCCCATGGTTCTCAAGGACAGGGCCGTTAATTCTGCAGAGCCCTCCTCTTTGAATGGCTTCAAGATATGTTGCCGACCCTCATGCCTAATATCAGATGTGTTCTCTCTGCCATGGTGAATGATCTTCCGGTCATATTGGCACGGCCTCCCTAGAAGCACATGGCAGGCATACATTGGGACCACATCACACCACACCTTGTCTTCATTGGGACCAATTTTGGAATCACAAAAGCACTCCGGACATCCAAAAAATTGAAAGAGAAAAAGGAGACAGTGACACGAAGAGCTAAGGGAGCAAGCAAGTGCACTTCGGAAGAAGCGGTGATCAGGTCTCATTACAAACGCAGAAGGAAATCTGCCAGAGTCGAGTCGAGCCCGCGATGATCGGCGCGTCGATGAAAATCTGTCACCGATGGATGAAGACTTGTGGATAGAGCGTGGTATTTCTCTCTAAGTCTAGATACCCGAGAGGTTAACACCCCCTTCTCCACTTCAGCTAACGCAAAGTGTCCGAATGCAAGAGATTGTCAAAGAAAATCTTGGTCTCCATGCTGTCCAGTCGGGAATTTGGAGTCGTCGTAATGAATAAGGTGATGAAGTTGATAGATTTTCGATTCATCGACCTGAGGAAGGGAATTAGGTGACTTTTGAGCCCAAATTTTCGAACAGAAATTTTCAACTAATGTACTCAAAACATGAAGAAGCACCCCCCTACCAATACATGACTTGAGTGACTTGCTGAGTACTTCAGAGAATCCAAGAAGTAACGAAATCCGGTTTGAGCAGAACTTTGTCTGGATTTCGACAGAAGAAGTAGAAGAAGACAGAATCCCAAGAACCAACGAAACATAAGAAGTTCGAGGTGCTGGTACTAAAGGAAAGGAAACCTTCCTTCATAAGCAGCTAGAATTAGTAACTGTCGAAGTTGACGAAGCACTTGAGTCTAATTTTTGTAATAACCCACCAACACCAACATCTAATGTTGAAATTGAAATAGCAAGAGACATGTCGCACTCATTGAAACACCTTCAATTCTATGAAGGTGACGAAGACCCAAGAAGACACTGGTTCATGTGTGAGTTGACATGGATAGCCAACCAACTCACCAATGAAGAACGCCAGATAGCTCAGTTTGCTGGCTCTTTGAGAAAAAGAGCATTAACTTGGTACATGG
The DNA here is from genome assembly GCA_027924585.1 of Larix kaempferi. NCBI lineage: Eukaryota > Viridiplantae > Streptophyta > Pinopsida > Pinales > Pinaceae > Larix > Larix kaempferi. Next base: position 13,066,959 of record BSBM01000101.1, on the reverse strand, counting down.
GATACATTGCTAAAACACCAAATGCATCAAAAGCACAAATCATGCAAAGTTTCTTGCCCTTCTTTAAGACAGAGGATGCAACATATCTGGCTGCATAGAAATTGAAGACGGTGGTCGAGAAAACGATAGAAATAGTCAAAGAGTATGATAAGAGATTTAAAGACCTCTTAAGCCAGATTGAATATGAAATTCAAGACAAACACTTCATCAAATGGTTCATCGTTGGCCTTATAAGCAAAATCAAATTAAATGTTCGTCGACAAAATGTAACTTCATATGAAGATGACTTATCAAGAGCTCTAGAGATTGAAATGGATGATGAATATCCCTTAGTATCCATTGACAAACATGTCGATGAACGCCTCGACAGTATGGAGCAGGTCATCTGAAACATGAATTTTAAAGGGCCAGAGTTATGGTGTATAACGTGCTTGACTGCAGGGCATACTAAAGATTCTTGTTGAAATGAGGATCAGCGACAAGATGTTAGACTTATTCCAACCAGATGCTTCTAAAGAATAAGAAAGCAAAATGGTGTCAGATATGCAAAATCAACACCCATTCGATTGGCGAATGCCATCTCAATTTGAAGAATAGTCAAAACTATCATGCAATGTACCAAACATAACTTAAACCCAGATTGGAGGGAGGTGCTCTACAATTAAGTATGGGGAAATGTTGTAACTTACTTAAGGTTGTTATTACATTACCAAAAATAAAAGGTAATTAAAAAAATGTGAGTGGGTTCATAAAATAAAAAATTATGAAAAGTAATTTAAAAATCCATGTCGACTTATAAAATAAAAAAAATTATATCAACCAAAAGAAGTATCAAATTTCTTAAGTATACAATTAAAAACATAAATTACACCTCAATAAATTAGAACCCTCTCGATATGCTTAATTGAATACATTCCACTCCTCAAGGTAAGTAACTTGATTCTAGCTTGGACCCTCCATAACTTGCTTTTGGCCCTGAGGGACGAGTTTATTAGGGAGTAAACCCACGCCTTTGGAACATGCGTGGACCCTTGGGTGGGGTTTATGGTTTTTTCTAAATATTTTATAAATTTATCCCCTTTTTAAATAAAATAAATACATTTATTATTTTTTATATTTTAATTTTTTTTTAATATAAATATTTGAAGAGGATACTCTTATAATGGAAAAAAATATATATATATATGAGGCCAAACTTGACTTCAACGGTTATAAATAACCTCTTGGCCCGTTGGGTGGGGCTTATCGTTTTTTTTTAAATATTTATAAATTTATCCCTTTTTTCAATAAAAAAATAAATTTATTATTATTTTATGTTTAAAATTTTTATAATATAAATATTTAAATATGAAACTCTTATAACGGAAAAAAATAACTATATTCGAGGCCACACTTGACTTCAAGCGTTATAAATAACGTCTTGTCAATTTTAAATTTTAAGATCAATACCTTCTTTGTGTTAGATTGGTTATATCTCTGCAATTTAAGTGGTTTCGACGAAGGAATGGCCGATCTGGACGAGCTCTTATTCGAGAGTAGACTGCTTGCAGCAGGGCAGCGGCTGCAACGTCCGCCTAGCTCTAAGGATGAGCTCCTTCGAGCATTAGAAACTGTGGAGACGTATTTAATTTTGGTGAAACAAAGAGCTCCTGAATCTACTCTCCTTGCAGCGCGTCCATCTCTGTATTCACTTGTAAACCCTGAGCTTACGAGGCACCAGGACAAAGATGTGACGCTGCTGGTTATCAATTGCCTCTGTGAAATCATCAGAATAGCAACACCCGAAGAACCATACGGTGACGATCTGATGAAAGAAGTATTAGAGCTCATTGTGGGCAGTTTTCAAGAGCTGGGGGACATGAACAGTCCATCCTTTGCAAGAAGGTTAGCCATTCTCAAAACTTTTGCAAATATCAAGGTGAGCGCAATCATGGCGGACCTTGGAATGGACGACCTTCTACTTGACATGTTTAAACATTTTTTCTATGCTGTTTCTCAGAATCCTTATTCTGAACCTGTATATCATTACATGGAAATGATAATGTGCTGTGTTTTGAATGAAAATGATGATATCCCGAACGAAGACCTATTGTCTGTTTTACGCATCAACTTAAGAAGAGAAATGAAGGATTTATCACCGGCTGCCCATTCTTTATCATTGAAAGTTGTTTCATCTTGTGCTGAAAAGCTGAGATCAAAATTGGTACCCCTTCCTGAGCCAATTATTTGCAACTGTATCCATGGGTACCGTGAGATTGTTTATGATATTTTCAGACTTGCAAGCCAAGAGATTGATGCTAATTTATATACAACTGATTATCAAGAGGTTATATTACTAACACGAAGTTGCGATCCAGAAGCTGATCATAGACCACGCGTTCGAGAAGAACCCATGTCGATGGCACACAGTGCAGTGAGGACTGTTGAAGGAAGTGTGGATGATAGAAATAATGATATCAAGAAGAAGACAGAAGCTGATGATACGTTGGTGAGCTCAAGTGGAAGTAGACCACGCGTTAGAGAAGAATCCATGTCGATCGCACACAGTGCAGTGAGGGGATCCAAGGGTGTTTCTTTACCAGAAAACATAGCAGCTTTCAGATCTAACAATAATGTTGCAGTGTCGAAATCGTTAAATGGGAAGAAGCAGCGGAGGGGAAAGAGCGTCTCCACTAATAACAGGCCGCGGAGGGAGTCTGCAAGGAAGAAGAGCGTCTCGGCAGTGGAGAGGACTGTTGAAGGAAGTGTAGAAGATGCAGAGAAGTTGGTTGGAAGGAAGATACAGGTCTGGTGGCCTTCTGATAAACAGTTCTATGAGGGCATTGTTGAATCCTATGACACGAAATCGAAGAGGCACACCGTGTTATATTTCGATGGTGATCGTGAAGAACTTCAACTCTGGAAGGAGCGCTGGGATTTTATTGATCACATCTCTCGTCTGGAATATCGCTGATTATAGTCTGGCTAGCTTTTGGCTAGCTTTTCACTTTCCAGACGTAATTTGAGATGTTAGTAGATGCCCGCTCAACCGGATTTGAATAATTTACTTCTTTTTGAACCTTGATAATTGGATGTACTGTGCAACGAAACTTCTTCAAGTGTTTGATCATTTGCTCATTATATAATCATAATATACATTCTTATACTGAGATTCATATATTTCACTAGTAGAAATTATGATTGTAGGATTTATCCAGGGCTTCTGTTGTTGAGGATGATGGATGGATATTTGATATTGAAACAATGGTTTTTTCTGCTGATGATGATGGATGGATATTTGATATTGAAACAATTTTTTTTCATGCAGATCTGTACAAAACATTGTTGCCAATTTTGCCACGAAACTTTTTCAAGTGTTTGATCATTTGCTTATTATATAATGATGATATCCATTTTTATACTGAGATTCATATATTTCACCAGTAGAAATGATAATTGTAGGATTTATCCAGGCTTCTGTTGTTGAGGATGATGGATGGATATTTGATATTGAAACAAATTTTTTCATGCAGATCTTTACAAAACATTGTTCCAATTTTGCCACTAAGAAAATTCATTGATTGAATCATGAGGTGTCCAGTTTTCAATTAACAGTTAGTTGTTTTGAGTACTTGCTGAATGAATGTGAGACCGCTTTCAAGGTTTTTCCACTGGTGTTGGCCTTCATTTATGATAATTATTGGCCAGTATGTACTTATAACTTTCATTACAATCTTACATCTCATATGTTTTTTCTCTACGGGCATTGTTTTTCTTTATGGGCATAATTGAAGTGTATGCAGTGTGTAATCTCTCTACAATCAGAGCATTAAACTAGAAAAATGAATTATCATTGCCATGTTGAATTAGAAGTCCCACTACAACAAGTTGGGGGTGTTTTGAGACAAATTTTTAAGCAATTTTGTCCCAAATACTTAATTTGAATAGCTTATTGTTTTTTGTTTGCTTTTATCTTTTAATTTTTGATGTTGCTAGTTTTCTATAACAAAAATTGATTTTATACTTTGAGATTTTGCAGAAGCTTTTCAACCATGAATGAGAAGCATCTATACACCTACCAAAAGGAAGGCCAAGCTCTCTTCTAAACGAATTTTCTGATATAGTGAAAGCTTTCAAAGGGCGGTTGCGAGCTCCACTGCTTTTTGTGTTGGAGATTTACCCAATGCTTTGCTTGCGTGAGATTTAGCCAATGCTTTGCTTGTGTGAGTGATCCATCATTTGTTTGATTTGAAAGTGATAAGATTTATTTCATTATGATTTGAATACTTAATCTTAAGGATCTTGTGAATGATATCTATGACTGGTTTTATTTAGGTGTTGGAGGTTTTGCTATATTGCCCTGCATCCATTAGTTTTGGTGGGAGCTCGAAGCAGGACTTTGGATTTGGAAGCCTCTCACTCGTATGAACCATAATCCTGTAAGTGCATATTGATTCCGGTAAATTATTGAAAACTGCAGTATCGAAGCCCCTTTTCTAAAGCAGTCATGAGTAGATACCGATCTCCCAATTTCTTCTTTCTTTGTGTCAATTGGGGTTATAGAATTTAGCAGTTACAATGAAAAATGACTCCCAACCGTCAGCAGCCTCCTTGCCATATTCTCATGACATTATTGTTTCCATGCAATCTTTTCTGGGCAATATTAACATCGTCCATGATCAAGAAAGATGTTCAGTTCAGTTGGAGTCAGACTGCAAAAGAATAGCCCGAATCAAAGAAGCTATTGCCGAAGCCCCAGATCTGCTGAGCCCGAATTACAGTAACGATTTTATCTTTATAGGTAATTTTGCTTTAGCATCGTATGGGCTCTCCGCTCTCATAATCGATCCAGAATATTGTATATAAAAATAGATAATTTGAAAACATGTCGAAGCCTTGCATATTATTTATTTCTTTAATTGCGGACAAGCCATAAATTTACTCTCCCTTTGGTCGAGCCTGCTGGGGCATCCTTATATTTTCTTATTTTCACAAAGTGGAGGATGCAGAGGCTTTTTATATTTATTTCTTTTTATATAATCTAACTGATGCAGCCAATCTCCAGCTGCAGAACTCCTGTTCAACCTGTTAAACAGTCATTAAGAAACACACAGAAAAACTGGTCTAGAAAAGAGGGATTTTAACCTGTTAAACAACATTCTTTATTAAATCGAAATAACAGAACTAAAGGATCCGAAGACCCAGATACGAGCAGGACGCGCAGGTCCTGGGGTTATTCATCGAGCGGGCACGCAGGCCCCTCTATATTTGCCTAACAAAACTGACTCCAAAAACCCAAAACTCAAGCGGGAGAGTTCCGATTCTCTCCGCTCGAGTAACAAGCAGGAAACTAAAAGAAACTCAACACGAAAATCACCACCGCCTCTCCTCCGTAGAGAATCCCTTCTTATCACAGCCCAGGGTTGCCAAATGTCACTCTCAGAGTCCCGTCTACCTCGGATCCCTCAGTTTGACGATCATGTGGTTGTTGAGATCTACGCCACTTGTCATACTCTGCCTCTTCCAATTTTCGTGCTCCACATCATCCTCCTCATCTTTTAAAGTTTAAGAACCTCCTGGTTCTAATTTACTGGGTGACATGTCTTGCCTGTGCTTAAGCAATTCTGATTCAATGATCCAGGAATTGTAGGAATCAGGCAATCCTTCCCACTTAACCAGTTATAATTTATATGCTTGGGAGCGAGTTACTGACATTTTTGCGTCTATGACATGCTCAATTCGCTCACGCTTTTTCTTGGGCAAGTGTCTGACCCAATCTTCCACTTTTTCTTGGGAACCTTCCGTCATCTGGCCTGTGCTGGTCTTCTCCTCTGCTTCCATAGGCAACGAGTATAGGTCAGCCACGTTGAAGACAGGACTGATGTCTAATTCTTCTGGCAAATCAAGGAGGTAGGCATTGTAATTAATCATGCTCTTGAGTTAACAAGGCCCGAATTTCCTCGGTTTCAATTTGTTGTACGTCCCTTTGACATATCTTTTCTTACTCAAGTGAACCATGACCATCTCCCCTTCCTGATAGACCTTTTTTCTTCTATGGCGATCAGCTTCTTCCTTGTATCGTCTTGTCATTGATGATAATTTCTGTTCCACTTCTTGATGAATCTCCCGAATATTCTGTATAAAGTTTGTAGCCTCTCTGCTGAAATTGGGATGTGTAGGCAAGTCTGCTAGTTCCACAATCCCTTTAGGATTGGATCCATAAACAATTTGAAATGTTGATCTCCCCGTTCATCTGTTGATGCTAGAATTATATGCAAACTTTGCTTGTGGTATGACCAGATCCCATTGGCGTGAGTTTTCACCAACTAAACAACGTAACAAATTCCCCAAACTCCTATTTACCACTTCGGTTTGGCCATCCATTTGGGGATGATATGTTGAACTGAATTGTAGAGTACTATCCAGTTTCTTCCACAAGACTCTCCAAAAGTGGCCTAAGAACTTTGTGTCTCAGTCACTCGTTATAGTTTTAGGAAGGCCATGCAAACGAACCACTTCTTTAAAGAATAGTTGGGCTATTTGACTGGCATCATTAGTTTTCTTACAAGGGATAAAGTGAACCATTTTGGAAAATCTGTCCACCACTATGAACACAGAATCATGCCCCCTTTGAGTTCGTGGCAATCCCAAAACAAAATCCATGGAAATATCAGTCCATGGTTCCTTGGGAACAGGTAATGGCATGTGCAAACCTGTATTCTGTTGTCCACCTTTCGCGACTTGACAAATCCTACAAGCAGCCACCATCCTATTGACATCTCTCCTCATATTGGGCCAGAAGAACTTTCCGTTGACTAGTTCATAGGTTTTGTCCCTTCCGAAGTGTCCAGCCATTCCATTGGAATGCATTTCTCTTACGAGTTTGTCACGTCTGGATCCACTAGGAATCCACAACAAGGAACCTTTGAATAAGAAACCGTCTAATAAACATAAATCTGCAGTTGAAAGCATATTAGCCGGATCCTGCCCACTCAGGATCGTCAGAATTTTGGCAAAATAAGGGTCTCCTGTGTACTCCGTTTTCATTTCTTCAAACCCAACCAGCGTCTTTCTCATTACCACAAGCAGGTGTCGCCTCCTACTCAGGTCATCTACTACCACACTAGTTTTTCCACTTCTATGTTGCACAACAAATGTATATGCCTGCAAGAAGGAAGGCCATTTAGCATGCTTGTGGGAGAGCTTACTCTGAGAATTGATGTACTTCAGGGCTTGATTATCAGTCATTAAAATGAATTCTCTGTGCAGAAGATAATGCCTCCAATATTTCAAGGCTTGAACAGCAGCGTAGAACTCTTTATCGTAGGTGCTGTACTTCAGTTTAGCTTCATTCAACTTCTCACTAAAAAATGCTATGGGTCGAACTTCTTGGCTTAAAACCCCTCCAACAGCCAGCCCGGAAGCATCACACTCCACTGTAAAAAGTTTGTTGAAGTCTGGTAAGGTAAGTATAGGGGCTTCCGTAATCTTTTTCTTGAGTTGGTCAAAGCTGAAAGCTGCATCTTTGGTCCACTTAAAAGTATTTCCTCTGGTGTAATCAATCAAGGGAGCACTTATGCCACTGAAATTCCTAATGAATCTTTCGTAAAAGTTGACCAACCCGTGGAAACTCTTTACTTCTGTAATACTCTAAGGAGCAGGCCACTCAAGGATGGCCTTGACTTTTTCAGGATCCATGCTCAATCCCTCTGTGGAAACTATACTTCCCAAAAAAACTAACTTATCTTTGCAGAACTCACTCTTTTCAGGGTTGATAAACAACCTATTAGCTTGCAAGATGTCAAGTACCATCTTCAGATGCTTTAGATGTTCTTCCATGGTTTTACTAAAAATTAGAATGTCATCAAAATAGACGATAATAAATTTACCAATGTGGGATCTAAATACCTGATTCATCGTCCGCATGAAGGTAGCAGGGGCGTTGGATAGGCCAAACGGCATTACCAACCATTCATATAACCCATCCTTCGTCTTGAAAGTTGCTTTCCACTCGTCGCCTTCCCTAACTCTGGTTTGGTGATAACCACTCCTAAGGTCAATTTTGGAGAAAATTTTTGCTCCGGATAAGCAATCTAACAGATCGTCCATTCTGAGCAGCGGATACCGATATTTTACTGTGATTTTATTAACTGCTCAAGAATCCATGCACAACCTCCATGTCTTTCCCCCTTTCTTGGGAGAGAGCAGAGCTGGAGTAGCACAAGGGCTCATGCTCTCTCTTATGAACCCCTTTCAAACCAGTTCTATAAAATTCCTTCTCATCTCTTCATTTTCAAAGGGAGACAGCCTGTATGCTGCTTGGTTCGGAAGCTTGGCGCCTGGAATTAAATCAATTTGATGAGTGATTCCTCTTTTGGGAGGGAGACCTGCTGGTAAGTCAGCTGGTGTTAAATCAGGGTATTGCTGTAATAAGTTCTGCACTTCTAGGGGGGTTGCTCGCTGCTTCCTCTGCTTTTGTTCTCGGGGGTACAATAGACAGCAAACATCTTTTCTAGTCTCCTTGGAAAATTGTTTCTAGCCCATGGTTCTCAAGGACAGGGCCGTTAATTCTGCAGAGCCCTCCTCTTTGAATGGCTTCAAGATATGTTGCCGACCCTCATGCCTAATATCATATGTGTTCTCTCTGCCATGGTGAATGATATTCCGGTCATATTGGCACGGCCTCCCTAGAAGCACATGGCAGGCATACATTGGGACCACATCACACCACACCTTGTCTTCATTGGGACCAATTTTGGAATCACAAAAGCACTCCGGACATCCAAAAAATTGAAAGAGAAAAAAGGGGACAGTGACACGAAGAGCTAAGGGAGCAAGCAAGTGCACTTCGGAAGAAGCGGTGATCAGGTCTCATTACAGACACAGAAGGAAATCTGCCAGAGTCGAGTCGAGCCCGCGATGATCGGCGCGTCGATGAAAATCTGTCACCGATGGATGAAGACTTGTGGATAGAGCGTGGTATTTCTCTCTAAGTCTAGATACCCGAGAGGTTAACACCCCCTTCTCCACTTCACCTAACGCAAAGTGTCCGAATGCAAGAGATTGTCAAAGAAAATCTTGGTCTCCATGCTGTCCAGTCGGGAATTTGGAGTCGTCGTAATGAATAAGGTGATGAAGTTGATAGATTTTCCATTCATCGACCTGAGGAAGGGAATTAGGTGACTTTTGAGCCCAAATTTTCGAACAGAAATTTTCAACTAATGTACTCAGAACATGAAGAAGCACCCCCCTACCAATACATGACTTGAGTGACTTGCTGAGTACTTCAGAGAATTCAAGAAGTAACGAAATCCCGTTTGAGCAGAACTTTGTCTGGATTTCGACAGAAGAAGTAGAAGAAGATAGAATCCCAAGAACCAACGAAACATAAGAAGTTCGAGGTGCTGGTACTAAAGGAAAGGAAACCTTCCTTGATAAGCAGCTAGAATTAGTAACTGTCGAAGCTGAAGAAGCACTTGAGTCTAATTTTTGTAATAACCCACCAACACCAACATCTAATGTTGAAATTGAAATAGCAAGAGACATGTCGCACTCAATGAAACACCTTCAATTCTATGAAGGTGACGAAGACCCAAGAAGACACTGGTTCATGTGTGAGTTGACATGGATAGCCAACCAACTCACCAATGAAGAACGCCAGTTAGCTCAGTTTGCTGGCTCTTTGAGAAAAAGAGCATTAACTTGGTACATGGGATACATTGCTAAAACACCAAATGCATCAAAAGCACAAATCATGCAAAGTTTCTTGCCCTTCTTTAAGACAGAGGATGCAACATATCTGGCTGCAGAGAAATTGAAGACGGTGGTCGAGAAAACGACAGAAATAGTCAAAGAGTATGATAAGAGATTTAAAGACCTCTTAAGCCAGATTGAATATGAAATTAAAGACAAACACTTCATCAAATGGTTCATCGTTGGCCTTATAAGCAAAATCAAATTAAATGTTCGTCGACAAAATGTAACTTCATATGAAGATGACTTATCAAGAGCTCTAGAGATTGAAATGGACGATGAATATCCCTTAGTATCCATTGACAAACATGTCGATGAACGCCTCGACAGTATGGAGCAGGCCATCTGAAACATGAATTTGAAAGGGCCAGAGTTATGGTGTATAACGTGCTTGACTGTAGGGCATACTAAAGATTCTTGTTGAAATGAGGATCAGCGACAAAGATGTTAGACTTATTCCAACCAGATGCTTCTAAAGAATAAGAAAGCAAAATGGTGTCAGATATGCAAAATCAACACCCATTCGATTGGCGAATGCCATCTGAATTTGAAGAATAGTCAAAACTATCATGCAATGTACCAAACATAACTTAAACCCAGATTGGAGGGAGGTGCTCTACAATTAAGTATGGGGAAATGTTGTAACTTACTTAAGGTTGTTATTACATTACCAAAAATAAAAGGTAATTAAAAAAATGTGAGTGGGTTCATAAAATAAAAATTTATGAAAAGTAATTTAAAAATCCATGTCGACTTATAAAATAAAAAAAATTATATCAACCAAAAGAAGTATCAAATTTCTTAAGTATACAATTAAAAACATAAATTACACCTCAATAAATTAGAACCCTCTCGATATGCTTAATTGAATACATTCCACTCCTCAAGGTAAGTAACTTGATTCTAGCTTGGACCCTCCATAACTTGCTTTTGGCCCCGAGGGACGAGTTTATTAGGGAGTAAACCCACGCCTTTGGAACATGCGTGGACCCTTGGGTGGGGTTTATGGTTTTTTCTAAATATTTTATAAATTTATCCCCTTTTTAAATAAAATAAATACATTTATTATTTTTTATATTTTAATTTTTTTTTAATATAAATATTTGAAGAGGAAACTCTTATAATGGAAAAGAAATATATATATATATGAGGCCAAACTTGACTTCAACGGTTATAAATAACCTCTTGGCCCGTTGGGTGGGGCTTATCGTTTTTTTTTAAATATTTATAAATTTATCCCTTTTTTCAATAAAAAAATAAATTTATTATTATTTTATCTTTAAAATTTTTATAATATAAATATTTAAACATGAAACTCTTATAACGGAAAAAAATAACTATATTCGAGGCCACACTTGACTTCAAGCGTTATAAATAACGTCTTGTCAATTTTAAATTTTAAGATCAATACCTTCTTTGTGTTGGATTGGTTATATCTCTGCAATTTAAGTGGTTTCGACGAAGGAATGGCCGATCTGGACGAGCTCTTATTCGAGAGTAGACTGCTTGCAGCAGGGCAGCGGCTGCAACGACCGCCTAGCTCTAAGGATGAGCTCCTTCGAGCATTAGAAACTTTAGAGACGTATTTAATTTTGGTGAAACAAAGAGCTCCTGAATCTACTCTCCTTGCAGCGCGTCCATCTCTGTATTCACTTGTAAACCCTGAGCTTACGAGGCACCAGGACAAAGATGTGACGCTGCTGGTTATCAATTGCCTCTGTGAAATCATCAGAATAGCAACACCCGAAGAACCATACGGTGACGATCTGGTGAAAGAAGTATTAGAGCTCATTGCGGGCAGTTTTCAAGAGCTGGGGGACATGAACAGTCCATCCTTTGCAAGAAGGTTAGCCATTCTCAAAACTTTTGCAAAAATCAAGGTGAGCGCAATCATGGCGGACCTTGGAATGGACGACCTTCTACTTGACATGTTTAAACATTTTTTCTATGCTGTTTCTCAGAATCCTTATTCTGAACCTGTATATCATTACATGGAAATGATAATGTGCTGTGTTTTGAATGAAAATGATGATATCCCGAACGAAGACCTATTGTCTGTTTTACGCATCAACTTAAGATGAGAAATGAAGGATTTATCACCGGCTGCCCATTCTTTATCATTGAAAGTTGTTTCATCTTGTGCTGAAAAGCTGAGATCAAAATTGGTACCCCTTCCTGAGCCAATTATTTGCAACTGTATCCATGGGTACCGTGAGATTGTTTATGATATTTTCAGACTTGCAAGCCAAGAGATTGATGCTAATTTATATACAACTGATTATCAAGAGGTTATATTACTAACACGAAGTTGCGATCCAGAAGCTGATCATAGACCACGCGTTCGAGAAGAACCCATGTCGATGGCACACAGTGCAGTGAGGACTGTTGAAGGAAGTGTGGATGATAGAAATAATGATATCAAGAAGAAGACAGAAGCTGATGATACGTTGGTGAGCTCAAGTGGAAGTAGACCACGCGTTAGAGAAGAACCCATGTCGATCGCACACAGTGCAGTGAGGGGATCCAAGGGTGTTTCTTTACCAGAAAACATAGCAGCTTTCAGATCTAACAATAATGTTGCAGTGTCGAAATCGTTAAATGGGAAGAAGCAGCGGAGGGGAAAGAGCGTCTCCACTAATAACAGGCCGCGGAGGGAGTCTGCAAGGAAGAAGAGCGTCTCGGCAGTGGAGAGGACTGTTGAAGGAAGTGTAGAAGATGCAGAGAAGTTGGTTGGAAGGAAGATACAGGTCTGGTGGCCTTCTGATAAACAGTTCTATGAGGGCATTGTTGAATCCTATGACACGAAATCGAAGAGGCACACCGTGTTATATTTCGATGGTGATCGTGAAGAACTTCAACTCTGGAATGAGCGCTGGGATTTTATTGATCACATCTCTCGTCTGGAATATCTCTGATTATAGTCTGGCTAGCTTTTGGCTAGCTTTTCACTTTCCAGACGTAATTTGAGATGTTAGTAGATGCCCGCTCAATCGGATTTGATTAATTTACTTCTTTTTGAACCTTGATAATTGGATGTACTGTGCAACGAAACTTCTTCAAGTGTTTGATCATTTGCTCATTATATAATCATAATATACATTCTTATACTGAGATTCATATATTTCACTAGTAGAAATTATGATTGTAGGATTTATCCAGGGCTTCTGTTGTTGAGGATGATGGATGGATATTTGATATTGAAACAATGGTTTTTTCTGCTGATGATGATGGATGGATATTTGATATTGAAACAATTTTTTTTCATGCAGATCTGTACAAAACATTGTTGCCAATTTTGCCACGAAACTTCTTCAAGTGTTTGATCATTTGCTTATTATATAATGATGTTATGCATTTTTATACTGAGATTCATATATTTCACCAGTAGAAATGATAATTGTAGGATTTATCCAGGCTTCTGTTGTTGAGGATGATGGATGGATATTTGATATTGAAACAAATTTTTTCATGCAGATCTTTACAAAACATTGTTCCAATTTTGCCACTAAGAAAATTCATTGATTGAATCATGAGGTGTCCAGTTTTCAATTAACAGTTAGTTGTTTTGAGTACTTGCTGAATGAATGTGAGACCGCTTTCAAGGTTTTTCCACTGGTGTTGACCTTCATTTATGATAATTATTGGCCAGTATGTACTTATAACTTTCATTACAATCTTACATCTCATATGTTTTTTCTCTACGGGCATTGTTTTTCTCTATGGGCATAATTGAAGTGTATGCAGTGTGTAATCTCTCTACAATCAGAGCATTAAACTAGAAAAATGAATTATCATTGCCATGTTGAATTAGAAGTCCCACTACAACAAGTTGGGGGTGTTTTGAGACAAATTTTTAAGCAATTTTGTCCCAAATACTTAATTTGAATAGCTTATTGTTTTTTGTTTGCTTTTATCTTTTAATTTTTGATGTTGCTATTTTTCTATAACAAAAATTGATTTTATACTTTGAGATTTTGCAGAAGCTTTTCAACCATGAATGAGAAGCATCTATACACCTACCAAAAGGAAGGCCAAGCTCTCTTCTAAACGAATTTTCTGATATAGTGAAAGCTTTCAAAGGGCGGTTGCGAGCTCCACTGCTTTTTGTGTTGGAGATTTACCCAATGCTTCGCTTGCGTGAGATTTAGCCAATGCTTTGCTTGTGTGAGTGATCCATCATTTGTTTGATTTGAAAGTGATAAGATTTATTTCATTATGATTTGAATACTTAATCTTAAGGATCTTGTGAATGATATCTATGACTGGTTTTATTTAGGTGTTGGAGGTTTTGCTATATTGCCCTGCATCCATTAGTTTTGGTCCATTAGTTTTGGTGGGAGCTCGAAGCAGGACTTTGGATTTGGAAGCCTCTCACTCGTATGAACCATAATCCTGTAAGTGCATATTGATTCCGGTAAATTATTGAAAACTGCAGTATCGAAGCCCCTTTTCTAAAGCAGTCATGAGTAGATACCGATCTCCCAATTTCTTCTTTCTTTGTGTCAATTGGGGTTATAGAATTTAGCAGTTACAATGAAAAATGACTCCCAACCGTCAGCAGCCTCCTTGCCATATTCTCATGACATTATTGTTTCCATGCAATCTTTTCTGGGCAATATTAACATCGTCCATGATCAAGAAAGATGTTCAGTTCAGTTGGAGTCAGACTGCAAAAGAATAGCCCGAATCAAAGAAGCTATTGCCGAAGCCCCAGCTCTGGTGAGCCCGAATTACAGTAAGGATTGTATCTTTATAGGTAATTTTGCTTTAGCATCGTATGGGCTCTCCGCTCTCATAATCGATCCAGAATATTGTATATAAAAATAGATAATTTGAAAACATGTCGAAGCCTTGCATATTATTTATTTCTTTAATTGCGGACAAGACATAAATTTACTCTCCCTTTGGTCGAGCCTGCTGGGGCATCCTTATATTTTCTTATTTTCACAAAGTGGAGGATGCAGAGGCTTTTTATATTTATTTCTTTTTATAAAATCTAACTGATGCAGCCTATCTCCAGCTGCAGAACTCATGTTCAACCTGTTAAACAGTCATTAAGAAACACACAGAAAAACTGGTCCAGAAAAGAGGGATTTTAACCTGTTAAACAGCATTCTTTATTAAATAGAAATAAAAGAACTAAAGGATCCGAAGACCCAGATACGAGCAGGACGTGCAGGTCCTGGGGTTATTCGTCGAGCGGGCACGCAGGCCCCTCTATATTTGCCTAACAAAACTGACTCCAAAAACCCAAAACTCAAGCAGGAGAGTTCCGATTCTCTCCGCTCGAGTAACAAGCAGGAAACTAAAAGAAACTCAACACGAAAATGACCACTGCCTATCCTACGTAGAGAATCCCTTCTTATCACAGCCCAGGGTTGCCAAATGTCACTCTCAGAGTCCCGTCTACCTCGGATCCCTCAGTTTGACGATCCTGTGGTTGTTGAGATCTACGCCACTTGTCATACTCTGCCTCTTCCAATTGTCGTGCTCCACATCATCCTCCTCATCTTTTAAAGTTTAAGAACCTCCTGGTTCTAATTTACTGGGAGACATGTCTTGGCTGTGCTTAAGCAATTCTGATTCAATGATCCAGGAATTGTAGGAATCAGGCAATCCTTCCCACTTAACCAGGTATAATTTATATGCTTGGGAGCGAGTTACTGAAAGTTTTGCGTCTATGACATCCTCAATTCGCTCACGCTTTTTCTTGGGCAAGTGTCTCACCCAATCTTCCACTTTTTCTTGGGAACCTTTCGTCATCTGGCCTGTGCTGGTCTTCTCCTCTGCTTCCATAGGCAACGAGTATAGGTCAGCCACGTTGAAGACAGGATTGATGTCTAATTCTTCTGGCAAATCAAGGAGGTAGGCATTGTAATTAATCATGCTCTTGAGTTAACAAGGCCCGAATTTCCTCGGTTTCAATTTGTTGTACGTCCCTTTGACATATCTTTTCTTACTCAAGTGAACCATGACCATCTCCCCTTCCTGATAGACCTTTTTTCTTCTATGGCGATCAGCTTCTTCCTTGTATCGTCTTGTCATTGATGATAATTTCTGTTCCCCTTCTTGATGAATCTCCCGAATATTCTGTATAAAGTTTGTAGCCTCTCTGCTGAAATTGGGATGTGTAGGCAAGTCTGCTAGTTCCACAATCCCTTTAGGATTGGATCCATAAAAAATTTGAAACGTTGATCTCCCCGTTGATCTGTTGATGCTAGAATTATATGCAAACTTTGCTTGTGGTATGACCAGATCCCATTGGCGTGGGTTTTCACCAACTAAACAACGTAACAAATTCCCCAAACTCCTATTTACCACTTCGGTTTGGCCATCCATTTGGGGATGATATGTTGAACTGAATTGTAGAGTACTATCCAGTTTCTTCCACAAGACTCTCCAAAAGTGGCCTAAGAACTTTGTGTCTCAGTCACTCGTTATAGTTTTAGGAAGGCCATGCAAACGAACCACTTCTTTAAAGAATAGTTGGGCTATTTGACTGGCATCATTAGTTTTCTTACAAGGGATAACGTGAACCATTTTGGAAAATCTGTCCACCACTATGAACACAGAATCATGCCCCCTTTGAGTTCGTGGCAATCCCAAAACAAAATCCATGGAAATATCAGTCCATGGTTCCTTGGGAACAGGTAATGGCATGTGCAAACCTGTATTCTGTTGTCCACCTTTCGCGACTTGACAAATCCTACAAGCAGCCACCATCCTATTGACATCTCTCCTCATATTCGGCCAGAAGAACTTTCCGTTGACTAGTTCATAGGTTTTGTCCCTTCCGAAGTGTCCAGGCATTCCATTGGAATGCATTTCTCTTACGAGTTTGTCACGTCTGGATCCACTAGGAATGCACAACAAGGAACGTTTGAATAAGAAACCGTCTAATAAACATAAATCTGCAGTTGAAAGCATATTAGCCGGATCCTGCCCACTCAGGATCGTCAGAATTTTGGCAAAATAAGGGTCTCCTGTGTACTCCATTTTCATTTCTTCAAACCCAACCAGCGTATTTCTCATTACCACAAGCAGGTGTCGCCTCCTACTCAGGTCATCTACTACCACACTAGTTTTTCCACTCCTATGTTGCACAACAAATGTATATGCCTGCAAGAAGGAAGGCCATTTAGCATGCTTGTGGGAGAGCTTACTCTGAGAATTGATGTACTTCAGGGCTTGATTATCAGTCATTAAAATGAATTCTCTGTGCAGAAGATAATGCCTCCAATATTTCAAGGCTTGAACAGCAGCGTAGAACTCTTTATCGTAGGTGTTGTACTTCAGTTTAGCTTCATTCAACTTCTCACTAAAAAATGCTATGGGTCGAACTTCTTGGCTTAAAACCCCTCCAACAGCCAGCCCGGAAGCATCACACTCCACTGTAAAAAGTTTGTTGAAGTCTGGTAAGGTAAGTATAGGGGCTTCCGTAATCTTTTTCTTGAGTTGGTCAAAGCTGAAAGCTGCATCCTTGGTCCACTTAAAAGTATTTCCTCTGGTGTAATCAATCAAGGGAGCGCTTATGCCACTGAAATTCCTAATGAATCTTTCGTAAAAGTTGACCAACCCGTGGAAACTCTTTACTTCTGTAATACTCTAAGGAGCAGGCCACTCAAGGATGGCCTTGACTTTTTCAGGATCCATGCTCAATCCCTCTGTGGAAACTATACTTCCCAAAAAAACTAACTTATCTTTGCAGAACTCACTCTTTTCAGGGTTGATAAACAACCTCTTAGCTTGCAAGATGTCAAGTACCATCTTCAAATGCTTTAGATGTTCTTCCATGGTTTTACTAAAAATTAGAATGTCATCAAAATAGACGATAATAAATTTACCAATGTGGGATCTAAATACCTGATTCATCGTCCTCATGAAGGTAGCAGGGGCGTTGGATAGGCCAAACGGCATTACCAACCATTCGTATAACCCATCCTTCATCTTGAAAGTTGTTTTCCACTCGTCGCCTTCCCTAACTCTGGTTTGGTGATAACCACTCCTAAGGTCAATTTTGGAGAAAATTTTTGGTCCGGATAAGCAATCTAACAGATCATCCATTCTGAGCAGCGGATACCGATTTTTTACTGTGATTTTATTAACTGCTCAAGAATCCATGCACAACCTCCATGTCTTTCCCCCTTTCTTGGGAGAGAGCAGAGCTGGAGTAGCACAAGGGCTCATGCTCTCTCTTATGAACCCCTTTCCAACCAGTTCTATAAAATGCCTTCTCATCTCTTCATTTTCAAAGGGAGACAGCTTGTATGCTGCTTGGTTCGGAAGCTTGGCGCCTGGAATTAAATCAATTTGATGAGTGATTCCTCTTTTGGGAGGGAGACCTGCTGGTAAGTCAGCTGGTGTTAAATCAGGGTATTGCTGTAATAATTTCTGCACTTCTAGGGGGGTTGCTGGCTGCTTCCTCTGCTTTTGTTCTCGGGGGTACAATAGACAGCAAACATCTTTTCTAGTCTCCTTGGAAAATTGTTTCTAGCCCATGGTTCTCAAGGACAGGGCCGTTAATTCTGCAGAGCCCTCCTCTTTGAATGGCTTCAAGATATGTTGGCGACCCTCATGCCTAATATCATATGTGTTCTCTCTGCCATGGTGAATGATCTTCTGGTCATATTGGCACGGCCTCCCTAGAAGCACATGGCAGGCATACATTGGGACCACATCACACCACACCTTGTCTTCATTGGGACCAATTTTGGAATCACAAAAGCACTCCGGACATCCAAGAAATTGAAAGAGAAAAAAGGAGACAGTGACACGAAGAGCTAAGGGAGCAAGCAAGTGCACTTCGGAAGAAGCAGTGATCAGGTCTCATTACAGACGCAGAAGGAAATCTGCCAGAGTCGAGTCGAGCCCGCGATGATCGGCGCGTCGATGAAAATCTGTCACCGATGGATGAAGACTTGTGGATAGAGCGTGGTATTTCTCTCTAAGTCTAGATACCCGAGAGGTTAACACCCCCTTCTCCACTTCAACTAACGCAAAGTGTCTGAATGCAAGAGATTGTCAAAGAAAATCTTGGTCTCCATGCTGTCCAGTCGGGAATTTGGAGTCGTCGTAATGAATAAGGTGATGAAGTTGATAGATTTTCCATTCATCGACCTGAGGAAGGGAATTAGGTGACTTTTGAGCCCAAATTTTCGAATAGAAATTTTCAACTAATGTACTCAGAACATGAAGAAGCACCCCCCTACCAATACATGACTTGAGTGACTTGCTGAGTACTTCCGAGAATCCAAGAAGTAACGAAATCCCGTTTGAGCAGAACTTTGTCTGGATTTCGACAGAAGAAGTAGAAGAAGACAGAATCCCAAGAACCAACGAAACATAAGAAGTTCGAGGTGCTGGTACTAAAGGAAAGGAAACCTTCCTTGATAAGCAGCTAGAATTAGTAACTGTCGAAGCTGAAGAAGCACTTGAGTCTAATTTTTGTAATAACCCACCAACACCAACATCTAATGTTGAAATTGAAATAGCAAGAGACATGTCGCACTCAATGAAACACCTTCAATTCTATGAAGGTGACGAAGACCCAAGAAGACACTGGTTCATGTCAAAGTTGACATGGATAGCCAACCAACTCACCAATGAAGAACGCCAGTTAGCTCAGTTTGCTGGCTCTTTGAGAAAAAGAGCATTAACTTGGTACATGGGATACATTGCTAAAACACCAAATGCATCAAAAGCACAAATCATGCAAAGTTTCTTGCCCTTCTTTAAGACAGAGGATGCAACATATCTGGCTGCAGAGAAATTGAAGACAGTGGTCGAGAAAACGACAGAAATAGTCAAAGAGTATGATAAGAGATTTAAAGACCTCTTAAGCCAGATTGAATATGAAATTAAAGACAAACACTTCATCAAATGGTTCATCGTTGGCCTTATAAGCAAAATCAAATTAAATGTTCGTCGACAAAATGTAACTTCATATGAAGATGACTTATCAAGAGCTCTAGAGATTGAAATGGACGATGAATATCCCTTAGTATCCATTGACAAACATGTCGATGAACGCCTCGACAGTATGGAGCAGGCCATCTGAAACATGAATTTGAAAGGGCCAGAGTTATGGTGTATAACGTGCTTGACTGCAGGGCATACTAAAGATTCTTGTTGAAATGAGGATCAGCGACAAGATGTTAGACTTATTCCAACCAGATGCTTCTAAAGAATAAGAAAGCAAAATGGTGTCAGATATGCAAAATCAACACCCATTCGATTGGCGAATGCCATCTGAATTTGAAGAATAGTCAAAACTATCATGCAATGTACCAAACATAACTTAAACCCAGATTGGAGGGAGGTGCTCTACAATTAAGTATGGGGAAATGTTGTAACTTACTTAAGGTTGTTATTACATTACCAAAAATAAAAGGTAATTAAAAAAATGTGAGTGGGTTCATAAAATAAAAATTTATGAAAAGTAATTTAAAAATCCATGTCGACTTATAAAATAAAAAAAATTATATCAACCAAAAGAAGTATCAAATTTCTTAAGTATACAATTAAAAACATAAATTACACCTCAATAAATTAGAACCCTCTCGATATGCTTAATTGAATACATTCCACTCCTCAAGGTAAGTAACTTGATTCTAGCTTGGACCCTCCATAACTTGCTTTTGGCCCCGAGGGACGAGTTTATTAGGGAGTAAACCCACGCCTTTGGAACATGCGTGGACCCTTGGGTGGGGTTTATGGTTTTTTCTAAATATTTTATAAATTTATCCCCTTTCTAAATAAAATAAATACATTTATTATTTTTTATATTTTAATTTTTTTTTAATATAAATATTTGAAGAGGAAACTCTTATAATGGTAAAAAAATATATATATATGAGGCCAAACTTGACTTCAACGGTTATAAATAACCTCTTGGCCCGTTGGGTGGGGCTTATCGTTTTTTTTTAAATATTTATAAATTTATCCCTTTTTTCAATAAAAAAATAAATTTATTATTATTTTATATTTAAAATTTTTATAATATAAATATTTAAACATGAAACTCTTATAACGGAAAAAAAAACTATATTCGAGGCCACGCTTGACTTCAAGCGTTATAAATAACGTCTTGTCAATTTTAAATTTTAAGATCAATACCTTCTTTGTGTTGGATTGGTTATATCTCTGCAATTTAAGTGGTTTCGACGAAGGAATGGCCGATCTGGACGAGCTCCTATTCGAGAGTAGACTGCTTGCAGCAGGGCAGCGGCTGCAACGTCCGCCTAGCTCTAAGGATGAGCTCCTTCGAGCATTAGAAACTGTGGAGACGTATTTAATTTTGGTGAAACAAAGAGCTCCTGAATCTACTCTCCTTGCAGCGCGTCCATCTCTGTATTCACTTGTAAACCCTGAGCTTACGAGGCACCAGGACAAAGATGTGACGCTGCTGGTTATCAATTGCCTCTGTGAAATCATCAGAATAGCAACACCCGAAGAACCATACGGTGACGATCTGATGAAAGAAGTATTAGAGCTCATTGTGGGCAGTTTTCAAGAGCTGGGGGACATGAACAGTCCATCCTTTGCAAGAAGGTTAGCCATTCTCAAAACTTTTGCAAATATCAAGGTGAGCGCAATCATGGCGGACCTTGGAATGGACGACCTTCTACTTGACATGTTTAAACATTTTTTCTATGCTGTTTCTCAGAATCCTTATTCTGAACCTGTATATCATTACATGGAAATGATAATGTGCTGTGTTTTGAATGAAAATGATGATATCCCGAACGAAAACCTATTGTCTGTTTTACGCATCAACTTAAGAAGAGAAATGAAGGATTTATCACCGGCTGCCCATTCTTTATCATTGAAAGTTGTTTCATCTTGTGCTGAAAAGCTGAGATCAAAATTGGTACCCCTTCCTGAGCCAATTATTTGCAACTGTATCCATGGGTACCGTGAGATTGTTTATGATATTTTCAGACTTGCAAGCCAAGAGATTGATGCTAATTTATATACAACTGATTATCAAGAGGTTATATTACCAACACGAAGTTGCGATCCAGAAGCTGATCATAGACCACGCGTTCGAGAAGAACCCATGTCGATGGCACACAGTGCAGTGAGGACTGTTGAAGGAAGTGTGGATGATAGAAATAATGATATCAAGAAGAAGACAGAAGCTGATGATACGTTGGTGAGCTCAAGTGGAAGTAGACCACGCGTTAGAGAAGAATCCATGTCGATCTCACACAGTGCAGTGAGGGGATCCAAGGGTGTTTCTTTACCAGAAAACATAGCAGCTTTCAGATCTAACAATAATGTTGCAGTGTCGAAATCGTTAAATGGGAAGAAGCAGCGGAGGGGAAAGAGCGTCTCCACTAATAACAGGCCGCGGAGGGAGTCTGCAAGGAAGAAGAGCGTCTCGGCAGTGGAGAGGACTGTTGAAGGAAGTGTAGAAGATGCAGAGAAGTTGGTTGGAAGGAAGATACAGGTCTGGTGGCCTTCTGATAAACAGTTCTATGAGGGCATTGTTGAATCCTATGACACGAAATCGAAGAGGCACACCGTGTTATATTTCGATGGTGATCGTGAAGAACTTCAACTCTGGAAGGAGCGCTGGGATTTTATTGATCACATCTCTCGTCTGGAATATCGCTGATTATAGTCTGGCTAACTTTTGGCTAGCTTTTCACTTTCCAGACGTAATTTGAGATGTTAGTAGATGCCCGCTCAATCGGATTTGATTAATTTACTTCTTTTTGAACCTTGATAATTGGATGTACTGTGCAACGAAACTTCTTCAAGTGTTTGATCATTTGCTCATTATATAATCATAATATACATTCTTATACTGAGATTCATATATTTCACTAGTAGTAATTATGATTGGATGGATATTTGATATTGAAACAATGGTTTTTTCTGCTGATGATGATGGATGGATATTTGATATTGAAACAATTTTTTTTCATGCAGATCTGTACAAAACATTGTTGCCAATTTTGCCACGAAACTTCTTCAAGTGTTTGATCATTTGCTTATTATATAATGATGATATCCATTTTTATACTGAGATTCATATATTTCACCAGTAGAAATGATAATTGTAGGATTTATCCAGGCTTCTGTTGTTGAGGATGATGGATGGATATTTGATATTGAAACAAATTTTTTCATGCAGATCTTTACAAAACATTGTTCCAATTTTGCCACTAAGAAAATTCATTGATTGAATCATGAGG
Organism: Larix kaempferi; assembly: GCA_027924585.1. Lineage (NCBI taxonomy): Eukaryota > Viridiplantae > Streptophyta > Pinopsida > Pinales > Pinaceae > Larix > Larix kaempferi. The sequence continues at coordinate 13,044,025 of BSBM01000101.1, read as the reverse complement.
TGTCCAGTTTTCAATTAACAGTTAGTTGTTTTGAGTACTTGCTGAATGAATGTGAGACCGCTTTCAAGGTTTTTCCACTGGTGTTGGCCTTCATTTATGATAATTATTGGCCAGTATGTACTTATAACTTTCATTACAATCTTACATCTCATATGTTTTTTCTCTACGGGCATTGTTTTTCTCTATGGGCATAATTGAAGTGTATGCAGTGTGTAATCTCTCTACAATCAGAGCATTAAACTGGAAAAATGAATTATCATTGCCATGTTGAATTAGAAGTCCCACTACAACAAGTTGGGGGTGTTTTGAGACAAATTTTTAAGCAATTTTGTCCCAAATACTTAATTTGAATAGCTTATTGTTTTTTGTTTGCTTTTATGTTTTAATTTTTGATGTTGCTATTTTTCTATAACAAAAATTGATTTTATACTTTGAGATTTTGCAGAAGCTTTTCAACCATGAATGAGAAGCATCTATACACCTACCAAAAGGAAGGCCAAGCTCTCCTCTAAACGAATTTTCTGATATAGTGAAAGCTTTCAAAGGGCGGTTGCGAGCTCCACTGCTTTTTGTGTTGGAGATTTACCCAATGCTTTGCTTGCGTGAGATTTAGCCAATGCTTTGCTTGTGTGAGTGATCCATCATTTGTTTGATTTGAAACTGATAAGATTTATTTCATTATGATTTGAATACTTAATCTTAAGGATCTTGTGAATGATATCTATGACTGGTTTTATTTAGGTGTTGGAGGTTTTGCTATATTGCCCTGCATCCATTAGTTTTGGTCCATTAGTTTTGGTGGGAGCTCGAAGCAGGAATTGGATTTGGAAGCCTCTCACTCGTATGAACCATAATCCTTTAAGTGCATATTGATTCCGGTAAATTATTGAAAACTGCAGTATCGAAGTCCCTTTTCTAAAGCAGTCATGAGTAGATACCGATCTCCCAATTTCTTCTTTCTTTGTGTCAATTGGGGTTATAGAATTTAGCAGTTACAATGAAAAATGACTCCCAACCGTCAGCAGCCTCCTTGCCATATTCTCATGACATTATTGTTTCCATGAAATCTTTTCTGGGCAATATTAACATCGTCCATGATCAAGAAAGATGTTCAGTTCAGTTGGAGTTAGACTGCAAAAGAATAGCCCAAATCAAAGAAGCTATTGCCGAAGCCCCAGCTCTGCTGAGCCCGAATTACAGTAAGGATTTTATCTTTATAGGTAATTTTGCTTTAGCATCGTATGGGCTCTCCGCTCTCATAATCTATCCAGAACATTGTATATAAAAATAGATAATTTGAAAACATGTCGAAGCCTTGCATATTATTTATTTCTTTAATTGCGGACAAGCCATAAATTTACTCTCCCTTTGGTCGAGCCTGCTGGGGCATCCTTATATTTTCTTATTTTCACAAAGTGGAGGATGCAGAGGCCTTTTATATTTATTCTTTTTATATAATCTAACTGATGCAGCCTATCTCCAGCTGCAGAACTCCTGTTCAACCTGTTAAACAGTCATTAAGAAACACACAGAAAAACTGGTCCAGAAAAGAGGGATTTTAACCTGTTAAACAGCATTCTTTATTAAATAGAAATAACAGAACTAAAGGATCCGAAGACCCAGATACGAGCAGGACGCGCAGGTCCTGGGGTTATTCATCAAGCGGGCACGCAGGCCCCTCTATATTTGCCTAACAAAACTGACTCCAAAAACCCAAAACTCAAGCGGGAGAGTTCCGATTCTCTCCGCTCGAGTAACAAGCAGGAAACTAAAAAAAACTCAACACGAAAATCACCACCGCCTCTCCTCCGTAGAGAATCCCTTCTTATCACAACCCAGGGTTGCCAAATGTCACTCTCAAGTCCCGTCTACCTTGTATCCCTCAGTTTGACGATCCCGTGGTTGTTGAGATCTACGCCACTTGTCATACTCTGCCTCTTCCAATTGTCGTGCTCCACATCATCCTCCTCATCTTTTAAAGTTTAAGAACCTCCTGGTTCTAATTTATTGGGTGACATGTCTTGGCTGTGTTCAAGCAATTCTGATTCAATGATCCAAGAATTGGAGGAATCAGGCAATCCTTCCCACTTAACCAGGTATAATTTATATGCTTGGGAGCGAGTTATTGACAGTTTTGCGTCTATGACATGCTCAATTCGCTCACGCTTTTTCTTGGGCAAGTGTCTCACCCAATATTCCACTTTTTCTTGGGAACCTTCCGTCATCTGGCCTGTGCTGGTCTTCTCCTCTGCTTCCATAGGCAACGAGTATAGGTCAGCCACTTTGAAGACAGGACTGATGTCTAATTCTTCTTGCAAATCAAGGAGGTAGGCATTGTCATTAATCATGCTCTTGAGTTAACAAGGCCCGAATTTCCTCGGTTTCAATTTGTTGTACGTCCCTTTGACATATCTTTTCTTACTCAAGTGAACCATGACCATCTCCCCTTCCTGATAGACCTTTTTTCTTCTATGGCGATCAGCTTCTTCCTTGTATCGTCTTGTCATTGATGATAATTTCTGTTCCACTTCTTGATGAATCTCCCGAATATTCTGTATAAAGTTTGTAGCCTCTCTGCTGAAATTGGGATGTGTAGGCAAGTCTGCTAGTTCCACAATCCCTTTAGGATTGGATCCATAAACAATTTGAAACGTTGATCTCCCCGTTGATCTGTTGATGCTGGAATTATATGCAAACTTTGCTTGTGGTATGACGAGATCCCATTGGCGTGGGTTTTCACCAACTAAACAACGTAACAAATTCCCCAAACTCCTATTTACCACTTCGGTTTGGCCATCCGTTTGGGGATGATATGCTGAACTGAATTGTAGAGTACTATCCAGTTTCTTCCACAAGACTCTCCAAAAGTGGCCTAAGAACTTTGTGTCTCAGTCACTCGTTATAGTTTTAGGAAGGCCATGCAAACGAACCACTTCTTTAAAGAATAGTTGGGCTATTTGACTGGCATCATTCATTTTCTTACAAGGGAGAAAGTGAGCCATTTTGGAAAATCTATCCACCACTATGAACACAGAATCATGCCCCCTTTGAGTTGGTGGCAATCCCAAAACAAAATCCATGGAAATATTAGTCCATGGTACCTTGGGAACAGGTAATGGCATGTGCAAACCTGTATTATGTTGTCCACTTTTCGCGACTTGACAAATCCTACAAGCAGCCACCATCCTATTGACATCTCTCCTCATATTCGGCCAGAAGAACTTTCCGTTCACTAGTTTATAGGTTTTGTCCCTTCCGAAGTGTCCAGCCATTCCATTGGAATGCATTTCTCTTACGAGTTTGTCACGCCTGGATCCACTAGGAATGCACAACAAGGAACCTTTGAATAAGAAACCGTCTAATAAACATAAATCTGCAGTTGAAAGCATATTAGCCGGATCCTTCCCACTCAGGATCGTCAGAATTTTGGCAAAATAAGGGTCTCCTGTGTACTCCGTTTTCATTTCTTCAAACCCAACCAGCGTATTGCTCATTACCACAAGCAGGTGTCGCCTCCTACTCAGGTCATCTACTACCACATTAGTTTTTCCACTCCTATGTTGCACAACAAATGTATATGCCTGCAAGAAGGAAGGCCATTTAGCATGCTTGTGGGAGAGCTTACTCTGAGAATTGATGTACTTCAGGGCTTGATTATTAGTCATTAAAATGAATTCTCTGTGCAGAAGATAATGCCTCCAATATTTCAAGGCTTGAACAGCAGTGTAGAACTCTTTATCGTAGGTGTTGTACTTCAGTTTAGCTTCATTCAACTTCTCACTAAAAAATGCTATGGGTCGAACTTCTTGGCTTAAAACCCCTCCAACAGCCAGCCCGGAAGCATCACACTCCACTGTAAAAAGTTTGTTGAAGTCTGGTAAGGTAAGTATAGGGGCTTCCGTAATCTTTTTCTTGAGTTGGTCAAAGCTGAAAGCTGCATCCTTGGTCCACTTAAAAGTATTTCCTCTGGTGCAATCAATCAAGGGAGCGCTTATGCCACTGAAATTCCTAATGAATCTTTTGTAAAAGTTGACCAACCCGTGGAAACTCTTTACTTCTGTAATACTCTAAGGAGCAGGCCACTCAAGGATGGCCTTGACTTTTTCAGGATCGATGCTCAATCCCTTTGTGGAAACTATACTTCCCAAAAAAACTAACTTATCTTTGCAGAACTCACTCTTTTCAGGGTTGATAAACAACCTCTTAGCTTGCAAGATGTCAAGTACCATCTTCAGATGCTTTAGATGTTCTTCCATGGTTTTACTAAAAATTAGAATGTCATCAAAATAGACGATAATAAATTTACCAATGTGGGATCTAAATACCTGATTCATCGTCCGCATGAAGGTAGCAGGGGCGTTGGATAGGCCAAACGGCATTACCAACCATTCATATAACCCATCCTTCGTCTTGAAAGTTGTTTTCCACTCGTCGCCTTCCCTAACTCTGGTTTGGTGATAACCACTCCTAAGGTCAATTTTGGAGAAAATTTTTGCTCTGGATAAGCAATCTAACAGATCGTCCATTCTGAGCAGCGGATACCAATATTTTACTGTGATTTTATTAACTGCTCAAGAATCCATGCACAACCTCCGTGTCTTTCCCCCTTTCTTGGGAGAGAGCAGAGCTGGAGTAGCACAAGGGCTCATGCTCTCTCTTATGAACCCGTTTCCAACCAGTTCTATAAAATGCCTTCTCATCTCTTCATTTTCAAAGGGAGACAGCCTGTATGCTACTTGGTTCGGAAGCTTGGCCCCTGGAATTAAATCAATTTGATGAGTGATTCCTCTTTTGGGAGGGAGACCTGCTGGTAAGTCAGCTGGTGTTAAATCAGGGTATTGCTGTAATAATTTCTGCACTTCTAGGGGGGTTGCTCGCTGCTTCCTCTGCTTTTGTTCTCGGGGGTACAATAGATAGCAAACATCTTTTCTAGTCTCCTTGGAAAATTGTTTCTAGCACATGGTGCTCAAGGACAGGGCCGTTAATTTTGCAGAGCCCTCCTCTTTGAATTGCTTCGAGATATGTTGCTGACCCTCATGCCTAATATCATATGTGTTCTCTCTGCCATGGTGACTGATCTTCCGGTCATATTGGCACGACCTCCCTAGAAGCACATGGCAGGCATCCATTGGGACCACATCACACCACACCTTGTCTTCATTGGGACCAATTCTAAAATCAACTAAACAACTTTGGTTTCCGAGTACACTATGATCTTTTTTTAGCCAAGAAATATTGTATGGGTGAGATTTAGGAATGCAAGACAGTTGTAATTTTTGAACCATTTCTGTACTTACCAGATTGTCAGTTGACCCCCCATCTATGATGATTTTGCAGACTTTGTCCCTACACTTGCACTTGGTGCGAAACACACTCTTCCTTTTCCAATCTACTTATGGGGTGACTTTGTTGCTAGATATCAAGGTTCTTCTTAACATAAGATTCTCACCCCTCTCTGCCTCGACTTCTTCTGGGTCAGGTTCTTCTTCTTCCTCTTCTCGGACCATCATCACTCTTTCTGGGTTTTGAGGGCACTCTACTGCTTTATGAGGCCTGCTACAAATGAAACACTTCAGGGGTCGCCAATTCCCTGGAAAAGGTTGGCCTCTTCCCCTATTCCTGAAGCTCGCCCTACTTTGGAAATCCGGTTTTTGTTCCATACTGGAGTCGACTTCACTAGTAGATCTTGGATAGTTTCCCCCACCCCTGTTCAAACTGTTACTGCCTCGCTTGATTGCTGCCTTGCCCCGCCGATTCAATTTCTCTTAAGCTTTTAATGCTAATTGATATGCTTAATCGACCGAATTGACCTTCAGCAGGGCCAATTCATCTTGGAGCAGATACCTGAGGCCATTGACATATCTGGCTGCTGCGTGTTCATCATCTTCTTGCAGGCCCGTTCTAATCTATAATTTCAAAAATTCTTCTGTAAAAGCCGATATAGATAATTCCTTCTGCCTCAAATTTTGGTATTCCTTGAAAAGTCTTTGTTGATAATTAGAGGGCATAAATTTAATATTGAGAAGCTTCAGCATTTTCGGCCACGTCTTGACCTTCTCTTTCCCTTGTCTCTTCCTCGCATTTTGGAGGTTCTCCCACCACAGAGCTGCATGGGACTTCATCTTGGATGCGGCGATTTTGGTCCTCCTTGGATCCATTTCTTCGATCCCTTCTATATCAAAATACTTCTCCAGTTCTTGAATCCATTCCATGAACAAGTCTGGATTCAATTCACCCTTGAAATCAGGGACTTCAAGCTTAATCCTTGATCCTTGTTTAGTTATTTCCTCAATCAGTCTCTCCATAGGGTTTACCATTCTGGGCCACCCACGAGGAACTTCTAGTTCTTCCTCAGGTTCTTCTGGTGGTAGCCTGGACTCTATGGTCTCTAATCTCCGGAGTAATTCTTCCTCAATGGGTCCTCTCCGCCTGGCATTTCTCCTGCCTCTTCTACCCCAGTTAAGACGGACTCCTCTCTGAGCCATCGGGTGCTCTGATACCAATCTGATGCAGCCTATCTCCAGCTGCAGAACTCCTGTTCAACCTGTTAAATAGTCATTAAGAAACACACAGAAAAACTGGTCCAGAAAAGAGGGTTTTTAACCTGTTAAACAGCATTCTTTACTAAATAGAAATAACAGAACTTAAGGATCCGAAGACCCAGATACGAGCAGGACGCGTAGGTCCTGGGGTTATTCATCGAGCGGGTACGCAGGCCCCTCTATATTTGCCTAACAAAACTGACTCCAAAAACCGCGTACGCTCTATATTTGTCTAACAAAAAGACTCCAAAAACCCAAAACTCAAGCGGGAGAGTTCCGATTCTCTCCGCTCCAGTAACAAGCAGGAAACTAAAAAAAACTCAACACGAAAATCACCAGAGCCTCTCCTCCGTAGAGAATCCCTTCTTATCACAGCCCAGGGTTGCCAAATGTCACTCTCAGAGTTCCGTCTGCCTCAGATCCCTCAGTTTGACGATCCTTTGGTTGTTGAGATTCGCACCACTTGTCATACTCTGCCTCTTCCAATTGTCGTACTCCGCATCACTAACGTTCTTCGGAGTTATGTAACTAGTAAGGCCCTGAAGAGCCTCTTATTTACGAATGCCGGCCAGACGTAAATCGATTCATTACAGCGCCTTCCCCTGAAGCAAGATCTAAAAGCCATGATGGCTTATCCCGTCCGAAAAGAGTTAAGATAGAGCGCGTTTTTCTTGCCAAGATTGATAATATTAAATATTCAGCGAACAGTAGTCTTCCTTCTTCTGGGCTCTCCCTAAATACTGGGTTCTTATGGCCCCCGCCTAAACACATGGTCAATTTGAACTAGTGCACTAAAGACTATACAGAGTAGTGTTAGGTTGGATTACAATGGATGGAATGGAGACGGAACTTTCTTATCTGATTTTATAAGGAATGGAGACTGACTTACTATTTTTTTTAATGGACACAACCCTTCTTCTTTCGCTTAATATGATAGAACTAAGATTGAACCAAGGAAATAAGTGCTATAGAATAGAAAAATTGACCCAAACCGATTGTTAAATCCGTTTTACCCTCTCCCTCTCAACCCAATGCTCCTCTACTTGGGTTTCCTGCTCTCAAATATCGCTACTCTTCCTCAAATGGTATGTAACCATGTTGCAGAGAATGTGCTTCAAGTAACTTCTACATTACTAACAAAAGGTTATTTGATATAATATAAAAAGCCTATGCATAATATAATAAAGCCTGTGGTTATTATATATAATAACCACAGACTGGATACCAGCACCATACCAAAGTGCACAAAAATAAGAATAACAGTCCATGAATTTGAAATTGAAATCTCCGATGCAAATATTATTGATCTTAGCAACCACATATCTCAAGTTCTAAATATATTCGAGGTAAATATTTCCATTCACTAGTGTGGTGTGGAATTGTGAGTGCGCAGCCGCTTGCAACATTTTTTCAAAAAAAGTTAACTTGACGTGCAACATTAAGAAAGATGGAAAAGGGTGGTAGCAGCATTAACTTTTGCATTCAGAAAATGCAACATTGCTAGTGAGATTGGTGTCTCGTCACGGGATGTGCCAGTTTTAATGGCAGGTTCGTCTGCAGCCCTAAATGAGATTTCTCTCTTCATGCTGTTTGTAGCGCTGTTTCTTCTGCTAACTCTAGTCGTCAGTGTGGAAGGAGAAGGATATTTGATAGAACATCTATGACAGGCAAAGAAGTGGATGAAGTGGGTTATGAATAGAGCATTTTGCAGTGCTAATTGTCTTTGAATGTGAAGTAAGAAACCCTGTAGATAAAGTTGAAGGATAGAGGCAGAGGAGGAAACAAAAACAGAGCAGAATATTAACACAAGAGAACACAGAGATATGTTGCTGCACGCATGTTCAGATTTACTTCATTCCTGTTAAACAAAAAAAACAGAGCTGCTGCTCTTCTCATGCTTCAGAAAACAAACATCATATATCCCCTGTTACAATGGTTGCAGTAAAAGACTCATAAAACATGCTGCTACAAGCATATATCTACAGAAATACATATAAGTTGCTGCTACAGCAGCTACAACAAAATGTGAGATTGCAGAGTAGAAGAGAACACTTTGTCTTTTACATTCACAGCTTGATTCACCCACACATATTTATCAAAACTGGTGCGTCTCTCTATATATAAAACAGAGCATTCAATACCTATGCATATATCTAAAAACTGTTCTCGAGACTTGTTCTATCTACCACATTACAAAGTCAAAAGGATAAAACATTTTACGGCTCTGAGGTACTAATCCGTCACTGTTTCAGCTGCAGAGGAAGGACTGGGTGTGGGTGAGAGTAATGGAGGTATGGAGGAGTAATGATCGGTTCATAGAGGTAGTTGGGATTAATTCCAACACTCCCCCTTAATCACAACTGTTGAAATCTTTGATGCCCAATCGATCTCTTTGATAGACAAAATTTTCTCTCCCTAATGCCTTGGTGAAGATGTTTGCACATTGATCTTGAGACCTGCAAAAAACCAAAGAGATTTCTCCATTGTTAATTAGTTCCCTTATGAAATGATATCTTGTGTCTATATGTTTGCTTCTCTTGTGAAATACTGGATTCTTTGACAATGCTATAGCTAAGTTATTGTCACAATATATCTTTGTTGCCTCCTTTTGTTCTTGCTTGAGATCCTTCAAAACTCTTCTCATCCAAATTGCTTGACATGATGCACCTGTGGCTGCTACATACTCTGCTTCAGCAGATGAAAGAGTAACAATTGGTTGTTTCTTTGAAGCCCAAGATACTACACTTGTTCCAAAAAGAAAAACATAACCAGAAGTGCTCTTTCTATCATCAATTCTACCTGCACAATCACTATATGTATACCCTATGAGTTTGAACTCATTTAACCTTGAATAATGGATACCATGGTTTCTTGTTCCACTCACATATCTGAGAATTCTTTTCCCTGCTTGCCAATGAGAGTCTTTTGGAGACTCCATGAACCTTGAGATAAAACTAACTGCATACATAATATCCGGCCTTGTGGTTGTTAAATACATGAGGCTACCAACAAGCCTTTTATACAAAGTTGGATCAATGTTGGCTCCTTTGTCATCCTTGCTTAATTTCAATCCCGTGACAATTGGAGTTGGAGCTGATTTGCAATTTGTCATATTAAACCTTTTCAAAATGTCACTTGCATACTTAGATTGATAGATGAATATACCATTATCATTTTGATTCACCTCAATGCCAATAAAATACTTCATGAGACCTAAATCAGTCATTTCAAATTCTTTTTCCATGTCTCCTTTAAACAAACCAATTGCTAAATCATTGGTGAACATCAATTCATCAACATACAAACAAACAATTAACATCTCACCTTTCTCAGTCATCTTGGTATATAATGTGGGCTCACTACTGCACCTATTGAATCCATTTTGCAAAAGATGATTGCCAATTGTGCTATACCAAGCCCTTGGGGCTTGTTTAAGTCCATAGAGTGCCTTTTTCAGTTTGTAGACTTTGTCTTCATGACCCAAAATCTCATACCCAGGTGGCTGCTCCACATAAACCTCTTCTTCTAAGAAACCATTTAAGAATGTTGATTTCACATCCATTTGATATACTGCCCACTTGTTTTGAGCTTCTATTGCAAGAATCGTTCTCACCGTGTCTAGGCGTGCTACTGGAGCAAATGTCTCATTGTAATCAACCCCGGGTTGTTGTGAGTATCCCTTAGCTACTAGGCTTGCTTTATGTTTTTGCACATCACCATTTGCATTTAATTTGGTTTTATAGACCCACTTTACACCTATAACATCTTTTCCTTGTGGAAGGCTCACTAGTTCCCATGTTTCATTCTTTTCTATTGCATCAATTTCCTCATCCATTGCACTCACCCATTTTTCATTTTAATGGCATCTTGAAAATGGATAGGATCATCAACATGTGAATATAATGCAAAAAGAGAATTCAGACCTGCATTATTATCACCTTCATTTTGCTCATAAATATCCCTTAAACTTCTGATTTTTTGTCTCCTTAAGCTTGCTAGTGTGGGGTTTGACATATCACCTGAGCTTGTAGAATGTGGACAAGATGGTCCAACACCAAGAGTACCAATTTGAGATGGTGTTTGTTGTACATTTGACGGAGTATTTGCTTGAATGTCTGTGGCTGTCCTTTTGTTTGATGAAGGTGTCATTTGACCACTTGGTTGAACTTGAATGGGTGTGGAAGGAGTCACATTTGAAGGAGTACCTACTGGTATAAAATCTTCTTTTTCTTCTTGTTGTAAGTTGGGTGCAACATTGATTGTTTTATCCATACTTCCATCCCATGTTTCATCTTCTATGAACTGAACATCTCTACTAATTATGACCTTTTTTGTTATTGGATTGTATAATTTGTATGCCTTTGATTCATCACTATATCCCACAAATATGCATTTTTCTCCTTTGTTATCTAATTTTCTTCTTAATTCATTCAGGACATGTACATATGCTACACTTCCAAATACTGTCATATGAGCAACACTATGTTTGCTTCCGGTCCATGCTTCTTCTGGAATCATATTGATGACACTTTTAGTGGGACATCTATTCATAATAAATGTTGCACATGCTATAGCTTCACCCCAATATTCATTTGACAAATGTTTTGCTTTCAACATACTTCTTGCCATCTCCATGATTGTTCTATTTTTTCTTTCAGCCACCCCATTTTGTTGAGGTGTGTATCTAGTTGTGAATTGCTTGTGAATTCCATGGTCCTTGCAAAAATTTAGAAATTCTTTTGAAATGTATTCACCACCTCTATCCGTTCTCAATGCTTTGATATAATGCCCACTTTGTTTCTCAACAAGGGCTTTGAATTGACAAAAATAAACCAACACTTCATTCTTTTTCTTTAGAAAGTAGATCCATGTTTTTCTTGTGTAGTCAGCTATGAATGTCAAGAAGTAGTAGCTACCACCAATTGAGGGTGTTTGCATTGGTCCACACAAATCTGAATGAACAATCTCCAATGGTGCCTTTTCTCTAATTGACTTTCCTCATAGAAATAATTCTCTATGTTGTTTTCCCAAAATGTATCCTTCACACACTCTTGTTGGTTTATCTATTAGTGGCAGTCCACTTACCATGTTCTTCTTATGTAATAGATTTAGACCTCCAAAGTTTAGGTGCCCAAAGCGTAAGTGCCATAACCAATTTTCACCTTTAATTTCTGCTTGAAAGATTACTTGAGTGTTTGCTGTAGTTTTCTCTTCATCCTCTTGTGAGTTTGTTGAAGGGGGTCCTTGAGCAAGTTTTACCTTCAAATCTAATTTTAGCCTTAGGGGAAACATTCTATTACTTGTCATCTTAACTTTGGCAATCAACTGGTTACTTGGAAATTTATCCAAAATAATACATTCTCTATTTTTGAATAAGACTTGATACCCCTTTTCAAGAAGCTGTCCAATGCTCATAAGATTGTGTTTTAGACCACGCACAAAATACACATATGAAATATACTTCTTCTCCCCTTGTTTAGTTAGAATGTTGATGTTTCCTTTACCCATAATCGACACTTTGTTGTCATTACCCAATGTTACATCTGATTTTACGTTTTCATCTAAACTTGAGAACATTTCTAGGTTCCCAGTCATGTGATTGCTGCAACCTGAGTCTAAGAACCATACATCCTTTTGGTTTTCTTGTGCTACATTGCAAGCTAAAAACATACTATCTTGATTTTGACCTTCTTTTGTGAAATTTGCATTTTGATGCCTATTGTCATATTGTTTCGTTCTACATTCATTTGAATAGTGCCCATACTTCTTACAATAATGACACTGAATTTGAGACTTGTCATACCTTTGACCTTGTGGTTGATTTTGAGATGGGTTTGAGCTTGAGTTTTGGCTGCTGCCTCTTCCATTTGAGCTTGATGGGCTGCTTCTTCCACCTCTATATGAATTTCTTCCTCTACCTCTTAAATTTGATCTACCTCTACCTCTACCATGGCTAATTGAAACTTGTGACTTGAATGCATGCTCCAACGATGTATTTGATGACCTGCTTAGTCTATGTTCATGTGAAATGAGAGATGCATGGAGCTCATCAACTGAAAGCTGTGAGAGATTCTTTGTTTCCTCTATGGCTACAACAATTGATTCAAATCTTGTGGGAAAACTCCTTAGAATCTTTTCAACCACTCTCCTATCTTCACATGTCTCCCCATGAGATTTGATTTGATTTACCATTCCAATCATTTGAGTAAAAAATGAATCTACTGATTCATTTTCCTTCATGTAAATTGTTTCAAAATCCGTTCTCAACATTTGCAACTTAGCTATCGTAACTTTTGCCATACCTTGATAGGTTGTTTGAAGTGCATCCCATGCTTATTTGGACTTTGTTGTTGTTGCAATACTTGGGAAAATGCTCTCATACACTACTTGAAATATGTACAAGAGAGCTTTTGAGTCTTTCTTTCTATTATCTCGCAATAGGTCCTTCTCTGCTTGTGTCAATGCATTGTAGTTGCATCAACTGGCTCTGCAAATCCATTTTCTACAAGATCCAAAATATCTTGAGAGCAAAATAAAGCTTTCATGGTGATTGCCCAATAATCATAATTCTTCCCATTAAACTGTGGGATCTGTGGGTTTGTCAAACTTGTGCTTGAAGCTGCCATTGTTGACTGTGAAGAACCCTTTGCCTTCTTAAAAGATTCTGCTTGATGACTTCTCTAAAAACCTTGCTTGAGAACCTCCTTGAAGATACCTGAGCCCTGATACCAGATGAAGGATAGAGGCAGAGGAGGAAACAAAAACAAATCAAAATATTAACACAAGAGAACACAGAGATATGTTGCTGCAAGCATGTTCAGATTTACTTCATTCCTATTAAACACAATAAACAGAGCTGCTGCTCTTCTCATGCTTCAAAAAACAAACATCATATATCCCTTGTTACAATGGTTGCAGTAAAAGACTCATAAAACATGATGCTACATGCATATACATATAAGTTGCTGCTACCGCAGCTACAACAAAATGTGAGATTGCAGAGTAGAAGAGAACACTCTGTCTTTTACATTCACAGCTTGATTCACCCACACATATTTATCAAAACTGGTCCGTCTCTATATATATAAAACAGAGCATACAATACCTATGCATATATCTAAAAACTGTTCTCGAGACTTGTTCTATCTACCACATTACAAAGTCAAAAGGATAAGACATTTTACGGCTCTGAGGTACTAATCCGTCACTGTTTCAGCTGCAGAGGAAGGACAGGGTGTGGGTGAGAGTAATGGAGAAATGGAGGAGTAATGATCAGTTCGTAGAGGTAGTTGGGATTAATTCCAACAAAAGTTGCCATTAATGGAGATGCAACAACGGAATTCATACTGGGTTGTTCATGAATATGTTCTGCTCCTTCAATTACTTTTACTATTTTGATTTAAATTTGGAAATCTATCAAACATGCAAATGAAGGAATATACTCTGTTCATTGTTCTTACTTCTTAGGTGTTTAAGAATTGAGAACTCAAAATAGTTGATTTTCTTATAATCATTAAACCAGCATTAACATGTGGTCAGTAAATATCCATAAGTCAGAAGTTATCCATGCATTTTAGTATAAAAATTAGTGAATAGGATCATAAATTCTTCATGCATCTACTATATTAGTTATTAAGTAAAAGTCAAGAAGATTGCAACTATTACTGAGTATAAAAATTATAGGTATAGAGATGTATATGGTTTTGGATGTAAAAATATTCTAGAAGGGAAAAATTTTATGGGCGATTAAAAATATGAATAGAAGCAATGACAGCATAGTACAATTTTCAACGACATATAAAAACAACAACAGGGTTACAACTGTGGGCTACATATAAAAACAGGGTTAGCTTTTAACGTGATTGGGCAAAACTATAACGAAGTGATTACAACATTGACAGTGCCTTACAGTGACAGAAAAATATATTTATGTTAATAATTAAGTTGGTTTTTAATGTGATCCGACAAAACTATAATTAAATCACTATAATATTGATAGTTTGTTTTCTAAGTTGTTTGGTAGATAGACATTTTAAAAGGACATAAATTTTCTTAATGACACAAGGCTATTTACTTTTACAAAATAAAAATGTAGGTACTTTTTAGTTAGTTGTTGATTTATCAAGGTTATTCAAGAAAGTCACTTAAAAGTATTTTGTATCTTTAGAATACATATAATGAGATAAAGAAATTATTGGAATACAAATAATAAGTTCAATCTCTATGATAACTATATATGAATGACTGAAATACACTTAGTATTTCATGATTCTTTTGTGTTCATTGCTTTAAAAAAACTCTAAAAAATACAAATATTATTCTTGTATATGAAGTTGCAGGGTACTAGCTCAATGGTAGAGCATATGCATTATAATGCAGAAGATTGGTGGTTTGATTCCACAATGCCCTATCATAAATATTTGCATTCTATCGCTACTACATAGAGGAGGTATTAAGACAATATTTGTGTAAATTGTCTCAACTTAAGACAAAAAAAAAATTGTGTATTGTCTTAAATATTGTCTTTAAAACCTTCTATGTATGTATTATTATGTCATTTAATTTACTTACTACTATGGCATTTATCATTTACTTTAAAATTTCGGATGTTCACATACATGCCTAGAATTTCACATTCCATCTGGCTAAAACATGAAAATTTGATATACAATTTTGTCTAATTTTCTTTTCTAAAGAGCCAAATGTGAATTTGTGATTATTGCAGGAAATAAGAAGCCTAGCATAGACATTCATTCCTCAACCCTCTTCTATGGTCACTACAACAATTAATTAGAATCCCGATGATCATGATCACACTCACACTCATAGTGTCACACTTATAGTGTTGAGAGTGTTGAGCTTGTGAGGTTTATTTTTTTTTATACTTTGTATTTTTGTACATATATGGGTTTGGGAAATTGCAACAGTTTTAACGCTTCAAATTTGGAAGAAATGGGATGCATTATGTGTTACAAGTTGTAATATTGGAAGACATCAAATGAAAATTTGGTAGAGAATATGATGTTAAGGTTACTCTGGGAAATCAATTTCATGATATTGCTACTCCATTGAAATCAAAGTCCTAAAAAATGAGTTGGCCCACATGATGGATCTTGTTAAATTTAAGATTTATTGATATGGGTTTATTTCAAAGCTACATATATCTATGTTAACCTATATTTTTAATTACTTAATATAACATTGTTGAAATTATAATGGTTCCCTCATAAAACCATGTCAAATGTTACTTATGGGTGGGTGCACAAAGTTGATCCCCAAAACAATTGCAATGGGGCCGTGCTAGCGGAAAAAACCAAGGACGCGCACCCACCTAAGGAAGTGCGCTTGTGACCCTAAGTTCAACACTGAACCGAGGCGTGTGCACGTTTCTGTGTGTGCGTTTTGTTTGCGCGTATGCACCAAGGGCGTGCACGCGCTCTTGCTAAGCCAAATAAAAAAAGGGTAGACAATCCCGGCCTATTTCATTCGAAAATGACCAAGAGTCAGCTACCCGATGTGTACGTGGACTAAGGGACCACCCCACTCAACCATTGAACTCAAGAATTACACCAATCCATCTACCGAATGATCATCCATTGCATTGGATAGGTAAGATCATTTTTTTTGACAACTTATTGATTTTTTTATTGTTTATTAAATTTTTAATAATTCCCAAATTAGTAAAATAATGGAAATTGTTTATGAACAAAATGTTAACATGGATTTTAGTGGAAGAAAACACAAATCTTGGAACTAATCAAAACCCCCAAAGAAATTTGGACCATGATGAATTTAACCATTAGTGAAATGAAATGAGAGTGCAAACCCAAGAATTAACATCCAAGAATTAAGAAACACAGGGAAACCATCTCGATTGTCCCTTTCCACCTCAATTGAGAGCTCAATTGACTCTCTTATCCATGCACATTGTCAGTTGATAGACATGACTAGATATAGAGCTAGGATGTGGGAGTATTATTCCGCTTGCATTTCCTAGGAGGAAATAAAAGCATTGAATATTACGAAGTCCCAATTCTACAGTATGTCCACCGATCGAAGAACACAACAACCAAGAGACATTAGAAAGCCATGTGTCTATATGGATTGGTGTCATTTCCAACCATGGAGGGACAACTAGATGTAGAGGTGGGTCATGGTTTACGATAAAGGGCTGGTGCAAGCTAATGTTGGCCACTCATGACGCGTTAGTCGCAAATGGACTTCTGGAAAAACAGAAATCTGAACGTCAAAAAGCAATATTAGAGCTACCTACACAACTTTTTGGAATATGGCGCAAGAAGATCAAACGTAGTAAATCGGATTACCTTCCAGAATATAGAAATATTATTTACGGAAATTAAGTATAACTCCCAAACAATGGGGTTCTCCTAAGGTTGGTATGTTATTTTTTTAAGAAAATATAATGAATATGTTTGCGTTAGCCCTCTGGTTCGGTATTCAAATGGTGGATTTTTGTTAAAAAAATTAAATACAATCGTAGATAACAGGCCGTTCTAGTGCAACGTTATTTTTCCATATTTATTTATGTTAATTTTATTTTATTTTTAATTAAGGAAGTCAGCCCATCCCTAAAATTACTAGGCCGAGCGTTAGCCCTCGATCTCATGGTCTTAACCTAATCAATGAACAATTTTTTTTTTAGAATGTATGTTTTTGTGTGTACTTGTGTGGGTTCTTTTCCGTTTTCAAAATAGATGAGCCAATAAAAAGTTATAGACAGAAGAAATAACCTACTCTTTGTGTAAGATTGACATTAGTGCAATTGAAATTAACTAAAAAATAGCAACAAATAATAGTTTTAATAAAAAATTACATATTCAGAATCTGCACACATAATTCTACAAGTGTGTGCAATTTCATTAGCAATGGACAAGTGTAGCATACGCAGAATCATGCTCGAAACAGAAGAAGTTATAGAATAAGATGTATTTTGTTATAAGATGTATTTTTTTATATTATTATATGTATTTTGGCAACCCGAACCTAAAACCATAGCAGCCAAGTCATCCACCACATTGGCGGGAAACAAATTACCCGCCAAAATTTAAAAACTAAACTAGCGCGTGTGCGTGTATTTAAAAAGTGCGTACGCACACAATGACGCGTATGCGTCCAAATGCACATACGCGCAAAATGGCGCGTGCGCGTTGTTTTTACTAAAGTTTGAAATTTGTCATAGTGATTAAATAATTTTATAAATTATATATTTTTTAATAATTAATAATGTTTTAAATTAAATTTATATGATGATGAGGAGGAGGAGGATGGGGATGATGATGATGATGTTGATGATGATGATGGGGATGATGATGATGAGGATGATGGGGATGATGACGATTGTTGGCTGCTTTTTGGATAGACCCGGGTTTTAATGAGGCACAGCAACAAACACCCCTTGGCGCACTGGCCCTCTTGGCAACGAGCTGCGCAACAGCCCGAAGTCTCACCCGAAGTGGCTATGGGGGGGATAAGGAATCAGTCTTCCTTAACCTAGGCGACGCGGAGACTGTAATATTCTCCCTCTCTCTCTTCCGAGAGGATTCCTCAAAGCGGGACGTCTTACTCTCCCGCAGACCTCTCAGTGCAACAGCGCTGAAACTCACACTTACCAGCCTAGCTGCACGGTATCTCCGCTCTTGCGCATGAGGCAATTACCCACTCTGTCCGATACACCGTGTATCGTCTCTACTTGCGCGCCCAACGCAGTAACACATTCCTTGGCGCTGCAGCAATAGTGCTCTTATCGACTCCTTCGATAGTGCACGAAAATACCTTCGAAGGGAGCTTCAAGGACTTGCTTTATATACTCATTCATAAAGACAACGAAACATTCATGTAAACACAGATAGTAAGCTAAAACATGCATTCACACAACACAGCATCATAACAACGAGAATTATGTAGTTCGCCTCCACGGGGAAATCACAGTCACTGGAACTGTTATCTTATATTATCTCAAAATGGGAATTACATAGTCCTGCTGTGCACACAGCTGCAGCCTTAGATCTTTCCAGGAAACTCCACGCACACAGCTGGGAGCCCTTCTCCTAGATCTACTCTCTTCTTCTACAGAGATTACAATGACTCAGACTTTGACTGAGACTGTCTGCAACTCAGTGACTAGCTCCACAGCTATCACTTCTACAACTTATCTAACATCTAATATCTCTCTATCATCTAAAACATCTAATGGCTAATGTCTAACGTCTAACCTTCTTCCTTTACAATTACACATATATATAGGTGGCCCTGAGGGTCGCACCTTTACAAAACTGTGGGCCTTTCCCAGCAGTATTCCCCAAAAACCCTAACCACGGACATGGCTAGGTGTACTGTAGGTGCTGCTTGCAGTCACGTCCCCGCTTCCTGCAGGCTCCGCGATTTTCGGCACAGATTGCAGGTATGGGCGCCGCTTCATCGTTCACCGCTCCTTGTCCTTCAACTTCAATGCTTTGGTCCGTTGCTCTTCCTTGGTCAAAGCTACCATAACTTATGTACTTAGCCTTAATGAGGGTAGCTGAGCCCTCTATTCCGTCGCTTCATTTATTGTGGTAGCTGAGCTTTCTACTCAGCCACATTCATTCTCCTTTGACGTGTGCGCGCGAGCTCCACGGTTTTCGGCGCGTAATCTGCGCTGAGCTCATCCATCTGGCACTGTACTGCGCACTGTTCACTTCTGCCCAAAATTGGTGCTTACTCAAAATTAGCACTTTCCCTTCAACACTTGTGATTTTTCCTCAAAATTTGCAGCTTTACTATAGTTGCGGCCTAGGCTCCAACAGGCCCCTAACACTTACTTGTGGCTCGTCCCCGAGCCACTCGCACTAGCGTGTGGTCGCTTTACTTGCGCATCTGCCTTTTCCTGAGTCTCAGCAAATGCTTTCTTCCACTGCGCAATAGCGGAGTCCATTTGATCGACGCACTCCGCAGCTGTCTGCACCATTTCTGCAGTGGTGTCTTCTTCAGTTATGCCATCAAACAACTGTTGAGATTCAGCAATTTCTTTGATCTTTGCCTCGGCTTGGGAATCAAGTTCAGCATACTCATCCATAAATGGCTGGATGCTGTTGGTGAGTTTAGCATCTTTATTTCTGAGCTTGTGCAGTTGTTGTTGTACTCTGCGCACTTCGCTCATTTTCCTCATTTTGGCTAAGCCTTCTAAGGCCTTAGCTTCTTCACTCAAAACAGTTAAGGACTGTTTTGCTGCTTGTACCTGTTCCAAAAGACTGACTTTGAAAGGGAGCTTCTCAAGCTCAGCCCAAGCCTCCATAGCTTGCGTCATCAGGTTCTCGGCTTCATCTGCTCTGGACTTCATTTGAGTGGAAGCTCTGCGCAGTGCTTCAAATTGTTCCTGCCTATCATCTGTAGGATGCGCTGCAACATGAGCTTCCAACTCGACGATCTGCATTCTATGGTCTTCAGCCATAGCAACTATTTCCTGTTCTAGGGATTTCACCCTTCCACCAATAATTTGAACTTTCTCAACCAGAGGAAGGTCTGGTTGAATCTCGCAGGCCAGCATCTCCTGGGCGATTTCATCAACTACGTTTCTTATCCCAATGTCTTGTGCCTCATAAAGTGCAAGCTTCTCAGAGATGTTCTTGTAGCCTGCCTTCAGCTCTATCTCCTGCGATTGCAGTCTTTGGTTTGCATGGAATTTGGAGAGCTCTCTAGCTCTCAGCTCAATAGAGACCTTCTCTTGCACTAACTGCAAGGTTTCTATTGGAATCAAAGATAAATTTATTTCAACGGGGCCAACTGCGCTTACCTGCAGTGCGGCCAAAGGATCCGGAAGTGTCATGCTTGTAGGCGGGATGTGAACGACAGTATTCCTCTCTGCAAGTACTTCAACTCGCTCAGTACTTGTAGATGCCTGCGGCGCCTGCGAACTAGATGCTGGCGCATGGGTCTGCGCAACTCTTCCTGCGAGACCTTTTAACTACACGAACTGCAGGTCTAGAGCACTTCTGATGTGAGCGTGCGAGGTCCGCAGCTCGCGAAATTGCTCCTTCAGATACTGGTCGATCCCCGAGGCAATGGTCTCAGAGGGATGCGACACCTTCTGCTTTTTGGCCGCTGGTTCTGGTGAACCTTCTTCATCCCTCTGCTCAGTCGCTTCCTTACCCTTATCCTTCTCTTGTGTAGCAGGGGGTGGCATTGAGGATGCAACTTCGGCGGCCTCCCTCCATTCATCCGGCCAAGACTTCACAGTTTCTTCAACATCTTCAGTAGTCATCCTGTAGAGGCCTATGGCCCATTCTTCTTGAATGCCGCAAGGGTGGAGGTAAATTTCATGCAAGTTGGCAGAAAAGACCAACTTAGTTCCATATCTTTGTGATGTCTCCTCACTCAGCCTCGGCATTTCCTGAATGGTATCTTTGAGGAGATGGTAATATTCACAAAACACAGCGTGGTTCATCTTGTGCTTCGCGGGATTACTAGAATCCCAGAGGTTGACATAGCGCATTCCTGCAACCTCTCCTGCGCAGCGGGGAAGGAACTGAGTGTTGGGGGGCTCCTTCCACCCAACAAAGGCGCATAAAATTAAAAGCCAAGAAAAATGGAACAACTGAGCGGTGGTGTCCTGGACGTTCCGACAGTCTTCCAAGAAATAATTTAGGAGGAAGAGGGACCAGTTGTACTGCTCTCCCTCCGCAGCTGCGATTGCGAGCTCCACGACAGCTCCAGTGACTTCTTTAGGTCTGCACTTCGTGAGAAGTCTGCCTGCAAGCAGACTGCCTGTAAATCTAAGTGCTTCATCCTCAACTATAGTGAGGTCATAAGCCCGACCTCCTCTTTTCAACTTGTATTTGTGCACCAACTGTGCAGCCAACTTTCTGTCCTTATCTTTACCAACAAAATGAATATTGGGGTCCTTACTAACCTTAGATAGGCCGGTAATACGATGAATCAAATTGACATTCAAATCGATTGGCCTCCCCAGCCAAAGGTAACCACCATGAACGCAAGATAGTAGTGCCTTAACAACTGCATTGACTTCATTGCTACGCCCGAAGTGCGGTAGCTTCAACAGGTTCAACACTCCAGGTTTCTCTAAATTTGCTGCAAATTCCTTCGGGACGAATTCATCAACCTTTCTGGTGGGATTATGGACTACCGTCAGATAGCGATTCGGCGCGAACTGAGGATACGTTATGTAGTCTCCCAATTTGAAGTCAGAAAACTTGACCAGTGGAAGGTGTCCAAGCAGGGACCCTTCTTATCGCACGAATTCCGCCATTGGTGGCAGCGGACTCGGATACTTGGCATTCTTCGGGATATGAACCTCAGGTGCATCATCTGGACGTGGAGGAATGTAATTCACCATAGTGGCCAAGGGATCTGGAACGGGTTCGTCCGGCTGCGGCGGCTGAGATGCCCTTGTGCCCGGATATTGTCTGGGATCAGTCCAACCAGGGTGCGTGTAAGCCTAGGTCGTCACCGGGGTAGTCATGCCGAAATCTAAGCCTCTGCGCTTAAATTGACAAACAATTTCTTTAGTTGACAGGTTCTCCGTCGTGAACCGGTATAGACAATAAGCACTTGAACAGACAAATGACGGAACAGCGTAGGATACGAACGCTGAAAACAAAGGCAGCAGTCTGCACGACATGGCTTTGAAAACAATAACTTAGATTCTCAAACAAGACACTATGCAACTTGAGAAAAGTAACCCGAAGATATACGAGTGCGGGGTATTTATAGCTAAAGGCGATAGTAAATGTGGGCAAGTGGGGCTAATAGCCGTAGGCGCCTATGCATGAGTTGACAACCCCCTTACCCCCGCGCCTCTGCGGTGCATTAATTGCGATGGGCTGGCTCTGACTGCGTTTCGGGAGATGAGCTAAGGCTTCCGGCTCCTTTCTTAAATGCGAATATCAGGGAGATCAAGCCGAATCTGTCAGAGCAGATACAATTAATTGGCGAGCTTATCCTTCATTAATATTCAAACGCGGCTATAGGACTACAGTAATTCAAATTTTCGGCAGGTCATTTCAGCATAGGTAATTGTGCATATAGAGGGGTCCACAACGAGAACTCCTCAAGCGGAAAATTGACACAGGGAACTCCGCAAGAGCGACGGTTTGACAACTCGGGGAAAAACTTCGCAAGAGCACAAAATAGGGTCGCTCGAAACAGAATTTATGGACATGCGCGGATGTTTCAAGGAACTGCGCGGGAAGCCGGAGACTGAAAGTGTCTCGTGATTTCCGTGTAGATTGTGATAATGCGATGCCTCTTTCAACTACACTGGACATCTGCAATTCTTTAGCAATGTATTAAGTCGACAGGGCGGAGTGGCCGTCGCGATAAAGCTTAAGCCGACTCCCGTTGATCATTGTGGGAAACAATTCTCCATTAAGCTTCGCAAGCTGAACTGCTCCTCCTTTTGTTATTTTTATCACCTGAAAAGGGCCTAACCAATGTACACGAAACTTGCCTGGAAACTTGATGAATTTACTATCATAGAGGAGTACCAAGTCTCCTTCTTGAAAGATTTTATTCTTAATATGCTTGTCATGCCAAGCTTTCTGTCTTGCCTTCTGTACTTGTTGATGGACTCCGGCTAAAAGTCTATCTTCTTCTAAGGCAAGCAAGTGTGAGAGTCTTTCACTCATAGTATCAGTATCTGCCATTTCTGTAATTTGCGCAATTCTGAAGCTGGGAACAATGTATTCCATGGGCATAACTGCTTCTTGTCCATACGCCAAACTGAAAGGTGTGTGACCCATTAATTTCTTGCATGTGGTTCTGTAAGCCCATAACACAGCTGTGACTCTAAGGTCCCAATCATCTCTTTGTTGATTACAGATCTTCATCAGGGCATTCTCGAGAATCTTATTGAATGCCTCCACCATACCATTAGCTTGAGGGTGGTAGGGTGTACTCTTATGGTGACTAATGTGGAATTCCTCGGTAAGGGCCTCTATAGTCTCATTCAGGAAATGTGTGCCCTGATCACTCATTAGAATCAGTGGACATCCAAATCTAGTGACAATGTTCTCAAAAATGAACTACGCGGTAGTGGTAGCGTCGTAGTTCTTAATTGGCTTCGCCTCAGCCCATCTGGTGAGGTATTCAGTAGCTGTGATGATGTATCTTGCGCCGATTCTCTTTCCTGGTGGGTTGATAGGTCCTACGAAATCAATGGCCCACTTATCAAAAGCACGCAGTGTTATCTAGGGTCTTAGTGGCATTTCATCTCTTCTTGAAGGTTTTCCTGTTCGCTGGCACACAACGCAACATTTGCAAAATTCCTTAGTATCCTTGTGCAATGTTGGCCACCAAAGACCTGTGGCTAAGATCTTCTGCGCAGTCGGCTTTCCTGTGAAATGGCCTCCTGCGGTCTCTGAGTGCGCTTCTGCGATTATGGAGTTCTTCTCATGCGGTAGGATACATCTGTGCAAGACTTCATCGGGGCCCAGCTTATAGAGCTGGCCAGCTATCAAAGTGAAGTCTGCGGCTTTGACAACAAGTTGCTTCTTCTGCTGGATTGAAAACTCAACTGGCGCTTGCCCGGTAGTGAGAAACTCAAGAATATCAGAATAATACTCATCGGCTGCTTGAACAAAAAACAACTGCGCATCGGGAATATTGTCCTCCAAATTTGTAGGTTCCTCCCCTGACTCTATCCTAGATAAATGGTCAGGTCTTGCATTCAATCTACCCGGCTTCACAATAACCTCAAAATCATACTCTTGGAAGAGGAGTATCCATCTGCAAATTCTTCCCCCTAACACTGGTTTATTGACCAAGTATTTCAAAGCAGAATGGTCAGTATACATTTTAAAATGTGCGCCCAATAGGTAGTGTCTGAACTTCTGTAAGGCATACACCATAGCTAGTCCTTCTCTTTCTGTAGTGGTGTAGTTCTTCTCAGCTGTAGAGAGTTTTCTGCTAGAGTAAGCAATGGGGTGGTCAATACCTCCTTCTCCCGGTTGTGTCAGCACAACCCCCAATGCTATGGAAGAATCATCTACATGAACATGAAAGGGTTTTCTCCAGTCTGGGAAAACTAGAATAGGCGCAGTGATCATCTTTTCTTTAAGTGTATCCAAGCTCTGTTGGCATTGTTCTGTCCATTGGAATTTTGAATCCTTTTTCAGCAATCTTTCCATAGGTGCAGTAATCTTTTCATAACCCTTGATAAATTTCCTATAGTACCCTATATGTCCCAATGTAGTGCGCAATTGTTTAACTGAGTTGGGAGCAGGTAAGTTAGCAATGATGGAAACCTTCGTAGGATCCATCAGAAGTCCTTGTCTGCATACAATATGACCGAACAAAATACCAAAAGGAGCACAGAAGATACATTTTTTCAAGTTAACGGAAATCTGATACTGTCTACATTTTTCTAACATCATCTGCAGGTTCCCTATATGGTTTTTTAGTAAACCAAACATAGTCCAGTCATCAAAATAGACTTCGAGAAACTTATGAATGAATTCTTTAAAAACAACAACAACGACTCTAAAGAAGATAGCAGGAGCGTTTTTAAGACCAAAGGGCATTACCGTATACTGGAATGAGCCCCATTCAGTCGCAAAAGTGGTCTTATGGTGGTCTTCTGGGTGGATTCTGATATGATGGTATCCCGAAAAGCCATCAGTGAAGGAATAAGCCTCTTGTCCTCCAACATTATCAAGCACTTCGTCTGTAAAGGGAGTAGGAAATGGATCATGCGCTGATGCGTTGTTCAGCTTGCAAAAGTCCACGCAGATTCTTATTTCACCTTTTGTCTTTTTCTCTTGTACCACCATAGGGCTAAACCAATCACTTTCCTCTACTGGCTCAATAATACCTGCTGCGAGCATCTTATCAATTTCTTCTCTAACCTTTTCTTTATATCGCGGGTTCAACTTGTACGAGCGCTATTTTACTGGCTTGGCGTCTGCTTTCAAAGGTATGTGCATAACTCCTAAATCTCCTAATATGCCTTTCATTTCTATGAACTTGGTAGGAAAGATATCCTGGTAGTCACGTAATAAATCTAAAATATGGCCAACAGTTTCATCATCCCAATAATCTCCTATAGAAGCAAACTTGGGTTCGGCTTCTGTACCAATGTTAATCTTTTTGAGCTTGATGTGTTCTGTAATGGCAGGGATATCAAGCTGAGGACCTTCAACGGTGCGCGTCCCTTCTGATTCTGGAATATTGATGTTGCGAGGATCATCTTCCTCTTCACCAGTGGTGAAATTATAGCATTCCAGGGTATGTTCAATTTGGACAACCCAATCTGGTTGAGAATATTTTGGTAATGGACATTGTTCAAATACCTTCTTTCAAATACACTTTAAAGCGTGGTCGATGCTTGGATGTTCTGACTCAAAGCTGAAGGTAAGTTGAAAACTTTCTATCATAAGAGGCCAAGTGATAGTGCCTCTGCGCAATTCTGTTTCAGTGTACCAGTTCCTTGGAACTGTATCCAACGTGTGGATGAATAGGTGAACCCACTCATCTTCTGGAATATCTAACCATTGATGAATACATACTTCAACGTGTGACCTGGGGTCACTCTGTCCATCGTATTTGCGCAACACTTCTGCTGCAGTTCCCTGAAATTTGCGCAGTATCAATCTGCGACAGTCTTGCCATGTGTCAATATTCTCTTTATGCGCACCCCACCATCTTGCAGGTGTAGCGCGCAGTGCTACATCCAATGCTTGTATGCGCTGCTCATCTGGGATCTGTTGTTCATATGTATGTATGAATTCACTTACTTCAGTTAAACCATCAAAAATTGGAGTGTCATTCAATTCTGTGCCAATCCATCGAATGGATTTAGTCATCATGGTGCAACGCCTTGCAGAAACCTCATGTAAGTGATTCTGCCAGTTTTCCAGTCCTACTTCTGAATCTGATGTGCACGAGCTATCGCATCGCCGGCTGATATGGCCGTCCGCTGTGGGATTGACATAGTCACTATGACTAGAAGTCATCTGATACAAACTTTCCATGTGGTGCACTTCTTCTTCTGCCTGAATGGGTTCAATATACTGTGGTCCTTGAAGTGGATCAAGCGGTGCGATGACCCTGATCTGCTCATCCTCGAAAGTCATTTGTCTTTTCTTCAAATTAATGACAACCAAATTATCAAATTCCTAATCGATTCCTAAAAGTGCTGGATAAGGTCTACTATCATCCAGAATTTTGATTACATTGGGTAATCTGCCCAATGGAGAAACTCGTTGCTGATTCGCAAGTCTTAGCTGGATAGGAGATATTGTAAGCTGAGGGCTACCCATTTGTTCCCATGTCTGCATGGTGAGAACATTAACTTCTGAGCCTAAATCTAAAATGACTTCGTCCATTTCGAATGCTCCAATCTGCGCTGTGAGCCTCATCTCTTTTCCAGTTCTAGTATGACTCCCAATCTGGTGAACAGCACGTTGCGGTGTATTCATCGAAGCAGATTGTTGACACTTATCCAATAGGTGTTGAAGTTCCATAGTTGCTTTTTCATTGCGCAACAACTTTAAGCAGTTTCTCAGGAAAGCATGGACACTGCCTAGTGCATCCTCCTCCTCATCAGGCCTTCCAGATGTAGTGGCCTATTCTTGCACCAGGTTGTCTTGTCTTAGCACTTGCGATCTGATATCATTATGTGGAATTGCGACAGAACTTGAAGCTCGCGGGTCTGAGAAATATTCTTTAGCTTGCTTGAATGCTTCTTTTTGCTTCTGCAGGTCAAGTGGAGAGGGTTTCATATTAGCGTGGCACACCCATTGCGTCGCTTGCTTTCCAGTTCCCAACTCTGGCATACCAGTAGTTGCTCCATTGTGTGTCACTATATTAACTGTAGGATCTGGTTCTCTTTTTTCTGCTCCAATTAACTGAATATTCTGACTGACCTGTGGCGTCTTTACTTGCATCTTAGCCATCAACTGAGGGCATTCTTCAATGACATGATCATAAGATTTACAGTATCTGCAGATGGTTGTAGGATTTTGGCAATCCCTTGCATAATGACCTTGAGCTCCGCAATTGTAACAAGTGATCTGTCCTCTTCCTCGACCAAAGCCTGCTGCGCGTTCGCGACCCTTATAATTTCCTCCTCGGCCTTCGCGAGCTTGGTCATACTGCGGACCTGCTGTGGGTCCTTGTGCCTATGACTATACTCTATAAACATCATGTTTCCTTTCCATCATAAGGTCATATGCTCTGCAATTGTTCTCATCATGGCCTACTGATTTACAGAAATTGCAACATAGATTCTTTGGAGTTTGTACGTATTTCTGTAACAAGTGACATTCTTGTGGTCTGTGACCTCTAGTTCTACAGATTTCACACCAAGGCCCCTGGGCCTGTGGTAAAGGGTTAGGTGCTCCAGTTTCAATATACTCTATGAAAACGGGATAATGGTCCTTTGAATGACCTTGAGCTTTACATTTTGTACACCAAATTTCTTCTTTAACGTCCTTTCCTTTCTTAATATCATGCAGTTGCAAGGTTAGGTTTGCTAATTGGTTCTACAACTGCGCAACATCGTTGCTTGTTCCAGCAATTGGTGAAGCTTCTAGTTTCATAGCCATTTCTAGAGCTTGTTCCTGAGTAGTGAGATTCTGTTGCATAAGAGGAAGTCTGATGTGTGGAAGCAACGCAGCAATGAACCATTCCTTATGCTGCTGCGGTGCAAACTCAAAGATTACTTGATCTATCAAGGCTTTGAACTTCTGGTCAAAGTCCCATACTGACTCTGTGGGTAACTGTTTTATGTCTTTGAGCTAGGTTATGCACTGTGATTCTGATTTAGGTTTCTTGAATTCTCTAATCATAGCATTTCTGACATCAGCAAGCGTCCTATTCTGTGCTGCTGAGTATTTCATGAACCAAGTTAAGGCTCTTTCTCTTAGTGTGGTTGCTAACTGAACCAGCTTAACAACATCATCATTAATTTGCTTAATTGTCCAAATGGCTTCTCATAGGAACCAGTGCTGCTCAGGCTCTTCTAGCCCTGTTCCCCTAAAAGTTGGTAGCTTCACGTCATCACCCATCCTTCTTGTGCTAGGTTGAGGTGGAGGTGCTGTAGCACTACCTCCGGGATGGTTAAACAAAGGTGGTGCTGAGGTACTAGAAGTACCATGCGGGCTACTAGAAGGTGTTACTGCGGGGTTATACTGAGCCCCGTCTAGCTTTTGCGGTGTAAAAGGGTGATAAGGGATATGAGCACTCCCTTGTCTCTCTATATGGCTCACTCTAGGAACTTGACTATCTTCTGGGCTAGACTCAAAAGAATGTTGGTCAAGGCCTACTTTATACCGTTTTCCACTATGAGTGCAACCAATAAGTTCAGGATCACTATCAGAATCTGCGGACATTACTTGTCTATGATATTCATCGGAAGCTATGCATAGTTTTCCTTTTTCATACAGAAGCATTTTAATCCATAAGTTTAGAGAATTTAAGAACTTACCCCTGTGTGCTTTGAAGAAGCTCCTCTCAGCTTTGCTGAAGCTCTTTCTCGTATCTACTGCAAAATTGGTGATGAATCCTTCCAGCAGACTGTTCAACCAAAAGTCTACTGCGCGGGACACAGAATTATCTACCCGCTTCAAAATGCTAACTAGATGTTGGCAGCAAGCAACAACCTCTTCACTCCTTGACAAAGTGAAGAGTAATCAGTCCTTTATGTGAAAATGAATTAAAATTTATATAGAGCTCCTTCAGAATCTTTGATTCTGAAGGTGCTCTTAATCAAAGAAAAGTAATTAATAACTCTAAAAGCTGATAGGGACTTGATCATCGAACTTGGCTCTCGAATGAAGGATTGATAAGTTTCGTAAATTCTCATTGAAAATTGTTTAAAATATTGAAAAGAGTTTATGTGACTTAAGGGTTTGTGTCAAAGAAATATCATAAAACTCATTGTTAGGGTATTATTAGTCTCAAGACTAAGAGAATTTGGGAATCTAATATCATAAGTAATATCCTATCATAAACTTTGTCAATATCATATTTAATTAATAAATGATGGTTTATATAGGAAGCGTTTCTCATATGGTTAATACCCTATGTAATGATACACACGATAGTGTGTTAATACCATGTATAAAGGTTTCGACTTAGTGTTGTATATATACATAGTTTGTACATATTAATAAAACAAACACCAAGCTGGCCATTTCATTAATACTTACTTAAAACCCAATCTATGCTTCTTCACATCACGACGTAATATTATGGAATCATGATGATCGTTGGATGAACTGATCATGCGCAAAATCAATGGTTAAATTGATAAGTCTTTGGATCGGTGAGCTGGCATGGAAACGTGGCCTTCACCACTTGACAGACTCGACAATTGTATGCGTTTGATAAAACCTTGTTGACAGTGTTAATTGCTAACACTCATTACGAACTACGCCATCGTACCTATTAATAATGAACCACTGTCAATAATTAATGATCTTAATAATGGTTATATCAGTTGTCATATCTCTGGTTCACCAAGTTAGGCAGTCTTCGTATTGCTGGTTCGTTGAGATAAGTAGTGATCACTACTTAGCGAGGTCAGAACGCAGATAAGTTAGTATAGACCATGATGTAGCATGAAAGTGCAATATTTATCACCATCCCGCTAAAATGGTAGGTTCAGAGATTTGATTTGGATCAGATTTCGCGCATGTGAAGATTTTCCTAGTATGTCGTGTATGTGGATACCTATTCCATCTGTTTTCACATTTCCTTTCATTCCACGACTAAACCAAAACAGTGTTGAAAAAACCATGCCTCTTCTGAATCGTTTTGAAATCTCAGGGTATGAAATTATTGAAGCTAATCAGGAGGTTGCCCAGAAATTCGAGAAAATGGGATGGACGCATTTCTTTCAAAGCTTTGATGGTCATCATGTGGAGATTACCAGAATGTTTGCAATGGGTTTTAAAAATGACAGGGTGCGAATTGGGGGTTTTGAGTTTGTTATAAATGAAGACAGCATTGCTGAAGCCACGAAACTTCCCCAGGTGGGAGAACGCTGGTTTAAAGGCCTTATGGTTGATAAGAAGAAGTGTTTGGCATTGTTCTCGCCTTTACCAGATAAAACGAAGTTGAGAGTGGGCGTGCCTGTAAAATTTCTCAAGCCCGAGTGGAGAGCTTACTATGAAATCCTGGTAAGATACGTAACCTGTTGTGGACGTTTTTCCCATTTACATTTGTATCATTTAAGGTTGTTGTTAGCGGTTAAGGGTTATAAACTTAACTTGCCCTTCTATCTGTGGCAAAGTCTGAAGAAAATGTCACAGTCTGTGAGAAATTTTAATAACCCTGATAATAGCCTGTGTCACCATGGATTGATTAAAATCTTATTGCAATATCAATTATCCGCGAAAGGTCGGTCGTGGGATGAATTCTTAGTCGATTGTAAATTGGGTCCAACACAGCATTGGCCCAATTCGTCTCCTCGAGCTCGTAGGAAACGAAAAATTATAGATTCTGAGGATGATAGCTCAGAGGATAACGAACCAGAGGCCATAAGCACGTCTGTAGATGATGTGGTAGATAAAGATGACGATAGGGTTTCAGTCCCTTGCAGTTCTAGGGAAAATTTAAATGAATCACAACCCGATAATAATGTTGGCAACCCTGTAAAATTAAAAGAGGGATCAGCCGAAGATGAAATTGATAAACCTATTGAATGTGACGAAATTCCTATGCATAAGCTGAACCATTTGGCTCAGGTTTGTTGTGATAATCAAGGGTCGAAGGTTGGAAACCTATCATCTTCACGTAGAATCACCAGAAGCATGCATAGTCGTCGTTCTACTCCAAGGTATAGGTCTGATCCACAGACTTCCAAATCTACTGCCGCCGAACCTGCAGTTGTGAATATTGAGGATGATATTCCGATACCTGTCCCTAGCCCAATGGGTGTAGGGAATTCCACCACTGTCCAGGGGAATGATGTGCCATCAGGTGAGGTCGAGGGTAATCAACCGGAAATAGATCCTGACACTGTACAAATTGAACCGTCTCACCATCAGCGTTGTGATAGTCCTCGTTCTCCTCATATAGCCAGCGAAGACGAAACCCTACAGCAGATATTAGGAAATGTCTATCAGGATAAGAAAGCAGAGTCTAAAGGAAAACGCAAACAGTATACGGTCTTGTTGGAAGAAGAAAATAAAACGCTCAAGAAAGAATTGTTAGAATGGATTGATAGGTGGAAAAGGGCCAATGTGAAAAAGAATCAATTCAAGGAATCTAAGAAATCCATATTAAAAACAAACCAGATGCTTTTGGAACGAATTGAAAAACAAAATGTCCAAATTATCAGGTTGAAGGCTAAGTTGGCCGAAGCTAGAAGAGTAGTCGCTCTTCGTAAAGAAGCCTAATAGTTCTTTTTCTTGTTGACAGGTAACGATCATTTTTGATTTAGCATGTCTGTAAAATCGGAGATTTTACAGGCATGCATTTATAATTTTGTTTTAATATTTCGGTTAACTGTGTTAAATCGATTTTAATATGATATATTTATTGAATTTAATGCAGGAGGGTTTTATCACCGTTTTCTTCCAGGAATGCAGGACATAGTGGATGCGTTGGCGTGAAAGTGTAGCTGATCTGTTACTAGTTGGAGTTTTCTGAATGGTCAGGAATGTTCTGAGATGCCTCGACTCAGGCTAGTCGATTCTATTTTCAGTATTTGGTGTAATTAGATGCTTTTATGGTTAGGTAATTTCCTATAATGTTGCATGCAACATTTATAGCAAAAAACCGATTCTCATTAGTATATGAAGGAAGATTTTTGATGAACTCGGGGAATGAAGTGTAGGAGAAAAACTTCTTGAAATATATTCTATTTGCTAGTATTACTTCAAACCTGAAGCTGAAGCTTTGTTGTGGATGATACTGGATATCTACGAATGATGCTGTGAATGGTATTCATTTTTGGGTTTTTATATATACATATATTTCAAGTTTGTCATTTTCTGTTTATATGCAAACTATGTATGCTGTGTCATACTGATGTTCAAACAATTTCTCACTTTGTCGTCTCAAGATCAGTTATTGAATGCATATGTCATTGTGGTTTGTTCATTAGTGTGTTCACTATGAACATTAGCTTGAATGATATAACTTCTGGTTTATTTAAAGTTTCATTTGTATGTTAATGGTGAATATTTAAATAAACATTATCTTAAATTTGAATGACTATCTTGAACAATAATTGTTAATCAGTTCTGGAAATGAAATTTGACTGTGTCTTTTAAGTTGAAATTCAGGTCCATTTCTATATAGCAGAATAATTGTTGTTAGAATTTAAACATGTTTGGTTTAAATCGTATTTCAATGTTCTGTTATAAGATTAATGATTAATTTTAATTTCAAATCTGCTCTCAGCTGAGATAGGGTAAAATAGAATAGATAGATTAGTTTTAAGTTTATTTTATCTTTAGTATTGTTAAATCATTCTGTATACTGTAATTAAGCTTTCATACTTAGAAAATTTCACAAAAAATTGAAGTCTTTCTTTCCGAAAGCAGCTTAGGATATTTGTAAATATATAGATAGGATAACATTAGAATAGGTTAGATTTTGCTAGTTTTGAGGTTTCCTTAAGAGACAAACTAGCTGGTAGCAGGACCATAACCTGTGAGGTCTTGTTAACTTAAACACACCGAATACTGCTTTAAGTTGATTGTGTGGATAAAACCTCTTTATTGGCTCTGATTCGTAAAATCAGGCCAACAAATGGCGCTAGAAGGAGGGCCTGAATTAAGTAATGGCAGGTGAAACCAATCAAACATTTCCAACCAGCCAACAATCTTCGGAAACTAGTAGATCACCTCTTAGTGAAACTGTAAGAAATATCCTTGAACGTGATCCTATTACTTCTCCTTTTACTCCTGCACAAAGTGCTCAAACTCTAGAGGAATCCAGACATATCCTTACTAGAGCTTACGCTAATCAGTTAGGTATTACTCCAATAGATTATGGTCTTCCTAGACAACAGCGACATAACCCACAATTGACCATAGTTACAGAAGATTTGGAAATAACTGATAATACTCCTCAACATCAAGCTGAAAATTATCAAAGACAGATTACACAAACCAACACCACAAGGAGGTTAATTTCGGGAAGTGGTTCTGATCAGCTACCTTCACCTCCTGAGTCACCACCCAACAGTCCAAGATCTTCTCATTCTGAGAGTTCTTCTAGTTCTCAAGGAAATCCAATGGCAGGAAATGCGGGAGGAGGAGGTAATCCTCCACCCCCTCCACCTAATCCACAGCTCCCTTGGTTAAGGGCAGCTGCTGTAGCAATTCCTGGGATACAACACCCATTACCAAAACATTCAGATAAGGTTCTTCCTAAGTTTAACCCAGATGACAAAGAACCTGCAGAGGTACACATTGATAAATTCATGCTAGCTGTTCAAACCTTAAATGTTCAGCATGAGGATGTTGTCTGTCGATTATTTCCTCTCACTTTTGAGGGAAGAGCCTCTACCTGGTATTTTTCATTAGTACAAGGATCTATTACAAACTGGGAGGAATTTAATAAAGTATTTTTAGATAAATTTGGGGAAGATAAAACACCTGCTCTTTTAGCCCTAGAATTATCTAGAATTAAAATGGAACCCAAAGAAAGGATTAAAGACTTTAATCAAAGGTTTCTAACTTTAAAAAATAAAATTCCAATTGCTTCTCAACCACCGGAAGATATAATCATCGAAAATTATACATCAGCCTTACCTAGGAATTCCGGAATGTTTGTTAAGAGGGCTGGAAAGACAACACTGATAGAAACATTTGATGAAGCAATTAAAGTAGAAAAAGATTTCATGTCTTATGAACCAGAAAGGAGTGGTAAAACTGATTCTTTTCCTCGAAAGAAAGTAGAGAGATCTAGTTCAGATAAAGATAAAGCTTTTGATGTAGAACAGCTACAGAATGCTATCCGAACATTAACTAATGAAGTTATTGGGTTAAAAAAAACTAGTTCTGAAGCTTCCCCTTCTAGGGACTACTTCAGAAATCAATTTAGACAAAACCCAAACACAAACAATAAGAATGCACCCCCAGATATAGCTGCTAACGAAGAGATCTTTAATACAATTCGAGCTGTCCTCTCTTTATCTGAAACAACTAGTCAAGAAATAAATCAGAATAAAGAAGATGAAGAATCTGAAAATGAAGATGAATCAGAAGAACCTCAACAAATCAATGGGCACTTCTGGGATAATTTTGTAAAAAAACATGAGAACAGAAGTCCACCTCCAAGACAACACGCATATAATACGCGTAGTAAAACAACTGCAAATACTCCTGGTGCTTCAAGCTCTACTCCAAACAATGATAGTAATAACTCACAACCAAACAAACAAATTCAACTCGGCAAAAAAACTCAGTCACATAAGGGTACCCAAACCATTCAAAACGCTCCGAAGTTGGATTTACAATATGACATAATTGAAGATTTGAAGAAGACA
This sequence comes from Larix kaempferi, assembly GCA_027924585.1. Lineage (NCBI taxonomy): Eukaryota > Viridiplantae > Streptophyta > Pinopsida > Pinales > Pinaceae > Larix > Larix kaempferi. The sequence continues at coordinate 13,009,024 of BSBM01000101.1, read as the reverse complement.
CGTGCAAACATTAGTATGTACGATCTCCTTCAGATCTATCCAATGCCTGAAATTCCTATCATTAATCCTGCAGTAAGCATGATCGCTCCAAATACAAAGCAAAATGTTGCTGCAAACAGTTCAGGCAATGATCCAACAGCAACTGATAAAGGGAAAACATCAGCTGATAAAGCTTCTTTGATAGGTAAGAACTCTAAGTCAATTACACCTCCATTCCTACTTACCTTCGAAATTTTTAATAGAAATGTCCACAATTGCATGGTAGATTCAGGAGCATCTTCTAATGTCATGCCTTTATCTGTGTGCAAGAAATTAAATGGCAAATTTGTCCCATCCAATGCACAAATAACTCAATTAGATAGAACAAATGTTAAGGTTGTCGGAGAGATGAAAGATGTCTTAGTTAGGATTGCTTGTAATCCTTCAGTTTATCAAATCATAGACATCGTAATCGCTGATATACCTGATGCATATGGATTGTTCTTAAGTAGGGATTGGTCTCAACAGCTAAATGGTTTCTTTGCCACTGATTGGTCAACCTTGTGGTTACCAAAAAATGGAAAAGCAAATCAGATAAAAATACAAAGAGAAAGGTACATGAAACATACTGTTACAGAACTACATGATCCTAGTGAACCCGTATTATTTTCTGATTCCATTATGGGAAACTACATGTATGAGTTAGGTTTTGGAGATTTCAAAGCTGAAATCTCTCTCCTTTCAGAAAGCAGCCAGCAATCTGAGATTTGTAATGTAACAGTTATCTCTCCTAATTGTTCCCTTAAGGAGACCATTGGTAATGAAAATAATGAAAATATTGTAAATATCATAGAAAGCAAAGTAATTGCACATAATTCTATTTGGACTCTTTATTTCGATGGTGCAAAATCTAAGGAAGGAGCGGGCGCCGGTTGTCTACTAATAGATCCTCAAGGTAATAAGACTTGTATAGCTTGTAGATTAGAATTTAGTTGTACAAATAATATGGTTGAATATGAAGCTTTGATTCAAGGATTGAAAAAAGCAATCGATTTGGGCATCAAAGAGATTATGGTCTTTGGCGATTCAGAAATCATCGTTAGACAGGTACGTAATTCCATTCATTGTTTATCTGAACATTTGCAAAGCTATCAGAAGGAGGTATGGAATCTTATCACATATTTTGATGCATTTAACATAAATTCTGTTCCTAGAAGTCAAAACCAAGAAGCAGACTTATTGGCAAATGTAGCTTCCAAATTGATTCCTTCGGAAAATTTTTCGCCAGAATTCTTTTCTGTTGAATTAATTTTTAGACCTTCCATACCTGATAACATTTTTAATTGGCGTGTGTTTGATAATGACACACAGGTACTGCATTTTCTGACAAGTGATGGAATCTTTAAGGAGTCAGCGATAGATGAAATCACTCACGATGACAATTTACGAGATTTTTCGGTAATTAATGATTTTTGTTCAGTTGAGAAGGCTTTTGAACAGGTAAAACCGGTCCCCAACTCAGTATTGAGATTAGAAAAGTTTTTTGATCTGCAGGATAAGTTTAAATCAGTTCCGAATTGTAAAACCAATAGCTCTTGAATGACATATGAAACCATCAATTTGGGAACAGAATCTAATCCCCAAACTATAAACCTAGGAATAGATTGTGATCCTGTAGAAAGAGCAGCTTTCATAAAATTATTTAAAGAGTTTAAAGATATATTTGCATGGACATATGATGACTTAAAAACATTTAATACTCAAGTCATGCAACATATAATTCCAATTAAGCAAGAATCAAAACCTTTTCAGCAGAAATTAAGAAAATATCACCCATCATTAGAACCAACAATAAAAAAGGAATTGAATAAATTGCTAACTGCCAGGATCATTTTCCCTGTCAGACACACTCAGTGGGTAGCAAACTTAGTTCCAGTTAGAAAGAAAAATGGGGATATTCGATTATGTGTTGATTTTAGAAATTTAAACAAAGCTTCTGAAAAAGATAATTACCCAGTTCCACCCATGGAACAAATTCTTCAGAAAGTATCTGGGGCTGAGATACTGTCTCTTCTTGATGGTTTCTCAGGGTACAACCAAATATTAGTCTCCCCGGATGATCAATTAAAAACAGCTTTTAGAACTCCATGGGGAACGTACGCGTACCGTAAGATGCCCTTTGGATTAATCAATGCGGGAGCAACATTTCAACGAGCAATGGATATTGCCTTCAGAGGTTTGATTAATCATTCAGTCGTTGTCTATTTGGACGACGTTACTGTCTACTCTAAACATCGCCCTGATCATCTTAACCATTTGAGAAAAGTGTTTGAACGATGTAGAAAATTTGGAATATCTTTAAATCCTAAGAAAACAATATTTGCTGTTTCAGAAGGTATCTTGTTAGGATGTGTAGTATCAAAACATGGAATCATGATTGATCCGGAAAGAACACAAGCTATTTCAAAGATTACTTTCCCTTCCAGCAAGAAAGGAATGCAGTCATTCTTAGGGAAAATTAATTTTGTCAGGAGATTCATCCCTAGCTTTTCAGAGACTGTTCGTCCTTTGCAGAAAATGATTAAAAAAGATGCTGTGTTTAATTGGGGACAAACTGAAAAAGAATCCTTTCAGAAAATTTTAGAAGCTATTTCAGAAGCTCCTAGTCTTTTAAGTCCAGATTTTAACAAGGATTTTATATTATATACTTTCGCTTCTGATATTGCTTATGCAGCAGTATTAACTCAATTAAACCAACAAAATAATGAGGTTCCAATTTCGTTCATGAGTTTGAATTTCAAAGGTGCTGAACTAAACTATCATGAAGTGGATAAACAAGCTTATGCTGTTTTTAAAGCGGTAAAACATTTTCGTCCTTACTTGTTAAAATCTAAAACGAAAGTAATTGTACCTTATTCTTCAGTAAGAAATTTGTTGGTACAGAAGGATTTAGGAGAAAAAAGGGCACCTTGGATGACATCTCTCCAGGAGTATGACCTAGAAATCAAACCATCAACAATAGTTAAAGGGCAAAGATTGTGTAAACTAGCTGCTGAAGCTGCTCATTTGTCTGATGATAAAAACGAAATTGTCATTGATGAAGATTTACTTACCAGAGAAATTTATTTTTATCCACCACCTCAAGATTCTTGGTACACAGACATACGAGTACTTCTGGAAACAGGGATTGCTCCTGATTACTTGGATCCAAGGAAGAAAAGAGCACTCAGATTGAAATCTGTCCCGTACTTGTTAATAGATAGCATCCTCTTTCGAAGAAATTCAGATGGGGTATACCTTCGGTGTCTAGATAAAGATGAAACAGAAACAATTCTGAAAGAATTGCATTCTGGACCAGCGGGAGGTCATTTCGGTGGAGAAACCACAGCCCATAAAATTCTTAGAGCTGGTTATTATTGGCCTACCTTGTTCCGAGATTCTTATACTTTCGTCAGAAGGTGTCAAGAGTGTCAACTTGCCGCAGGAAAAGTTAAAAAATCTGCTTTCCGTTTACAACCTGTTTCAGCTGAAAGACCTTTTCAGCAGTGGGGTATCGATATAATAGGTCCAATAAACCCTCCCTCATCAATGCGACACAAGTACATAATAACTGCAACTGATTATTTCACTCGTTGGGCTGAGGCTGCACCATTGAAGGTTGTGAATACTAATCAAGTTATATTATTTCTGGATTTCTTTATTATAACAAGATTTGGTGTTCCTGATTCTTTGGTTTTTGATAATGCATCATATTTTTCATCAATTGAATTGAGTCAGTTCGCTTTAGAAAAAGGAATAAGAATCAGATATTCAGCTAACTACCATCCTCATGGGAATGGTCTAGCTGAGTCAACGAATAAAAATTTATTGAAAATTCTTAAAAGAACTGTTTCAGTTCACCATAGGAATTGGCATACAGAATTGGTTAATGCTCTCTGGGCAGACAGAGTAACTCCAAAGGTTGCAATAGGTAATTCACCATTTTTCTTAGTGTATGGGACTGAAGCTATTCTCCCACCAAATTTGTTTTTACCTTCATTGCAGTTAGCTCAGTCTGTCCAAGAAGAAGAATGCCCAGCAATGGAGAAAAGAATTAATGCATTATTAAAATTAGAAGAAGAAAGAGAACAGTCAAAACAACACTTTAACAAACATCAACAGATTGTTAAGTCATGGTTTGACCAATCGTTTAGTTCTGATCGCGAATTCCAGGTAGGAGACTTGGTCTTAAAATGGGATAAAGCTCATGAGGTTAAGGGTAGTCATACTAAGTTTCAAAAACTTTGGTTAGGCCCCTTTGTTATCTCTGAAAAAATAGGTCCAAGTACCTTTCGATTGCAAACACTTGAAGGTCAGTCCGAGACATTCCCTGTGAATGGACTGATTCTGAAGAACTATTTTTGTTAATAATTGCTGTCTAAATTGTATATATTTATTCACTGTTTATAAATAGTTTTTATATTTTTGTATATACACTAATAAACTGTATATGAGTCAAAAGCTGTCAATATTAGATATTTCAGGTTGTTAAAATTCATGTATATAACTAGTCCTCAAAACAGAAATATGTGATTAATAATTGTAATTAATATATATCAATAAGATCAGTTTTCTCATCAGTCTTGAAAATTTTGACTTAAACTGAAATCTTTTAAAGTTGCTCGGGCTGATCAAAATTTCTTAAGTTTGTAAAAAGTCTTCGTTAGTTCTATTTATAAGTGTTTCCCGGATTTTTCTTTCATCTGATTATTTTCTTAAATAAGGGTAGTTTATTATATATCTTTCTCAAAGCCTGTGCTTTTGAAAATTTTTTACAGATTTTTTATCATTTGTTTAGAAAAATTTTTCATTTGAAGATTGTCTAGCATCTGTTCCAGCTAATAACAAGCTAAAGTGAGAGACGGAAGGTCTCAGTAATGAGCCGGTCTGATCAGAATCATAAATATCTCTGGTATGACATTATTAGGAAACTAGTAATGGCTTTTGGTCTTAAAACCAAGAGATAAGGGGTCTCATCACGAGCCAGCTGATTCATTTTCTGGTGGTATTTATGACTGACATTACTATTTGGTTACCATGCTGGGTAATGATCTCTCATTTTAGTTAAAACAAAATCAATGAAATTCCAATAAAACATAACTTTTGCCTGAAGAATAGGAGGTCTCAGTAATGAGCCGACCTAATCATGATCATCAGTGTTGCCTGGAATAACTTCATTTCTGATCACCAGGGTGATGGCTTTTGATTTTAAATTAAAAGACAGGAGATCTCATCATGAGTCGGCCTGCTTATTTCAGACAACTCTCGTGAATGATACTATCACATTGGGACACCAAGCCCAGGTAGTAGTCTTCAGGCAGAATTATCATTTAAAAGAAAAGAACAGCAAAGCAAGAAACAAGAAATTACTAAACCAAGGAACAGGTTCTAGATAGTTTTCAGGGGAAAGGTATTCGAGGCTGATGGTAAGATCACCCTTACTAAGAAGCACTGGTTTTGATAATGATATTTGTAAGCTTATCTCTAATTACATGCTTATTTCAAAAGATGAAAATTTCTGGGTTATGCTTATGAATCTGAATAAATAAAGGTTTGATATGAACAAAGGATTCTGATTATCTTTAACAGGTTTCGAAGATTTCGTTTTAATCATCTTGTTTTAAGCAGAGATAACTGGTTCTCCCAGGTCGTCGCCATTTGTTGGCAGCAAGCAACAACCTCTTCACTCCTTGACAAAGTGAAGAGTAATCAGTCCTTTATGTGAAAATGAATTAAAATTTATATAGAGCTCCTTCAGAATCTTTGATTCTGAAGGTGCTCTTAATCAAAGAAAAGTAATTAATAACTCTAAAAGCTGATAGGGACTTGATCATCGAACTTGGCTCTCGAATGAAGGATTGATAAGTTTCGTAAATTCTCATTGAAAATTGTTTAAAATATTGAAAAGAGTTTATGTGACTTAAGGGTTTGTGTCAAAGAAATATCATAAAACTCATTGTTAGGGTATTATTAGTCTCAAGACTAAGAGAATTTGGGAATCTAATATCATAAGTAATATCCTATCATAAACTTTGTCAATATCATATTTAATTAATAAATGATGGTTTATATAGGAAGCGTTTCTCATATGGTTAATACCCTATGTAATGATACACATGATAGTGTGTTAATACCATGTATAAAGGTTTCGACTTAGTGTTGTATATATACATAGTTTGTACATATTAATAAAACAAACACCAAGCTGGCCATTTCATTAATACTTACTTAAAACCCAATCTATGCTTCTTCACATCACGACGTAATATTATGGAATCATGATGATCGTTGGATGAACTGATCATGCGCAAAATCAACGGTTAAATTGATAAGTCTTTGGATCGGTGAGCTGGCATGGAAACGTGGCCTTCACCACTTGACAGACTCGACAATTGTATGCGTTTGATAAAACCTTGTTGACAGTGTTAATTGCTAACACTCATTACGAACTACGCCATCGTACCTATTAATAATGAACCACTGTCAATAATTAATGATCTTAATAATGGTTATATCAGTTGTCATATCTCTGGTTCACCAAGTTAGGCAGTCTTCGTATTGCTGGTTCGTTGAGATAAGTAGTGATCACTACTTAGCGAGGTCAGAACGCAGATAAGTTAGTATAGACCATGATGTAGCATGAAAGTGCAATATTTATCACCATCCCGCTAAAATGGTAGGTTCAGAGATTTGATTTGGATCAGATTTCGCGCATGTGAAGATTTTCCTAGTATGTCGTGTATGTGGATACCTATTCCATCTGTTTTCACATTTCCTTTCATTCCACGACTAAACCAAAACAGTGTTGAAAAAACCATGCCTCTTCTGAATCGTTTTGAAATCTCAGGGTATGAAATTATTGAAGCTAATCAGGAGGTTGCCCAGAAATTCGAGAAAATGGGATGGACGCATTTCTTTCAAAGCTTTGATGGTCATCATGTGGAGATTACCAGAATGTTTGCAATGGGTTTTAAAAATGACAGGGTGCGAATTGGGGGTTTTGAGTTTGTTATAAATGAAGACAGCATTGCTGAAGCCACGAAACTTCCCCAGGTGGGAGAACGCTGGTTTAAAGGCCTTATGGTTGATAAGAAGAAGTGTTTGGCATTGTTCTCGCCTTTACCAGATAAAACGAAGTTGAGAGTGGGCGTGCCTGTAAAATTTCTCAAGCCCGAGTGGAGAGCTTACTATGAAATCCTGGTAAGATACGTAACCTGTTGTGGACGTTTTTCCCATTTACATTTGTATCATTTAAGGTTGTTGTTAGCGGTTAAGGGTTATAAACTTAACTTGCCCTTCTATCTGTGGCAAAGTCTGAAGAAAATGTCACAGTCTGTGAGAAATTTTAATAACCCTGATAATAGCCTGTGTCACCATGGATTGATTAAAATCTTATTGCAATATCAATTATCCGCGAAAGGTCGGTCGTGGGATGAATTCTTAGTCGATTGTAAATTGGGTCCAACACAGCATTGGCCCAATTCGTCTCCTCGAGCTCGTAGGAAACGAAAAATTATAGATTCTGAGGATGATAGCTCAGAGGATAACGAACCAGAGGCCATAAGCACGTCTGTAGATGATGTGGTAGATAAAGATGACGATAGGGTTTCAGTCCCTTGCAGTTCTAGGGAAAATTTAAATGAATCACAACCCGATAATAATGTTGGCAACCCTGTAAAATTAAAAGAGGGATCAGCCGAAGATGAAATTGATAAACCTATTGAATGTGACGAAATTCCTATGCATAAGCTGAACCATTTGGCTCAGGTTTGTTGTGATAATCAAGGGTCGAAGGTTGGAAACCTATCATCTTCACGTAGAATCACCAGAAGCATGCATAGTCGTCGTTCTACTCCAAGGTATAGGTCTGATCCACAGACTTCCAAATCTACTGCCGCCGAACCTGCAGTTGTGAATATTGAGGATGATATTCCGATACCTGTCCCTAGCCCAATGGGTGTAGGGAATTCCACCACTATCCAGGGGAATGATGTGCCATCAGGTGAGGTCGAGGGTAATCAACCGGAAATAGATCCTGACACTGTACAAATTGAACCGTCTCACCATCAGCGTTGTGATAGTCCTCGTTCTCCTCATATAGCCAGCGAAGACGAAACCCTACAGCAGATATTAGGAAATGTCTATCAGGATAAGAAAGCAGAGTCTAAAGGAAAACACAAACAGTATACGGTCTTGTTGGAAGAAGAAAATAAAACGCTCAAGAAAGAATTGTTAGAATGGATTGATAGGTGGAAAAGGGCCAATGTGAAAAAGAATCAATTCAAGGAATCTAAGAAATCCATATTAAAAACAAACCAGATGCTTTTGGAACGAATTGAAAAACAAAATGTCCAAATTATCAGGTTGAAGGCTAAGTTGGCCGAAGCTAGAAGAGTAGTCGCTCTTCGTAAAGAAGCCTAATAGTTCTTTTTCTTGTTGACAGGTAACGATCATTTTTGATTTAGCATGTCTGTAAAATCGGAGATTTTACAGGCATGCATTTATAATTTTGTTTTAATATTTCAGTTAACTGTGTTAAATCGATTTTAATATGATATATTTATTGAATTTAATGCAGGAGGGTTTTATCACCATTTTCTTCCAGGAATGCAGGACATAGTGGATGCGTTGGCGTGAAAGTGTAGCTGATCTGTTACTAGTTGGAGTTTTCTGAATGGTCAGGAATGTTCTGAGATGCCTCGACTCAGGCTAGTCGATTCTATTTTCAGTATTTGGTGTAATTAGATGCTTTTATGGTTAGGTAATTTCCTATAATGTTGCATGCAACATTTATAGCAAAAAACCGATTCTCATTAGTATATGAAGGAAGATTTTTGATGAACTCGGGGAATGAAGTGTAGGAGAAAAACTTCTTGAAATATATTCTATTTGCTAGTATTACTTCAAACCTGAAGCTGAAGCTTTGTTGTGGATGATACTGGATATCTACGAATGATGCTGTGAATGGTATTCATTTTTGGGTTTTTATATATACATATATTTCAAGTTTGTCATTTTCTGTTTATATGCAAACTATGTATGCTGTGTCATACTGATGTTCAAACAATTTCTCACTTTGTCGTCTCAAGATCAGTTATTGAATGCATATGTCATTGTGGTTTGTTCATTAGTGTGTTCACTATGAACATTAGCTTGAATGATATAAATTCTGGTTTATTTAAAGTTTCATTTGTATGTTAATGGTGAATATTTAAATAAACATTATCTTAAATTTGAATGACTATCTTGAACAATAATTGTTAATCAGTTCTGGAAATGAAATTTGACTGTGTCTTTTAAGTTGAAATTCAGGTCCATTTCTATATAGCAGAATAATTGTTGTTAGAATTTAAACATGTTTGGTTTAAATCGTATTTCAATGTTTTGTTATAAGATTAATGATTAATTTTAATTTCAAATCTGCTCTCAGCTGAGATAGGGTAAAATAGAATAGATAGATTAGTTTTAAGTTTATTTTATCTTTAGTATTGTTAAATCATTCTGTATACTGTAATTAAGCTTTCATACTTAGAAAATTTCACAAAAAATTGAAGTCTTTCTTTCCGAAAGCAGCTTAGGATATTTGTAAATATATAGATAGGATAACATTAGAATAGGTCAGATTTTGCTAGTTTTGAGGTTTCCTTAAGAGACAAACTAGCTGGTAGCAGGACCATAACCTGTGAGGTCTTGTTAACTTAAACACACCGAATACTGCTTTAAGTTGATTGTGTGGATAAAACCTCTTTATTGGCTCTGATTCGTAAAATCAGGCCAACACTAGATCAGGCGTCCAAGCGACGGGTTGATCAACATGCACAGTGGGTCTAGTATCTGCTAGCTAGGATACCCACGCATGCAACTCAAGTGAAAATGTGACAAAGAAAATTTCGTGAAGGTCAGTATAAATATACTTCTGCAACCAATCTTTTGTCTGAAGCCTAAAGCTTCTATTTTCTCGTTCAGCGAATTCTCTAGCCTTTGAATCAAACCAGTCTTGAATTTCTTTAGCTGTAGGATTCCAGTATCACATTGCCTTCAAAATAATATGGTTGAAGCCGATGACGAAACCATTTGTTGGATGATCAAGTCTCAAGGCAACGGAACCATTTGTTGGCTTCAGTAGTCGCAGGGCAACACTCTCACATGTCGCCGAAATAACAAGTCTCAAGGAAACGGAACCATTTGTTGGCTTCAACAGTCGCAGGGAAACACTCTCGCACGTCACCGAAATAACAAGTATCAAGGAAACGAAACCATTTGTTGGCTTTTTTTTGGACAGACCCGGGTTTTAATGAGGTGCAGCAACAAACACCCCTTGGCGCACTGGCTCTCTCGGCAACGAGCTGCACAGCAGCCTGAAGTCTCACCCGAAGTGGATATGGGGGGGCTAAGGAATCAGGCTTCCTTAACCTAGGTGACGCGGAGACTGCAATCTTCTCCCTCTCTATCTTCCGAGAGGATTCCTCAAAGCGGGACGTCTTACTCTCCCGCAGACCTCTCAGTGCAACAGCGTTGAAACTCACGCTTACCAGCCTAGCTGCGCGGTATCTCCGCTCCTGCACACGAGGCAATTACCCACTCCATCCGATACACCGTGTATCGTCTCTGCTTGCGCGCCCAGTGCTGTAACGCATTCCTTGGCGCTGCGGCGATAGTGCTCTTATCGACTCCTTCGATAGTGCGCGAAAATACCTTCGAATGGAGCTTCAAGGACTTGCTTTATATACTCATTCATAAAGACAACGAAACATTCATGTAAACACAGATAGTAAACTAAAACATGCATTCACACAACACAACATCATAACAACGAGAATTATGTAGTTCGCCTCCACGGGGAAATCACATTCACTGGAACTGTTATCTTATATTATCTCAAAATGGGAATTACATAGTCCTGCTGTGCACACAGCTGCAGCCTTAGATCTTTCCAGGAAACACCATGCACACAGCTGGGATCCCTTCTCTTAGATCTACTCTCTTCTTCTACAGAGATTACAATGACTCAGACTTCAACTGAGACTGTCTACAACTCAGTGACTATCTCTACAGCTATCAATTCTACAACTTATCTAACATCTAATATCTCTCTATCATCTAAAACATCTAATGGCTAACGTCTAACGTCTAACCTTCTTCCTTTACAATTACACATATATATAGGTGGCCCTGAGGGTCACACCTTTACAAAACTGTGGGCCTTTCCCAGCAGTATTCCCCAAAAACCTTAACCGTGGGCATGGCTAGGTGTACTGTAGGCGCCGCTTGCAGTCACGTCGCCACTTCCTGCAGGCTCCGTGATTTCCAGTGCAGATTGCGGGTATGGGTGCCGCTTCATCGTTCACTGCTCCTTGTCCTTCGCCTTCAATGCTTTGGTTCGTTGCTCTTCCTTGGTCAGAGAAACCATAACTTATGTACTTAGCCTTAATGAGGGTAGATGAGCCCTCTATTCCGTCGCTTCATTTATTGTGGTAGCTGAGCTTTCTACTCGGCCACATTCATTCTCCTTTGACGTGTGCGCGCAAGCTCCGCGGTTTTCGGCCCGTAATCTGCGCTGAGCTCGTCCATCTGGCACCGTACTGCGCACTATTTGCTTTTGCCCAAAATTGGTGCTTACTCAAAATTAGCAGTTTCCCTTCAACACTTGTGCTTTTTCCTCAAAATTTCCAGCTTTACTATAGCTGCGGCCTAGGATCCAACAACGATGATGTTGATGATGAGGATGAGGATGATGGGGATGATGACAATGATGTTGATGACGAGAATGAGGATGATGATGATGATGATGACGAATATGATTATGATGATGATGATGATCATATTTGTCATCATGAGCATCAGAATCTTCATCTTCATACTCATCTCCATCATCATCCATCATCTTCGTCATCATCATCATTGATGAAGAAGATGATGATGACGAAGATACTGATGATGATGATGATGATGATGATGATGATGATGATGATGATGATGATGCTGACAATGATGATGATGTTGATGATGATGATGATGAGGAACTGGGTGATGACGATGATGATGACGATGGAGATGATGATGATGATGATGATGATAACGATGATGATGATGTTGATGATGAAGATGATGACCAAGATGATGACCAAGATGATGATGATGATGATGATGATGATGATGATGGGGATGAGGATGAGGATGAGGATGAGAACGATGATGAGCAAGTGGGTGATGATGATGATGATGATGATGTTGATGATGAAGGCGATGACCAAGATGGTGATGATGATGATCATGGCGATGATGATGATGGGGATGAGGATGAGGATGATGATGATGATGATGAGCAAGTGGGTGATGATGATGAGCAAGTGGGTGATGATCATGATCATGATCATATTTGTCATCATCATCATCATCATCTTGATCTTTGTACTATTCTGCATCATCATCCATCATCTTCATCATCATCATCATTGATAATGATGATGATGACGAAGATGATGATGATCATGATGACGAAGATCATCATCATCTTCGTCATCATCATCATTATCAATGATGACATCATCATAATCATTATCAATGATGATGATGACGAAGATGATGATGATGATGAAGATGATGATGATGACGTTGATGATGATGATGACGATGATGATGATGGCCAAGATGATGATGGTGATGATGATGAGGATGGGGATGCTGACGAGGAAGTGGGGGATAACGATGATGATGACTATGGAGATGATGATGATGATGACATTGATGATGACGATGATGTGGATGATGAGGAGGAGGATGATGATGATGAAGATGATTATGATGATGATGATGAGGAGGAGGAGGATGAGGATGATGATGGTGATCATATTCGTCATCATCAACATCATCATCTTCATCATCATCTTCATCATCATCATCATTATCAATGGTGATGATGATGATGAAGATGATGAAGAAGATGATGGATGATGATGATGCCGATGATGACGATGTTGATGATGAAGATGATGATGAAGATGATGACCAAGATGATGATGATGATGAGGAGGAGGAGGATGAGGATGATGATGAGGAAGTGGGTGATAACGATGATGATGATGATGGTGATGATGATGATGATGAGGATGATGACGATGACGAGGATGATGATGAGGAGGATGAGGATGATGATGATGATGCTGACGATGATGAAGATGATTATGATGATGATGATGAGGAGGAGGAGGAGGCTCCTTGTAGAGGGATAGTGTCATGGATTCTATGTGTTATTGATGATGCGCGAGGTCTAGAATTTTCAATTAAGGCCGAGGTGGAATTCAATTGAGCTCAATATGTTTCAATAAGATCTCGAGGAACTGGTTTTCATTCTTCAATGATGTTCAATGCTTTTCAACATATCCATGGTCTTGCATGGTAGGATGAGGATGCATTCATGGCATTTGATCTTTACAAAATATGTGTTTTGTCAAAATGAAATTCAAATTGCCTCTTTGATGAATCCTCCTCTACAAGACTTCATTTATTGCATGATTGTCACAGACTCATGGAAACTCTAAACAACACTCAATGGCATGCAACTATAGCCACAAACCAAGCAGAGGTTGATTTTATGCATTGATATAGAGAGGTGGAAGTAGGCACACAATATGGAGAAACAATGAGTTAGAAAAAACATTTGGACCAAAGTACCACAATGCTTATTAATAAAATTTAAAAAAACAATTTTTGGCTCAGAAATTGTGGTTTATCACCACGTTTCTCTTCGACACTCGCCATCAAAATACGTATAAAAATAACACATCTTTACATCCTCTTCCATTTAAATCCTCATTGCATAGTAATAAATAAGGATTATTATGCATGCACATCCTCACCTCAAAATGTCAATTGGGTCAAGGCTCATAGACAACCATAAATTATCAAATGTGTCAAAGAGTAAGCCCTTCCAATAAAAATTAAGACCCACCCTTCAAACTTCATCACTGAGTCCAATTTATGCAAATATTTTCGAAGTGGGGGAAGGTTTGGCATTAAATGGTGTAAACGTTGGGGAATAAATGGTTTAAATGTTATATAGGGGCATGTGAGCGGGTTTGGGCACGTGCGTGCTCCTTACATGTACGCGCGAAAAACACACGTGCACGGCCCTGTTACTAGTTAAAAAAAAATAGAGTTCTTTGTTTCCCGGGAATTCTACCAAAACCACGAGTTTCACTTCTTCTGCGGGTTTCAAGCTCTCACAAGTTGCTCATTGGCTCACACTCATTGATATTTTGGACACTCTTTGATCTATTGGACACAAAATCACCCTTGGAATCTATCAAACATCTATAGTGGTCTTGGAATCTAGTGGATTCATTCAAGCTACCAGTTTCCATTGCAAGTGGAGATCATTTCTATAGAGGTATGGTGAATTGTAAATGAGTCTTTTCATTCACAAGATTTGAGATGAGCCCATGGATTTTTGTTTTTGTCATATTCCCACAACAATATCCATGCATAAACAACAATGAATTTGACAAGAAGATTTCCCAAGTTTATGTATAAAAAAAACTCATATGAACACTAGACAAGATGAAGTATGCAACCTCCTCATTGTGTAATTAGTTCCCAAGTTAATTTTGTTATTTTCACCTCATATTATGGTAGAAAAAAAAACCACACACTCACTAAACATAACTAAAAATATCATTTCAACTCATCCACAAAACCTCAACTCTCTCATCTCTTATTCAATAACATTGTATGGAATGAGGATATCTGTAAGTATATGCACCTTTCCTTCCTCTACGAATCCAAATATGATAATATTCATCCATATTTACCATCCTTACAATATCCCCTCACCTTTAATAATGATTTTTTTTTCCAAAAACCAAGACTTTCCCACTTCATGCTCTATTCAACATGATGATTGTTGGTATAGTCCCTAGTTCCCCACTCTCCAACACCTCCCCACCCCAGATATTGCACATTGAAAGGTCAAATTATATTCCCCCTAATCACCCTTCCCAAGCCCATGATCCTTGTTAGAAACCTTTGCATCCTCCTTAAGTTTTTGCACAAAACAAGGTATACATTCATTCTATTGTGATGCATTGTTGAATTCAACCATGGGTATTTTAAACTCAAAATCACATTCTATCATCTCAAGGTTTATAGATCTAAGGAAATAGTTTGTTGTTGTTTCTTCAACTCCTTAATGTGCTATATAACCTAGTAATTTATGATGGTAAAGGACATTGCCTCAAATGGAAGGATATACCATTCCACTAGGAAGACAAAGCAATCAGACTAGGCGCAAAATTTAGAATTGATAACATCAAGGGAGAAATCAAAAAATGCAACTAATTAAGTTTACCTTATTTGATGTAGAAAAACTATCAAACTATTCCCAAGGCATCTCTAGCGATCTCTGTTGTAGGGTGTTACTACCATAATTTGTATGAATTCATGGCCAGGCAAGACACTGGTTTCTCCTCTCTACACTTGACCAAACATCATCTATATTGATTGGAATTGTAAGGGATAATGATGTTTATTCGAAAAAAAATAAACCAACATAGTTTGTAGTTGTATATGTTAATTTGTAAAGTGGTAAGCTATGTTGGAATGTGTCAGGTTCATTGTATAATGGCATTAATATCTTATTTGTTGTTTCTTTTGCGGGGTAGCCTGATAGTTTTGTTAAAGAGACTTTTGGAGATGGGAAACCCACGAAATGCAAAAACAAAAAATAAAAGGAATGTGCCCATTGAAAAGGTCAATGACTTAAGAGAAAAGGCCAGGTTGGGAATGGAAATATTGAAACATGGTCCTATCATTGCCCTGGATCATGCCACTGATCCTAACACAGTTGTTGACACAACAACCTCTTGTTCAGAACCACGAGTAAAGCGGTCGCGTCCAACGGACCCAACTCAAATTCCAACATCAACACAATCTCCAACCAACAATCCATCAACGAGTCATTCTGAAGTTCCTCACGACACAAGAATTTTGGGAGATGCTGCATCTGTAGAGATGGACATACAAGCCTTGCTTAATTTGCAATCTCCCCAAGAAGACCACAACCCTGTCGAACACACTCCCATTATGGCCCAATCTATGAACCAAGCACCACAATAAACAAGCTTGGGTATTCATGTATCATGTCCACCCTCCCTACCTCGACTATCCAGTGCAAGAAGAAGAACTCCTAGATGTATTCATGCGGATGAGAGTGCTATGTCGGGGCTTGAAGGTAAGTTTCCAAAATGCACTATCGAATGGCAATGCAACAAAATTGTCAAAGAATATTTTGAATCCAAAGGTGATGCAGGTAAATGTCAATTATTGCTATGTTTGTTAAAGTCACGTTCTTTAGCTGTTGTTAGGAGAATTTTGGGCATAAAGATGGTTAAAAGTTCAGAGGCCAGCAGTCATATTTTTAGAAATCTCCAATCTGCATTTAATGCAATTGGGAAGAAGTCTCATACAAAAAATATTTGTGTGGATCGTCGTGTTTTAGAGGAATCAGTTGTAAGCAAGTCCACAAGGCAATGTCGCCTGCTATCACACACTTCTCACATACTCAAATTAAATAGAAAAACTATTAAAAACTAATCTATTATAAGAGAAAATCTTGACACTCCGGGTGGAAACGATTGTTGGGATTTTGTTGGTAGGTTGCCTCGTGTAGATAGGAAGATAATTGATGCTGTTAAGGAGTTAGTACAAAATTTTTGGCATGATCATACTAGACCTTCATCAAACCAAAGAGATGTGCTAAAACTGGGAAAAGGTTCTACTGAATGTGAGCCCCATGTTAAACACTTCCTTGACACCACACAGACTGAACTCTATGAGATATTCAGGAACGAGCACACACAATTGAACCTGGGTCAAAGGTCCTTTTAGAAATGAAAACCATGGTACGTTCGTATATGCATTGATCAGAACACTTGTTGTTGTAGATACCACGTAGAATACGAATATTATTATGACACATATAAACATATATTTTGTGATTTGCATATTAACATTGTGCAGGGCTGCAATGAATCCATACTACCACTGAATGCATCAAGAGAATTTATCCACAACATCATGTGTCCAAGGCCTGAAGGACAAAAGTATTATGAAAAATCCTGTCTATATGGGACATGCTCTATGTGCAGTGGGTTTTCTCTTTTGAACTATTGCATTCATGAAAGAAAGGACACAGAATTTGGCATGATGGGTGTGGAGATGCAGAGCTTCAAGTATGTGAGCTATCAATTAGACAGTGTCAGAGAAAGTAAAAAGATTACATTGGTAAAGTCATAGGTACAAATGAATATTGCATATTTTTCATATTACACGTTCAATTTATGGCATATACATTTTTCCAAAGGCCACATTGTAATATTTCCCTTGTTTCCATGGTAATAGGTACCGGTATGTGACTTCTTGATGGAGTTCTATGAGAAAACCGAGCAGTATGTTCAACATGTGCATGTAGCGCGATGGCAAGATGAGTAGTATAGAAAATGCAGGGACACATTTCCCATTGGAACCATAGTGTCAATTGTGGATTTTGAAGAAAATTACACCCTTCAGCCACAAAATGAAATCCAGAGTCAATACTACCATTCAGACCAAGTCAGCATCATGGTACATATTATGTATAGGCATGGGCCAGAGAGCAGCAATGACAAGAGGATAATACTGAAGGAGACAAACATTTACATAAGTGATGATAGAACCCATGATTTGCATTATGTGCAACATTGTTTTCAAATTTTATATGATCAGTTGAAGGAGAGAGATATACAGATGGATTGGCATTGGATATGGTTGGATGGTTGTGCGGTCCAGTTCAAAAATGCCCGAGTATTCCAATGGATGAGTACTTTGCATAAGACTTATAATGTGACGCATATCTGGAACTATTTTGAGACCCAGCACGGCAAAGGCGAGCATGATGGGGCCAGTGCATGCATCAAGACTGCACTATGAAGGGAAGAGATGAGGTTTGAAAAGGAACCTCATATCTGAGATGCACGGTCCACAGTTCAATGGTGGTCCGCAACAATGTCAGAACGAGCAAGAGATCAACAAACATAATCGGTGGCAGGACGTGTGGTGAGAAATTTTTGGCAAGTGGTTGACATAGATCGATAACGTTCCTATAGTTGCAGCACAGTACAAGGAACACGTGGATTTCATTCAGTTCGAAGCTCAAACAACCACTTATTTGAAATATGGATGCGAAAGCTTGCATGCTTTTGGAACGCTTGCAACAATGGTGAATGGGATGAATGCGAATGCATGGACTGGGTTGATGAATGGGATCATGTGTCACTTCACAAACTTGATCGTTGGCACAAACATCCATCTTTAGACAATGTCAAGCAAGAGCTCAACCAAGGTATGCTACTACCTGCCTCATTCAGAGCACAAGAGATTGATGGAGACAATTAGCAACAGAGAGGATCCGGATGGATTTATTGAATGAGGCCAGTCAACTTTACATAAGAGAAAGAATTGCATCAAAGAATGTTATGTTCTATATCGAGATATGTGTAGTTTATGTTATTTCGTTGGTACATGCATTTTTTGTTGATACATACATACATACATGTCTTTGCCTATGTTTTTTATTTTTCCTATATGTATTAAAGTGTTCCATGCTTCTCTTTTATGTTGAATAAAATGGTGATGTGATTTGGATCAAATTTGAGTAAATTGAGTTAGTATTTTCTTAAATATATCTATTTATGTTTGTAGCATTTGAAGATAGCGGTTTTGATAGGTTCTCAAGATTAGAATTACCTAGGTTTTAGGAAATTTTTTGAAGTACATAATCTATTACAATGGTCTTGAAAATTTAACTTGTTAGATGAAACCTTCTAGGAATCCATGTATGGATAGAAGGGTCTTCCACTTGGGGTAGGGAGTTATCATAAAGTTTCAAGGGTGGTATTTTTGAGATCTATACTTGAGAAAAGCATTGGGGAACTATGAAATTCCTTATCGATCAAATATCTCTTTATTTTCTCTCTCTTTAGTTTTGTGTCCACCCAAACCTTTTTCATGCTTTGGGTACCTTGAGGTATATCCCCAACCCAAAAAAATCTTATATTATGATGATTATGTTGGTTTAGGGTTTTGGTTCCCCATGCTCTTATAACCCAAAAAACTCTTATATCCCCAACATTTTTCATAGATTTGGTTCCCCATGCTCAATTCTCACCCAAATCTAGCTAGATTTTGGGTTTTTGCCCTTATCCAAGCATCGTGTCATCAACCCAGGGTTTCCACTAATATATTTTAAAACATGCTCATTTATGGTTGGATATTGATGCTTTATTCCTATAGATAAACACTTAGAGGGACTTGTCATCATCATCACCAACATCATCTCTAGGCTCCTCATCAACATCTCCATCATCATCATCTTCTTCATCATCACCATCACCATCACCATCACCATCACCACCATCGTCAACATCTTCATCATCGCCACCATCTTCATCATCATCATTAACTCTAACTCTAACCCTAATTCAATTTCCTTCTATAACTCTAAACCCAACCCTCACCCAAAACCCTAGCACTAATCCATCTTCTTCATCATCGCCATCACCATTGCAGAGTTGACCCCCATGTGCAAAAATTACACACTCCCTCACTGAGCAAAACCCTAGTTTCCAAGATGGATGTACAAGATGGCATCGGGGCCATGGGACCAGAGGAGAGGGGCGCCCTTGCCACTATCCCGATGTCTTGAATCCAACAGATTCTACGGTTCGTCGATCGGAGCCACGGTCGTCATTCTATGGCTCATTTCATCTCGCATCCAAAAGGCCTTCAGGGACACCTACTAGATACCTGCCAGGGGCATAGAATTTCAACCATGCAGCAAAAATGGGTTCCGGGGAGTCGTGTAGGTGTGTCTAGGTAGGTTCCGGTTGGGAATGCTAGCCATAAGTACCCACTGGATGATTTTTCAAAGTTGACCCCAATGTGAGGGCCATCCAAATTTGCTCAAGGGGGCCATTTCTCGTCCGGATGCCCCCGGGCGTGCGTGGCCACCGTGGACAGGTCCAAAATGGCCATGTGGACCTGTGGGAGGCAACGGAATCCAATTCCTCTCGCTGGGTTGGGTTCTGTGACACCGGGGAAAATCCTCCAAGTGTCCTTGAACGACCCCGAGGTGCCCGACTATAATTCCCGTGGCACCTGAACCGTGGCTTGGTTTGTGAATCCGTTGATTCCGGTGGGTCCAGGATAGCGGGTTTCAGCTAGGGGACCCCCCACAACGTCCCCCGAAGACCTGGAAGTGGTGCCAATGAGCCATCTCCAGAGCTAGGGCTTTGCTCAGTGAGGGCCATCCAGATTCATTCAAGGGGTACATTTCTCGTCTGGAGGCCCCCGGGCGTGCGTGGCCACCATGGATAGGTCTGCAATGGCCATGTGGATGTGTGGGAGGTGACGGAATCCAAGTCCTCTCGTCGGTCTCGGTTCCGTGGCCACCATGGATAGGTTCGCAATGGCCATGTGGATGTGTGGGAGGTGACGGAATTCAAGTCCTCTCATCGGTCTGGGTTCCGTGGCCCCGAGGAAAATCCTCCAAGTGTCCTTGAAGGGCCCCGGGGTGCCCAACTAGAATGCCCGTAGCACCTGAAGCATGGCTCAATTCATGAATCTGTCAATTCCAGTGGGTCCGATATGGCGGGTTTCAGCTTGGGGACCCCCCATAGCGTCCCCCGAAGACCTGGAAGTGGTGCCAACGAGCCATCTCCGAAGCTAGGGTTTTGCTCAGTGATGGCCATTCCAGGATTTCCATTTATAATACAAGCATATTTTTTACTGGTTTCGTCAAGAGCAAGTATCATTTTCAATAACAAGTGGAACCAGGGAATCCTTCGTTGTGTTCCATTAGCCCTTTGTTCAACATTTCGTGCTCTGGTAAGTGGTAATTCACCTCTATCATTGAAAACTTGGGTCTATAGGTACCTTCCCTTTCATATTCCTCGTAATGCACACATAGTCCATCCTTATCTTGATAAATAATAATTTTATAATAGCTTGAATTTTTTGGGCCTGGTTATCTCCCTGTATTCGGTTGTCTGATTGGTTGACAAGCTTGGTTGAAAATATGTACGTTGAACTTATTTGTTTTATTGCTGAAAATTGGAAGGGATTTTCAAGTCACCTGCAAAATGCTCCTTTGTTGAAATATGTAAGCTCTTCCAACAACATTGATCTGGCTAGTGTATCAAATGCTGCCGTCCACACAAGAATTTATCTTTCATCAAAGGGGTCGCACATATTGTGGCTGACCAGATGGTCTAGGGTGTTTTTGAAGTGCCACCAAATATTTTTCCATGCTTGAATCTACCCAGAAGGCAATTATAAATTTAGATCCTCGAGAAGGTGAGAAACTGTATAAGTGGTTGAATTAGTATCCTAAAATTACAGAGCTTTCGATCTCAAAGTTTGCTAAGCGGCTCCTAGATGTAGTATTAGACTCAACAGACAATAAACTTGTTATCATCCCTGCACATTTTTTGCACTATTCATCTGCAAATAACTACGTCTAGCCCGAAGAGCTTACCAGTATTTGCAAGAATATTACCCTAGTGGATGAAGGTGGCAATATCATTAGGGTACGAGGCTCTCTGAATTTTCTCTAACCTGCATCCACGAGTAATTGGGCAAAGTCAATGGGCCAAGTTAATTGGACCAAGGTGTCCCTGAACGACCCCGGGGTGCCCGAATAGAGTTCCCATAGCACCCAAACCGTGGCTCGGTTCGTGAATCTGTCGATTCCGGTGGGTTTCTGCTAGGCCCCCCCCCCACAGCACCCCACGAAGACCGGAAAGCGGTGCCAACAAGCCATCTCCCGAGCTAGGGTTTTTCTCAGTGAGGGCCATCCAGATTCGCTCAAGGGGTGCATTTCTCGTCTGGAGGCCCCCTAGTGTGTATGACCACCGTGGATAGGTCCACAATGGCCACGTGGACCTATGGGAGGTGACGGAATCCAAGTCCTCTCATCAGTTTGGGTTCCATGGCTCCAGGGCAATTCCTCCAAGTGTCCCTGAATGACCCCGGGGTGCCTGACTAGAATGCCTGTAGCACCCGAACCGTGGCTCGGTTCACGAATCCATCTATTCTGGTGGGTCCAAGACGATGGGTTTCAGCTAGGGGACCCCCCACAGCGTCCTTGCAAGACCCGAAAGCAGTGCCAATGAGCCATCTCCGGAGCTAGGGTTTTGCTCGGTGATGGCCATTCAAGGACACTTGGAGGAATGGCACCGGGGCCACGGAACCCAAACCGACAATAGGAATTGGATTTTTCCACCTCCCATAGGTCCATGTGGACATTATGGACCTGTCCACGGTGGCCACACATGCCCGGGGTCCTCTGGACGAGAAATGCAACCCTTGAGCGAATCTAGATGGCCCTAACTGACCAAAACCCTAGCTCTGGAGATGGATCGTTGGCATCGCTTCCGGGTCTTTGGGGGATGCTGTGGGGGGTCCCCTTGTTGAAACCCACTACCCCAGACCCACCGGAATCGACGGATTCAAGAACCGAGCCACGGTTCAGGTGCTACGACCATTCTAGTTGGGCACCTCGGGGCCGTTCAGGGACACTTGGAGGAATTGCCACGGGGCCACGGAACCCAAACCGACGAGAGGACTTGGATTCTATTGCCTCCCACAGGTCCACGTGGCCATTTTGGAGCAATCCATGGTGGCCACGCATGCCCGGGGGCCTCCGGATGAGAAATGCACCACTTGAGAGAATTTGGAATGGCCATCACTGAGCAAAACCCTATCTCCAAAGATGGCTCATTGGAACCGCTTCTCGGTCTTTGGGGGATGCTGTGGGGGGTCCCCTAGTTGAAACCCACAATCCCAGACCCACCGGAATCGACGGACTCGCAAACCGAGTCACGGTTCTAGTGCTATGGGCATTCTAGTCGGGCACCCCGGGGCCGTTCAGGGACACTTGGAGGAATTGCCCTGGGGCCACAGAACCCAGACCGACGAGAGGAATTAGATTCCGTCACCTCCCACAGGTCCACGTGGCCATTATGGAACTATCCACAGTGGCCACGCACGCCCGGGGGCCTCCAGACGAGAAATGCACCCCTTGAGCGAATCTGGATGGCCCTCACTAAGCAAAACCCTAGCTTCGAAAATGGCTCGCTGGCACCGTTTTCGGGCTTTCGGGGGGCACTGTGGGGGGACTCCTAGCTGAAACTCGTCGTCCTGGACCCACCGGAATCAATGGATTCATGAACCGAGCCACGGTTCAGGTGCTACGGGCATTCTATTCGGGCACCCTGGGGCCGTTTAGGGACACCTTGGCCCATTTACTTGGCCCAATTACTCATGGATGCAGGCTAGAGAAACTTCAGAGAGCCTCGTACCCTAATGATGTTGCCACCTTCATCCACTAGGGGAATATTCTTGCAAAGACTGGTAAGCTCTACGGGCCAGATGTAGTTATTTGCAGATGAATAGTGCAAAAAATGTGCAGTGGTGATAACAAGTTTATTGTCTGTTGAGTCTAATACTACATCTAAAAGCCACTCAACAAACTTTGAGATAGAAAGCTTTGTAATTTTAGGATACTGATTCAACCACTCATACATTTTCTCACCTTCTCGAGGATCTAAATTTATAATTGCCTTCTGGGTAGATTCAGGCATTCTCGAGGATCTAAATTTTTAATTTCCTTCTAGGTAGATTAAGGCATGGAATAATATTTGGCGGCACTTCCAAGCTTCCCAGACCATTTGGTCAGCCACAATATGTGCGACTCCTTTGATGAAAATAAATTCTGGTGTGGACGGCAGCATTTGATACACTAGCCAGATCAATGTTGTTGGAAGAACTTACATATTTCAACAAAGGAGCGTTTTGCAGCTGACTTGAAAATCCCTTCCAATTTTCAGTAATAAAACAAAGAAGTTCAACCTACAGATTTTCAGGCAAGCTTGTCAACCAATCAGACAACCGAATACAGGGAGATAACTAGGCCTAAAAAATTCAAGCTATTATAAAACTCTTGTTTATCAAGAGAAGGATGGATTATGTGTGCATTACGAGGAATATGAAAGGGAAGGTACCTATAGACCCAAGTTTTCGATGATAGAGATGAATTACCACTTAACAGAGCACGAAATGCTGAACAAAGGGCTAATGGAACACAACGAAGGATTCATTGGTTCCACTTGTTATTGAAAATGATACTTTCTAAATATGCCTGTACTATAAATGGAAATCCTATTACAATTTTCGTTGGAAGAAAAGCATAGATACCTACAACCGTCATATTTCCTTCTATAAGCCGCTCGCCCATCGGAGTGTGCAATTTTTGCACATGGGGGTCAACTCTGCAAAATCGTCTGTCGGGCACTTACGTGTCCATTGTGGACCAGTCCATGGTGGCCACGCATGCCCGGGGGCCTTCGGACGAGAAATGCCCCACTTGAGCGAATTTGGAATGGCCATCACTGAGCAAAACCCTAGCTCCAGAGATAGCTCGTTGGCACCGCTTCCGGGTCTTCAGGGGGGGGCTGTGGGGGGTTCCCTAGCTGAAACCCGCCGTCCTAGACCCACTAGAATTGACAGATTCACGAATTGAGCCACGGTTCGAGTTCCACGGGCATTCTAGTCAGGCACTCCGGGGCCGTTCAGGGACACCTGGAGGATTTTCCCCGGGGCCACATAAACCAACCAGAAAGAGGACTTGGATTTCGTTGCCTCCCATAGGTCCACATGGCCATTATGGACCTGTCCACAGTGGCCACGCATGCCCGGGGGCATCCGGACGAGAAATGGCCCCCTTGAGCAAATTTGGATGGCCCTCACATTGGGGTCAACTTTGCAAAATCGTCCGCCGGGCACTTACGGCCAGTGTTCCCAGCCAGAACCTACCTAGACACACCTACGAGACTCCACGGAGCCCAGGTTTGCTGCACAGTTGGACTTCTATGCCCTCGGCAGGTATACAGTAGGTGTCCCTGAATCCCTTTTGGATGCAATATAGAACGAGCCATAGAATGACGACCATGGCTCGGATCGACGAACCGTTGACTCCGTTGGATTCAGGATGTCAGGATAGTGCCAGGGGTGCCCCTCTCCTCCGGTCCTGTGGCACCAGTGCCATCTTGGAAAATAGGGTTTTGCTGAGTGAGGGAGTGCGCAAATTTTGCACACAGGGGTCAACTCTGTAAAATCGTCCACCGGGCACTTACGACCAGCGTTCCCAGCCAGAACTTACTTAGACACACCTACAGGTTTCCTCAAAGCCCAGTTTTGCTACACGGTTGGACTTCTATGCTCCCAGCAGGTATCCAGCAGGTGTCCCTGAAGGCCTTTTGGATGCGAGACAGAACGAGCCATAGAATGACGACCATGGCTCGGATCGATGAACCGTTGAATCCGTTAGATTCAGGACGCTGGGATAGTGATAGGGGTGCCTCTCTCCTCTAGTCCTGTGGCCCCCGGTGCCATCTTGCACGTCCATCTTGGAATCTAGGGTTTGCTCAGTGAGGGAGTGTGCAATTTTTGCACACGGGGGTCAACTTTGCAAAATCATCCGTCAAGCACTTACGGCCAGCATTCCTAGCCGAAACCTGTCTAGACACACCTAGAGGACTTCTCAGAACCTATTTTTGCTGCACGGTTGGACTTTTATGCCCCCGGCAGGTATCTAGCAGGTGTCCCTGAAGGCCTTTTAGATGCGAGACGGAACAAGCCATAGAATGATGACCATGGCTCAGATCGATGAACTTTTGACTCTATTGGATTCATGACGCCAAGATAGTGCCAGGGGTGCTCCTCTCCTCCGATCCTGTGGCCCCGGTGCCATCTTGTACGTCCATCTTGGAAACTAGGGTTTTGCTCAGTGAGGGAGTGTGCAATTTTTGCCCACCAGTGTCAACTCTGAAAAATCATCCACTGGGCACTTATGGCCAGCGTTCCCAGTCGGAACCTACGCAGACACACCTGCAGGACTCCCCAGAGCCCAGTTTTGTTGCACGGTTGGACTTCTATGCCCCTGACAAGTATCCAGCAGGTGTCCCTAAAGGCCTTTTGGATGCGAGACGCAATGAGCCATAGAATGACGACCATGGCTTGGATCGATGAACCGTTGACTCCATTGGATTCAGGACACCGAGATAGTGCTAGGGGTGCCCCTCTCCTCCAGTCCCAGTGCCATCTTGTACATCCATCTTGGAAACTAGGGTTTTGCTCAGTGAGGG
Source organism: Larix kaempferi (assembly GCA_027924585.1). Taxonomy (NCBI): domain Eukaryota; kingdom Viridiplantae; phylum Streptophyta; class Pinopsida; order Pinales; family Pinaceae; genus Larix; species Larix kaempferi. Next base: position 12,982,769 of record BSBM01000101.1, on the reverse strand, counting down.
AGTGTGCAATTTTTGCACACGGGGGTCAACTCTGCAAAATCATCTTCCAGGAACTTATGGCCTGCGTTCCCAGCCAGAACCTGCCTAGACACACCTACAGGACTCCTCGAAGCCTGGTTTTGCTGCACGGTTGGACTTCTATGCCCTTGGCAGGTATCCAGCAGGTGTCCTTGCAGGCCTTTTGGATGGGAGACAAAACGAGCCATAAAATGACGACCGTGGCTCCGATCAATGAACCATTGAATCCGTTGGATTCACGACACCAGGATAGTGCCAGGGGTGCCCCTCTCCTCCAGTCCCGTGGCCCCGGTTCCATTTTGTATGTCCATCTTGGAAACTAGGGTTTTGCTTAATGAGGGAGTGTGCAATTTTTGCACACGGGGTCAACTCCGCAAAATCATCCACCGGGAACTTACGGCCAACGTTCCTAGCTAGAACCTGCCTAGACACACCTACAGGACTCCCTAGAACCTTGTTTTGTTGCACATTTGGACTTCTATGACCCCAACAGGTATCCAGCAGGTGTCCCTGAAGGCCTTTTGGATGTGTGACGGAACGAGCCATAGAATGATGACCATGGCTCCGATCGAGTAATCATCGACTCCGTTGGATTCAGGACACCGGGATAGTGCCAGGGGTGCCCCTCTCCTCCAGTCCCGTGGCCCCAGTGCCATCTTGTACATCCATCTTGGAAACTAGGGTTTTTCTCAGTGAGGGAGTGTGCAATTTTTGCACACGGGGGTCAACTCTGCAAAATCGTCCGCCGGGCACTTATGATGATGATGATGGTGATGATGATGATGATGGTGATGGTGACAGTGATGGTGATGGTCATGGTGATGGCTATGAAGATGATGACGATGGAGAAGATGATGATGATGGAGATGTTGATGAGGAACCTAGAGTTAGAGTTAGAGTTAGAGTTAGAGTTAGGGTTAGAGTTAGAGTTAGAGTTAGAGTTAGAGTTAGGGTTAGAGTTAGAGTTAATGATGATGATGGATATGGTGGTGATGATGAAGACGTTGATGATGATGGTGATGGTGACGGTGACGATGGTGGTGATGGTGATGGTGAGGATGAAAAAGATGGCTTAGTGCTAGGGTTTGGGTGAGGGTTAGGGCTAGAGTTATAGAAGGAAATTTAATTAGGGTTAGAGTTAGAGTTAATGATGATGATGGTGACAGTGATGATGATGGTGATGGTGATAGTGAGGATGAAGAGTATGGTTTAGTGCTAGGGTTTGGGTGAGGGTTAGGGACAGATTTATAGAAGGAAATTGAATTAGTGTTAGAGTTAGAGATGAAGATGGTGGTGACGATGAAGACATTGACGGTGATGGTGAGGATGAAGAAGATGGTTTAGTGCTAGGGTTTGGGTATCTTAAGAGTGTAAGACTCTAACTCTAGAGTGCCTTGTTTGCATGGATAAATGGGCCAACTAAGTGAAATGGTACTAGGATTATCTGAGGCATGCAAGCATGTATCCTCCTAGAGATCTACCCCCCTTAACTTAGACTATAATCCTCACGTATGAGTGCCTAGGGAACTGCACTCTTTCACTGTGCATGCAAAACTAAATAAAACAAAAAATGTAGAATTAGAATTGAACTGCTAATTTAGGAAAAACATCTAAACTGGAAATTAATGGAGGATGGCACATGCATGCGCTCCCTAACTCTCTCAATTATAAATGTTAGTGCATCCTATTACATCTTGTTTTCACACACAAGTGGCAAAGTCCTAATCCTCTAATGCTACAAGTGCGACTTCCGAAGATTATTACCACTGTCACCACAACAAAGATTTTCCCAAGTTTTAGGCCTACTTTAAAGGCCAAGGGAGGCTTCTAGATCAAGGTTGGAGAAAAGGTCTTAGGATTTCAAACTTTTTTGAATATTAAGATGTGTTTTCCATTAAGTTAAAGTCCCATGTGAGTGCTTAATTCAGAAAGTTGCAAGTGAATTAATCCAATAGACACCTTTCAGAAATAAATATTTGCTCATGTGTAAAATGAAAGATCATTCATGGATAAATAAAGATATTCACAAAACTTAAATCAACAATGAACCATAATGTTGTAGAATCAAAATTCACATTAAAACATGTTGGATTATTTCAAAAAATCATCCACAAATGATATTATCTAATAATGCCAAGGTTATAGTTATTAGTTTACAAGTGATTATTGAATGAGACCCTCTTAGAGAGAGTAAAATCTTTGCAAGAGGGTGTTACCCAATCTATTAAGGGTATAACTAGGTTGTAGTGATCTGAATCACTTCAATAAAGATGGCTGAAATCTTATCTTCACAAAATTAATTAATTAAATGTTTTGCCATATGATCCATGAGCATATAAATATAAAAAGATGTTCTGGAAATAAAATCAATAAACCACTTGCGCAGGTTTGGTAACTTCTAGAATGTAAATGATTAGGTGATTGTAAACATTCATTCAATAAACCATAAACATTTAGGATATGTTGTGTGTAATTGCATAAGACAAATTTGTGAAATAATAACCATTCAAATAACATGCAATTAACACTATGATCCATAGATAAAAGTTGTGAATCGAAAACAAAATCATGTATGCAAAAATGTAATCAAAGACAAACTTATATACACAAGTGCAGATCCATCTATTAATATGCAAAAATTATCCAATCATGTACACTTTTTGGAAAACTGGAACACCATTCCCAGTGTCTATGTAATGGCAACTCGTGCCCCGTACAAAAAAAGGAAACTCATGCCCTATACAAAATATGGCTCATGGTGCCCTATACAAAATATGGCAATTTGTGCCGAAAATGCCACATCGTGGCTACTGTACATAGGAGGGTCTCTCAATCCTCATGCCCACCTTCAGAGCTCCCAGGTGCATCTCCAAAATCAATCTCCCTCTTCTTCATGCTAGAGGAAGCTGGGTCCTTCCGGTGTCTTTGAGTATGTCCCCCTGAGCCCTGAAACGACAACAATAATTTGTCAACTTTTCTTGGCAATTATACAAGTATAAAACATAATTTCAAAATAAAAATAGTTTTCAAATCTTGGATAACTCACCGCATGCGAGACTATAAGTCGTGAGGGGGTCTCCCTCCTCCATGATCCAAGTCTCTCTACAATGCCACCCTGCAACATTTAGAACAATCAGATCAATGCTAAAACTAGATGCATATAGTAATTTCCATTAAAATTAAACGAGATTTTGATAAACTAGTCAATCTCATCGTGAACAAAATTGGCTGGTCTTCGGGGCTGGCGGATGGAGCATTCGGTTGGATAGCCTTATCTGATGCTAGGGTGGATGGTAAAGGGGAGGATGTAGCCACATCAACGGTGGCTACACCACTTGGGGGAACAGTGGAAGAAGGGGGGTTGGTAGGAGGAGGCATGGACTGGGGTGGGCGAAGTGGAGATGTACATCTAGGGCTATAAACCCCAACTGGTTGTAGTATGGATGGGTGCACCCCGGAAGGGGAGGCGAGCGTGGTGGGGAAATGTGGGGGGGGGGCGAGGTATGTGTTGCGGTAGAGGGATGGGTGACTGTGGATGGGTGGTGTGCCATGGTCGGATGGGGGAGGGTGGGAATAGGTGAAACTAATATGGAGGTGGAGCTAGATATGATGCATAAGGGGGAGTTGGATGGAATTGTGGTGTTATATAGGAGGGGGGGGGCTGGATGGAAGGGGTTTGGGAATGGGGCATGTATTCCAGGGGATACAACTGGCATATAGGGTGGACGAAATGCCATGGAGGGAGGAATAACGACACTGGTAGGCCGAGGTGCTCGCACCTGCATACACATTTATAACCTCATAGTTTAATATACAAAAATATAAATATACACAGACAAGTCATCGTATTTGAAATTAAATTTATGCTTTAATACAAACGATACCTGCGCATAAGGAGAACTGCCGGTCCCCGATGGCGGTGGCTGGTCGCTGGAGCCCGCGAACATCTGTGCGAACACTACAATTTTTAGACTAAATTTATAAAAACAATATTACCAATATTAAACACAATGAAAATGAGAATGACAACGATGGTAATTAAAAAACATGACTGCAATAAATTTATATTCAAGTTAGATGATTATCAATATTCTAAAAGGATAGAAGGTGGCATGGCATGAAATTAAAGTTAAATAAGGTGAGAGGGCATAGAAGGTGACATGGTGGACTTTTCCTTTTCTAGATTCATCCCCATGAGTAGGTGATCTTTTCCTTTGGCCCTAGAGAGATGTGTAGTGTCTCATAAGCGAATGGAATTCATGTCCATTTACAAATTTGAATTGGAAACCTATGTAATGTGTTTGGGTTCTTGATGAAGAGTTCCTAGGTTTTGATGTCTTCTTATAGATTTGTAGTTTCCTACAAGCTTGATTCACCCAGTGGAAAAGTATTTGCATCCCTAGAGTGAGGATCTTGAGTCCCTTTATTTCCATAACATTTACATCATCAAATAAAATGGCATCTCGTTGTTTAAATTTGCAAAGAGGTGCTAAATAGCAGTTAAGTTAGTGTGCATGTTATTTAATACACTTTAGAGTGTTGATCGTTAGAAAAAGGAAGAAAGAGAAATTTTTTTCATGATTAACTTACTTACAATCTTGAATGTGCCATGTTCTTTTGCATTGAATGATTAATTATGTGTTCTTGATTGAATAGCTATGTTGTCAGAATGATATCACTTGATTGAAATCAAAGAAATCTTGAGTGAAATGAGTTAAATGAGTATTCTTGATGCCAAATCTTTTACCAAGTTGAATTTGAATCAAGATAATAGCAAGGCCCCATAGACCATATTTGTAAGATTATCCCTCTTCCTTATGGGCCTTACATCATTTTCAAAAAATTTAGTGACAATACATGTGATAAGTTGTTTTACGTTGTTTATATGTCTTTCCTAATTGCATGTTCTAGGAGTAGTAGTATGATTACTTTCAATCTCAAGTATTAGAATAAATTGGAAATCCCGTGATAATAAACTAGGGTAATAAGGACATGAGAAACATAAGGTTCTTGAATTTCTAGAAGCTTGGCCACTATGATTCTCTTTTGGCCACTATGAAGACGTTGACGGTGATGGTGATGGTGGTGACAACATTAATGACAAAGGAATGAGGAATGGAAAAGAAGAGGATGATGTGGATGGCTTGAAGAACACACATGGCATGAAGAACCATGGAGGTGGGCATTGGAGCCATTGTAACACCTAATGAGCCAAATGACCCATTTTGTGGTCATTTGTTGTTTGATGTGGCAATGGAGCCCTTGGTGATGGTCCATGCTACCATTTGATGATGGGCTTGATGTCCATTGAAAGCATGTTGATTAAATACTAAATGATTGACCCTTGATGGTGGAACCCACATACAAATTGAATCAGCCCTTATCTAATGGCACTTACGATGGATGTTGAAGCCCTTGAACCTTGAAGATGTCCATATGTGAAATCCTTGATGTATGGTGATGAAGACATAATGTATTGTTGCCTTAGGGTTCTTGGAATTTTTTGTGGTCTATTATTGTGGGTGTGATGGAGCCTTTTCCCTTATAATTGCTTGACGAAACCTTTGATGTTGAAGTATTTAAACATGATGATGTAGAAGCCCACAAAAAAATTAGGAAGCCCTAAGTTTCTAATGTGGCCTTTGATGTGGTTGTGTGAAGTCAAACCAAAACAAGCATGCAAATAAAACATTGTATGTGAACTATTATGTGTCCATTCAAATGACAAAGTCGGCTCAACAAATAAAAATAAAATGAAAATGAAAATTACATAAATAGGTCGATTGAATATCCTGTGATATGATGTGCATGTATAGTAGAAAGACATGACGATGTAGACAATATGAAGAGACTATGATATTTTGGGCAGCAGTATGGTGAAAGGAGAGAATTATGTATTTGTGTATATGCTGGTTAAATTATGACAGAGTGATGTGTTGAATATTGTAACTTCAAAGAATATTATATTTGTACTTTATTATTCCGGAGATGGTTCATTCCTCCGAGGTAACCCTATCATGTATCTGGAGATGTTTATTCCTCCAGGGGTTTGTATTAACTAGGGTTATTAGACCCACCATGTGTGGGTCGTCCCGGAAGTTATATTTTAGGGGTTATTAGACTTCTCCAGGTGAGGTCGGCCCCATTAGTCTTTTAGTCAGTTGGGAGTCAAGTATAAATAGAGGAGGTGAACTCCTCATTAGATCATTCACTCACTTGTGGAAGAGTGCGCACTAGTTGAGGAGATCTGCTAAGGAGTCAAGGAGAAGGAGCACATCTTGTATTTTGGTTGATCATCTTATTGAGGAAAGCTTTGCTGGGTTTTCTACCCCATGAGGGTTTCCCAGGGTATATTGTGTGTCTATCTTGTGATTGTGTTTCTTTCAGAGATCTTGTTTGTCTATTTGGTTTAAACTTAACATGGTATCAGAGCTAGACTGAATAGGACATCTTTCACAAGGTAAGAATACCTCTTTCTCTCTCTTTGGTGAAGTTAGGGTTTTCAGCCCAAAGTTGGTATTATTGATTTTTGGTTGCATGGCTGGATAGCTCTCATCAATACCTTTCTTTTGAGCCATAGATCGAACTTTTTGGTTGGGTAGAACTTCGGGAAAGTCAAACCCTAATTCTACCAAAAGTGCGATACGTTAGATTTTGGTTTCAGAAAAAAGTTGTAATTTTTTATTTCTGATTACATGGCTGGATAGCTCTTCTCAAGAGCATTCTTTTGAGCTATAGAGCGAACTTTTTGGTTGGATAGAACTCCGGGAAAGTCAAACCCTAATTCTACCAAAAGTGCGATAAAATTCTGTTCCAGATTCCGGAAAAGTGAAAAGTAACTTCCCAGGTAAGTCTACTCTGTCTCTTGGACTCCCCCAAGAGAAGATGGCTCCAAATACTAAGCTTGAAGACAAGCTAGAAGGCATAGAGAATTTCCGGGCATGGAAATACAGAATTGGTCTCATTCTTGAGGAGAATGATCTTGCTCATTATATCAAGGAGGAAGTTGCAGAACCAGAAGATGATGAAGCCAAAGAAAAACACAGGAAGGACCTGATTAGGGAAAAGAGAATCATAGCTGATTCCATTAAAGACCACTTGATTCCCCAAGTGTCTTCCAAGAAGACTCCAAAGGAAATGTATGATGCCCTAGGAAGAATGTATGAAGGAAAGAACATCAACAGGAAGATGAATCTAAGGACTCAGTTGAAAAGTACCAAGATGCACAAAGGAGAATCCATTCAAGACTACTTCTCAAGAGTCTCTCTAATCAAAGAAAAACTAGATGCCATTGGTGATACTCTTGATGAAGATGAACTTGTGATGACAGCTCTAAATGGTCTCACTAGACCTTGGGAGTCATTCATTCAAACTATGTGTGCCAGAAAAGAAAGTATGAAGTTTGATGTAGTATGGGAAGATTGTGTTCAAGAGGAGGCTAGGGTTGCCAACAGAGAAGCACTTCTCAAAGAGGATGACCAAGCTTTGGCCACCCACACCAAAAGAGGAAAGAGAGGCTACTTCAAGAAAGTGAACCACAAAAGGCCTCAACCCTCTCATAGATTCAAAAAGAAAGGGGGAGACATCTCCACAGTCCAATGCTTCAATTGTCTCAAGCTAGGACACTATGCCAGAGACTGTACCCTACCAGAGAAGAAGAAGAAAAGGTTTGTTCACAAAAGACATCATGCTCATATGGCAGAAGATGACAGTGAAGAAGAAGAAGAAGAAGAAGAAGAAGTGGAGGAAAGGCCTCAAAAGAAAAGATCTAAAGTAAAGAAAGAAGAACCATAAGAATATGTACTATTTTCTGCTCTCTCTGGATCTGTGTCCCCTGGTGAAGGCACTTGGCTCATTGACAGTGGTGCTTCAAAGCACATGACAGGTCATAAGGAAACTCTCTCCAAGATTGAAGAGAAGTCTTCACCACAGAAGGTATCTCTAGGAGATGATTATCAATATCCCATCAAGGGAATTGGTGAAGCAAGCTACAAGCTTGATTCAGGAACACCTTTGAAGATGAAAGAAATTTTATATGTCCCAGGTTTAAAGAAGAATCTACTTTCTATCTCTGTACTAGACAAGAAAGGCTTTAGAGTAGCCTTCATAGATGGTCAAGTACTCATGTGGACCAAAGGAAAATCAATCAAAGATGCAATTGTCATTGGTGAAGAAGAAGGAGGACTTTATAAACTCAAGGGTCATCCAGAATCTGCCCTTGCTCATGAAGTTTCTAGTCCCAGTGAGCTATGGCATAGAAGACTAGCTCACATTAACTATAAAGCTTTACCATATGTGAGTAAGATGGTTATAGGTTTGCCAAACTTGAAGGTTGATCATGATGGCTCATGTAAAGGATGCAAGAAAGGGAAGAATATCAAGAATCCCTTTCCGAAAAGTGAAACAAAGACTAAGGGTTCTCTAGAGCTAATACACTCAGATGTATGTGGACCTATGCCTACCACATCTCTAAGTGGGTTTGAATACTATCTCTCTTTCATTGATGACTATTCAAGAAAAACTTGGATATACTTCCTAAAGGGTAAGAATGAAGTCTTTGGAAAATTCAAAGAGTTCAAGGCTCTAATAGAAAACCTCTCAGACAAGAAAATCAAGATTCTCAGAACAGATAATGGTGGAGAATATACTTCCAAGGAATTTGAAGAGTTCTGTAAAGAAGCTGGAATCAAAAGGGAACTAACCACTCCTTACAATCCCCAACAAAATGGGGTAGCTGAGAGGAAAAATAGAACCATCATGGAAGCTGTAAAGACTATGATACATGATCAAGACCTTCCCATGTATCTATGGGATGAAGCAGCCAAGACAGCAGTATATGTTCAAAATAGACTATCTCATAGTGCTCTTGACTTCAAAACTCCAGAAGAAGTCTTTACAGGAAAGAAGCCTGAGGTAAGTCATCTCAAAATATTTGGGTGTCCTGTGTACATACACATTCCAAAAGAAAAGAGATCCAAATTGGATCCCTCAGGTAAGAAGGGAATATTTGTTGGTTATTGTGAAACCTCCAAAGCCTTCAGAATCTACATACCAGGTTTCCATCATATAGAAATAAGTAGAGATGTTACCTTCGATGAGGAAGCAGCCCTCAAGAAATCTAGAAAGTGTCAACTTGAAGAAGTTTATGAAGAAGATACATCTCCCAGAATCTCAGAGAATGCTCACATTCCTGAAGAGGACACACCAGAGGATCATGACATGCTGGAACCACAAGAACCTCCTGTTACAGAATTGTCAAGGAAAAGAAGACCAGCATGGGCTAGAGACATTATTCAAGGAGCAGAAAGATATGGTGCTCCTGAAGGCTCCACTAGAGAAAGAAAGAAACCAAAGTTAGTATCCAACTATATGGCCCTGATGTGTGATCTAGTGGATCAACTACCTACCAGCTATGAAGAGGCAGCTCAAAAGAAAGAATGGGTAGAAGCAATGACTGAAGAATATCAGTCAATAATGAAAAATGATGTTTGGGATATAGTTCCCAAACCAAAAGACAAAAGTGTGGTTTCTTCCAAATGGATCTTTAAAATAAAACATGCTGCGGATGGAAGTATTGAAAAATACAAAGCAAGATTTGTAGCCAGAGGTTTCTCTCAGAAGGAGGGAATTGACTATGAAGAAACATTTGCACCAGTTGCTAGGTATACTTCAATTAGAACTATCATGGCTCTTGCATCCATGATGAAGTGGAAACTACATCAAATGGATGTTAAGACAGCTTTTCTGAATGGTGTAATTGAAGAAGAAGTATACATAGAGCAACCACAAGGGTTTGAGGTAAATGACGGAAGGACTCATGTATGCAAACTGAAAAAGGCATTATATGGGTTGAAACAAGCTCCCAGAGCTTGGTACGGAAGGATTGATAATTTCTTAACTAGCATGGGCTTTACCAAAAGTAAAGCTGACCCAAACCTTTATCTCAAGGTGATGGATGATGAACCAGTTATACTTTTATTATATGTAGATGATCTATTTCTAACTGGAAATGAGAAACAAATCATTGAAAGCAAGAAGAAGCTTTCTTCAGAATTCGAGATGAAAGATCTCGGATTGATGCACTACTTCTTAGGATTAGAAGTGTGGCAAGAACCAAGAGGAATCTTTCTGAATCAAGGTAAGTATACTGTGGAAATTCTGAAGAGATTTGATATGTTGGAGTGTAAACCCATGGCCACTCCCATGGACTCCAACTTAAAGATTTTGGTTAATGACTCATCAGAATTAGTGGACCTAACTTTATATAGACAGATAATTGGGTCACTAATGTACTTAACAAATACTAGACCAGATATATGCTTTGCTATAAATACCCTAAGTCAGTATCTAGTAGAACCCAGAAAGGTTCATCTAATAGCTGCAAAGCATGTAATGAGGTACTTAAAAGGTACATTAGATTTTGGTTTACTCTATGATGGAAGTCATGAACTCAAGTTGCATGGTTACTCAGACTCTGATTGGGCAGGCAGTGTCTCAGACAGAAAAAGTACTTCAGGTGGATGTTATAGCCTTGGATCTGCCATGATCTCTTGGTTCAGCAAGAAACAATCCAGTGTGGCCCTCAGTTCTGCTGAGGCAGAATACATAGCTGCTTGCTCTGCCAGCTGTGAAGCTGTATGGCTTCGGAAACTGTTATCTGGGGTGTTTGACTTAGAAATGGATCCCACTATGATTATGTGTGATAATCAAAGCTGCATCAAGATGACAGAAAATCCTGTGTTCCATGATAAGTCAAAACACATAGAGATCCGATACTTCTATATTCGAGATATGGTGCAGAAAGGAGCTATCAAGCTTGAGTACGTGAGCACTGAAGATCAAATTGCTGATATCCTTACCAAACCACTGTCTCGTGTGAAATTTGAATACTTTCGAGACAAGCTTGGTGTAGTTCAAAAGGACTCTCCTAGAAAGGGGGAGTAGCATGGTTCCTGATGACAAGCAAGTCTCATCAACAATGAGACTTCACCTAGTCACTTAGAAATAGTTAGATTTAGGACTATTTTATTTTCATTTAGTTTCACTTATACATGATTTGATGATAGATGTATTAGTGAGAATACATGCTAGATGTATCCATGCTTTTGATGTTAGATGTATATATGATTTTGATGATAGATGTATTAGTGAGAATACATGCTAGATGTATACATGCTTTTGATGTTAGATGTATACATGATTTTGATGATAGATGTATTAGTGAGAATACATGCTAGATGTATACATGCTTTTGATGTTAGATGTATACATGATTTTGATGATAGATGTATTAGTGAGAATACATGCTAGATGTATACATGCTTTTGATGTTAGATGTATATATGATTTTGATGATAGATGTATTAGTGAGAATACATGCTAGATGTATACATGCTTTTGATGTTAGATGTATACATGATTTTGATGATAGATGTATTAGTGAGAATACATGCTAGATATATACATGCTTCTGATGTTAGATGTATATATGATTTGATGATATATGTATTAGTGAGAATACATGCTTTTGATGACAGATGTATACATGCTTTTAGATGTATTAGTAAGAATACATGCTTTTGATATATGACGTATACATGCTGTTGATGCTAGATATTGATTATGTACTTGTATGGATGAGGATACTTGTACTTGTATTGATGAGAATACAGATTGAGGGGATTGAATCATCCCTGGACTTTCAGTCCTAAAGAGAGCCGTAGACGTGAGGTCTCCGAGAATGAAGTCCTTAGTGGACAGTTGAGGGGATTGAATCATCCCTGGACTTTCAATCCTAAAGAGAGCCGTAGACGTGAGGTCTCCGAGAATGAAGTCCTTAGTGGACAGTTGAGGGGATTGAATCATCCCTGGACTTTCAGTCCTAAAGAGAGCCGTAGACGTCAGGTCTCCGAGAATGAAGTCCTTAGTGGACAGTTGAGGGGATTGGATCATCCCTGGACTTTCAGTCCTAAAGAGAGCCGTAGACGTGAGGTCTCCGAGAATGAAGTCCTTAGTGGACAGTTGAGGGGATTGGATCATCCCTGGACTTTCAGTCCTAAAGAGAGCCGTAGACATGAGGTCTCCGAGAATGAAGTCCTTAGCGGACAGTTGAGGGGATTGGATCATCCCTGGACTTTCATTCCTAAAGAGAGCCGTAGACTGGGTCTCCGATAATGAAATCCTGAATGAACAGGTAGGGGATTGTATCGTCCCCGGACTGAGGTCCCAGAATAGAACCGTAGACTGGGTCTACGATAATGAAATCCTGAATGAACAGGTAGGGGATTGTATCGTCCCCAGACTGAGGTCCCAGAATAGAACCGTAGACTGGGTCTCCGATAATGAAATCCTGAATGAACAGGTAGGGGATTGTATCGTCCCCGGACTGAGGTCCCAGAATAGAACCGTAGACTGGGTCTCCGATAATGAAATCCTGAATGAACAGGTAGGGGATTGTATCGTCCCCGGACTGAGGTCCCAGAATAGAACCGTAGACTGGGTCTCCGATAAATGAAGTCCTGAATGAATAGGCAGGGGATTGCATCGTCCCCGGACTGAGGTCCCAGAATTGATCCGTAGACTGAAGTCTCCGAGAACTGGAGATTGGATTGTATCATCCATGGACCTATGTCCTAAAAGGAGCAGGATTGATCATCCTAGGAATATGATCGTGTGGTGACGATGCTGATGATCGTGTGATGACGATGCTGATGATCGTGTGATGACGATGCTGATGATCGTGTGATGACGATGCTGATGATCGTGTGATGACGATGCTGATGATCGTGTGATGACGATGCTGATGATCGTGTGATGACGATGCTGATGATCGTGTCATGACGATGCTGATGATCGTGTGATGACGATGCTGATGATCGTGTGATGACGATGCTGATGATCATGTGATGATGATGCTGACGATCGTGTGACGACGATGCTGATGATCGTGTGATGACGATGCTGATGATCGTGTGACGACGATGCTGATGATCGTGTGATGACGATGCTGATGATCGTATGATGATGATGCTGATGACGATGCCGATGATCGGATTGATATCGACACTGTTCCAGTAACTGGTTGAGTTACTGATGAAGATGAATTGAAGAAAGCTTTCGATGATTTGTAGATGTATCATATATGATGACTCCTTGCTCTTGCAGATGTTGTTATAATATCCTTCTTGTTAAGGGGGAGTGTTGAATATTGTAACTTCAAAGAATATTATATTTGTACTTTATTATTCCGGAGATGGTTCATTCCTCCGAGGTAACCCTATCATGTATCTGGAGATGTTTATTCCTCTAGGGGTTTGTATTAACTAGGGTTATTAGACCCACCATGTGTGGGTCGGCCCGGAAGTTATATTTTAGGGGTTATTAGACTTCTCCAGGTGAGGTCGGCCCCATTAGTCTTTTAGTCAGTTGGGAGTCAAGTATAAATAGAGGAGGTGAACTCCTCATTAGATCATTCACTCACTTGTGGAAGAGTGCGCACTAGTTGAGGAGATCTGCTAAGGAGTCAAGGAGAAGGAGCACATCTTGTATTTTGGTTGATCATCTTATTGAGGAAAGCTTTGCTGGGTTTTCTACCCCATGAGGGTTTCCCAGGGTATATTGTGTGTCTATCTTGTGATTGTGTTTCTTTCAGAGATCTTGTTTGTCTATTTGGTTTAAACTTAACATGATGATGAGCAGAAAGTGATATAAATGTGGATATGTTTGATATCTTGACAGCAGAATGATAATTTTCCTATGGTTAATGACAATTTGATGACAGGTTAAAGATGTGCATGTAGATAGAATATCGATATGTTTGAGAAGATGTTGGACATGATGAAACAGGGACATAATGATGATTGAAGACAAGGTGCTGGCAGTAGATTGATGAATGAGATGATGTGAATAATGACATGACTATGATATGTGACAAATATGTAATTGTAAATACAAGAAGGGTATTGTATCCATTTTCTTAGTAGGATCTAAGAAAAACTAGGCTGGGTCTTAGATGATGAGTTGGTTCTCATTGTATGAGTTGGTGCTGAATTGCCTCACGGTTGTAGCCATTGAACGAAATACAAAAGATTACAAAAACTATATCCAGTCTCGTATTATGTGTTGATGTGTTTCATAAGTTGATAGTTAGTTCATTGATGAATATGATGTGAATGTGAAATGATGATATAAGAGTTGGTATTTGAAGTTGAAATTAAATAAAGTATAGGCTCATTGATTCACCCCCCCCTCTTAGTGAGCATTGTGTCTAACACAAATGTTTATAGTTTTCTTAGGTTTCATTTGTTTTTTGGTGGGATTATATGAATTTATATCTCTCAAATAAATTAGACAATATTATAAACACAACTGTAAAATACGATGATAATATGGTAATTACTCAGTGCTAATTAATTTGTAATTACTGAACACAAATTACTTGTAACTGGATCTAATTATTTAAAGTAAAGAAGTTACCTGTGTGTATGGTGCCGCAATATCCTCTACTGCCACCATGGCTCCATCGAGGTCAAAGGAACCAACATCCTCCCACCTGGGGGATGGAGACCCGGCACCGAGTAACTGAACATTAAAACAAATAAATTCAACAATGTGTAATTCAAAGTTAAATTTATTAAACAATACGATATCAAATAAAATACAACAAATACTTGAACATTAAATAAAACAATAGCAAACCTAATCCATGAAGCTCCTTGTGGCATGCTGTTGCGTATCACCATGGCAAGAATGACCACAGTGAGAACAACAATGTGCCGTTGTTCCAGCAGAACTAGAAGGCCCTGCCTGGGTTCCACCTGTACCTGGCATGTCTCGACCACCACCCATAGAATTTGCAGTTGTCTGTGTCTCATCGATGTCGTCCCGGCTCTAGGAAGACATGGCCACAAATTTGGTATGTCTAAGCAAGTCATGTGTGGCACGTCTGACGCAGTCATGAATCTCATCTAGACCACTACCAAACCTGGGTGGCTGAGGAGGGGGGTTTGGCTCTCTCCTGGGTGCAGGAGGTACTCTAAGTGGGTTGCAGTGTGCCTAAGGTCAATATTGGGTAGAGCCAATACTGACACCCTTAAACTCAGTGATGTCAAAATAGTTTACATGGTACCCTAGCTCAAACTCAACCCACAATTTTTGAAGGAAATACTGTGGGACCTCCAAATTATTGCACGGGTGCCTGTCAAACACCATGAACCATCTCTTTCTCCAGTTATCTCTCCATGGTTGGTAAATGCACCAGTCCATGCAAACCCGATCCCTTGTCACAACTAGAGGCTATCCCATCGAGGGAACTATGAACTTGCTATACATCTGGGCTTTGGTGATGTTGAGATCTTTTATATGCTCTTTGGACAACCCAGTGGAGTAGTGTTCCCTCATTTGAGCCCTGTATTGGCTCAAGTTTGTTATCTCACTATGTGCAATATTGATTGATTCAATAATGTTTTGAAGTGATGAAGCCAAGGAAACCCAAGAGGGTTCCTTGGTACTGTTCAATTCATTACTTAATGCCCTCAATTGATTTAAGTCTTGGTGTAATTGATCTTCAAGGTTTTCATTGGGTTCATTGTCGGTTCCCATATTGTCTTCTGGAGGTTGGGTTTCATTGGTTTCATCGGATGGTTCAGGTGTTTAGATGGCCTGCAATTAAAATTCCTTGGGTTTTTAATGGATTGTAATTTTTTTTTAAAATTCAAATTCAAATCAAAAACAAAAAAAAATAAACACAAATTTGTGCTTTGAGGAGCACCTACCTGGAGAACCGAATGGCACCTTGGTGTAGGGGCAATTGCTTGTTGTTGAGGACGACTTGGGTGCACGAAGAACGCATTTGCGGGGTTGAGACTACGCTCGTGGGTTGGAAAATCGGCTCACGGGTCTGTCGAAAATGACAGACTCATGAGCCGAGTTTTGTTTTATTAAAAAATAGAGGCGCGCACGCGCCACTAATGCGTGCGTGCCAATTTGTGCGTACCCGTCAAAGGCACGTGCGCACCCCTTTTGTCCACGTGGGCTGAACCACGTGGATGTTCGGCATTGCCGAAGCAGAGACGCATGCGTGGCTTTGGAGATGCGTGCACGTCATTTTATTTTTTCTGCTCACGCGCTGTTGTTGCAGTTATTTTGGGTACTAGCTTCGTGCGGGTACCCTAAACCTCCCTACAATAGTAGGGAGGTTCCACAATAATTCCTTCAACAACCGTGGGATAATTTTGTGTTGGGTTTACATGTAAACTATTTTGACATAACCGATTTCTAGAGTGTTGGGCTTGGCTTTGCACAAGATCAGCCTCCTGCTAGGATGAACCCACTGAGAGGGCCACCATCTACTATGTGTGAGCCCAACACCCCTCCCTATCCACCTCAGTTACTCCACATACTTGATCATATTGAGAGGGAGATGAGGAGTGTTGCACGTGGACTCCTTAGATACACCGCGTTTGTAGCAACGACTATAGTGGAGAGATAGGTTGATCCTGAGAGAGACATAGGTGTAGGGCCTTCACGATAGATTCAGGACAAACTTGTGATTGGTGGTAGCCATGCTGGGCCTTTTAGTTTGATGGGGACAGTGCCACATCTTTGTCCCCATTACGGGCACACTTACCCTCTCCTAATTGAGGACTGCTATATGGATAAAGTTAGCACGTTTTTTAATGAGTTTTCAATCATCACTTGAGAAATTGTAAAGTAATTTTAAATAAGTTGTGTATGACTTAAACTATTATTTCAATGTATAGTTATTTAGAGCGGAGACGCCAACTTGGGAGAACATAGTATCTCTAAACCTGGACATATTAATAGCAGCTACAACTGAAATTGCAGCACCTGCACAGAGGTATTTTTAGTACCTCATACAACATTGTTATTACTTTTTTACGTCATTTCCATTATTTTTTATATTTTTTTATATTTATGACATACATGATGATAGTTCCTACAATATTTTTTAATATTTTGATTCCCTAAATAATTACTTGTTTAATATGTTCATAACGTGCACGCATTTTGGTGTCCACAGGTATGCAAATACTATGATGACCAGCCATATCTGCTAGGGATTGACAAGTAACCATACACATAGTATAATGTGTAGTTAAAAAATCGCTTTTAATTTGAATTTTATGACTTAATATGGTTTAATTTGATTTTTTTCTACTAAAATATGATATTACACATGTATATGTAGGTGCCACCATTAGCCACATGTGCCACCGTTCCAACTTACCACTCCAGTATCGTTTTTCCACCCTGTCCCATGAGTCACCCCCCCTCCCTCCCTCCCGCTTCCATCCAGGCCTGTCCCTCCATCCACTGCTGCCCTTCCATCTAGCCTCGCCCCTCGATGCATACTCCCTTGTTTGTCCATTATCCCCCCTCCTTCCATCCTCCCCCCTCTATCCAGCCTCCCCCATTCATCCACACCGCTTGTCTATCAATCCTCCCCCATTCATCCAGGCCCCCCCTTTCATCCATCCTCCCCCTTTGGTACAAAAATCCCCTTGTATCCATCCTCCTCCCTCTATCTAGAACCAACCTGCCATCCACCATCCCTCGACATCCCCCCTAGCCATTTTAGGTCGATACCCTCTATTGTACAATTTTTAAGGGTTCATCATCCACGACGTCCTCCACCACATACCACCATGCCCTATTCCACCCTAACTTCTTCAATGTCCAGCACTATTATGGAAACTACTCTTGCAACATCTGTCAATACATCTATATTAGTTTCACCTATATTTGTTGCAACTACATCTTCCCCCTCCCCCCAATGACTGCATTGGAGCAGGTTGTCCAGTGTTGGAAAAAATAGTATGGTAGGGCAATAACGATAAACAAGATGCAAATATAAATCATATAAAACAAATTACAAGAGAGACACCAATGTAACGTGGCTCACCCAAGATGGGCTACGTCCACACATAAATTGCCAATCCTTATTATTATACCATCCAACAAAATGAAGGGATACAATGCTACATAGATCATTACTCTTTACTCTCTCACAGTCTCTATCACACAATCAAATATATTTACAATGCTACAATACCCAACTGTATTACAATGTCTTCCTTTTAAAGAGTGATTACCATGGGAAAATACTATGGAACACCCAATACCATGGGCCCATAAATCACCCATCTTTTACCAAGTCATGATTATGAAATTACAACATTTTACAAGGTATTTTTTTTGAAATTTTCTATACGGGGGCACTACCCCTGAGCCCCCACTAGGGGGGGGCTATCAAACTAGTCGCCACCCCCCTGGACTCCCCATGGAAACTATTTTGGGGGGGAATCCACCCCAAACCCCTCCCATCATGGGATACGATCTAGACACGTCTGAAACACGACCTCTGAATAAGAAATATTAGGCTCCACAACCAACAATCTCCCACTTGGAGGCTAATCATAGTAACTCCACAACTGTTGCACTTGTTGGACTATGCTTTGAAACTTGGATCTAGAAAATTGCTCATCTTCACCTCTATGCTTGAAGGCCAACTAAAACTGAGCAGGAACTCATTTTCTCTTTGGTTACTACCTTTGTAAACATGTCTACAGGATTCTCGCTAGTGTGTATCTTTTCCAGCTTCAACACTTCATCTTCCAGAAAAGATCATATGAAATCATATGTGAGTTGTATATGTTTAGTCTTAGAATGGAAGGATGCATTATTTTCAAGATGAATTGCACTATGGCTGTCACTGTACAACCTTCTATTCTCTTGCTTATTACTCAATTCCTCCATGAACCTCTGTAACCAAATAATCTCTTTACTAGACTTTGTAGCAGGAACATACTCTGCTTCTATTGTTGAAAGTGCAACAACCTTTTGTAGTTTTGAAATCCAACTTATTGTTGTTCCACCTACAGTAAAGACATAGCCCGTGGTTCTCCTTTTGCTATATTTATCACCTGCCATATCTGCATCAACTTATCGATGTAGAATAGTGTTTGAAACTCCAAAACATAATGCATGAGTGGTAGTACCTCTCAAATACCCAAGAATAAACTATAATGACTTCCAATGTTCTTTACCTAGATTGTTCATATACCTTCTCACAACTCCCACTATGTGTGTAATATCTGGTTTTTTGTACACCATGGAATACATCAAGCTTCCAATTGTTGATGAATAGGGAACCCTGGACATGTAATCTATCTCTTCCTGTGTCTTGGGACACATATCCTTACTTAGTTTGAAATGCCTGGCCAAAGGTGTACTAACTAGTTTTTCATTTTTCATTCTAAACCTCTCCAAAACGTTTTGTATGTACTCACCCTAAGAAAATGTCAATTTGTGAATTTTCCGATATCTTGTTGTTCTCATACTAAGGATTTGCTTTATAGAACCCAAATACTTCATTGCAAATGAATTATCTAGCTTCCTTTTAAGCAAATTTATATCCTGCATGTTAGACCCTAAAACACACATTCCATCCACAAATAATAACAAGATAATATGCATTCCATTATATAGCCTCTTGAAATAAACACAGTGGTTAGAATGCAATCTACTATAACCCTGTTCTGTCATAAACCTATGAAATTTCAAATACCGCTTCCTTAGAGCTTTCTTCAGGACATACAATCTCTTCTTCAACTTGCATAGAAAATTATCCTTCCCTTTGACCTCATACCCCTGTGGCTGTTGCATATAAATCTCTTCCTCCAAATACCCATGGAGAAAAGTTTTCTTTACATCTAATTGTTCAAGATGCAAATCTTCTACCGCCACTAGACTTAAAATAGTTCTAATGAAGTCATTTTAACAACAAGAGAAAATATTTCATCAAAATCTATACCTTTCTTGTGTGCAAACCCCTTTACAACAAGTCTATGCTTGTACCACTTCTTTCCTCCATCTTCTTCCTTTAGCTTATAAACCCATTTATTCTACAATTCTCTTTTAACAGCAAGAAACTGAACCAAATCCCAAGTTTGGTTTCTTACCAATGATTCCATATCCCCATTCATGCCTTGCTCCCACTTCTTTTTACTTTCCACCTGCATTTCCTCTTCATAACATTATGGTTCACCAGAATTAGTCATCAATAAATAATATAGTGAAGGAGAGAATTGTTCAGGGGATCTATCTAACCCGATAGATCTTCTAACACTTGCAGGAGTTTGAGGTACCTGTTAGTGTTCTTGATTTTCCGACAACTTTGGAACTTCATTTTCTTGTATTTCATCAAGCATTGTGTACTATGTGTTTTCATTTTCCTGTTTCTTTCACTGCAACTGATCTTTGTACATGACCTTTTCATTGAATGCCACATCTCTACTCCTAATAAATTTTTTATTTTCATAATCCCATAAGCGATAACCAAAATCACCTACCCCGTATCTAATAAAGGTACATTTATTGGATTTAGCCTCAAGCTTTGTTCTATTTTCTTTATCAATGTGGGAAAATGATTCACAACCAAAAGTTCTCAGAAATGACTAGTTTAACTTTTTACATGTCCATGCCTCCTCTAGAATACCACCATCCAAAGCACTTGAAGGCCCTATGTTTATCAAGTAAACAGTAGTATTTACAGCATCTTCCCAAAACTGTAAGGGAAACCCTGCATGGAAACCCATACACCTTGCACGCTCCATGATTGCTTTTTTCATCATTTTTGACACACCATTTTCTTATGGTGTTCCTAGGACTGTCTTCTCTCTACGAATCCCATGGTATAAACAATAACTATCAAACTCCTTGTCACAATACTCACCTCCATTATCAGATATGAGACACTTCAACCTTTTTCTTGTCTCATTCTCAACCAAATATTTCCACTTCTTAAAAGTAGAAAACATGTTGGGCACATCCCAAGTACATGAAGTTTTTATGATGAAAGTATAGTTAGGCGAGGCCTAACATTGACCAGATTTGGGAGAAGCAACTCTGCAATTTCCTGGAGGAGGGTATGGAGTGATGCGAAGTTGACAAGAAAGGACATGTCCCCTTAGTAAAGATGAAGTACTAAAGACAACGACATGTATTTGAAGCAGTTAAGGATGAAGTGACGAACTCATAGCTACAGGAGTAGAGAGTAAAGAAGTGGAATGGTGCAAAGGACGCTCCACTGTAGAGTCAGAGTCGTGAGGTCATAACTGCACTGTCGGAAGAAACGTTAGATTCAGAAGAAGCAACGCAAAAGGACAATGTAGTTACTACGAAGTTAATGCAAAGTGCGTTCGATAGGAGAACCACGTTGTTTTGGATTTAAGGGTACTATGGGGGTTGGCCTATAGTTATTGTAATATGTGACCTTCGGGAACATCTATATAAACTATTATTTTGTATGAGGAAGGGTTGGTTAGAGACATTCGAGAGATAGATCTATACTGAGAGAGAGATATAAGAGAGAAAAGAATCTACAACTGAGTGCACAGAGATCTATTGTAGAGAAGAGTCTACAGCTAGGTGTGCATATATGAACTGTTACCCTTTCCAAGTAATATAAGAATAGTTCCTGTGGACGTAGCTCTCATTTGGGGGGTGAACCACCTAAATCCCTTTGTTATGTGTATGAATCTATGATGTGTTTAGTGTTCATGTTATGGTATGTTTATGTATTTTGATTTCATATGAATGTGAATGGGAATCATATGTTAAGTAAGAGGAACACATGTGTATGAATGTTGTGAAGTAACATTAAGTACAATGAATGCGTAGTTATAAGAGTAAAGAAAACAACGATTCAACGAAGTCTGTAGGTTGTTCATAACTACGAAGTGTGTCGTCACGTGTTGATATTGCTATGTTAAGTAGATGATATGTGAGGAACACATTGTGAGGTCATTTACCATAGATCTGCATCTCCATGGTTACAAAAACTTGATTCTGTAACCCCCATCTTCGCTTCGAGTGAGACTTCAGCTTGTTCGTAGGTTGATGCCGAAAAATCCAGTGAAAGGGGTATTTGTTGGGTCTACGAGAACTCCATCGAACCTGGGTTATCCCCCCATAAAAACCAACAAAACACACCATGTTTATATCTAATGCAATAAACCCAAGCATTTCTAGCTACATCATTAATAAAAGTAACATAATAACGAGAGACACCAAGAGATTGTACCTGAGTCGGACCCCATACATATGTATGCACAAGCTCTAACTTTTCACTATTCTTCTATTTCCCAACTTTGAGAAATATGACTCTCTTATATTGTCCATAAACACAGTTCTCACAGAATTCCAAACTTTCCTACTTCAGATATGGAAACAACTTCCTTGAGTGGAGAATCTACATAACCTTCTCACTCATGTCGCCAAGCCTATGATGGCACAATGTTGTATATGTTCCCGTGGAAGCTAAAGCGATAGAACAATCAGTATTATGAAGAAATAAATACAACGTACCTATCCTGTCTCCTTTTTCTATCACCATTGATCATTTAGTGATCTTCCACCATGTTTCTCCAAATGTAGATAAACATCCACCATCTCCCAACTGCCCTATTGAGATTATATTTATTTTGATAGTAGGAATATGCCTTACATCTTTTAGCATCCATTCAAAATTCTTTAATTTTATCTGTACCTTACCCATTCCAACAATTTTACATGGTTCATCATCACCCTTTAAAACATGTCCAAAATCGCCTTGAACATAATCATGAAAGAATTTCCTATGGAGTGTAGCATGACATGAAACCCCTAAATCTACTACCCCATAATCACTAGTAGAATCTAATGCAAGAACCAAAAAATCTTGTAACACATCACCTGCTACATTTGCTTCCTTAGTAGTCTCCTGCTATCCATCTCCATTCTTCTTTAGAGATCTACAGTCTTTCTTCATATGTCCTTTCTTTCCACAGTTCCGATACTCTATATTTCCCAATATATACTTAGATCTTCCCCTGTTGTCCATGGTCAATGCATTACATAATGTATCACCTGTTGTTTTCCTTGACATTTCCTCGCTAAGAATAACAACAACAATTTCATCAAATTTCAAAGTGTATGAACCAGAGACAGATTTACTTACAACCATGACCAAGCCATTCCATCTTTCTGTTAATGAACAAAAAATTAGAAGAACCGTGAACTCATCATCAAAGTTCAATTTTACAGAACTTAGCTGATTTCTAATCGTATTAAATTCATTTAAAATATCATCAACAGATCCACTTTCTGACATCTTCATATTAAATCAACATTTCATTAGAAATACCTTGTTGGAGGTCGAGGGTTTTTTATACAACTTACCCAATGCACTCATTATACCCTTCGTTGTCTTTTCTTTTGAAATATTGAAAGCCACCAATGAAGCTAGGAACAACCATATTGTTCCCAGTGCCTTTATGTCAAGAACCTCCCATTCTTCGTCCTTCATAGTCATCGGTTGTTTTTATTTTCCCCCCAATGGTAGGAATATATCCTTCTAGTACAAATAGTCCTCCATTTGCATCTTCCATAAATGGTAGTTTTGGTCATTAAATTTCTCGACCTTAAACTTTCCTTTTTCTGCCATTGCTCCCACTTGAACCAGGAACCCTTCTGTCCTACAAGTTTATATGCCAAATAGACCTTTGGCTCTGATATCGATTGTTAGAAAAAAGAGATCGTAGAGAAATAAAAATAAACACGATGCAAATATAAATCATATAAAATAGATTACAAGAGAGACACCAATATAACATGGTTCACTCAAGATGGGCTACGTCCACATAGAAATTTCTAGTCCTTATTATTATGCCATCCAACAAAATGAAGGGATACAAAGTGCAACACATCCATTGCAACTTCCGCTTTACTCTCTCACAGTCTCTCTCACACAATCATAGATCTTTACTATGTTACAATACCCAGCCATATTACAATGCTTTCCTTTTAAATATCAATTACCATGGGAAAATACTATGGAACACTGAATACCATGGGCCCATAAATCACCAATTATTGACCAAGTCATGACAATGAAGTTAAAACTTTTTACAAGGATTTTTTTTATTAAATTTTCGCTACGGGGCCGCTTCCCCTGAATCCCCGCCAGAGGGGGCTCCCAAACTAGTCGCCCCCCCTAGACCCCCCATGGAAACTATTTTTTGGGGGAAAGCAACACCAAATGCCCCCATCATTGGATGGGATCCAGACACGGCTTAAACGCACACTCTAAATAAGGAATATTAGGCTCCACAACCAATATCCAACTAACTGCTCCACCTCCTAGCCTTGAAGTCTAGTCATCTCCATTTCCTTGCGCATTAACGACGAGAATTAAGTTAATTTATGAAAATATTGTGATGTGATAACGAAAATTAATTTAAGAAACTATTTTTTTCAATTAAATGATTGTCATGAATGTTGTAGGGTAGCATTGCTGAGAGGCTCAATAGATGGAGGAGGACACCTTCCTCATGTCTCCCACTCCTATTAATGGTGACTTATTTAAGATTTGAATTCTACATTCATTTTATAAATGTGGTAAATGTTGCAAATGATTGAAAATGATGATATCTTATATTACTTGTTTCAAAACCTGTAGAGATGGTCTACTCCTAGACAAAAGAAGGCTCGAGTTCCACTAACTCCAAGAAGAGGAAGATCAATTTCAGAGATCCACCTGGGATTTCCAGGGGTGGGTAAAATACTTGACATACCATGTTATGTGCATTAGCCACAATGCCGCATTTTTGGGCACCATTTTCCATGTACTTGGTATCTAGGGCACGAGTTTCCATGTATTTTGGATCTAGGGCACGAGTTGACAGACATTGTATAGGGAAGGAGTTGCCATCATGTGTACATTGGGAACCATGTTCCACTATTTGCCATAAAATTTATATGTTTGGATGAGTTTTGTAGATTTGATGTACATGGATTTTTAGTTATGTGATTTATATGCATGTTGTCTCTATTTGCATCTTGTTGTCTCTTATTGTCTCTTGTTGTGTCTAGTTTCCTAATAAAAAACATTATTCTTTTGAAACAAATGGTTGAGTTTGAACGGATTTTTATATGATTTCCTTTGTTTATGATGAAATAGATAAATTTTTATCTCTAGTGGCCTCATATAGTCATTGTTGGATGGTCGATTGAAAAAAATATTGTGTTTGAATTCTAACAAAACATACTCACTTGACCCTGTTTGTAGCATTTGGAACCAATGTCAAAAATGTAAAAATAATTATTTGTATCGATGTTTAATATTTGATGATAAACCAATTAATAAGGACTTATCGATCGTACTTAGGTGTGAAAAACCTATTCTATCATCATTGTGGTCAAACATATGAAAAATATCTCCCCATCCCCTTCACTTGGAATGTTTCCTTGTGGAGGGACCATCATCCCTCTGCCACTGTGTTTTTCTTAGCATGGACGCTTTGTTAGGTTTAAGTGTGACTCTAGATTTAGAATTGACATAATGAATATTATTTAAATTATTTTGTATTATCGAAGGTATTTTGATTGTAAAATGTCATTCTAATAATATCCAACTAGTTTGTATACATCACAATGCAAGGATGGAAGTTCCATGGTAAAATTCAACACCTTGAGTAGTTATTGGAGAAATTTTATGGGGCCCTTGATATGATGAGTGGGGGGATACTTGACCTTTACCTATACCTTATTATTTTGAAATTTTTTGCTAAAGAATTTTCATTGCATATGGAATCGTTGTGTAAGTGATGAATGATAATGGTGAAGTTCCCAAATACCAAAAGGTTCCTTATGTTCAATGAAAAGGTGATATCGATCTCTTGACAAAGATCATTTAAGTCTCTAGTTTTTTGTTTGAAGCATTCCCTAGAACCCATGATATTTTGATTTATTGAGTTCTCTCCATATCAATGAAGGAGCCCTCTTGTGTACTTCCCACCCCTCGTCATCCCCCTTGTGTAGCTACTACCCCTAGACACCCCTAGGCATCTTCCTTGTGTACCTACCACCACTAGTCATTTACACAGAAACACACACAAGTGAGATGCACATAATTTTTATGTACACACATATTAAATATGTACAGATACATATATATTTACACTTCAAAAACCTACACACATAAAAATATTTATACATAAACATACAAAAAATGCATGCACACAGGCAGATATCTATGCACATATTAAAAAATTTACATGCTAGAAAAAACACACATAGACAAATATTTACACACACACTTGCAAAAATAAAACCATACAAATATTAGTATAAATTAACAAACAACATCATCTTTTAAAACACAAACACACTGTAAACACCCAAAACTTGTTCACTAGCTGATCTCCCTAGTCACATAACTTTGTTGACCATTTTCCTATCATTCTGGCCTCCAAAACCTTTAAAAACCCCTCAAATGGTCATCCAAAAGGTTAAAAACCCACATTTCCTCCTCAAATAGATAAATTTCCTCCAAAAACATAAAAAAACCCTCAAAATGGGTCCAAAATTCCTAAAAATCAAAATAAGAAGAGAAATAGTGCAAAATAATTTAAAAAAAAAGGGAAATAAAGGAGGGAAAAAGAGGGCTAAGCCCTAAACCATTGACCTAAACCATTCTTTACCCAAAACCATGGGTCAATACTCCACCACCCAAAAAACCTATAAGAAGGTGATGGAGGGCCCCCATTTCACATCCACTATTCACTCTACCCTTATGTTGTCGAATTTCACTCAGAACCCTAGCCCACGATTTGTGCTTGTGTTTACCATTTTAGTGAACCCTTTGGAAAACCTTGGAGCATTTTGGAGAAGAGAAGGACATTGGAGTACTGGTGCACCTCCCTAGTACGACATCAAATACTCCACCAACCTCACCCTTGAGGTAAAAAACCCATGTAACGCCTTTGTTTACTATTAATGAAAAAAGAATCGTAAATCCATTTTTACTGTGTTCTCAAGTTTACTATTTACTGTTTTATGTTAGATTTAGTTATTATTATTTTCTATGCATATGCTTAGGTTTTAAGTTTAATATTCCTGTCATTTACTTCAAGTTTTTTACTATTTTCTCAACTGTTGCTAAGGATTCCATAATCCTTAGCAGGTGCTCTTTAGCACAAGCTAGGGTGAAAACCCTAGCTACACACACCTAAATATTACTTTCAAATATTTTGGATTTTGAATTATGCATTAGGCTCTAAAAGCATTGTCTAGGTACCAAGGTTCATGAATCATGGCTCAAAGCATTATAAACTACCCATCAATTTGATCGTTGGTCCTAAGCCATAAATATATATTTCTATCCTTGATATGTTGGTCTCCCTCCTTGAATCATGTTTCTTGATTTGCGGTCCACCCATAAATCTCAAAACCTATTAATGGTGTCCATATTGACATTCAAATATTTAAGTTATACTAGACCAAAATTATGTGGTTGGTTAAGGATTCACATTTTCCCTATCCCTAGAAACGTCCTTTGTGGCCTAAGGTCAAGGTTTCATCATTTGACCATGTTTAGTGCCACAAATCCCATAGTGAGTGATAAAATACTCCTAGTTGCACCCATATCCTTGTCATTTGAGGCCTCTTTCATTGTTGTGAACCTATGTAATTAATACACCTATAAGGTCGAAGCCTCAAGTTTCCCTTCCCATCCATGACTAAACCCTTCTCATGCATATATGGTTCTAAACCCTTATAATGATTTCCATATCCCTAATGGAATGCCTAAGGACCCCTACAACATACTAATGTGTTTGTCAAAAACATGATTTATTCCCATTAATCGATAGAAGATTCATATTGCCACTTAGAGGCCATAGGTCATCTGAGAGATCATGTATGGTAATTCGAGGCAATATTCATGTCCCTTGTTGGAGGATCCTAAGTGGGCCTGTCGACTAGGTTCCCCGCTTGACCTATTGTAAATGTATGTCGACAGATTTGTCACCCAGTCGGGTCATGTTGGTCGGTTGAACCGACCAGACGGTTACATAACTGAATGTAAATGCATATATAGGCTGTTGAGCCGTGTACTGGACTAAGTTAGATCTGTTCTATGTAGCGTTCTTCTCTTGCTGGTAATAAAGGCTTGTGCTTCTCTCTCTCCATTACCTCTTATCTCTTGTATCTAAATCACTCTGCATGCTTGTTTACAATATATAATGTATCTATGGTAACCATGTGACCCGCGAGACTACAACATTGGTTCTGTTGTTGGGTGATGCATTCAGAAATAACGACATGACATGTGATTTCAGAGCAGTAGATAAGGATTGGTGGGAGAAGAAAATCGCGAACTATCTACAGAACTATGCGTGATGAAACAAGATGACAATTATTCAAGTGAGGGAAAGATTCTTCTCAGAGACCCATGAAAAATTTGTAGAATTTGTGTCGTCCACCTTGAAGAAATTGTTGGATGAAAAGACTAGCCGATGAATAAGAGCGGAAGCTGTCGTCTAAGTCAATCAATGGAGGACGTACAAATCTATCGAAATGGTGCGAAAAGATTACGGACGACTTCCGTGAAGAGCAAGCGATTGAGGAATGTGTCTCTATGGACGAAATCAAAAAAAAGTTCTTCACCGAGCTAGCTGACCAATTCTTGTGTTCCCTGTCGACGTTATTGTTCAAATTTTTTATCGACAAAGGCATTGCACACATTGCCGAGACATGACCATTGCTGCTCCTACCCCTTTCGAACTCTAACTGGGAGGAGAAAGAACGTTAGTGGGAAATATTCATGAAAGAGAATGAATGGGAATTGTTTTTGAATAAATGATAGCCTGCATTTCTCCAGTCATCTAGAAAGCTTCGGGCTGGCATTGGGGGGTGGCGAAACATGTTCTGATGTATCAAAATTGATGAAAAATGACATATGGCAAGGTGACATCACTAGCGGTGGAGGACCTGATAGATCTAACAAAGACAAAACCATGAGTCACAAAAGCACTCCGTACATCCAGAAAATTAAAAGGTAAAAAAGGAGACAACGACACGAAGATCTAAGGGAGCAAGCAAGTGCACTCCGGAAGAAGCGAGGATTAGGTATCATGATAGACACAGAAGGAAATATTCTAGAGTCGAGTCTAGCCCAAGATGATCGGGGCGTTAATGAAAATTTGTCACCGATGGATGAAGACTTGTGGATAGAGCGTGGTAATTCTTTCCAGGATTAGATACCCAAGTGGTTAACACCCCCTTCTCCATTTCAGCTAACAGAAATTGTTCGAGTGCAAGAGATTCTCGAAGAAAATCATGGAGGCTTTGAGTGATAGAGATTGTCAAAGCAAATCTTGGTCTCCATGCTGTCCAGTCAGGAATTTGGAGTCGTCGTAATGAACAAGGTGATGAAGTCGACAGATTGTTGATTCATCGACCCAAGGAAGGAAATTGGGTGACTTTTGAGCCTGAATTTTCGAACAAAATTTTTCTAATGTACTCAGAACATGAAGAAGCACCCCCATGCCAATAAGTGACTTGAGTGACTTGTTGAGTACTTCGGAGAATCCAAGAAGTAGTGAAATCCCGTTTGAGCAGAACTTTTTCTGGATTTCGACAGAAGAAGTAGAAGAAGATAGAATCCCAAGATCCAGCGAAACAGAAGAAGTTCGAGACGTTGGTACTAAAAGCAAGGAAACCTTCCTGGATGAGCAGCTAGAATTAGTAACTATTGAATCTGAAGAAGCACCTCAGTCTGATTTCGGTAATAACCCACCAACACCAACATCTAATTATGAAATTGAAATAGCAACAGACATGTCGCACTCAACGATACACCTCCCATTCTATGAAGGTGACGAAGACCCAAGAAGACATTGGTTCGTGTGCGAGTCGACATGGATATCCAACCAACTCACCAATGAAGAACGCCAATTAACTTAGTTTGTTAGCTCTTTGAGAAAAAGAGCATTAACTTGGTAATGGGATACATTGCTAAAGCACCAAATGCATCAAAAGAACAAATCATGCAAAGTTTCTTGTCCTTCTTTAAGACAGAGGATGCAACATATCTGGTTGCAGAGAAATTGAAGACACCGGTCCAGAAACCAACAGAAACTGTCAAAGAGTATGATAAGAGATTTAAAGACCTATTGAGCTAGATCGAATATATATCTATCTTAACCTATATTTTTAATTACTTAATATAACATAGTAGAAAATATAATTGTTCTCTCATAAAACCATGTCAAATGTTACTTATGGGTGGGCCCACAAATTTCCTCCCAAAAACAATTGCAATGGGGCCGTGCTAGCAGAAAAAACCAAGGATGTGCATGCACCTTATGAAGCATGCTTCTGTTGCTAAGTTCGATACTGAACTAGAGGGCGTGCACATTGTTATGTGTGCGTGTCATTTCCGCATATGAGCCAAGGGCGCGCACCCACTCTTGTTAAACCAAATAAACAAGGGTAGACAATTGTGGCCTATTTCATTTGGAAATGAACAAGATTCATCTACCTGGTACGTACATGGACTAAGGGACCACACCACTCAACCATTGAACTCAAGAATTCCACCAATCCATCTACCAAGTGATCATCCATTGCATTGGATAGGTAAGATCATTTTTTGACAATTTATTGATTTTTTTATTGTTTATTATTTTTTTAATAATTCCCAAATTAGTAAAATAATAAAAAAAATTTCAATTGCATATTTTAAACCTATACAGTGAATGAAAAAAATGTTAACATGGATTTCGGTGGAACACAAGAAAACACAAATCTTGGAACCAATCAAAAACCCCAACAAAATTTGGACCATGAGCTAAATGACATGAGAGTGTAAACTTGAGAATTAACACCCAAGAATTAAGAAACACAAGGGATCCATCTAGATTTTCCCCTGCCACCTCAATTGAGAGCTCAATTGACTCCATTATCCATGTACATTGCCAGTTGACATACATGATCGTACATAGAGCTAGGATGTGGGAGTATTATTCCACTCGCATTTCCTAGGAGGAAATAAAAGCATTTAATATTATGAAGGCCCAATTATAGAATTTGTTCACCGATCGAAGAAAAAAACAACCAACAGGAATTAGAAAGCCATGTGTCTGCATGGCATGGTGTCATTTCCAACCATGGAGGGACAACTGGATGCCGATGTGGTTCATGGTTTAAGATAAACTCCCTACAATAATAGAGATATACCACAATACCTCCTTCGACAACTGTGGGATAATTTTGTGCTCGGTTTACATGTCAACTATTTTGACATAACTGAGTTCTATCGTGTTGGGCTTGGCTCTGCCCAAGATCGGCCTGCTGCTAGGAGGAACCCACTAAGAGGGCCACCGACTCCTAGGTGTGACCCCAACACCCCTCCCTAGGCACCTAAGTTACCCCACAAACTTGATCAGATCGAGGGGGCTATGAGGAGTGTTGCATGTGGACTCCTTAGCCACATCGTATTTGTAGGAGCGACTATAGTGGAGAGATAAGTCGAACCTAAGAGAGACTTGGGTGCAGGGCCTTCACGAAAGAGTCAGGAAAAACTTATGACTGGTGGTAGCCATGTTGGGCCTTCTAGTTCGACGGGGATAGTGCCACATCTTTGTCCTCATTATGGGTACACTTTCCCTCGCCCAATGGAGAACTGCTATATGTAGCAAGTTAGCACTTTTTTTAATGATTTTTCAATCATCACTTGAGAAATTGTAAGGTAATGTTAAAGCAGTTGTGTATGACTTAAATTTTTATTTCAATGTATTTTTATTTAGAGCAGAGACGCCAACATGGGAGAACATAGTATCTCCCAAACTGGATGTAGAAATAGAAGCTACAACTAAAATTGCAGCACCTCACACGGAGGTATTTTCAGTACCTCACACAATATTGTTATTACTTGCTTACGTCAGTTCTACTATTTATTTATTTTTATTTATGACATACATGATGATAGTTCCTACACTATTTTTTAATATTTTGATTTCCTAAATAATTACTTGTTTAATATGCTCATAACGTGCATGCACTTTGGTGTCCACAGGTATGCAAAGACTATGATGACC
Source organism: Larix kaempferi (assembly GCA_027924585.1). NCBI lineage: Eukaryota > Viridiplantae > Streptophyta > Pinopsida > Pinales > Pinaceae > Larix > Larix kaempferi. Next base: position 12,950,808 of record BSBM01000101.1, on the reverse strand, counting down.
AACCATCTCCGCCAGGGATCGACAAGTCACCATACAAACATGTATGATGTGTAGCTAAAAGAACACTTTTAATTTGAAGTGTTATGAATTACTAAGGTTTAATTTGATTTTTTTCTACTAAACTACGATATTACAAATGTATATGGAGGTGCCACCGTCAACTGTAGGCGCTACCGTTCCACCTTCCCACTCTAGTCTCGTTTTTCCACCCTCTCCCATGAGTTTCCTCCCCCCCTCCCGCTTCCATCTAGACCCCTCCCTCCCTCCAGCCCCGCCCTTGCATCCAACCTCTCCCCTGCATCCATACTCCTCCATTTTTCCATACTCCCCCCTCCGTCCATCCTCCCCCCTCCCTTCAGGCTCCCCCATTTGTCCACACCCCTCGTCTATCGACCCTCCCCCATTCATCCACGTCCCCACTTCCATCCATCCTCCCCCTTTGGTCCACAACCCCCCTTGGATCCATCCTCCTCCCTATATTCAGAACCACCATCCCTCAACATACCCCCTAGACCTTTTAGGTCGATCCCCTCTATTATACAGTTGTTAGGGGTTCATCATCCATGACATCCTCCTCCACCCCATACCACCATGCCTTATTCCACCCTACCTTCTTCAGTTTTTGCCACTAATGTGGCAACTACTCTTGCAACATTTTTCAATGCATATACAATGGTTTCACCTATAGTTGATGCAACTACATCTTCCCCCTCCCCACCATGACTACATTGGAGTAGTTTGGCCAATGTTAGAAAAAATAGGATCATAGATAAATAAAAATAAAGAAGATGAAAATATAAATAATATAAAACACATTATAGGAGAGACACAAATATAATGTGGTTCAACCAAGATGGGCTACATCCACACAAAAATTGCCAGTCCTTATTATTATACCATCCAACAAAATGAAGGGATACAATGCTACAGAGATCATTACTCTTTACTCTCTGATAGTCTCTCTCACACAATCAGAGATATTTACAATTCTATAATACCCAGTCGTATTACAATGTCTTCCTTTTAAAGAGCGATTACTATGGGAAAATACTATGGAACACACAATACCATGGGCCCATAAATTACCCATTATTGACCAAGTCATGACTATGAAATTACAACATTTTACAAGGTATTTTTTTTTTCTAAAATTTTTGCTACAGGGGCACTGCCCCCGAACCCCCACCAGTTGGGGATCCCAAACTAGTTTCCACCCCTCCTAGACCACCCATGGAGACTAATTTTTGCAGGAATCCCCCCCAAAACCCCCATCATGGAATGGTATCTTGACACGGATGAAACACGACCTCTGAAAAATAAATATCAGGCTCCACAACCAACAATCTCCCACTTGGAGATTGATAGTAGCAAATCCACCACTGCTGCACTTGATGGAATATTCTTTGAACCTTGGATATCACAAATTTATCATCTTCACCTTCATTCTTGAAGGCCAACTGAAACTGAGCATGAACTCGGTTTCTCTCCGGTTACTACTATTGTCAACATGTCTACAGGATTTTGGCTAGTGTGTATCTTTTCCAGTTTCAACAGTTCAACTTCTAGAACAGACCGTATTAAATCGTAAATTCCATTTTATATGTTTAGTCTTAGAATGGAAGGATGAGTTCTTTGCAAGATGAATGGCACTCTATATGTCACTCCACAACCTTTAACTATTATCCTTCTTATTACCCAATTCCTCCATGAACCTCTATAACCAAATAATCTCTTTACTAGCCCTTGTAACAACAACATACTATGCTTCCATGGTTGAATGTGCAACAACATTTTGTAGTTTCGAAATCCAACTTGCTATTGTTCCACCTATAGTAAAGACATACCCTGTGGTGCTCCTCTTGCTATCTTTATCACCTGCCATATATGCATTAGCATATCCCTTTAGAATAGTGTCTGAACCTCCAAAACATAATGCATGAGTTGCAGTACCTCTCAAATACCTGAGAATCCACTGTAATGGCTTCCAATGTTCGTTACATGGATTGTTCATATACCTACTCACAAATCCCATTGTGTATACAATATCTAGTCTTGTGCACACCATGGAATACATCAAGATGCCAATTGTTGATGGAATGATAGGGAACCTTGGACATGTAATCTATCTCTTCTTGCGTCTTGGGACACATATCCTTACTTAGTTTGAAATGCCTAGCCAAAGGTGTCCTAACTATGGAAAGAAGGAGGCCAACTTTCTTTTCTAAGTCTTGATTTTGTGGTTACCTTGAGATGACCTTATCACAACCTGAGGTACATTTCGAGTGCTAACAAATAATTTCTTAACCAAGTTCAAAATATTGATTTCACAGTTGAAGAGATATGAGATAGTGAAAGAAGACAAACAACTCATACTTTCCATTCTCTCAAAATTGGGGCCAAATTTCTCAGTTTTTGTCTCCACATTTCGGTCAGCTATGATGTCCATTCCAAAATGGAAGTTTCCTACACTTGATGACTTCATCCAAACTCTCACACAAGAGGAGGATAAGTTAATCTCCATGGGAATGATAAAACCAAAGTTGGATTCGGCCCTTACAGCTACTGAGGCCAAAAGAGAGAATGCAAATGACAAGAAAAGTTTTTCTGAAAAGAGAGCGAATGATACAAAGCCAAAAGATGTTCCATATCAGTCAGATGGGGCTTTTTTTTGTAACTAGGGGAATCGGCAACTGGAGACTGGGTTGGTACTCGCGTGACATGGGGTCCAGGGATTCAATCCCGCTACCACTATAGCCCCAGGTGCCCCACACACCCCCGTAAGCATGGGACACGGGTAAAGCTGGGTGTGATTTGAACTCGTGACCTCCATTTACAATTGTGACTTCACAACAACTGAACCGCCAATGAGCCACACCCATGCGGGAAGTCAGATGGGGCTTTGAATTCAAAGAAGACCAAGCAATCTTAGAAGGAGAGATCCAAGTGCACATATTGTCATCGAGGATTCCATCCTGAGAGTTCTTGTATGAATAAGACTATAGAGTTGATGTCTCAGTTACTTGAGAAGAACAATCTCCCTGTACCTACATGTGTAAGGAAGAAAGATACTGAACCTTCTAGATCTGAGGATAAAGAGATTTGTCATGTCCTCATGGAAATTTCATCAAGATAATCCTCTTTCATCGTAGATTCAGGAGCATCAAGACATATGTCTTCCTCCAAAGATCTCTTCTCCAACTTCGAATGCTCAGTTGGCCATTCCATCATGTTGGGTAATGATTATGTAGTTTCCTTTGAGGGGATTGGAAGGATCAATCTTGACCATGGCTACTTATCATATGTGCTTTATGTTCCATCTCTCACAGAAAATCTACTTTCAATGTATCAAATGACTCATATTAGAGAGCCCAAGAGAGTGATCTTCTCTCCAAATGAAGTCGAGATACAACACATGGTTTTAGGTGAAATCATTGCAAAAGGTGTTGCAAATCATAAGACAAAACTCTATGAGTTCTCACACTTCTTACCTCTCTCAAAGAAGTCTGCTCTTCAGTCTCATGCAAATGAAAAGAGTAGGCTATCTCATCTCAGCTACAAACATTTGCAGAGCATGCAAACTCATAAGTTAGTTGAAGATCCTCCCAATCTTAGATCTTCCCTAAGCACCTATAAAGGTTGCTTGAATGGAAAAAATCCAACAAAGAAGGTTGAAAAAATGAATACTTAGAGAGTAGAGCGAAATCTAGATCCAAATCCACAAGAAGCTGAAGATCTAGATCCTATTGGTTCAACACCTATTTCAAAGTGGGCCACCACTGTTTCATACACAAATGATGTTGTTGAAGATCAACCATCATCATGTCATAGTTCATTTGCTAAAAATCTCACCCATGTTGGTTCAAAGGAGATATCAAAGAACTGCATGCACATACATGGAGCTTCTAATTCTACCTCATTTAGTTTGGATCACATGTTTCAAAATGATAGTCACATTCTTGGATTTGTTCCCACCATGTTTGGTCAAAAGAGCAAGTTCAGGAAGACTACATATTCACTTGCTTCATCACATGAGACTTAAGATTCAGAGTTTGGAAGTGATGATGAGCAATAGATCAAAGCTCCATCACATGAGATTTAGGATTCAAAGTTTGGAAGTGATGATGAGGAAGAGAGAAAATCTTCATCACATGAGATTTCATATTCAGAATTTGGAAGTGTTGATGAGCAAGAGAGCAAACCTTCATCACATGAGATTTCAGATTCAGAATCTGAAGATGGAGATGATGAAGAGCGAATTCTAGATCCAGATCCACAAGAACCTGAAGATCTAGCAACTAATGATGAAGATCAGCGAATGGGAGATCCAGTTCCACAAGAACCTCATGATCTTTCACATGATGATCCTCCTCTTCCTCGATGGGACGCCATTACTCTTAGATCTGCCAGTGATTTGGTTGGTGATCCAATTGATCGACGGAGAACCAGATCAGATTTTTAGAATGGAAGGTTTCATCCTTCTCACATTACTGATCCATCTAAGATCGATCGATCCTTCTTCAGAAAACAAGGACAATTTCCTCCTTCTGGGGTGAGTGATGACATGCTACATTAGCATCCTTCACTCTATTTCGAGGGAGGGCTTTCTTTCGACTGGGTTTTCCCTCTTTCCTCATTTATTATTTAGATTGTTGTACGGGGTGACCTTTGGTCTCAGTCACCAGGGCCCTATTTTTTAGTTTCAGTTTCTATCTCATAGTATAGCTTGAGGGGTGGTGTTGGAATATTCTCACCATCATTTTTCATATTTGCATTCCTGCATACATTTTAAATGCATCTAGTCATCATGCATGCATTTGCATCCAATCATCATTTTGGTGGTATCCCCAATGCCCAGAGCCTAATCCCAGCTCCCTAGAGCCTGTTATCAGCCCCAATAGCCCTCCTATCTACTTGATGCACCCTGTTTGACTCACTTGAAACACATGTGCACCTTTTATCACCTACCAGGAGTTATCATTCAGTTAGAGAGGCTTATCTCACCTACCAGGAGTCTGACAGTCAGTTAGAGCATTGATTGAGCAGTTCTTCAACTGATTGCTCATCCTAACTACTTGTAGCTCCTAGCTAGCTAGTTCTAGAGTGCCACTTGATCTTCTGACAACCTCATGCACCCTGCTTGGAGTCTCCATCCCATGATTTTTGGATAGATGGTTTTGTTAGACTCAGTTAGACTCATTTGACTGACTATTGACAATTTATGACTGATACTACTGATTGGATGATGTCTCCAATGTTATCCAAGCCACACTTTGATCATGATTCGAATGACCTCCTTGGTTAATTCAAATTCTATTGACAGTTATTGTATTATATTAAATATTCACAATTCCAGCTCATAGTTGATGTATGATTAGACTGCTATTCTTCATTTTCTATGTTCATACTACATTCTTTCCTTCTTCTATGCACTTCTTGAGTGAGTTTTGTGTGAGGTTTTTTACAGCTGTGAGATCTTCCTACAAATTATCACATGGTATCAGAGCTGACCACAGCTATTCGAATTGCAGCCATTGGAGCAGTTGCAACATTTCATTGAGTAGTTGTCTTCATTGAGCACCAAAAGCCTCTAAATTTCCACAACAAATCTTGTTGCTATTAACTTGAATTCACTGGATAAATCCATTGAGGTCTAGCCAGGTGTGAAGGACTTAGTCATATGTGCTCAGTGTCCTAAGGAAGTCTTCATTTGAAGTGTATAAAAACTCCATCAACAAAATTCTTCTTGTTTTGCGGGTTTATTTATCTATTCGAATTCCTCTTCAATTTGAAATCCACTCCTCCAAATGGATCTAGAACTCAATTCTTCCAACTATGTCGAATGGAAGGCCAAGATGACCATCTTCATGAGGTCCAAGAGCTTCACCAGGATACTAAATGGAACTATGGTCGAACCTCTTAGTGCAGTAGAGAAATCCAAGTAATTGGATAAGATTGATGAAGCAGTAGACTTACTTTTTCTCTCAATTTCTAAAGATGTTCACTTCCATGTCATCGATCTAACATATCCAAAAGAGTTTTGGGACAAGCTCGAATCCCTCTTTGGATAGAAAGATGATTTGAAAGGTCATAAATTGGAGAATGAACTCATCTCCTTGAGTCTTGAAAGCTTCGAATCCATCTATGCCTTCTTAACCAAGTTCAAAAGATTGATTTCACAGTTGAAGAGATATGAGATAGTGAAAGAAGACAAACAACTCATACTTTCCGTTCTCTCAAAATTGGAACCAAATTTCTCATCTTTTGTCTTCACATTTTAGTCAGCTAAGATTTCGATTCCAAAATGGAAGTTTCCTACACTTGATGACTTGATCCAATCTCTCATACAAGATGAGGAGAAGTTAATCTCCATGGGAATGATAAAACCAAAGTTGGATTCGGCCCTTACAACTGCTAAGGCCAAAAGAGCGAATGCAAAACTCAAGAAATTTTTTTCTAGAAAAGAGAGCGAATGATACAAATCCAAAAGAGGTTCCATATCAGTCAGATAAGCTTTGAATTCAAAGAAGACCAAGCAATCTCAGAAGGAGAGATCCAAGTGCACATATTGTCATCGAGGATTCCATCCTAAGAGTTCTTGTATGAATAAGACTATAGAATTGATGGCTCAGTTACTTGAGAAGAACAAACTACATGTACCTGCATGTGCAAGGAAGAAAGATACTGAACCTTCTATATTTGAGGACAAAGAGAGATGTCATTCCCTCATGGAAAGTTCATCAAAAGAATCCTCTTTCATCATAGATTCAGAAGCATGAAGACATATTTCTTCCTCCAAAGATCTCTTCTCCAACTTCGAATGCTCAATTGGCACTTCCATTATGTTGGGTAATGATTCTGAAGTCTCCTCTGAGGGGATTGGAAGGATCAATATTGACCATGTCTACTTCTCAGATATGCTTTATGTTTCATCTCTCACAACAAATCTACTTTCAGTGTACCAAATGACTCATATTGGAGAGCCCAAGAGAGTGATCTTCTCTCCAATTGAAGTCAAGATACAACACATGGTTTCAGGTGAAATCATTGCAAAAGGTGTTGCAAATCATAAGTAAAAAATCTATGAGTTCTCACACTTCTTACCTCTCTCAAAGTAGTTTTCTCTTCATTGTCATGCAAATGAAGAGAGTAGGTTATCTCATCTCATCTACAAACATTTGTAGAGCATGCAAACTCATTAAATTAGTTGAATATCCTCCCAAACTCAGATCTACCCTAAGCACTTGTAAAGGTTGCTTGAATGGCGAAAATACAATAAAGAAGGTTGAAAAAATGAATACTCAGAGAGTAGAGAGAAAGCTAGATCCATATCCACAAGAACCTGAAGATCGACCTCCTATTGGTTTAACTACTATTGGAAAGTGGGCCACCATTGTTGCATACACAAATGATCTTGTTGAAGTTCAACCATCATCATGTCATAGTTCATTTGCTAAGAATCTCACCCATGTTGGTTCAAAGGAGATATCAAAGAACTACATGCACATTCATGGAGTTGTTGATTCTACCTCATTTAGTTTGGATTGCATGTTTCAGAATGATATTCACATTCTTGGATTTGTTCCCACCATGTTTGGTCAAAAGAGCAAGTTCAGGAAACCTACAGATTCACTTGCTTCATCACATGAGATTTCAGATTCAGAGTTTGGAAGTGATGATGAGCAAGAGAGAAAAGCTCCATCACATGAGATTTCAGATTCATATTTTGGAAATGATGGTGAACAAGAGAGCAAAGCTTCATCACATGAGATTTCAAATTCATAATTTCAAAGTGTCGATGAGAAAGAGAGTGAACCTTCATCACATGATATTTCAGATTTAGAATCTGAAGATGGAGATGATGTGAGAGTGAATGCTAGATTCAGATCCACAAGAACCTGAAGATTTAGCAACTGATGATGAAGATGAGCGAATGGAAGATCTAGTTCCACAAGAACCTGATGATATTACACATGACGATCTTCCTCTTCCTTGATGGGAAGCTATTGATCTTAGATATGGTGGTGATTTGGTTGTTGATCCAATTGATTGATGGAGAACCAGATCAGGTTTTCAGAATGTAAGGTTTCATCATTCTCACAATACTGATCCATTGCAGATCGATCGATCCTTCTTCAGAAAAGAAGGACACTTGCCTCCTTTCTGGGTGAGTAATGATATGATACATTAGCATCCTTCAATATATTTTGGGGGAGGGCTTTCTTTGGACTGGTTTTTCCCTCTTTCCTCATTTATTATTTAGATTGTTGGACGGGGTGACCTTTGGTCTCAGTCACCAGGGCCCTATTTTTCAGTTTCAGTTACTACCTCATACTATAGCTTAAGGGGGGTGTTGGAATATTCTCACCATCATTTTTCATATTTGCATTCCCGCATGCATCCAGCCATCATGCATGCAACTGCATGCATCTAGTCATCATTTTGGTGGTCTCCCCAGCACCTAGAGCCTAATTTCAACTCCCTAGAGCCTATCTTTAGCACCCAGAAGCCCTCCTACCTACCTTATGCGCCCTGCTTAACTCAACTGCATGACATGTTCACCTTTTGTCACCTACCAGGAGTTATCATTTAGTTAGAGCGCCTTATCTCACCTACCAGGAGTCTGATAGTCAACTAGAGCATTGATTGAGCAATTCTTCCACTAATTGCTCATCCTAAATACTTGTAGCTCTAGTTAGCTAGTTCTGGAGTCCCACTTGATCTTCTGACAACCTCATGCGCCCTCCTTGGAGTCCCCATCCCCTAATTTGTGCCTAGATGGTTCTATTAGATTCATTTAGACTCATTTGACTGACTATTGACCATTTATGACTGATACTACTAATTGGATGATGTCTCCAATGTTATCCAAGCCACACTTTGAGCGTGATTCGAATGACTTGCTTGGTTAATTCAAATTCTATTGATAGTTATTGTATTGTATTCATTATTCACAGTGCCAGCTCACAACTAATGTATGATTATACTGCTATTCTCCATTTTCTGTGTTCATGAGTGATTATTAACTACATTATTCTCTTCTTATATACACTTCTTGAGTGAGGTTTGTGTGAGGTTTGTTACAGCTGTGAGATATTCCTGTAGATTATCGCAGGTAGAGGAAGGAAACAAGTTCGACCACAAGTCTAGAGCATTTAAGAATGAATTTTAACCTGCAACTTCGATAGGAAAAGGGTGGAATACCTAGTCATATGCATCTGGAGCATGTGAGCATGAATTATAGACCATGTAATATTGATATTTAGGTACTGCATAAGTAAAAAATTAATGGAAATACAAAGCAAGGACACATACACAGGAAATAACGGACATCAGAAACCACAACACAGGAATCTCAAGCTCCAAAATCAGGTTTGCTCATTGAATTAAGAGGTCGAGTCTCGTACAATGCAGAGCAGTAATCTCTCTAAAACAAAAACGTCCAACCTTTTGGTCTACTTAGGACCTTTCCTTTATAGGATTACAAATGGTAAAATATCCTAACTGATTCAAAGAAACTTGCACTGGTAATGATGAGGTTGTTCAAGCTGAGCCGCCCGAATCAACAACCATCGATTCTTCCATGCGCGGATGGGAAGAAACACTCATGCTATCAATGTACCATTTGGCCATGGAGGCCACATTTTAATCTTACGTATCATGCTATTCAGATTGATCAAGACAGGTCCCTTCACCATTCTCGGGCGTGCCATTTCCCTGTAAAAATATCCATTTCCTGTGACTGTAAATGGCCCTGTAAAATTTTCTCAATTCGTAATTTTCCTTCACCAACTGTGTCTCCGCAATTTCCCTTCTGCAACAGACTGTCCTGCAATGGTTCTTCCTGCAACGGCCTTTCCACAATGACCTTTCTGCAACCCGCAATTAGCCACGTTGTGTGCAGGAATTGGTATTTCGGCCTCGTGCTTTTCTGGGGCACCCACCACCTTTCTGCAATCCACAATCCGCAATGCGGGATACGGGATGTGGAAACTTACCTTTTTGTGTTTCTGAGGATGATACTTCCGCAATTCGCAATCCACAATGTGGATTGTAGAATGTAGAAACTTGTCTTTTCGCCATTTGGAATATTTCTTTTCTGCAATCTATAATCCGCAATGCGGATTGTGGAACACAAAAATTTGTCTTTTGCGCTCTTTGGTACAATGATTTCCACAATCCGCAATCTGCAAATGCAGATGCAGAACTCGGAAACGGGCTTGCGGAAAGCATTTTCAATCGTTGATCTGATGTGCTCTTTGATCTTAGCCGTTCAATCATATTTGGTCACGGAAGAATCTCCTACTACTGGTTTTTCATATGGAAGGGCCTTCCTGCCTTGTATTTTCCCATTTTCTCACTGTGGCTTGGTCATTTGGATTGGATTTGTTTGATACTTAGCCAATTTTGGGTTTCCTGATCCTTTATTTGACGCAACCGGCCAATGGGTGACCTCGGGGCTTTGAGTGGGATATTTCCTTCCCATTCCATGGTGGAAACCATAATAAGTGTTAACACACCCCAAGTGTGCCCTTGAATGAAAACCACCATTTCCACATGGCGGCTTCACGTTGATTAAGGGCTCGAAAAGTAGTCTTCCTAAACTTCCTTCTCTGATCCCTGAAACCACTTATGGTTTGTGGTTTTCCGCTTCTCACCTCAACCCATCCTCCTTTCTTTTGTTCCTTAGGATACCCCTAATAGTCATTACCGTCATTGTTTAGGAGTGAACATTTCCCCACATTCAAAGAAATAGCTACCCCTCGAGCTAGCAAGCCAATATCCGAGAGCCACGTATACCCCTCATTAAAACCCCCCAATTTCAGATTGCTTCCTAAAAATACGTCCCCAGGAAATCTACCAGGCATTCTTCCTCCAACATTCCGAGCTCTCGTTCATCACTCTCTATGCCAACTTTCCCATCTCCCAAAGCCAATCAGTACTAGCATTCCTCCACTTCAGCAGGACAAACCCCAGTCGTAGCAGCATACAAGTCAACATTAGTCAAACAGACTATTTTTTGTAACTAGTTTTGTTAAAAAATACAAACAAAAAACTATAAGTCGTTGGGCTATGACAAACCATTTTAGAAGGCTTGTGAAGGCTATATATAGAAGAAAGGGCCAATGAGCCAGGGTCGACTCTTTTTTTAAAAAGTGTATCTTCAGATAATTAAAGTCTGGTTAAGATATAAAGAAATAACTTCAGCTCCATCTTGGTGTTTTGTGGATTCAAAGATTTGATATGTTCAGTTAGTAATCTATTCTCTTGTGATTTCATCGCTTTCATATATTTTCTATGATTTTCAAAGCTAGACTTGATCCAAATATGAGTGCTACTAGCTTAAATTAATGTTTCTAAATGTTTATGGCATGAAATATTCATGGTATATGATCTGGTTATATTATCCTCATAGTATTTGGATTTTAGCTCTGTGATCATCTTGTTTAAACTATTGAATTCTTGTTCGGCTTAGTACGTTTTTTTGCATACATAAGATAAATAATTACTTTTATTAAGTACATTTTTTTGTGCCATTTCATTAACACAAAATTCATTCAAGTTTTCATTGGCATATTCAAGTACTTCCCACATTACTCCAAGATTGGTTATCAACATGGTATTCAAATAAAGGTGATTTTGATTAAGTATAAACAAACAAAGAGTAAAACTTATTGATTGTAATACCCCAATTTTGACCCTTATGAAATATTAGCTTTTAATGTAAATCTTGTATACATGCGATGAATGTGAGAACCCATTTGACTTTCCTTGCTGACATTTAATTCTGTTGTAAGGAAATTATTAAAGAATTCAGTCAATAGCTTCAATGGAGCATGGGCAGCCCAAGAATTCGTATGGCAGAGTATGGGCTCTGTTTTCTTGTACCACAAGTCATTCTACCTCATGGGAATTGGTTCTTCCTCATTCCCATTCCATTGTTGAACACCCCAGCTTCAATTTTCATCCATTACGAATTCTCACATTTTGAAGAGCCATAAACTCCAAGAATTGAGCATTGTCAGTGAAATCCAATGGGGGATACATAGATATGAAACTTGGGGCGAAATTGAGAGTATTAGATACACCAAAATCCATTGGAAAACCCATATTTTAAAACCCAGAAAAAAAGTGAAGGGATTGAGTCATTGGATGACAAAATTGTGAGAAATGCAAGTGTGAATGACTAAGCAGAGGTTGGGTCTACTTGATAAATCTAGTGAAGGCTAGCATATCAAGAACTTAGCAGTTGGACCCTTCTATGCCACCCTGAAGAGAACTGGAGGGAAGGGATTCCTTAGGGACTGTGCAGCAGAGAAGGGGACCTTCCTTGTGTTGGGTGTGGTAGGTATTGTGGGTTCCATGACTATTGAGTTCATTTGAGATGCCTGTATCTCCGTGGTTGAGCTCACTGCCTTTGCATGTCCCTCCTCTATCTTTTGTATGCTTGATAAACCCAATTGTGTGTTGGCTTAGCATAACTGTTGAGTGAAAATATGGCTATGAGTGAGCCCAACTAGTTCCTCCTCAATGGATACACAACCCAGCTCGGGGGTGATCTCTCAATTGAAATAATATATGCTGGATAGAGATCTATGGTTGGGTGGAATGTTTCTCTCACATAGCCAGTTGTTTGGGTAGCGTCATCTCAAAGATAAGTGTTCTCTGTGGTTTAAATTATGATCATTATGTGTTTTGTTCTGAATGTTAATTGTCCATGTTAATGAAATCGATATGAAGTCTATGCATAGCATGAGAATGAGATTGAATTCTCTACATGTTGAACCATAGATCTTTGGATTTCTGTAATTCTGAACCCGCAATTTCGGATTTCAGGTTTCGGGTTGCGCGAATGCAAAATTTTGAAATTTGATATTTGAATTTCCATAATTTCGAACCCGCAATTTCGGGTTGCGGGTTGCGAGAACACAAACTTTTAAAATTTGATCTTTGGATTTCCGCAATTCCGAACCCGCAATTTCAGATTTCGGCTTTCGGGTTTGGGGTTTGGGTGAAAAAAAAAACGAGTATAGAGCCCGAAATTCAATTTTTGGATTGTAGGAGCATGCGAGATCAGAAATGGATGAGTTTAGTGGCATTCTGAGGCCATTAACGGAATCCATGAATGAGCCAGTGAGGATCCCGAGCCCATTATGCTCCAATTTGACATAAATTTTGTATTAATGGATTTTATAAATCAGAGTCCCAACGCTTGACAAAAGGTCGGATTGAACTAAAAATGATATGGGGCGGTCATGGAGCAGGAACGGTGTTAACTTTGGAATTTTGGAGCCAAAATCCGAAGAATGTGGAGTCGGGGTGAGTGTGAAAGCCAAAAAGCACTATTCCGGGCCACTTTTTGGGAAATTTGAAAAGCTAGCAGTGGATGATTCAAGTGACCTTGTAATTAGAATTCAAGAAATTTACTGAACTCAACATTTCTTATTCTCATGAAAATAGACATTTTCCGTTAGACGGAGATTTTCCAGAAATGCACTGTTTGGGAAATAGCCATTTTTGGCTCAAAATTTGAAATTTTGGAAAAATGTGAAAAGTGGAAAGTAGTCAAACCTAGAATTTTATAGAAGATGAATGGATCATCGGAATAGAGATCTGCGAGTTGCTGAGTGTTCCTTGTTATATGGACTAACTTCTCCCGGTAGAAAATTTTTCGTGATTCTTCATAGAGTTTCTTCCATAGGTGGTTGAAGTTGGCACTCTAGAACAAAATACAACTGTGTAAAAGTGCAGAATTTTTGTAAAAGTTATCATTTTTGAAGTAACGTAGTTCCCACACCCGACGTCGGAATGGAGCATGGGGATATGCATTGGAAAGCTTATTCAGCGGAGAATAATGGCACATAATCAGAATTTGAATGGGGTTATCATACACCATATATAATTAGAGAAGAAAAGTGCCAGTGACTGTTTTGTCAAATTGTTGACAATATGGGCAATTTCCAAAATTGCATGAATGGGCAAAAGAAATGGATGCATAAAAGCTATGTGAATTATTCCATGAGTTTATTATGTTAAATATTGATTGTTTTATATTTCTATATGCATTCTTATGATGTCTAACTAATATTTTCATAATGCACAGTGCTTGCAGCTCATAAGATTTAATAGTGTAGCAGAATTAGCATACAGGGAAGAGAGTCTCCAAAGAAAAATGGTGACCATAAAAAATGCTCAGGATCCTTATGAGCATGAAGAATATGTTCTAGGAGAGAATGTACAAGAAGGGAATGCTGAGACAGAATCCAATGCGATAAGGGAGCAACTAACTCCTCAGAATTTGGTTGAAACCATGGTGAGCTTCTATGAAAGGTTGATGAAGGCTCAAGAAGAACAAAACCAACTCAATGCTACTATTTTGCAAAGCCTCACTGATATGCAGCAGAGGATAAACCTTGGTTCCAACCCAAGCAATGTAGGTGAAGAAGGAAGATATGCAGAGAGTTGCTCTAGAGGTCGTTCAAAGAAGATGACTCCAATCCCAAGAAAGAGTTCTATGAGCAGGAAGCATAGAACACCTTTCTCTAGATCTTATTCTAGCAAATCGTGTGACTCCAGAGGTTCTCAAAGAATTCCAAGGAATATACCCATGAGATTTGATGGAGGAAAGAAGTTCAAAGGCATCCAACATGGAGAATTCGGGAAGGAAAGGCCTCCCACATTTGATGGAGAAGACAAGACTGGCCAAGAGGCAGAGGCATGGCTTCTTGGAATGAATAAATATTTCAGAATTCAGGACTACTCAAGAAATGAAAAGGCCAGAATTTCCATTTACAATTTAAATGGCAGAGCTTCAATTTGGTGGGATAACCTTTTGCAAGTGAAATAAATCAGTGAAAGGAAGATTAGCTGGGAGAGATTTAAGAAGTACTTCAAGGAAAAATACCTTTCTGCTGGGTATTATGACAGTAAGAGAAAAAAGTTCAATGAACTCAGGTTGGCACAAAAATCTATGGAAGAACATGTCCATAAATTTTTGGAATTATTGAGGTATGTGGATTACATTAAAAACGAGAAAGTAAAAATCCAATGCTTTCTTGAGAGTCTACCTCAAAGTTTCAGAGATAGAATTGAGTTTGTTTATCCACCAAGTCTTCATGAGGACATTAGAATGGAAATGCATTGCTATGAGTAGAGTAAAGGAAAATCAAAGGTTAACCTAGCACAGAAAGGAAAGCCAAGAGGGAGGTTTGACCAAAAGAGGAGTGGCTTTAAGCCACCATTCAAAAGTCAGCCTAGAACCTTTCCATAGGGTCAACAATCAAGGAGTGGATTCAAGCCAGTAGTAGCAGTAGAAAAGACATCAAAAGGGCCACTTCAGTGTTGGGGATGTGGATAAAACCACATGCTAAAGGATTGTATACATCGGAAAGGGAATCCACAGAGCTTGCACAACTTAAAGGGAGCAACAAAAGTGGAGGGAATGGCAAGGGAAACGCCTCAAATATATGCAGCGTTGGATAATCATCAGGCAGACCATCAATCATCAGTGGTGGAAGTTGAAGGTAAGATTTCTAAGCAATCTATTTTTGTTTTGATTGATCCAAGATCTAATCATAGTTATGTTTCTCCAAAAGTGGTAGAAGGTTGTTCTCTTAGAAGAGTGAAGCATAATAAATCTTGGCTAGTTCAATTAGCCATAGGGACCAAGAGAAAAGTAAGTGAAGTAGTGGTGGAGTGCTCCATAGAATTGAATGGACTCCACACACATGCATAATTAAATGTATTACCATTAGGATCTTACGATGCACAAATTGGCATGGATTGGTTGGAAAAGCATAGAGCCAAGTTGGACTGTTATGAGAAAGCACTTGAATGCATTAATGAAGAGGGAAGACCAAGGTTGGTAAGGGGAATTCCCAAGTAAGTTTCAGTAAGACAAATTTCAGCCTTACAATTGAAAAAGTTTGTAAGAAAGGTTGTCAATTATATGCATTCTATATATCAGATTCGTCAGAGGACAAAGGTCTAATGATAGAAGACTTCCCATTGTTGCAAGAATTTCAAGATGTGTTTCCGGATGAAGTGCCGGGACTACCACCAAAGAGAGATATTGATTTACCATCGATCTTGTTCCAGGGGAAGCACCAAAATCCAAAGCTCCTTATAGAATGAGTAAACCAGAATTGGTAGAGTTGAATATGCAGCTGCAAGATTTAATGGACAAGAGGTATATCAGGCCTAGTGTGTCTCCTTGGGTAGCACTGGTGTTATTGGTCAAGAAGAAGGATGTGACTTTAAGGTTGTGTATTGATTACAGGAAGCTTAATAAAGTGGCAGTCAAGAACAAGTATCCATTGCCAAGAATTGATGACTTGTTTGATCAAATGAAGGAAGCTAAAGTGTTTTCAAAGATTAACTTGAGGTCTAGCTACCATTAAGTGAGTATTAAACAAGAGGACATTCGTAAGACAATTTTCAGAACTAGATATGGTCATTATGAGTTCACTGTGGTGCCATTTGGTCTTACCAATGCACCTGCTACATTCATGTGTCTCATGAATAATGTCTTCAACAAATATTTGGATAAGTTTGTGATTGTATTCTTGGATGACATTCTTGTGTATTCAAGGAATGAAGAAGAGCATGAGGAGCATCTAAGGATGGTGTTGCAAGTCCTTAAAGAACATCAGTTGTATGCCAAGTTAAGCAAGTGTGAGTTTTATCAAAAGAAGGTGCAATATTTGGGTCATGTCATTTCTGAAGAAAGAATTGTAATTGATCCAGAGAAGATTAATGCCATCATGGATTGGTCTACTCCAAAGAATGTTTCAGATGTGAGATCTTTCATGGGTCTTGCTAGTTACTACAGAAGGTTTATTGAAGGATTCTCCAAGATAGCTCATCTAATCACTTCATTGCAAAGGAAGAGTATCAAGTTTGTATGGTCTGAAAAATGTGAGAAAAGTTTTCAGCTATTAAAGGAGTTACTTACCAGTGCTCCTGTTTTGAAGATAGCAGATCCAAAGAAGGATTTCGTAGTGTGCACAGATGCTTGCATTGAAGGGCTAGGTGGAGTGCTCATGCAAGAAGGATTTGTGATTTGCTATGAGTCAAGGAAATTAAAACAACATGAAAATAATTATGCCACACATGATTTAGAATTAGCAGCCATAGTGCATGTTCTCGAGATGCGGAGACATTATTTGATGGGAAGAAGATTCGGGCTTAGAACAGACCACATGAGCTTGAAGTATTTGTTTGACCAATCAAACTTGAATGCTAGGAAAGCTAGATGGATGGAGTTTCTTTATGAATTTTATTTTGAAATTAAGCATGTAAAAGGGAAAGAGAATAAAGTTGCATATGCTCTTAGTAGAAAATTTCATGTTGTAGCATTAAGTGTGTGTAAATTAGATTTGAAGACAAGAGTTCTTGAAGCCAAAACAGTGATGAAACTTTCCTTCAAATTAAAGAAAAGTTGCAGCAGAAAATATGGATGAAAAGTGTGCGGGATAGCAGCATGGTGAAGATGATATCCTCATCTATAAAGATAGACTGTACATTCCAAATAGTGCAGATTTGAAGAAGCTAGTGATGGATGAAATATATCAAATGCCATACTCTGGACACCCAGGATATCAGAAGACTATAACAGCAACAAGAAAGCAATACTTTTGGCATGGAATGAAGAAGGACATAGTTGAGTACATTGCTAGGTGTCAAAAGTTCTAACAAGTCAAGGCAGAGCACCAACATCCAGCAGGATTGTTGTAGCCCTTACCCATTTTGGAGTGGAAGTGGGAAGTGATCTCTATGGATTTTATAACAGGTCTACCCATGATAGTGAAGAAGCATGATTCAATCATGGTTGTGGTGGACAAGCTATCAAAGGTAGCTCACTTTATTCCAGTCAAGTCCACTCACAAGGCTAATGACATTGCAAATATCTTCATGAGGGAGATATTCAGATTGCATGGATTTCCGAAGGCAATAATTTATGATTGTGATACAAAGTTCACTTCCAATTTCTGGAAGGCATTCTTTCAGGAATTAGGAACTAAATTGAATTTCAGTACAACATATCATCCTCAAATAGATGGCCAAACTGAGAGGGTGAATCAGGTCCTTGAAGTCATGTTGAGAATGTATGTGATGGATAAACCATCCAAGTGGGAGGATTATCTACACTTGGTAGAATTTGCATACAATAATGGACATCATGCATCATTGGAGATGAGTCCATTTGAGGCATTGTATGGTAAGGTATGCAGGACTCCAGTGAATTAGAACAGCCCGGTGAATAGGGTAGTAGTTGGACAAGAGATGATCAAGGAGATGGAAGAGGAAGTTGCTAAGATCGGGAAGAATTTAAAGGCAGCTCAGGATAGGCAAAAGAGTTATGCAGATTTGAAAAGAGTGCACAAGGAATTTTAGATTGGGGACCATGTTTATTTGAGAGTGAAACCAAGGAAAAGTTCTCTCAAGTTTGGGAGTTGTTCAAAGTTGTCACCAAGATATTGTGGGCCATTTGAAGTCCTACATAGGATAGGGCCAGTTGCATATAGAGTTGCATTGCCTGCTAATATAAGAGCTCATAATGTTTTCCATGTATCTTTGTGTAAGAAGTATGTACATGATCCTAATCATATGATTGATTGGAATGTGATACAGGTGGAACCCGAGGGAGAATTCTAAGTAGATCCTATGCGCATCCTTGACAAGAAGGTCACTTTGCTCCGGAATAGAGCCATCGAGAAGGTAAAGGTCCAATGGGAACACCTTAGTCCTGATGAGGATACATGGGAGATGGAGGATGCCATGAGAGAGACATTTCCATTTTTGTTTAGTTTTGAGAACACCGAGGATGGTGTTGTTCTAAGGGGAGGGGAATGTAATACCCCAATTTTGACCCTTATGAAATGTAAATCTTGTATACATGCGATGAATGTTTCCCTAGCATCGTGCTGAAGGCCAAGGCACTGCTAGTGTATGTCCGGATTTATTTAGAATGGACAATCATTTGATATTTTGTTACCCATGTGCTATTAAGCCATGGAATATTGCAAATGATATAAATATTAATATTTCTAATAAAATAGCAAAACTAGCTATGGATTCAACGAATGAGAAGGGGCCATGTGTATTCCACTAGGGAGTGGTGAGGGGTTTATGGAAATGAACCATATGCTGCCAAATTTTGTTGTGAGAACCCATTTGACTTTCCTCGCTGACATTTAATTCTGTTGTAAGGAAGTTGTTGAAGAATTCAGTCCTTAGCTTCAATGGAGCATGGGCAGCCTCGAAATTCGTATGGCAGAGTATGGGCTCTATTTTATTATGCCACAAGTCACTCTACCTCATGGGAATTGGCTCTTCCTCATTCCCATTCCATTGTTGAACACCCTAGCATCAATTTTCATCCATTACAAATTCCCAGCAGTGAGAAAAACCAGAAATCACAACTTTGCAAGAACCCACGTTTTGAAGTGCCATAAACTCCTAGAATTGAGTATTGTCAGTGAAATCCAATGGGGGATCCATAGATATGAACCTTGGGGAAAAATTGAGAGTCTTAGATACCCCAAAATCCATTGGAAAACCCAGTTTTTACAACCCATAAATCAAGTGACGGGATTGAGTTATTGGATGACAGAATTGTGAGAAATCTGAGTGTGAATGACTGAGCAGAGGTTGGGTTTGCTTGATAAACCAAGTGAAGGATAGAATCTCAAGGAATTAGCATTTGGACCCTTCTATGCCCACCCTGAAGAGCACTGGAGGGAAGTTATGCCTGAGGGACTGTGCAACAGAGAAGGGGACCTTCCTTGTGTTGGGTGTGGTAGGTATTGCGGGTGCCATGACTGTTGAGTTCATTTGAGATGCATGTAGCTATGTGGTTGAGTTCATTGGCTTGGCATTTGTTGATGTATATGTAACTTTGGAATGTATTTCACATATATGGTATTATTCCTCTATAAGGAAGTGTCGTCATTTATATTGTAAATGTCGTAACTTATTCTTGATGGGTTATTAGACCACCTTGTTGGGGTCGGCCCTGTATAAGTCATGTGGGTCAAAGGGTTATTAGACCACCCTATTGGGGGTCGGCCATGTGGGTCAAAGGGTTATTAGACCACCCTATTGGGGGTCGGCCCAGTCAGCATTATGTTATGTGGTTAAGTTCGAGCCTACATTAGTTAGGTAAAAATGCAAGTCAAGTCAAGTATAAATAGAGTGCGGGAGGTACTCTATTTACTCACTCACTTCTCACTCATGCACTCAAGGAGGAGTGGCGCACTTATGGAGGAGGAGGATATACTGCTAGGTTATGTCTATCTCTCATGGTTGTATCATTGCTCTATCTATCTCTGAGGAAGTTATTGGGGTTTTTCACCTTTATGGTTTTCCCCAAGTAAATCTTTGTGTCTCTTGTGTGCTTGCATTATTGTCTCCATGATTGATATGCCGTACATGTTGTTCTCTCAATTAAGATCCTAGATTAGATTGAAGTAAATTCTGAAAATTTAACAGCATTTCCCTCCTCTATCTTTTGTATGCTTGATAAACCCAACTGTGTGTTGGATTAGCATAGCTATTGAGTGAAATCATGGTTGTGAGTGAGCCCAACTAGTTCCTCCTTAATGGATACACAACCCAGCTCGGGGGTGATCTCTCAGCTAAAAGAATATAGGCTGGACAGAGATCTATGGTTGGGTGGAACGTTGCTCTAACATAGCCAGTTGTTTGGGCAACTTCATCTCAAAGATAAGTGTTCTCTGTGGTTTAAATTATGATCATTATGTGTTCTGTTCTGAATGTTAATTGTCCATGTTAATGAAATGAAATGATTATCTTAATGAAATTGATATGAAGTCCGTGCATAGCATGAGAACGAGCTTGAATTCTCTGCATGTTGAACCATCATATGCATGTGATAGATATGCTGGTGCATTACTACTTATGTGTTTGCAAATATGATTTAATTCCGCTATGTTTATATTGAGTATGAATTTGCACACATAAGTTTTTATTTATTATGAATTTCTGAGTAATGTATGGGGCTAAGTTTACCAAATAAGCCCGGTATGTTTGGTCATGTTTCCTTCCTTACATTGGATTGATGGAAGGGGACATGACATTGATGCCTAGGCAAAGTTCCAAAACAGCCATAGAACGTCTCTGGGACTAACAGATACAACGTAGAATATGAATATTATTATTGTTAACACTTATTATAGTTTCCAAAATGGAATGAGAAGGAAATATCCTTCTCAAAGCCCCGAGGTCACCCATTGGCTGGTTGCGTCAAATAAAGGATCAAGAAGCCCAAAATTTGCTAAGTATCAAACAAATCCAAGCCAAATGACTGAGCCACAGTGAAAAAATGGGAAAATACAAGGAAGGAAGGCCCTTCCACAGGAAAAACCAGCAGATGGAGCTTCTTCTGCAACCAAATATGATTGGATGGCTAAGATGAAAGAGAACATCAGATGAACGGTCGAAAGTGCACTCCGCAAGCCTGTTTCTGAGTTTCGCATTCGCATTGCAGACAACGGATTGCCGAAAGCAATGTCCCAAAGAGCGTGAAAAGCAAGTTTATGCATTCTACAATCCGCATTGTGGATTGCAGATTGTAGAAAAGCAATGTTTCAAATAACAAAAAGACAAGTTCCTGCAATCTCCATTGCAGATTGTGGATTGCGGAAAGATCATCTCCAGAAGCACAAAAAAGCAGGTTTCTGCATCCCGCATCTCGCGTTGCGGATTGCAGAAAGGTGATTCCCTAGAAAAGCATGAGGTCGGAGGACCAATACTTGCACGCCATGTGGCCAATTATGGGTTCTGGAAAGGATGTTGCGGAAATCCCGTTGCGGAATGGAAATTGCGGAAGGAAAATTGCGGATCGAGAAAGTTTGCAGATACAATTACAGTCACGGGAAATGGAGATTTTTACAGGGAAATGGTGTGCTCGAGAATGGTGAATGGGATTGTTTCTATTACCTATCATGATCGAACCTAAATGGATGGATCCTATGGATCAGAAGGTGGGTTTGATGGCCCAACGGGGAACATCCAGCATAGGAATTTCTTCTCCTCTGCGCATGGCAGAATCAGAGGTTGTTCATTCGAGCGGCTCAGCTTGAACAACCTTAGCATTTCCATTTCTAGTTGTTTTGAATCAGTTAGTATATCTTAATATTTCTAAGCCTATAAAGGCAAGGTCTAAAGTAGACCAAAAGGTTGGACGTTTTTGTTTCAGAGAGATTACTGCTCTGCATTGTATTAAACTAGGCCTCTTAATTCAATGAGCATACCCGATTTTGGAGCTTGAGATTCCTATGTTGTGTGTTTTCGATGTCAATTATTTCCTGTGTATGTGTTCTTTCTTTGTATTTTCATTTATTGTATACTTCTATAGTACCTAAAGATCAAGATTACATTGTCTGGAATTCATGCCCACATGCTCAAGATGCATATGACTAGGTATTCCACCCTTTTCCTCTTGGAGTTGTGGGTTCGAATTTATTCTTAAATTCTCTATCCTTGTAGCTGCATTTGTCTCCTTCTTCTAACTTCATCTAATGATCACTTTGACATGAAAGAACCATGTCTACCTTGCCTCCTGCTCCTGGAAATCGTGGACCAAACATGCTATTGATAACAGTAACCCACCAAACATGACTCCATGCCCAACTGGACTCCTATTCTTGACTCCAACCAACCCAAAAAAACCCCTTTAAATTCATTGCTTGAAGGTCTAGCCACCACTTTGACCGATATCCTAGCCCATTTTAATTTGCATCCTGTTGCTGGAAGTCCCAAAGGGAGATCCCTCCCTGTGGTTGGTGTTACACCTATATCTCGTCATCATGAGTCCCATGTTAACTGAATCCCTCATTCCCTGAAGTTCCTATGACCAAGCAAGTCATGTTAGAGCAAGTTGATGCTCTTTTTCCACATTTCTAGTTGGGTCAGCACACATTGTCCTTGATCAAGAAGCACCCAACTAGGGTCAGTGCAGAATATAAACTTCTATCATGCGTCGACGACAGAGAGTATATTTACACCACCTGCGCTTCCCTTCTCTGACACTGGTTTTCTTCATGCAACTTGCACCAGAGTTGGTTAAATGGGATAAAGGTATCTTTCGAGCGACTTATAGAAGTTGGATGAGGTGGATCCCTATCCCTAACTCCTAGGTGAGCTTTCCTACGGTTACCTAACCTCAAGGGAGAATCCATTAGCCCTCTCCCCATGATTCACAACCTACTCTATCATCTTGGTCCTATAAATACAAAACCCCTCTCCTTTCCGAAGGGAGGAAGTCTATAGCACTTACATGCTGGTGAAATTAGCTTAGGAGATCCCTACCCATCTTTTGGGAGACTCATACTTCCTTTGGAGGCATTGTTTTGGCTTGTTAGAGGAGGATTGCGACGTTAAGGCTTGGGTTGTGATCATACCTCTTCTTTGTATTCCCTCTTTTATACAGTAATATAAACTCTTTCCGCAAATGTTATCGTTTTAATGTTATTTGTAGTTTACTTCCTTAACTGTTTACTTAGATCGGTTATTGTTTAGACATATTTTACTACTTATATTGTTTCCATATGTCTTGCAAGGTCATCCAGCTACATATCTGACGACTGTGGGATTCTGAGCAACAATGAGACGAAGATGATCTACGATATGAAGGTAAGAAGTCTATTACTTGATCTCTAACTATATCTAGGAAAGCAGTTCTATGATCTGTCTTATTTGTTCTGGATTCACATTGAACTAGGGAGATCTAGCTCGCGTCCACTCGAGTAGATTGTCCAACAACAAATCTAGTGACCACAGAACCCGAAAGGGCGACCTACACTGACCCGTGGGCGAAAATCCCCCAACCCAACACACACAAAACCTACCTAAATGCAAGAAAAAGAAAATTCTAATCCACTAGAAAGTTAAAGAGACAAGTTTAGGGTTACCTACACTGACGACACCTGAAATGATGGATCGTAGCTCCCAGAATCAGCAGAAGAAGAACAACTCCAAATGGCACTTTCACCTCTCCAACTTGGTAAAAAACAAATAGTAATTCTTTTACTATTTACCCTTTATTTATATTGAAAAAGAGCATATTCCTTTTTTAATTTATTCTAATGTGGGTTATTTCGTTATAGTTGGACTCATTTATACCCGGTTAATTACTTTTGACCTAGTTTTTAAGTTTGCAGGTGAAGCTAAGTATCGTTTTGATCCTTTTTTTCGCGGTCGTGGTCTTTTCACGCGTGTTCTTAGTATGAACAACTGATCGAGCATCTTTTGTCATTATTTTGTTGATTAAATTCAATTATTAATGACACTGAGCTAACTCTTTGTTCTTTTTCGTGCTCGTAAAACAATGAGAATAAGTTACCGAGTTATAGTTTATCACTTTTTCGAGCTCGTTAAAATCCCACGAAAAAGGAACCCCCCGGAGTCTTTTCTTTAAGCTATTTTCAGGATATCTAAATACGAAAAGATCTCAAAACAAACTTGATGCGTTCAGGCTTGTAAAAGTATTTGAATGATCGCCTTCCTCCTGATAGTTTACCCCTTTTTCGGACGAGGGGGCACTACTTACGAAAAAGGAATACTCCATCCAATCATGATTGGAAGAGTCCTCTCCTGTGTTGTTTTACCCTTTTCTGGGTGAAGAGGCTAACCTTACGAAAAATGACCTTTGGAGTATTCTTTAGTTCTTTTCAGACTCTCTAAACATGAAATGACGTCGATTTTACCTTCTATGGGATCATTAAAATCCAACATTGAAGGGCCCGTCATGGGACGAACCCCTCCTTTCCTAGGTTCGTAAAACATTTGGGATTGGACTCACCTATGAGATGAGCTATACCGAGCATCTGTTTACCCTCAAGATCGTTAAAAAACAAGTGACTCACTCATCGGTCATGATGGGTAAAAAGGAAAGATTTTGTGTTACATATTATTTATGGGAACTTGTTGTTGCAGCAACATTCCCCCAAAATTTTGTACATATTGGGGCCCCTCCTTTTAATTTTTTTAGAAAGGTTGCCTTAAGGGTCTTTCCCAGTTTTTATCTCTTTTTTACAAAAAATCTTGCCATGAGAAACTCCAAGTCTGCCAGAAGATTTTGTTTCTTAAACAGAAAATCTTTCGTGAAGTCTTCCTCGAAAATCGCAGAACGATTTGCAAAAACCCCGTAGTGGCGGAATCCTTTCGCTTTAACGCCCACAAAAGGACTTAGAAGCTTTCGTTGAATAAACCGCGGAAGCTCTCGGGCTATCCTCCCGAAACGGCGGAAACAACTCGCCTAATCTTGCCGAAAAGAACTTAGATTTTTTTGAAAAAAAAAAAACTTTGCGGAACGAGCCAAGAAAGCTCCGCGGAAGCTTTCAGCCTTTGCTCCCGAAACCGCGGAAGCTCTCAGGCTACCCTTTCGAAACGACGAAATCCAATCACATAAACCGCTCGGAAAAGGCCTTCGAAATAATTATGGGAAAATTTGTGGAAGAGTTCAAGATTTGCTCCCGAAACGGCTGGAGCCATCCGTCTAAACCGCCTGAAAAGTCTTAGACAAGTATTCGTTAAGCAGTTGCGGAAGTTGCTGGTAAATCCCTCCCAAAACGGCGGAAGAATTTTACGAAGCCCCCCGCACTTGCGGAAGCCGTTCGCATAAAATTTCCGAGCAAAACTCAGAAATTTTCTTTGAAAATCGTGGAAACCTTTTGGGTTTTTCTCCCGCAGTTGCGGAAACCGTCGCAAAACCTTGCCGAAACGCTGAAACAAACTTTGCGGAACCTTTCTTTTTCCCTACCCGAAACAGCGGAGACTAAGGACAAAAGCCTTCCGCGATTCTCACGAGCGTGGCCAATACTTAGATTTTTTTTTCTCTCGATTTCGCGAGAACCTTTTTCGGAAGCGTTGGCGGAAGTCTTCCGAAACTGCGGAAGCCACTTACGAAAGCTTTCCGCAGTTTCGGGAGCCTTCACGTTTTCATCCTGAAGAGGCTGCCAAAAGAACTTAATCATGTCACGGAAGCCTCGTGTGAAAGCAATTCACCACTCTCTCCTGAAAAAGCGGAAGCTTCCACGGTATCCTCTTGAACGAGTTGAGCTCTGCGGGATGTTTTCTCTTCCGCGTCGCGGAGGCCTTTTGCGGGGGACCATTCACCTTTGTTCCCCGAAACGGCAAAAGCATTCGCCATATCCTTCCGCAACGGCGGAAGCGGTTTGCCAGTTTGTCCCGCAGGAGGTGGTCGCACGCAAACCGAAACGACTCGATTTGACACCGACGTACGATACATTTAAAACCTGTTTTAATACGTCACCCACCGAATTGAAGCCCCACACATGCCCCACTTATTTAAATAAACGGTGGGGGTTTGAACCGACCCCGTTGCTAACTTGTGTCAATCAAACAACTGTTGGACGCCGCGCAAATCGCTCCAGCTCATCTTGCGCGACCACGTTCGCGGGCACCTCAGTCAGCTATTCTCGCCGGTGCCAGGTAGGATCTTAACCTTTAAACTTGTCCCTTCTACGCGTCATATTGCTATTGGGTTATCTTTCTTTTTGAAAAAACGATAGGCATGGGTTGAAGGTCGATGGGAAAAACGCCCGTCATGGGCTGTTCTGCCCATCGAATGCGGTCTAAATTCGTATTTCCTGTCGTTGGTATATTGATTAAGAAAAAATGATAATTTGGACTGACGGATTTATTGTTTTCCTAAGTTCCTCCCGAGGCCCCGTGGACCTTTCCGTGTCCCCATCCGAAAAAAAACCAAGGCCGTAGTCACCCGGGCTTTACCATGAGCCTCAATCCTGGCATAGCCTACCCATTTTAAAACTAGAGATGGGTGCCATCGCCCCTGATCAAACCAGCCTTAGGACGCCCCTTTCAATGTTATGAATAATGACGGCGTTGGGGCTGAAACCCCTCGCTTATGTGTCAACGCAGGAGCTCCTCCCTGGTCTCGTAGTTAAACTTGTTATGTCACCCTGAAACTATGGCCGCCCAAGCCTTGTCATCAGTCTTTCTCCGGTGCCATCACTCTCGCTCGAACTCAAACCTCCCATATAACACCTCGGTAGGTGCCGTAAAATGACTATGGCGTTCGGAGCCCTTGCCAGGTCGTAAATACGAAAGTGGCTTCCTATTTCGTCACAGGGTTATTTCACCCCAGACTTCCCCGCCACTAGCCTTTTAAAAGCACCATGACGAAGGTTACCCTCCTCCCCAGAGCTAAACTAAAAGCAGGTTGCTTCCGCAACATGCTTATCCTCACAGGAACATTCCAAACCTGCCCCTTTAAAGAATTAGGATGGCTAAAATTTATAATTATGTTCCTGTTAGATCACCATTTCTCCTAAGGCCAGCCCGAGAGCGGATTGTTCCGCGACATACCTATCCTCTCGGGAGCATTCCAAATTCATCCCTTTAAAAGATTCAAATGTTTCAATTTGTATTTCATGTTGAAATGGTGTATTTTGCTTCCTAAACATACAGCTTCACATTGCTTCTTATCTCATTCACATATTAAAACAATGATGCTCTCTGTTAAAATCTCACAGTATGTTGCTCAAGTTCATGATGACTTGTATATGGGTGCCATCAGGGATAAGTCAAGATGCCGAAAGCCGGTAAGAAGAAAGCTAAGATGACAGAAAAGAAGCCTGTGCCACTTGAAACTGAGACCTCACTCCAAGATACTATGTGCACCACTGGTGTTCCTCCAGAAGTCAGATGGGGTTACATTTACAGGATGATCCGACACCAGGATGTCCCAGACATGTTGTTAGAGGAGGGGCCAATTTATCGAAATATCAAGGCCTCAGGCATAACCAGAGCTGCTACCCACCCTAAACTATCCCCCTGTGCTGAAGTAATCGGATGGATACTCCAACATGCCGATGCTGAAGGAAGAGTGATAAATGATAGCAGGAAAGTGGCCATTTCCTCATTTCAACCCGCATATCTTGCAGCAGCCTACAAATTTCCCCGTGTCCAACAATCTCTGACTGATGAATGGCTGAGCCAGATGAATAATGTCGAAATGGCCAAGAAGCTACTAATGGAAGGCAAACATTTGAGAAAGAAAGGAAATGATGAATATGACGTACAGAATCTGAGACCTCCTTTCAGATTGATCGCCTTGATGCTGTGCAGAATCTTCGGCATGCCCGATGGCACCATGTATAAGATTCAATGGGCCCCTATCATCCACTTTGTGGCATTTGAAGGAACCGTGTTTGACTGGGCCACTCTCCTGTCAGATAGTTTGGCCTCGATGATAGTTGCTGCTAGAGAAGGACTAGCCTTGAAGAAGGCTGAATTTTTCATGTCCTCATATCTGATTGACTGTATTTTGGCCAAGATAGACTTCCCCAAATTGGGCTGCACATGGGATAAGGTCACCGCCCCGGTCTATACCGCTTTCAGGATGTTGTGGGCTCAGAATTACAAGCCCAGCTACAAACTCATTTGTGAGGGGTTCATCATGCCCCTATATGAGAAGATATTCAAGGAGGAACCCAACTGCCTATCAGAGAATGCTTTGGAAGTCCTTGAGAATTACGGGGATTTTTACTTTTCAGAGCAAGGCACCTACCTCAGAATGTTTGGAGGGACTAAGCCCCCATACATTTTTCCGCAGTATGCCACAAATTATGTGGTCCTCAAAGAAGCAGTAAGACAAATCTTCCTGGATGGAATCACAGCAATGCTCCACAAACAGCATAAGGCTTCATTTCCCCCTCTACCTTTCTGCATAGGTGCTTACAAGTTCTCGGGGGTTGCCTCGGCCGATGAATTTGTTCAAGAGCTGAAAGCCTTTCACTTAGGTGAGGTGATCTTCCACAGGAATGACAGAAAGGGAAGAGTTGTTGAGCACTGTAAGGAGATTTATGCTCACTTCGAGTACTCTCACTATCCTGATGCCGAGGAAGAGGCATTCAGAGGCATCAGCAACATGGCTGAGCTACGGGTCTGTCGCCAAGGCACTGGAGCAAGCTCTAGCTCAACCAAGGCCCAGAAGACCATCCAGCAGAAGGAGAAAGAAGTTGAAGATGCCCGAGCTCAGGAAGAGCTCAGATTAAGAGAAGAAGCAAGGTTACTCCAGGAAGCTGAGGAAGCCAGACTGCAGCCGGAAGCTGAGGAATCCAGGTGGCAGCAGGAAGCTGAAATGGCAAGAAAGTAGCAGGAAGCTGAAGTGGCAAGAATGCAACAAGAAGCTTAAAATGAAAGCCTGCGAAAAGAGGCTGAGGAAGCCCAAAAGCAGAAAGAGGCTGAAGCTGAGCAAGCTGAGGCAGAAAGGAAGGCGGAAGAAGAGTTGAAAGCAAGGGAAGATGCTCAAGCAAGTGGGTCCGGTGTCCAAGACATGGATATAGACACATCCCAAGCAGGTGGCTCTGGTACCCAAAAGAAGGGCGTGGATCAAGCGCAGGAAGTCCGGACCCCACCTGCTGAAGAAGACATAGACATCATAAACCGACCAATTGTCCCATACATGCCATCGGGGAAACATATGGTGTCCAGGTGGAATGAGTTTGTCTACGACAAGAAAAGGAAAGCAATGGTCCTCAAATCAGAAGAGAGGATCAAAAGTCCCTTCCTTGAAGACATCGTTACCCACCGAGAGGTCACTGTAATGAAGAATACAGATCAGGATCCCTTTGCTATGGCATCCGTAGTTGTAGAAACAGCAAAAGCATCGCTGGACAATGTGGGTGTGATAGTTAGAGAAAATGTTCTGACAAAGAAGAGAGCTCGTTCGCTACAACAGACTATGGCTAATGAGCAAGCCCAAAGGGATCTGGTAGTAAACAAGTATAATTGCCTGTATGCTGAGCATAAAGAGCTAACAGGTAAGTATAACCAATTGGAAGAGGAAAAGGACCAACTGACACTCCAAATGATGATTGTGGAGGCAGAGAAGAATAGAGCGGAAGATAAAGCATCCCAGCTAGAAGCCGACAAGCGGACATTAGCTGAGCAGTTAGAGCAAGCCGAGGGTAGAACAATGGACATGTCTCCCTTCCATGAGCTGTCATGCAACATCCTGAAGCAAGTGTATGACACTCAGGAGCTAATCACTGATGAGGTTTGCAAGCTCAAGGCCATGGTGGTCAGGTTAAAAGAAATTAATGCGGAAGCCCATAGGCTCAAAGCAAAGAATACCCGTGTAAAGGCAAATATCATCAGTCAGATGGCATGGAGAGAAGGAAAAGGGGGTTTCCCCACGCACCTCCCATTTAAATCTGTGGACGGTTTTAATGAGGACATAGCCCTTTTGAAGTTTGGCAGGAACTGTGCCAGTAAGCTGATAATCAGTGTGCAAAGAACAATAGATAAAACTAGCAATCTGTACCAAAGGATCCAAGGGGTACATGACAAATGCACATTGAGTTTCCCTCAGACCTTGGAGGACTTTCTGGAAAAGGAGCAGCGTTTGTCTCAGCTAAAGGAAGAGCTAGGCGTTCAAATGGAGTACGTGAAAAGGATTGATGTTCTGGCTATTGATGACCTCCAACATTATGTTGGATTGTCATCCCTCCACAACCATCTGCTGAAGGAAGTGCATCAAACTGCAGTAGTAGAAGTTCAAATCATTGGAGCAGAGCTCGGGAAGAATGTAACTTCTCAGAAAATCTTGTTTCCTGCTGCTGCAAACATAGTCATAAGGGACACAGGTGTGTGGTATAGCTACATAGCGGAAGAGGAAAAGAAAGCTGCAGCAGTAGCAGGAGCATCAGCAGATCCAGGATCTTCTCTCCTAGCAGCCACTCCAGCAACCACAATGGGCTCGATTCCCTCTTCCCCAGCAGTGGAAGAAGTTCCAGTAAGCTCAATTCCCTCTTCCCAAGTAGAAGCAACAACAGCAATAGGTTCGAGTGTCTCTTCCCAGGCAGCATCAGCAGCAATTAACTTGGGCGATCCTCTCCCAGCTGAAGCTCACGCACCAGAATGACAGCACGATATTAGAGCATTATTTCTGTTATGTGTATTTTGTTAAACTCTCAAATGTGTAAAGCATAGAAACTATGGGACAGCTGTCCCTATTGTTAAATAAATTCTGTAAAAGAAAGGGAATCGCATTATTTGTCTATTATAGGAGAGAATTTTCTGTAAGTGACAAGTGGAAGGTGCTAGGTGGCAGCCCAAAGGGCAGATTTGTAATTATAAATAGAAGCTAGGAAGAATAGAGAAGGACTTTTGGCAGGGAAGGAAATTTTGAAACCTTTACGAGCTATCTTGTATCGTTTCTGTAAAATGGAATTTTCTAATAAAAGCCATGGGAGATGGACGTTTTGCATGGGAATGTTGGACGGATTTATGTTGGACTATTCTAATGACTTATGTACCGTAATGTGAGATCATCCTTACTATTTGAACTATTTCTTTGTATAAATGATTTTTGCTCCTTCCTGTGCATGCGATTTTCTCTATTTTGTGAACAATGAATGCGTTTCACATTAAATCAGGAGCTACCTGCTGATATCCTTACCATTGCTGTAGAATTCTCTTTTAGATTAAATGGCTAACTGTTCTTTCTTCAAGATAATTCGTATGGCTCATTGTTCATGCCTTTAATTTGCTCCTTGCAGGGATCTTTAAATTTAATTTCAGTTGTTGACATTCAGATCTGTTTCTTCGTTCTTACTATTTAGATTAGATATTTTTACTTCTTTCTCTGTTTCATGAGCAATAGATGCGCTTTACATTAAACTGAAGCTATCTTCTAAGATCCTTTTACCATGCTGTAGCTTTACCTGTAAGAATTGGCAGTTATCTATTCTTTCTTTGTGTTATCTGTTACAGCTCATTGCTCATCCTCTAAACGTGTTCCCTACAAGGATAGGTAGATTTACTTCACTTTCTAGACTCAGATCTGTTTTAGTTGCATCTAGATCAAATATTAACTAGGCACTTGCATCTCATTTAAAAAAATATAAAATCCAAAAAGAAAGGTGGATCGGGCCATAACCGGTAGAATCGGATTTAAAATCCAAACCCACGGTTGCCGGAACCGCTAACCGGACGGATTCCCTACACCAAACAGGAGATAGTCTAATTGGGACCATCTTTCGGGGAGAATCCCTTTTTGATTGATGCTACGATATCCGAGGCATCAACAGTTTTTGGCGCTAGAAGGAGGGCCTGAAAGTGCATGGCTGATAGAGGAAAATCTTCCACTGTCATAGATGACACTGAAAAACCGCTTAAAGACAGCATTTCAAACAGCCCAGATCTTGGATTAACAAATCAAGAACGCCTCATTTCTGACCCTGAGCCTCAAGAATCTTTGTACGCTGTCCCTTTTATAGAAGTAGAGGATTTAAGAAGACATACAAGATCCTACGTTAGGCAGCTAGGGGGTTTAAACGCTGTCAATTTCCTCCCCAAGAAAACTACCCCTAGAAAGGAGCCACAGCATACCCGAGATTCGATTCTTGTTCAAAGTTTTGAAGAACTTGTGAATCTGACTTTGGAAGAAATTTCAGACACTCTTAACAAGGCAGATCTTGAAAACTCAGAAAAGATTTCAGACCAAGAAAACCTTGAAGAACCAATTACTCCAAAGAGTACTCTTCAGAACTCACCCTACAATTCTCCACCATGGTCTCCACATCCAAACATGGTTGTACCTGCTTGGAGAGCAAGGGGAGCGCTGAACCTAGCCGGACCATTCCATAATCTTCCTAAAAACCCAGAAAAGGTCTTGCCTAAGTATGATCCAGGGAAAGCCATTTCGGCGGAAGATCACCTCAAGAGTTTTTACTTAGCTCTGAACCTCTTGAACGTACAACATGAAGACGTAGTCTGCAGGTTGTTTCCATATACATTCGAGCCAAAAGTATCATCCTGGTACTTTAGCCTACAACCCAGCTCAATCTCTAGTTGGGATGAATTCAAAAAGTGTTTCTTAAAGAAATACGGAAACCAAAAGACTGTGGCAATGCTTATGAAAGAACTCTTATCCATGAGAATGGAAAAGAAAGAAAAGGTTCAAGATTTCAATCAAAGATTCACAACGCTATTAAATAACTTCAGTGAAGCTAATAAACCAGCAGAGGAGTCTCTGATTGAATACTACACAACCGCTCTTGATGGACCCATAGCCATGTTTGTAAAGAGGTCCAAGAAAACTACTTTGATAGAGAACTTTGAAGAAGCTAGGAAGGTAGAAGAAGAAGTTGATAGCATTGCTAAACATGCCTTATATGTAGAACCAAAACCAACAGCTAGCAAAAAACCTTTGCTGCTCACTAGAGGCAAAGAAGAGCCATCTACAGACATGGAAAATGTAGTCAAAATGATGCAGAAATTATCTAACAAAATCGTAGATCTCGAGAAAGACAAGGCTGCTAGCACATCTAGGAAACCTTTCAAGCCATTTTATAAAAGAAGGGAAGATGGGGAACAGACTCATCCACCAATGAACACTGCCCCTGTTTTAAACTTGAATGAGATTGGGATGGAAAATTTCTGCACTTTTCACCAAGAACCGCATTCGGAAAAGAGCTGCCCGCAATGGATTAATTCCATGATCTTAGTCATGAACCAAATGTTAGATTCTCAGATCCCAGACCAAGATGATCCTCCAGAAGAGTCGAGCCCTGAGTTAGAGGAACCAACCCCGGACACTACTATGGTGTTGTGGGATTGGGTACCTATGACTGAATTAGTAGAGGAAGATCACATAGATAGCTCTCCCTCTACCATAAATGTGGCTACTCACAGCAAAAGCCCAATCACGGATCCTGTGCCAGCCACCGTTCCCCATAAGCCTAAAGTTTCAAAAGATCCACCTAGGAGGCATATACCAATCATCCCACCACAGCCCAAAGTTAACCAAACAGCGGCCAAACAGCCAAGCGCTGATACCATAGTTCAGCCACCTAAGGTCACAATGAGCAAAACAGATCAGCCAACTCGAATTGGGAACGAATCTGACATAGGATATGATATTATTGAAGATATCAAGAAGGTCAAGGCAAACGTGTCAATATTTGACATGTGCAGCCTACCCCATCAACGAGACAAACTACTGCATGTTTTACAACCCAAGATCAGCACTCCATTAACGGATTCTCAAGACAATCCCAAAATTAATGAGGCTAGCATCGGTGGAAAGTCTAAATCTCAAACATTGCCATTCTTATTGACTTTTGAAATTTTCAACCATAATGTTCACAACTGTTTGGTAGATTCTGGAGCATCCTCAAACGTTATGCCACTGTCAATTTGTAGAAAAATTAACGGGCAGCCTGTTCCATCTCCATCCCAAATTATTCAATTAGATAGGACTGCTATCAAGGTTATTGGGGAGATGAAAGACGTTCTCATTAGACTATCAGCTGACCCTAGAGTCTGTCAATTCATTGACATAATGGTGGTCGATATTCCTGAAGCCTATGGGTTGATTTTAAGTAGGGATTGGTCTACCAAGCTGAGTGGCTACTTTGCTACTGATTGGTTCCACCTATGGCTGCCTTATCAGAACAGGCAGAATCAGATTAAAGTTCTTAGGGAACCTCATATGAAGCAAAATGTAACCCAGTTAGAAGAAAAAAATGAGGCCGTAGCTTTCTCATCCTCGGTGTTGGGCAATTACTTCTTAGAAATGGATCCGGGCAATTATCAATCTGAAACCATTAGCCATGAATCAGATAAACAGTCCGATCTCCTTCATTTCTCTCGGACTGATGATGTTGATTGTGACATAATCAATTTAGTTACTGACATAGATCACAATGAAACTAACTTAGGTGAATCTAAAGATACTTTTTGGACATTATACTTTGATGGTTCTAAAACTCTGGAAGGATCCGGAGCCGGTTGTGTTCTAATGGATCCAAAAGGAAACAAGTATTTTTTGTCTTGTAGATTAGAATTCGATTGTACTAATAACATCGTTGAATATGAAGCTTTGGTACATGGTTTAAAGAAGGCCATTGGCTTAAATGTTAAGTACTTGAAGGTCTTTGGTGACTCCGAGATAGTTGTAAGATAGGTAAGGGGCACCATTCATTGTCTCTCACCTCACTTGAAGGGTTATCAGGCTGAGGTATGGGAGTTACTTATGCATTTTGACACTTTCAATATAAAATCAATTCCTAGATTGCAAAATTCTGCTGCTGATTTGTTAGCAACATCTGCTTCTAGATTGGTGCCATCAAATAATAAATGCTCAATTGAATTGATTTTCAGGCCTTCCGTTCCCTATAACATCACGAACTTCAGAGTCTTCGATGATGATGAACAAATTATCAGCTTTCTAACAGACGAAGATAGCTTTCAAGGAGCTGCAATAGATGAGGAAGAACACGATGCTGATTTGATGAAGAAGGATGAGGAGAAAGGAAATTTCATGCCCAAGGGGGTAAGGTCCCTCGAAATGCTGTTCGATTTTCAAAATAAGTTCAAAAGGCCAGCTAATACCAAAACTAACAGCTCATCAATGCAGCATGAGTTAGTTAATTTGGGTACCGAGGCAGAACCAAAATTTGTCAACCTTGGCAAATGTTGTTCACCAGGAGAAAGAGATAGGTTCATCAAATTGTTTAAGCAATACAAAGATGTTTTTGCATGGACCTATGAAGATCTGAAAACATATGACGTCCGCATCATTCAGCATGTTATACCAATGAAAGCGGGGTGTCAAGCCATTTCAGCAGCAGTTAAGAAGGATGCATCCTACTCTAGAACCGCTGATCCAAAAGGAATTAAAGAAGCTCCTGGACGCTAAGATAATCTTCAAAGTTCGACATTCGGAGTGGGTTGCGAACTTGGTTCCTGTAAGGAAGAAGTCGGGAGAGATAAGGCTATGTGTAGATTTCAGAAATTTAAACAAAGCCTCGGATAAAGATAACTACCCCGTACCTTCAATGGAACAAATCCTACAAATGGTGTCAGGATCCGAATTGTTTTCTCTCCTCGATGGTTTCTCTGGCTACAATCAAGTGTTAGTAGCCGAAGAAGATCGCCTTAAGACTACTTTCAGAACTAAGTGGGGAACGTTCGCCTACAGAAGAATGCCATTTGGTCTGATAAATGCAGGAGCTACATTCCAAAGGGCGATGGATATTGCCTTCCGAGGACTGGGTGGGCAATGTGTTGTTGTTTACTTAGATGATGTGACAGTCTTTTCGAAGAAAAGAGAAGATCATGTTGTTCATCTGAGGCATATATTTGATCATTGTTGGAAGTATGGTATTTCCCTGAATCCCAAGAAGAGCGTGTTTGCTGTTCCCGAAGGTAAGCTCTTGGGTCATATCATCTCCAAAGGGGGAGTGTCAATTGATCAAGAAAGAGTCCAAGCCATTAATAAGATTCCAATGCCTCACAACAAGAAATCTATGCAGTCCTTTATGGGCACCATCAATTTTGTCCGAAGGTTTGTTCCATATTTCGCACAAATTGTTAAGCCGTTGCAACAAATGGTGAAACAAAGTATACAATTCAAGTGGACAGATTTGGAGAAGGACGCATTTAGAGATATCAAGGCAGCGGTAGCTAAGGCTCCTTCCTTAAGAAGCCCAGATTTTGATAAGGATTTCATCTTATATACCTTCGCTTCGGATGACTCTCTCGCAGCTGTACTCACGCAAAAGGCAGAGTTGGGGGACGAATACCCAATTTCGTTTATGAGCACTGGTCTGCAGGGGGTTGAGCTGAACTATCCCGTAGTCGACACGCATGCATATGCTGTCTTCAAAGCAGTCAAACAGTTCAGGCCATACATTCTTAAGAACAGAACTAAAGTCGTAGTTCCCCACCCAGCTGTTAGATCCCTTTTCGTTCAAAAGAAATTGGGAGAAAGGAGAGGGAACTGGGTCACAGCTCTGCAGGAACATGATTTGGAATTTAAACCAGCCACGATCATTAAAGGACAAGGCCTGTGCAAGTTACTTGCGGGAAGCTCAACTGATGAAGAGCAACATTGGAAAAATGGAGCTGAGCTCAATTCGGTCGAAGTATGTCATATCTTCACAGCCCCTCAGTCATGGTATAGAGATCTGGTGCACTATTTACAACAGGGATATCTACCTGAGCACTGGAACTCTAAACAAAGAAGGGCACTCCGTTTGAAATCGGCTCTGTATCAAATCATTGATGGGATACTGTTCAGAAAGAATTATGATGGAGTTCTTCTCAGATGCCTAGAAAAGGAAGATGC
This sequence comes from Larix kaempferi, assembly GCA_027924585.1. Taxonomy (NCBI): domain Eukaryota; kingdom Viridiplantae; phylum Streptophyta; class Pinopsida; order Pinales; family Pinaceae; genus Larix; species Larix kaempferi. The sequence goes on along the minus strand of BSBM01000101.1, from coordinate 12,913,661 downwards.
AAACAAAGTTGTCAAAGAATTGCATGATGGCCCCGCAGGCGGACATTATTCAGGTGAGACAACAGCACACAAGATACTGAGAGCTGGTTATTATTGGCCCACTCTGTTCCGAGATGCCCACACTTATGCACGAAACTGTGATGTATGTCAAAGAAGTGCTGGGAAGTTACCTAAGGCAGCAGGACCATTGCAGCCGGTCATCATCTCAGAGCCCTTTGAGCAGTGGGGTATAGATGTCATCGGAGAGATAAATCCAAATTCTTCATTACAACATCGATACATCCTGACGACTACTGACTACTTCACTAGGTGGACGGAGGCCATCCCTTTGCGCAAAATCAACGAAGATGCGGTCATCAGCTTCTTGAAAGAGAACATCATAACCAGGTTTGGGGTTCCAATTTCCCTTGTTTTTGATAATGCTACTTATTTTTCATCTTGCAAGATAAATGAATTTGTTTATGAATGGGGAATTAAGTTGCATTATTCAACCAATTACTACCCTCAGGGGAACGGATTAGCTGAATCCTCAAACAAGAATCTGATTTGAATTCTTAAGAAGACTCTGATAGAAAATCAGAGAAGTTGGCATGTAGCTCTCCCAAACGCCTTATGGGAAGATAGGGTGACCCCAAAGAACGCTTTAGGTGTTTCCCCTTTCACTCTTGTATATGGAAAGGAAGCCATCCTTCCCCCAAACATCTTACTCCCATCCTTACAATTATCCCAAGCCTCTCGGGGTTCTGGTAGCCAAGCCTTATAATCCAGGATCAATACCCTGCTTCAACTTGAAGAAGCCCGACACAAAGCTAAAGATCGATTCCATCAACACCAGGACATAGTTAAGAGATGGTTCGATAAGAGGAAATCCGGTAAAAGAGATTTTGAAGTTGGGGATTTAGTCCTGAAATGGGACCATAACCATGAAGGCAAAGGAATGCATACGAAATTTCAACATCTATGGGTAGGCCCGTACCAAATTTCTGCAAAATTAGGCCCATCCACTTACAAATTGACAAATCTCGAGGGAGAAGAAGTAGCCCTTCCTCTCAATGGCCTCGCTCTCAAACAATACGTCGCATAGTCTCTCTGAGACTTACTGTACATAAATAAAGTTTTCGTTTGTTGTTGCTTTAGCCTTTAGTTGCTTTATTTTCGGCCATTTTATTTTCTTTCATTGTCGTTTGAACCTTTGCTACAAGTTTTTGTTGTCTGAAAGCCCTTTTGGTTGAGTTCCCCGTCGAGGATATCTCTCTCAAAGAAATCTTGCAACCCATGAGTCCGGAACTATGCTCGAATGAATTTTGTCTGTTGTGCTCTCACTGAAATGCTCAGAAGGAAGGAAGCCTACCCTGCTAGTCACACTAATCCTGTTTAATAGTAGAGACCTATGACCATCTTCACTACTATCGTTGGGCTCCACCCACTCTCACACTTTAAAGGCATCTCAAGAAGGTTACCAAAGTTGGACCCATGGAAAGTAACACCTCTCGAGGACATAGGGTATTGAAATGACTCCATGTTGCAGATTTAACAGCCAAAATGGCTTACATTCAAGAGTCTGTTTTCCAGAGATTCTCGCCTCAATTAAAGCATGGCTGAGACAAAAGCAAAAGACATGTAAAATCAAGAAGGTTGTCCAAAAGGCTCAGCTCAAAATGGGCTCCTCTCCGTCCGTGAGGTTTGATCAAATCAATAAAATTCCTAACTCACACAAAAGGACATTATGGATTGAGGAGCCTAAATCAAAGATCGTGTCCAAAAGAAAATATCTCTGGGAGGCTCAAACAGCTAAGTTGTCCAAAGTACAAACATCCAAAAGGATGCAAGCAGCATGGGAATGAGGGACAAGAGCAATAATGTCCATGAGAAAGTGTTGCAAATCCTGTGGAGTCCGGCAGTAGTGACCATCTGAAAGATGACCCTCCTAAAATGAATCTCATATATTGGCCCTTCCAGAGTGGTGAAGATGTCCCGGTCAAAGCTCCCCTTTCCCCCAGTGGCTAGGAGGTAACGTGCCTTCTTCCCCTCGCATGAATTTAAAATGCTCAGCTGAGTAGTGCACCTAAGATGGATGTTTTTGATGAGGTTTCGGACCATGAAGAAGAATTTTTTAGAGATCTGTGTTCACCAGCGACTCGCCATTGTTGTTGCAGCAACATTCCCCCAAAATTTTGTACATATTGGGGCCCCTCCTTTTAAATTTTTTAGAAAGGCTGCCTTAAGGGTCTTTCCCAGCTTTTATTTTTTTTTTACAGAAAATCTTGCCATGAGAAACTCCAAGTCTACCAGAAGATTTTGTTTCTTAAACAGAAAATCTTTCGTGAAGTCTTCCTCGAAAATCGCAGAACAATTTGCTAAAACCTCGCAGTGGCGGAAGCCTTTCGCTTAAACGCCCACAAAAGGAATTAGAAGCTTTCATTGAATAAACCGCGGAAGCTCTCGGGCTATCCTCCCGAAACGGTGGAAACAACTCGCCTAATCTTGCCGAAAAGAACTTAGATTTTTTTGAAAAAAAAAAACTTTGCGGAACGAGCCAAGAAAGCTCCGCAGAAGCTTTCAGCCTTTGCTCCCGAAACCGCGGAAGCTCTCGGGCTACCCTTCCGAAACGGCGGAAGCCAATCACATAAACCGCTCGGAAAAGGCCTTCGAAATAATTATGGGAAAATTTGCGGAAGAGTTCAAGATTTGCTCCCGAAACGGCTGGAGCCATCCATCTAAACCGCCCGAAAAGTCTTAGACAAGTCTTCGTTAAGCAGTTGCGGAAGTTGCTGGTAAATCCCTCCCGAAACGGCGGAAGAATTTTACGAAGCTGCCCACACTTGCGGAAGCCGTTCGCATAAATTTTCCGAACAAAACTCAGAAATTTTCTTTGAAAATCGTGGAAACCTTTTGGGTTTTTCTCCCACAGTTGCGGAAACCGTCGCAAAACCTTGTCGAAACCCCGAAAAAAACTTTGCGGAACCTTTGTTTTTCCCTACCCGAAACAGCGGAGACTAAGGACAAAAGCATTCTGCGATTCTCACGAGCGCGGCCAATACTTAGATTTTTTTTTCTCTCAATTTCGCGAGAACCTTTTTCGGAAGCGTTGGCAGAAGTCTTCCGAAACTGCGGAAGCCACTTACGAAAGCTTTCCGTAGTTTCGGGAGCCTTCAAGTTTTCATCCCGAAGAGGCCGCCAAAAGAACTTAATCACGTCGCGGAAGCCTCGTGCGGAAGCAATTCACCACTCTCTCCCGAAACAGCGGAAGCTTCCGCGGTATCCTCCCGAACGAGTTGAGCTCTGCGGGACGTTTTCTCTTCCACGTCGCGGAGGCCTTTTGCGGGGGGCCATTCGCCTTCGTTCCCCAAAACGGCGAAAGCATTCGCCATATCCTTCCGCAACGGCGGAAGCAGTTCGCCAGTTTGTCCCGCAGGAGGCGGTCGCACGCAAACCGAAATGGCTCGATTTGACGCCGACGTACGATACTTTTAAAAACTGTTTTAATACGCCACCCACCGAATTGAAGCCCCACACGTGCCCCACTTATTTAAATAAACGGTGGGGGTTTGAACTGACCCCATTGCTAAATTTTGTCAATCAAACAACTGTTGGACACTGCGCAAATCGCTCCAGCTCATCTTGCACGACCACGTTCGCGGCCACCTCAGTCAGCTATTCTCGCCGGTGCCAGGTAGGATCTTAACCTTTAAACTTGTCCCTTCTACGCGTCATATTTCTATTGGGTTATCTTTCTTTTTGAAAAATGATAGGCATGGGTTGAATGTCGACGGGAAAAACGCCCGTCATGGGCTGTTCTGCCCGTCGAATGCGGTCTAAATTCGTATTTCCTGTCGTTGGTATATTGATTAAGAAAAAATGATTATTTGGACGGACGGATTTATTGTTTTCCCAAGTTCCTCCCGAGGCCCCGTGGACCTTTCCATGTCCCCATCCGAAAAAAAACCAAGGCCGTAGTCACCCAGGCTTTACCATGAGCCTCAGTCCTGGCATAGCCTACCCATTTTAAAACTAGAGATGGGCGCCATCGCCCCTGATCAAACCAGCCATAGGACGCCCCTTTCAATGTTATGAATAACGACGGCGTTGGGGCTGAAACCCCTCGCTTATGTGTCAACGCAGGAGCTCCTCCCTGGTCTCGTAGTTAAACTTGTTATGTCACCCCAAAAATATGGCCGCCCAAGCCTTGTAGTCAGTCTTTCTCCGACGCCATCACTCTCGCTCGAACTCAAACCTCCCATAGAACACCTCGGCAGGTGCCGTAAAATGACAATGGCGTTCGAAGCCCTCGCTGGGTCGTAAATACGAAAGTGGCTTCCTATTTCGTCACAGGGTTATTTCACCCCAGACTTCCTCGCCACTAGCCTTTTAAAAGCACCATGACGAAGGTTACCCTCCTCCCCAGAGCTAAACCGAAATCAGGTTGCTTCCGCAGCACGCTTATCCTCACAGGCACATTCCAAACCTGCCCCTTTAAAGAATTAGGATGGCTAAAATTTATAATTATGTTCCTGTTAGATCACCATTTCTCCTAAGGCCAGCCCGAGAGCGGATTGTTCCGCGACATACCTATCCTCTCGGGAGCATTCCAAATTCATCCCTTTAAAAGATTCAAATGTTTCAATTTGTATTTCATGTTGAAATGGTGTATTTTGCTTCCTAAACATACAGCTTCACATTGCTTCTTATCTCATTCACATATTAAAACAATGATGCTCTCTGTTAAAATCTCACAGTATGTTGCTCAAGTTCATGATGACTTGTATATGGGTGCCATCAGGGATAAGTCAAGATGCCGAAAGCCGGTAAGAAGAAAGCTAAGATGACAGAAAAGAAGCCTGCGCCACTTGAAACTGAGACCTCACTCCAAGATACTAGGTGCACCACTGGTGTTCCTCCAGAAGTCGGATGGGGTGACATTTACAGGATGATCCGAGACCAGGATGTCCCGGACATGTTGTTAGAGAGGGGCCAATTTATCAAAATATCAAGGCCTCAGGCATAACCAGAGCTGCTACCCGCCCTGAACTATTCCCCTGTGTTGAAGTAATCGGATGGATACTCCAACATGCCGATGCTGAAGGAAGAGTGATAAATGACAGCAGGAAAGTGGCCATTGCCTCATTTCAACCCGCATATCTTGCAGCAGCCTACAAATTTCCCGTGTCCAACAATCTCTGACTGATGAATGGTTGAGCTAGATGAATAACGTCAAAATGGCCAAGAAGCTACTAATGGCAGGCAAACATTTGAGAAAGAAAGGAAATGATGAATATGACGTACAAAATCTGAGACCTCCTTTCAGATTGATCGCCTTGATGTTGTGCAGAATCTTCGGCATGCCCGATGGCACCATGTATAAGATTCAATGGGGCCCTATCATCCACTTTGTGGCGTTTGAAGGAACCGTGTTTGACTGGGCCACTCTCCTGTCAGATAGTTTGGCCTCGATGATAGTTGCTGCTAGAGAAGGACTAGCCTTGAAGAAGGCTGAATTTTTCATGTCCTCATATCTGATTGACTGTATTTTGGCCAAGATAGACTTCCCCAAATTGGGTTGCACATGGGATAAAGGCCACCGCCCCGGTCTATACCGCTTTCAGGATGTTGTGGGCTCAGAATTACAAGCCGAGCTACAAACTCATCTGTGAGGGGTTCATCATGCCCCTATATGAGAAGATATTCAAGGAGGAACACAACTTCCTATCAGAGAATGCTTTGGAAGTCCTTGAGAATTACGTGGATTTTTACTTTTCAGAGCAAGGCACCTACCTCAGAATGTTTGGAGGGACTAAGCCCCCATACATTTTGCCGCAGTATGCCACAGATTATGTGGTCCTCAAAGGAGCAGTAAGACAAATCTTCCTGGATGGAATCGGAGCAATGCTCCACAAACAGCATAAGGCTTCATTTCCCCCTCTACCTTTCTGCATAGGTGCTTACAAGTTCTCGGGGGTTTCCTCGGCCGATGAATTTGTTCAAGAACTGAAAGCCTTTCACTTCGGTGAGGTGATCTTCCACAGGAATGATAGAAAGGGAAGAGTTGCTGAGCACTGTAAGGAGATTTATGCTCACTTCGAGTACTCTCACTATCCTAATGCCGAGGAAGAGGCATTCATAGGCATCAGCAACATGGCTGAGCTACGGGTCTGTCGCCAAGGCACTGGAGCAAGCTCTAGCTCAACCAAGGCCCAGAAGACCAGCCAGCATAAGGAGAAAGAAGCTGAAGATGCCCGAGCTTAGGAAGAGCTCAGATTAAGAGAAGAAGCAAGGTTACTCCAGGAAGCTGAGGAAGCCAGACTGCAGCGGGAAGCTGAGGAAGCCAGGTGGCAGCAAGAAGCTGAAATGGCAAGAAAGCAGCAGGAAGCTGAAGTGGCAAGAATGCAACAAGAAGCTGAAAATGAAATCCTACGAAAAGAGGCTGAGGAAGCCCAAAAGCAGAAAGAGGCTGAAGCTGAGCAAGCTGAGGCAGAAAGGAAGGCGGAAGAAGAGTTGAAAGCAAGGGAATATGCTCAAGCAAGTGGGTCCGGTGTCCAAGACATGGATATAGACACATCCCAAGCAGGTGGCTCTGGTACCCAAAAGAAGGGCGTGGATCCAGCGCAGGAAGTCCGGACCCCACCTACTGAAGAAGACATAGACATCATAAATCGACCAATTGTCCCGTACACGCCATCGAGGAAACATACGGTGTCCAGGTGGAATGAGTTTGTCTACGACAAGAAAAGGAAAGCAATGGTCCTCAAATCAGAAGAGAGGATCAAAAGTCCCTTCCATGAAGACATCGTTACCCACCGAGAGGTCACTGTAATGAAGAATACAGATCAGGATCCCTTTGTTATGGCATCCGCAGTTGTAGAAACAACAAAAGCATCGCTGGACAATGTGGGTGTGATAGTTAGAGAAAATGTTCTGACAAAGAAGAGAGCTCGTTCACTACAACAGACTGTGGCTAATGAGCAAGCCCAAAGGGATCTGGTAGTAAATAAGTATAATTGCCTGTATGCCGAGCATAAAGAGCTAACAAGTAAGTATAACCAACTGGAAGAGGAAAAGGACCAACTGACACTCCAAATGAAGATTATGGAGGCCGAGAAGAATAGAGCGGAAGATAAAGCATCCCATCTAGAAGCCGACAAGAGGACATTAGCTGAGCAGTTAGAGCAAGCCGAGGGTAGAACAATGGACATGTCTCCCTTCCATGAGCTGTCATGCAACATCCTGAAGCAAGTGTATGACACTCAGGAGCTAATCACTGATGAGGTTTGCAAGCTCAAGGCCATGGTGGTCAGGTTAAAAGAAGTTAATGCGGAATCCCATAGGCTCAAAGCAAACAATACCCATGTAAAGGCAAATATCATCAGTCAGATGGCATGGAGAGAAGGAAAAGGGGGTTTCCCCACGCACCTCCCATTTAAATCTGTGGACGGTTTTAATGAGGACATAGCCCTTTTGGAGTTTGGCAGGAACTGTGCCAATAAGCTGATAACCAGTGTGCAGAGAACAACATATAAAATTAGCAATCTATACCAAAGGCTCCAAGGGGTACATGACAAATGCACATTGAGTTTCCCTCAGACCCTGGAGGACTTTCCGGAAAAGGAGCAGCGTTTGTCTCAGCTAAAGGAAGAGCTAGACGTTCAAACGGAGTACGTGAAAAGGATTGATGTTCTGGCTATTGATGACCTCCAACATTATGTTGGATTGTCATCCCTCCACAACCATCTGCTGAAGGAAGTGCATCAAACTGCAGTAGTAGAAGTTCAAAGAATTGGAGCAGAGCTCGGGAAGAATGTAACTTCTCAGAAAATCTTGTTTCCTGCTGCTGCAAACATAGTCATAAGGGACACAGGTGTGTGGTATAGCTACATAGCGGAAGAGGAAAAGAAAGCTGCAGCAGTAGCAGGAGCATCAGCAGATCCAGAATCTTCTCTCCCAGTAGCCACTCCAGCAACCACAATGGGCTCGATTCCCTCTTCCCCAGCAGTGGCAGAAGTTCCAGTAAGCTCAATTCCCTCTTCCCAAGTAGAAGCAACAGCAGCAATAGGTTCGAGTGTCTCTTCCCAGGCAGCATCAACAGCAATTAACTTGGGCGATCCTCTCCCAGCTGAAGATCACGCACCAGAATGACAGCACGATATTAGAACATTATTTATGTTATGTGTATTTTGTTAAACTCTCAAATGTGTAAAGCATAGAAACTATGGGACAGTTGTCCCTATTGTTAAATAAATTCTGTAAAAGAAAGGGAATCGCATTATTTGTCTATTATAGGAGAGAATTTTCTGTAAGTGACAAGTGGAAGGTGCTAGGCGGCAGCCCAAAGGGCAGATTTGTAATTATAAATAGAAGCTAGGAAGAATAGAGAAGGACTTTTGGCAGGGAACGAAATTTTGAAACCTTTACGAGCTATCTTGTATCGTTTCTGTAAAATGGAATTTTCTAATAAAATCCACGGGAGATGGACGTTTTGCATGGGAATGTTGGACGGATGTATGTTGGACTATTCTAATGACTTCTGTACCGTAATGTGAGATCATCCTTACTATTTGAACTTTTTCTTTGTATAAATGATTTTTGCTCCTTCCTGTGCATGCGATTTTCTCTATTTTGTGAACAATGAATGCGTTTCACATTAAATCAAGAGCTACCTGCTGATATCCTTACCATTGCTGTAGAATTCTCTTTTAGATTAAATGGCTAACTGTTCTTTCTTCAAGATAATTCGTATGGCTCATTGTTCATGCCTTTAATTTGCTCCTTGTAGGGATCTTTAAATTTAATTTCAGTTGTTTACATTCAGATCTGTTTCTTCGTTCTTGCTATTTAGATTAGATATTTTCGCTTCTTTCTCTGTTTCATCAGCAATAGATGCGTTTTACATTAAACTGAAGCTATCTTCTAATATCCTTTTACCTTGCTGTAGCTTTACCTGTAAGAATTGACACTTATCTGTTCTTTCTTTGTGTTATCTGTTACAGCTCATTGCTCATCCTCTAAACGTGTTCCCTGCAAGGATAGGTAGATTTACTTCACTTTCTAGACTTAGATCTGTTTTAGTTGCATCTAGATCAAATATTAACTAGGCACTTGCATCTCATTTAAAAAAATATAAAATCCAAGAAGAAAGGTGGATCGGGCCATAACCAGTAGAATCGGATTTAAACTCCAAACCCACGGTTGCCGGAACCGCTAACCGGACGGATTCCCTACACAAAATGGGAGATAGTCTAATTGGGACCATCTTTCGGGGAGAATCCCTTTCTGATTGATGCTACGATATCCGAGGCATCAACAGAACTACATCGTCACTCTTGAATATGGCACTCATTTTCATTTGCATATAGTACTTGGGTCATCCATTTGTCTTTGATTCATACTGATTCCATGAGTCATTTCACTCCTTTAGGTCATCCGAAGAAAGTCTCCACCATCAGTTGCATTAGGGGTCATCACTGTTCTTTTCATGCCAATACTACCAAGTCATGCCATGCCCATGTTCAAGAGATGTCCATCACTCATCATATGCAGTCAGTACACCTTTTACCTTACCGTGTATACCTTGAGTCAGTCTTGCACATTACTCTACTGTCTGATTCACTCCAACCATTTGTTATCGAGTTTCATGTCATCGGTGAAGGATTCATCATGGCCCTCCTTCGACAGATTCATCCTCGTCAACTTCAACACATCATCCGAGGATTGAATCTAGAAAGCAACCGAGTACATTGGGCCTGTATGCCTCAATGGCAGGTTACCTCACTTTCAACATGAGTTTATATCATTGACTCTTGATTGAAATATTTCATCAGGCATTCGACTTCACGCTTGGTGATATGTACTGTGATACCTTGGGGATCATCGACATTAATGGTGATTTCCCTCGTGCTTGCTAATGATATGCATTAATGCCCAGTAATCAAATGGTTTCTACCATGTTTGACTCCAAAACATTGTAATCACATGGATAGATTCATATCATTATGGGTTAGACTTGAAGACCCCAGGGAATTCATATTCTACCCAGGTTGCGGTGGAGGTTGTTTGAGTCATATTACACGGATCCACTTTTGTATTGGTTGTGATTGTTTTATCATGTCATCATGGATCTACGATTGTGTCTCATAGCAATGATTGTGTTTAGTCGGTCTTTACTACCATGGATCTGCAATGTATTGGTTGGAAACCATGTTGTGATTCATGTGAGACTTGTATCTCAGAGTCAGTTGTACTATAGCAACGTCCTCCATCCAGCAAGTCCTTGCCGTCCATCTTTGAAATCAATTCTCCTGTCTTGTTTTTCCAGCTTCATGCTTTGGGGGGCATCCTATTACACCTAAATCTCGTCATCATGAGTCCCATGTTAACTCAATACCTCATTCCCTGAAGTTCCTATGACCAAGCAAGTCATGTTAGAGCAAGTTGATTCCCTTTGTCCACATTTCTAGTTGAGCCAGCACACATTATCCTTGATAAAGAAGCGCCTAACTAGGGTCTGTGCATAATATAAAATTATATCCTACGCCGGCGGTGCAGAGTATCTTTGCACAACTTGTGCTTCCCTTCTCTGACGTTGGTTGTCTTCATGCAACTTGCACAGGAGTTGGTTAAATTGGATAAAGGTAGCTTTCGAGCAACTTCTAGAATTTGGATGAGGTGGATCCATATCCCTAACTCCTAGGTGATATTTCCTATGATTCCCTAACCTCAAGGGAGGATCCCTTAGCCCTCTCCCCATGATTCTCAACCTACTCTATCCTCTTGGTCCTATAAATACAAATCCCCTCTCCTTTCCAAAGGGAGGTAGTCTATAGCACTTACATGCAGGTGAAATTAGCTTAGGAGATCCCTACTTATCTTTTGGGAGACTCATACTTCCTTTGGAGGCATTGGCTTTGCTTGTTGGAGAAGGATTGCGACGTTAAGGCTTGGGTTGTGATCATACCTCTTCTTGTATTCCCTCTTTTATACAATAATATAAACTCTTTCCGCAAATTTTATCTTGTTGATGTTATTTGTAGTTTACTTCCTTAACCATTTACTTAGATCAGTTATTGTTTAGACATGTTTTACTGCTTGTATTGTTTCCATATTTCTTGGAAGGTCTTGCAGATACAGATATGACGACCGTGGGATTCGGAGCAAAAACATGAAGAAGAAGATTTACGATCTGAAGGTAAGAAGTCTACTACTTGATCTCTAACTAGATATAGGAAATCAATTCTATGTTCCGTCTTATTTGTTCTAGATTCACATTGAACTAGGGATATCTGTCTCATGTCCACTCGAGTAGATTGTCCAATAACAGTTGGAAGGGATAGTTTCCATCCACTAAATATTGGATTTCAATAGTTACCCCATGGTATTTCCTTCCACAACCCAGGAAAAACTTGGGTGATAACTGGTGAGCTCCCAATATGGATTCCTAGTGAGGGCAGCTGTACTAAGAGCCTACTTTAATTATCAACCCGGGGGACGTACAAACTTTAGAGGTACAGGCACTATCTGTGCTCTTATAGGATAATATTTGTCATGGTTGAGTATCAGTATCAATGTTTTAAGGGTTGCATACTCAATATGTAAAACTGTTTATGCTAGGGAATTAAATACTGGAGAACAGTAAACCTATTTTTAAAGAATTAAAATAATAAAAGCAGTAAATCTGTTTTAAAGAATTAAAATACTAAAAGCAGTAAATCTGTTTTAAAGAAATAAAATACTAAAAGCAGTAAATCTGTTTTAAAGAATTAAAATGCTGAAAGTGAAAGAGATAATCCTATGAATTTACCTAATGCGGAATGGTGAATCTTAGATTATGAGACTGAAATGCCATGACAAATCTATTCTAAATTAAAGAAAACAAGGTCTGTAATTATTTATGCGTAAAACTAGAATTCGGATCTAAATCTTTTAAATATCAACACTAATGTTTGAAGCACAATCATCTCATGCTACACATCCATTATGAAGAAATCAAAGCAGTTAATCATGATGGGAAACATTCATAAACCTTAGATCTAAACCATGATGCTGAAAGCAGTGCTAAAACATATGTAATCGTTGGTTAAAATGTGCGTTGGAAGAAAGCAGCTACAGGACTATTGAAACCGTATTGCTGAACTACAGAATGTGTTATAAATTACTACAGAAAAAATACATCATTCAAATGCTTCCATATGCGATATAAATTTTCAACACTGCAAAACACATAATTGGAAAATACCTGAAAAATGGAAATCCCTTGACTTACGTGTTGGAGGGGCCCCTCTCCAACCCATACTCAAGAGGAAAATAAACTTATAGAGGCTGACTGGGATTTAACATCAATATTGCATTAAAATATAAACTCCATGTCTTCACAAAGGTTTGTAACTCAGAAGTGTCTCAAGAGTGGAAAAACGTAAAACAATGTTTCTCCAAAATGTCAACAGAGACCTCTTGCTACCCGAGAGGTCCATATTCATATAAATCTTAATGTTGAACTTAACCAAATGTCTAAATGCCAATTCCCTCTAACAGGAGTGCGTTCTCTATAAATCAGGAAATAGGGTGCCGAGCTGCATGAATCCTCAGTCTTCTACATGTTTGTCCTTTAATGCTCGTTCACCTACTCAATCACACTCGATTTCCACAGAATTAGTTTATTGAATACACATTTTATCATATAAGAATAATCAGAAAAAACAACTTCATTAAATAATTAAAGTAAAACATTTTTCCCACAAATGAGTGTGTTTCTTCGCCATTGCTTGAGCTTGACTTCGAAAAAAGGCTTATCATATACCTGAAAATTGGACTCATCATTCTCTCCCATACTTGAAGGATTCACCCATCCTTGGGTGACTTATTCAATTCATCGATGACCTCCTTGATGTCCCATGCTACCACCCTAGGGATCCCTGCCTACCTGTGATATCCAAAATTTTGATCCTCCTTGGCCCATGCCCTCCTCTCTTCCTCTTCATTAATGTGTCCCTTGATGACTGGGGAAAGAAAGAATGGGGGATTCAGCCTCATTTCTATCCATCTGATTTGATTTCTTTCTAGAGATTCCTTGTAGAGTGTGGCTTTGAAAAGAGCATCATTAAGCCTGAGGGGGGAGTGGAGTTCTTTTCCTTTCAGATCGTTTGCCACTCTGCTGCACCTTTCCTTAATGGACTCATGAACTTCCTTCTGTGTGCTTCGGAGTGTAATTTCAAAATGAGTCACAACCTCCTACTGTTTTGCAAGGAGAATGGGCATCAGTTCTTCATCCTAGGTGAGGATCCTATGGTTGTATATTATCCATTCAGGGTGAGTTGGCTCTAGTCTAATCATCATTGGGGTTTTCCATTTGGATGCGACATAGATATGGTAGTCCTGGGCTCGCTCAATTTCGTGGTTCATCCACGAACATAATTCCCTTAACTGGAAATCGCCCACATATGGGTTTGGCGACTACTTGGGCGAGCCAGAGACTACAAAATTATGCAAGAAGAATTCACTCAATTGGTCCTTCTCCAGCTCTGTGGAGTTCAAAGATGCATCCATAAACTCTTTGGGATTGCTTATCTCTATAGGGAGTCCTTGCTTCAACCTTTGGAGCTAGAATTCACCCCATTTCTCCTGCATATAAATTGCATATATTGCCGACGGTGGTCTGAGGTCCCGCAGTCTATCATATATGCTAGCAGTAGTGGCCAAAATGTCCTTCAATTTGGTTATCTCCTGGTCCTTCTTGGCTAATTCGTTTTGTGCCTTGGCCAATTTTTCTTCAAGCGCTAAATTCTTCTGCTCAGCTAGCGGCAGCTCTTCTGCATGATGCATCTTCAAGATTTGTGTCTTCTCAGCTGAGAATGGGGGAGGTGTGGGCTGGCTTCCTGGCCCAATTCTTAATGTTGCCAACTCATTTCTGAGCCTTTCCGATTCTTCCCATGCCTCAGCGAGTTGGGTAATGACCTCGGGGTTTTCATTATGTTCTGGAGGATTCCCCTAGAGGTTTCCTTGCTTTTGTAAGCCCTGCTCTTCTTCTTTATCCATTTCTTCTTCCTCATCCCGTTCTTATTCTTCATTCATTTCCTCTTATTCTTCCTCTTATTCATCCTCTTCTTCTTCTGTAGTGGGATCCTTTTGATCTATAAAAGGATCAATGTCATCATTAGACACATTGGTAACCAAGGGGCTGGGTTCCCTTTCTTCCTCCTTGGAGACTTGTATTTTAGATACCTGTGTGAATATTTTGCTGCGCCTCTTTGACCCCTAAATACTGGTAGGAATATTTGGGTCTGATTTTGGGGAGTCCTCTCTTGAGTGTTTTATCTTTACCAAGGTGTCGACCACACTGTCCAAGTCAATTTTTCTCTTTGCCCCTGATATAGAGGTGGTCTTACTTTTTTATTATGGTGGCAAGGGCATAGTCTTCATTCCCTGAACGTCCTCAGCAGATACCACTATGAACTCCTCCCAAGAGAGCTCTAGAATCTGTGCTTTTAGTTCCTCACCAACTATTAGTTTGATCAGCGCATGATGGGACAAAGCATCCTCTTTTCCCTTAGCCACCTTCTTGCTCATTTCTGCTAGGGATTGGAGTAGGTAAAATGGAATGCTAATGTTTTTGTTTGATGAAATGTGACTCCTGTGCCTGAGAAGTTCCAAAATACGAAAATGGAAAATGGGAACATAACTTAACCTTTTTGTGCATGTAATTTACCTCTAAACAATTTCAGCCATTGCATCCCATGGTGCTAGCATGGAGAGTCTTTTGACTCCATTTTTTTCTTCATCATAAACCTCTCCTTGCTCAAAGAATGTTGCTTTTGCTGTGTGGTTTGCCTCCCGGTCATTACTGCTCCAATGTAGGCCCATTGGTAGACCAGTGTATTTGGCAATCATGTCCTCATCCAATTTTATACGTAACCCTTTTACTCGGGTGACGTACTATTCATCCTTGATATGTTTGAAGTTTCTTGCAAACTTTTGAGCTAACCCTGTATCGTATCCTCTCAGTCCAAGGATGAAAGGCATCTAGCCTGAATTGTGAATGATCTACATGACTCTTGGGCTCTGATAAATGGCACTGTGATCTTCTGGTTCACTTTTCTTGAAACCCTTTGTCATTTTAGAATCTTCTTTATAATCAGACAAAACCAGAACTTTGGAATATGGTTTATACCCTCAACTGGTCGGGGCTCTTCCTACAGGCTCGAGGATTGCAATGTTGGCTGAGTGAGCACACTAGATTTTGGTTTGCTGCTTCTTAGGAATTCCGAGAGGTTCGTTATATGCAAAATCATGAAGATTATGCAGCTTTACTTACTGTCTTTCTGCACATATCCTTTCCATCATTCTTGTACTTGCCATTTTTAATCCCATTTTTTCCCATGATCGATCTCTGTACTTCATATGATGAGGGTTGTGATCATGATTTGTTGAGGGTGACAGGACTTAGGTAGTGATCATGACTTAATAAGGTCATTCTACCATGCCGCCGATTTTAAAATAGAAGCTATCCTCAGCTGGCTAGAAACGAATGTAGCGTGGGATAATGTTTTACCTTAAGAATAAAATAAAATCATTCTAGAGATTACCTTGATATGTATGCATACCTGTATTTATGAGTTGGTGTGTTTTCATGCATGGCAGATTCTGTAGTAGATTTGGTGGTGTCTGTAGTTGATTTCTGCATGTCAGTAGTTATGTGTGTGGGCTTTTTTTTCCTTTTTGCTTGTTTGAATTTACTGAAGCGTCTTCTTTTGAAAATTGTGCCAGTTTGTTGATACGACTCATGTGATGATGCTGCGTATTTGGAGGATTGCATGGCTGTATGTGACTGGCTCTCTTGAGTAACTTGCAGGCTCGTGTGAGTATGATATGCAATGTATCTGGCTCGTTTGAATTGAATTGCAGGCTCTCTTGAGTATGTCGAAAAAGAATGGAATGGCATGTTTGAAGAATTCCGTAGTAGTTGATGACTAATTGCTGAATGTAGATGTGACTGGCTCGCTTGAGTGCTGATATGTAATGCATCTGGCTTGCTTGAATTAATTGCAGGCTCAATTGAATAAATGGCAGCCTCGCTTGAATCAATTGCAGGCTCTCTTGAAGTATGGTCAGGCTGCGTGATTATATGGGAGAGTTTGAAATGAAAAGTGTGCTTGTATTGTTCCTGTAGTGGTAGATATTTCTGCTGGCTTTCTTGAATGCATATCCAGCTCGCTTGAATTGTGATTGATATTTTGCTTTGCAATAGTAATGCTAGATCTTCCATAGGGATATTCGTGGCCCTGTATTTTCTGTTACTTTTTATGAATTTTTCATTCTCTTTTTTCGTTTTTTTTTCTCTCTTTTTTTTCATTTTTTTCTCTTTTTTATTTTATGTTTGTTTTTATTGTAAATGAGTTGAATTTCACTGATTTGCCGCGTCCTCTATTAGCATCAATTGTTGTTGGTAGAGTACCTGTGTAAATTCTTCTTTTGACTATGGTTTCTTGTAAAGTTTTAGGCGATGCCCATTCACTATCATGGGGAACTCCTCTTCATCAATTGTAATAATTCTCACGGCTCCATTTTCATAAATATTTTGTATAATGTAAGGTCCAAGCCATCTAGTGGTTAGCTTCCCTTTGAATGTGTGGAATATGGAGTCATACGGTAGTTCCCAATCACCTTTGTTGAAATTTTATCCTTCAGATGTTGGTCATGCCATTTCTTTCTTTACTGCTGGATGATTTTAGTATGTGTAGGTGCTTGTTGGCGGTGTTCATCCAGTTAATTTAGCTGTAGAATGCGTTCTTTTTGAATTTCTAATAGGTCCATATGTAAATATGCTGCAATTCTTAATTTTTTTTATTTCAAATTCAATTGGCAGCATGACCCTTTTTCCATAGACTAGTTCATAAGGTGTGAATCTTGTAGTTGTTTTCCATGTAGTATTGTAAGCCCAAACTGCCTCACTAAGTCTGTCAACCCAATCCCTTTTGTGAAGTTGGACAGTTTTTTTCAAGATTATCTCTAATTCCCTGTTGGTTACCTTAGCTTGGCCATTTGCTTGAGAGTGGTAGGAGGATGACTGTTTGTGCTTTACATTGTTTCTTTTCATCAAGTCTTCAATTAAATTTGATGTAAATTGTGGGCCCTGATCAGAAACTACTTCTCTTGGCACCCCAAACCTGTGAAAGATATGCTCAGTAAAGAATTTGGCCACATTGGTTTCATTTGCAGCAGCCAGTGTTGCTACCTCTGTCCATTTTGTAAGGTAATCAGTGCATACGAGGATGTAGCTTTTCTGATTTGACTGTGGGTTGAATGGGCCAACAAAATCAAATCCCCACTTTTCAAATGCCTCCAAGGAGATTTGTGGATGGAGTGGCATCTCCTGTTTTTGTGTTGGTTTTCCCATTCTTTGGAAATCATCACAGTGGGACACATACTCATAAGCATCTTTGTGGAGTTTTGGCCAATAATACTCTGTTTGCAAGATCATGTAGCCTACCCTTTTTGCAGCATAATTTCTTCCACAGGGTTCATTCTAGGTGGCATGCATTATGTCATGTACTTCATCTTCCCTAATGCACCTTCTAAGTACTTGATCTGGTCTCTATTTAAAAAGCATGCCCTCTATCCATGTATATGTGGCACTTTGCCTTATTACTTTTGTCCTTTCTTTATAACTGTAATGTTCGGGAAACTTTCCGGATACTAAATAGTTTGCTATGTCAGCAAACCATGGGCTTCTTATTGATATGGAAAACAGGTTTTCATCAAGGAAGTTATCTTGAACCAATTCGTTATCTTTTCCAAGTGTGACTCTTGACAAGAAGTCGGCTACCACAGTATGCTTTCCTGGTTTATCTATTATAGTAATGTCAAATTCTTGTAGAAGTAGCATCCATCTAATAATTCTTGCACTAGTATTAGGCTTGTTCATCAGATATCTGATTGCTGAGTGGTCAGTGTGGATAAAACTTTGGTATCCTGTGATGTAATGCCTGAATTTATTGATTGCATGTATGACTGCCAGAAATTCCTTCTCTGTGACTTTGTAATTGAGTTCTTCCCCAGCCAAATTTTTTCTTATATAGTATATGGCATAGGGTTTCTTATCTCATTCTTGTCCAAGCACAGATCCGATGGCTTTATCTGATGCATCTCTGTGGATGTGAAATGGAAATTCCCAGTTTGGTCCTTGGAGTACTGGTGTTGTGATTGTTTTCTACTTAAGACTTTCAAATGTTGTCATGCGATTGCTTGTCCATATGAATTCATTGTCTTTTCTGAGAAGTGCAAACATGGGGCTAGCAATTCTGCTATAATTTCCAATAAACCTTCTGTAGTACCCTGTCTGTCCAAGGAAACTTCTCACATCCCTTTGTTTGACAGGTGGGGGCAGCGTTCTGATTACTGAGACTTTGGCTTAATCAACCTCTATCCCTCTTTGTGATATATGATGTCCTAGAATGATTCCTTCTTCCATTAACATCATGCATTTGTCGTTGCTTTGGCACAAGTTCATTTCAATACAATTTTTTTAATACTAATTCAAGATTGTTCAATGCCTGGTCAAAGTTCTGTCCATAGGGTGTGAAACATCCATGAAGACTTCCATTTTGTCATTTATAAAATTGGGGAAAATAATCAATATGGCTCTTTGAAATGTTGCTAAGGCGTTACATAAACCAAAGGGTAGGACCCTATAGGCATAAGTTCCCCATGGGCTTGTAAAGGTTGTCTTATCTTGATTAGCTAGATGTATTAAAATTTGGTTGTACCCACTGAAACCATCTAAGAATGAAAAATACTTGTTTCCAGATACTGTATCTAGTGTTGGCTTGGTTTTGGAACCAAGCTTAGTGCAATGGGCACCTATCAACAAGTGATAGCAGTTTCAAAGATTGAAAGCAAAAACAATTATTATAAATCTAAATCTAAACTAAACTAGCATGTGCATATAACAAATAAAATTTTCTGAAAATGATTCAAGAACAAGAAATAAAAAGAATGAGTATTGTATTAAGATATCTCAAATGGTGAGGATTTGTGTTGAGCAACTTCCAAGGTGAGTAGCTCCAAGCTCCAAAGGTCTCTTCTCCAAGATAGCTACAATGGTCAAAAGCTCATGAGAGATTTTGACAGCATGAGGATAGGATGATGGATGGATGGAAAGTGAGGAGCCCCTACCACCTTTTTATAGTTTTTGGTGGTGGGGAATACCATTATGATTTTGAGGAAACCAATGGTATTGACCAACATGGTTTAGGTACCTTTTCCCTCCTTTTTTCTTTTTTGAATATTTTGAATATTTTTATTCCCTTTTTAATATTTTTGGGAATTCTGGACCCTTTTTGAGGGTTTTTTTTATGCTTTTTGAGGAAAAATATTCATTTTGAGTGGAAAAAAGGGGTGTATTAAGGTCTTTTGGTGACCTTTTGGTGGCTTTAGAGGCTCAAATGGTGGAAAAGTGGACAAATGGGTCATGTGAATAAGGAAATGAGCTAGTGAGCACTTTTTAGGTGTTAACAGATTGCCCCCTGATGTGTGAGGGCAGGAGCTCATCGTATGGCCGATAGACATCATAGTTCTTTTGTCTTTTTTCTGGGGTTTGGGGAAGAGAAGAGACCGATTGGAGACTGGATCCACGACCCTTGGAAGCTACAAAATAAACAATATTACATGGCCTCAATATGAATGAGGGATAAGCTCTGATAATGGACAAGGCGGGCATACCCATGCTTGTATCAAGACATATACATAACAATTAGTCCCAAGAAGGGGGACCTAAAAAATACATAAAAAATATGCTGGTACATCATAATGGTCCGGAGGGGACATTATTCTGGGATGTAATCATGATCATAATATGACTGATCTCAATAACTGATACACTGGAATGGAGCAACAACCATTATGAATAAGGTCTCATAAGGGTTGATGAACTGCTGACACAGAAGGTGTCCAACATCTGTAGGGACTCAATGACTATGAGTCATCACTGGGAAGTACTTGTAACTGTATACTCGAGGGAGTATAAAACTGGGGTACATCTGAATACTGTCGCCATGTGCAACCCAGATATCTATAGAAAAAATGTAACTGGTTGTATCCATAGGTAGACTCTCAAACGTGGAGGAGTCGGGTGGTATCCGGGGTCTTGAACAAATAACTGAAAGGACCAATACCCTGTGCGAGTCTCAAGGATGCAATCAAGGTGTTGAAGTCGAGCATGTGAGAAACAAGCATTTGGAGAGGCATTGAGGACTCTTCTCGAAATGATTCGTAGGCACTCATCGTAAATGGTGATGAGTCCAAGACACAGGGACCTCTAGGTCTATCCTCTGGAATAAATTTGGTTGTCGTTGACAGAGGGAGACCAGCAACTAAAAAGCAATGATGTTTCCTTGATAGGAGCGCGAGGTGTAGAACTGAAGTGTGGTAGTACTGATGGTAGGACTGACATACTTGTGGGGATGGGAAGTAACTGGGGTCATATAGTGGGTAGACTCAAACTTCCTTTGTTCAGAGCATGATGACATGGTTGACCTGGCAGCGTAGGGAACTGACTTGTAGGTGCGGGGATCATAGATTTTAAGGACTGAAGGGTATGTATTAACTGAGGGGACGAGCTGATGGGTGC
Organism: Larix kaempferi; assembly: GCA_027924585.1. NCBI lineage: Eukaryota > Viridiplantae > Streptophyta > Pinopsida > Pinales > Pinaceae > Larix > Larix kaempferi. Next base: position 12,893,053 of record BSBM01000101.1, on the reverse strand, counting down.
TGTCGAGGGATTCTCAGGGTGACATACTGCAGAATACTCTAAACAAAGGCGACCAAAATGGGGAAGCTGCCATATGAGTAGATGTGATCTGTTGTGGTGCCAAGAAGCACCATTGGGTCCTTCTTCGTAGTTTTAATGAGCTCCAAGAAGGGATAAAAGTGTGCTCTGAAATGGTACCATCCTGTGGATTTTGTGAGCCCAGGACTGTTCATACTCATGGGTGCTTTCATTTTTAAGGAGTCTGAAAACGATAAGAAGACTCTGCAATGGTTGTGAGTACCGTCCTGTTGGTTTTTACGAGCCCAGGATGGTGATTGCTTGTGGTCGCTTTCATGTTTAGAGAGTCTGAAAGCGGTAAGGGGACTCCATTGGTGTTCTTTTTCATAAGTTAGTCTCCAATGCCCGAAAAAGCATAAAATGATGCAAATGGAGAACTCTTCTAGCCGATGTGACTAGAGTATTCCTTTTTCGTAATGAGTCTACAAGGTCCAGAAAAGGGGTAAACTTATACCAGGTAGACGCCCTTTCAGATACGTTTAGAAAGCATGAAAGGAAGCAAGGTTGATCGACAATCTTTTCATTGTTTTAGGAGTCAGAAAAGAGCTTAACAGAAACTCCCCAAGTGCCTTTTTCGTAAAAGGGATTGCTCGGCCCGAAAAAGGGGTAAAATTATACCGAACAAAAAGGGATTGATGAGAGCGAGAAAAGGTCTCAAGCATCATCATGTGTGCGGAATACTGAATCCGGTGACATAAAGATTGTCAAAAAGGGGCAATAGCCAATAAGGCATGCAAATCGAGGTGACAAGGGGGCATGGGAAAAATGCCCAAAAATCTGGGCGTGAGAGCGAGAAATGATATCAAGCATCATCACGAGCGCAGAAAACTGAATCCAGCGATAAAAGACTTGTTAAAAATAGAGAACGGTCGATGCGACATGTAAACCGAGGTGACAAGGGGGGGCATGGAAAAATGCCCAACGTAAGCAGAGTGGAACAGTATCTATCTGTGGTCAAGCAGATAAAAAAAATATTTTAGGTTTTTTGAACTTTTTGTGAAAAAAAAATAATACTGTACAATAATGGACGGTCGTGTCCATCAGATTTACTATGGGTAAAATTGCTTGAGGTACAACCCGTTACGTGGGTTGCGGAGGGGGTTTCCCTCTGAATCAGTTAGAATGTATGCCCCCTGTCCGAGGCAAGTGTGTATAACGTATGGGCCTTGCCACATGGACACAAACTTTCCTTTCCCGGTTTTGTCATGAGCCTGATCGTAGGCGAGGACAAGGTACCCTTCAGTAAAAGTTCTTAGGTGGACATGTTCGTCGATGTGATGTTCCATAATTTTGGGATCGAGGCCAAGCACCTCGGTGTAGGGCCAGGCGAAGACATCACAAAACTCTTGGGAGAGTTCCTTATATGCCTGAGTTTCCGCTTGAGTGCATGATGCACCTAGCGAGATGAGCTCAAGTTTTCCAGGTGTGGTTGAAATGTCGATTTGTAAGGGTTGAACATGTGTGTCAAAGGGATCAATGGAAAGGGCCAACCGGACAGAGGGGTATCCAGTGGAAATCATGTAAATGGTGTTAATTTCTTCCGAGGAGGAAGATGGTGGGGGATGAATTTCCTCAATGAGAAGAGGGGATATCTCGAGGTCAACGTTATTCATCTCGTACAAGGCTGCTATGTAATCTGGGAGATCGGGGCAGTGATGTGAATAATGGTCGTAGATTCTGCATATTGCACAACGATGGTTTGTGCACAATGATTTATCATGAGGCTTAGGGGTTGGATCTAGTTCGACAACCGGGATGTTGGGGTCGTCATCAATCATTTGCATGTGTTCCTGTAATGTAGGTAATTGTGGACATTGATGAGTCGGATGGCCTAACTCATCACACAACGAGCATTTGGGGGGAGCACGAAACATGGGGGGGGGGGGGTTTAAATGTCTTGGGAGGTGTACAGTAGTGTATGGTTGTGGGCCTCTGCCCCCAGTGGGCTTTATAAGAGGAGGGGGATTCGTAGATGACGAAGGGGTAGTGACAATGGGTTGCACCAGTTGTAGGATGACATTTGGTGTCGGTGGGGGAATGGGAGGCAAAATATACCACACGGGTAAGCCTAAGGTTAACCCGGGGAGGCTGAGGGTAGCCATAACCGGGGAGCTTACTACTCCTGAGGGAGGGAATAGGAAGGGGATTGTGTGGTTGGGTGTAACACCAATGTGACTAGGTACCAATGGTGGTTTAGGTAACAAGGGCGGTTGATTCTTGGATGTTTGTGTATTGTGGGAAAGAGTACAGAGGTCAGAGACATGGGTGGAATGGATTGGAATGTAGACGTCATTGGCATGTCTGAGTAAAGTCTGGGTCCCACGGAGGAAACAAACAAGGTAGTTGCACCACAAACAGGTTGTTCAACCATGGGGAGAACATTTTCGGGTGCAGCGGGGGCCTTGGGATCGTAATAGGTGAGTTGGTCGACCTTGACCACGCGTCCGTCATGGGGGAACATCATGGTATGAAAAATGGATGAGGCAACCGCCCGCATGGCATACATGTAGCTGCGGCCAAGTAAGAGGTTATAATCTAGTTGGGCATTGATGACCTCTATATCAATGAGCATGGTTTTACCAGCTAGCTGGATGGGGACATTAGCTAATAGACCTTGGGGTTGAGCCGAATGGCCGTCGTAGGCTCTCAACGCAGTGGTGGACTGCTGGAGAGTAGGGGATCCCAACTTCTGCCAAACGAATGTGGACATAACGCACGTAGAGGCACCTTCATCGATAATGCACCGATGGATGACAAGATTCCGAACGGAAACAAAAACTTGGAATGCTAAAGTAGAAGGCAAGCGTGGTTCAGACTGGTCCGAATCAAATGCCATCAGTTGTGAATCATTAGGATCAATAGCACCAATGGTAGAGAGAAAAGTCTTGCGCTGTGAAGGACAATTTTTTAAGACTTCTAAAGCAGACATGGCTGCGGGAGACTAGGCTAAGTCATCTACAATGCTGTAATTCGACGCAACGCGAGCATTGGGGTTATTGTTGATGCGACAAGGTGGGAAGTGAGGTGCTTTAGAGGCGCCATCGAGTGGAACCGGAGGTATACGTAACGTCTAATCAGTGGGATGAGCGTTAGTGTTTTTGTCGGCGGGAGGGGCTTCAGGGGTGGAGCCATATTGGTTCCGACGAGTTTGGAGGTTGACATCAGCGGATGACATCATTAACAAGTGGTGGGTACGTGAGTCAAACATGGGTTGATCAGGAGCGGCATAAGTGATCTGTTGTTGTGGGGGCGTGTTGCCTTGAGGGGGAGCCAATGGCTGAGTGTTCACTACGCCTTGGGTTGGTAAGGGGTTTTGTAATACCATGGGTTGCGGTTGGTTAATTGGAGCTGGCTGTCCAGCGTGGCCCTGGCGTTGGGCATCGTCAGTCCAAAGTTGACGTGCTTTCTCTAAGTGGGGGCAGTTGTGAGTGTAGTGTCCATAGACTCCACATATAGAACATGGATGGTTTGTTTTGAGGTTATTTTTTTTGGGCTGCTTGGGATGACGATCCGGATTCTGGTTGGGAGGAGCAGCATTGTTATTATTTTGAGGATTGGGAGGTGGTGGACCTTGATTATGTTGTTGGTTATTGCCGCGGTTACGTCCTCTTCCACGGTTTTGTTGTCCACCCTAGTTGCATTGGTTGTTTTGATGTTGGGGTTGATTGTGTTGTGTGTACACTTTCCCTTGAGCAGCGAGAGGATTTTGGTTTGCCGTAGGTGCGGGAGCAGGTTGCGGTGGATAATAAGCTGGTGGGGCTGGAGGTGGTCCAGTTACCTGCTAGGGTTGTTGGCAACCCTGAGCTATTGGAGGTGTTGGGTTAGCTGTTGTAGCTTGCTGTGGGTAATACATCGGTTGTGGTGGGAACTGAATTGGGTTATGGGTAGCCGGTTGGTTATAGTATGTGGGTGGTACATATGCCGATGGCGCTTTCCCATAGCAATGTTGTGGACAAGAGGGACCATGAGTGTTATGAGTCTGATTCGTTGGAGCGTACGAAGTTGTTGCTCCAGAATTAGATGTATCCCTAGAGAGGTCTAGGGAATTTATGGTGCTCACCATGCTAAAAGGTTTAATGTGCAGTGTGACTTGGCCGATAATACCATCAACGACATGTGATGCCCCCGAAGCGTCACCGCGTGAAGAATCGCCTCGTGGGGCGTCTGGTATGATGGTGTAGAGATAGCCTGATTGGGCATAGATTAGGTTGAATTGCTGAGCTTTTAGGATAGCTTCTTCCTCTAACTGGGGTCGTTCGGAAGCGACGTCTTTTGCTATGAGGGGTAGGAGTGATTTAAGGAACCAGTCCAAAAATATACGGTCATCCAGTTTAATCTTACAGAGGCTACGACGCTTGCACAACTCATGGATGTGGTTTGTGATGTGGGTAGCTGTGTTTTGTCTGCAAGACAATAATATTTCAACTCCTACATCGTAACGTACAGGTAGCTGAAAAAATTGAAGGAAAGTGGTGGTGAGAGACGTAAAAGTATGGTGGGTGCCATGTGGTTGTTCAATGTACCACTTGGCTGCAGAGCTAGTGAATGTTCATTGCAACAGCCTTAGACGAATGGAGTCATCCACTATGGAGTTAGATGAACACCATAGGTGAAAAGACATTATGTGGTTTTGAGGGTCCTCTCCAGGTTTTCCTTCAAACTTGGGTATGTCCGAGGGGATCTTTGTAGGCATGGGTGGCCATGTAGGGTTGTGCCTGATAGGATCGTTGGTTAGCCTGGCTAAGTCTGGTTAGTTCAGACTAGCCATGTAAGGTAAACTAGCAGATGGGTGTGGCGTAGTGACTGGGACATAACTATTCATGGTGCCATTATGTAGTGGTCCAGTATCCCCTAAGGGAATGCTAGGTATTGAAGGTATGTGTCCTCCAACTGCTGTGGTTTGGTATGGGCCACCGTTTCCAAGTGCAACATGGGTTACACTGGGGTTAGGAATAGCGCTAGGAATTCCTGGGATTTGGGTTGTGGTAATGGCAGGTGGTGTGATTCCTATGTTTGGAATACCCATAATAGGAGGTAGTCCTGTGTTGGGCATACCTAAAGGTGGAGTGTCCCCCATATTAGGCATGCCTAGAGGGGTTGTTGTTACCATGGATGGCACAGTAGTAGAAGGGTTTGTGGATGTATCTCCAATAGTACTGATAAAAAGTGGGTCGTATTGTGTTCCAGCCATGAGGTTGGTTGGCAATAATTCAGTAGGGTTTTCGAATTCAGCCTCAGAATCAGATGTGAAGTGAGGCGTGTCAGAATCGGATGACTATATGTTTGGCCAATGACGTGTCGATTCAAGGGATAAGGCTCGACGTCGGTGACATGGAGAGCCAAGCAAACTGAACTGAGGGGGTTCACCCTGAAGACGACGAGATCGTCTAAAATTCTCAATGGTGAGAAATAAAAATTTTCAGTGTAAGGTGGTGGTGTAAAAAGCTCGAAATCCTAATGCAACAAAGAGTGCAAAAAAGGGGAGTGTTAAGGTCTTTTGGTGACCTTTTGGTGGCTTTAGAGGCTCAAATGGTGGAAAAGTGGACAAATGGGTCATGTGAATAAGGAAATTAGCTAGTGAGCACTTTTTAGGTGTTAACATCTAGCAACTGATCTATAAATGGAAGTGGAAAGTGATCTTTCTTGGTTGCTTTATTCAACTCCCTGTAGTCCACACAAATTCTCCATTTGCCTCCTTTTTTGGGTACTATAACTAGTGGTGAGACCCACTCACTATCATATATTGGATAGATGAACCCTGCATCTAATAACTTTTGTAATTCCACTTTGAGTATGTCTTTTAGTGCAGGGTTCAGCCTTCTTTGTGGTCTTTTGATAGGAGTAGAACCTTCTTTGATGTAAATGTAGTGTTTGCAAATATCAGGATGTATTCCTTTCATGTCTGCATATGTCCATAGAAATGCTTTACTTTGTCCTTCTAGTATCTTCATTAATTTCTTTTCTTGCTTTGGTTCCAAATTGGAATTTATGTTGACTGTTTTTCCAGGGTGAATTTCCACGACTTTTACCTTTTCAATCCGTTCTTCCAGTACTTCTGTCCATAAGTCATCCATGTTTTGTTTTGAACTGCCACCTGTTTCAGTGGAAAAAAATTCTTGAATAACATTATTGTTAGGAGATACATTTTGTATAAATATATCTATATGGCCATCTTCATCTATTTCTTTTAGTGATATTGCCACATCAATTGTTAGGATAGGTCGGAGGTTGTGATTTGGTGTGTTCTGGTAATCATCAGTCCAATTTTGATATTCTAACTCTGAAGATTTCATTGCTGGTGGGTAGATTGTGATTTTCTTCCTGGTATGTCCACTAGTGATTGTCATATTTCCTGATCAGCAACCTATGTAAGCATCCGCAGTTGCTAACCACAGTCTACCTAGTATAATTGGATAGCCACTAAGTTTTCTTTTGATTTCAATTATTATAAAATCAGTTGGGTATTCCCAGGATTCAATATTGATCATAATGTCTTCTAGCATTCCTTCAGGTTTCACAATGGATGTGTCTGCTAGTTGGAGTACTGTTGTGGTTGGTCTGACCATTGATTGGAGTCCCAGGAATAACATGGTTTCCTTAGTCATGACATTGATTGCAGCTCCTAAATCTATTAAGCGTTTATTTATTTGCTTGTTATTTATGGTTACGTTTACTACAGGACTACTAGGATCAAGATATTTAGGGTTTATGATGACACCCAGCATTAAATCGGCCAATTGTCCCACTACATTTATAGTTGGTGGGTCACGTTTCCTCCTTCCTGGTTTCTTTAGGAAATTCTATCTAATAAATTTGTTATAGATGGGCACATCCCTTATGGCTTGTAAAATCAGGATTTGGATGTTTAAGTGCTTGAATTCATTTAAAATTGTATTCTCTTCCTCTTCTTTTGTGCTTCGGACTAGTTTTTATGGAAATGGAGGGTTTCTGTTGCATGGGTGTGGTTGGGTTTCGTCCTCAGGAGGTTCTGGTTCATCTGGATGTTGAACATAGGGTTCTGATGTTTGGTCTTGAGCTTCAGGTTGTTGGATGTTGTGTGGGGATGTATTCTACAACATTTTTTCAGATCGCAGGTTTATTTCGTTTATTTCTATGGTTTCTACAACATAAGTAGGGAATTGTGTGATATCAGCGTTATAAGCCTGTTGCTGATGTTGAGTTCTGTTATTATTAGGATTTGGGATTGGTTGGGATGGAATGGGTGGAGGTTTGGGGGGTGGCTAAGGTTGTGGGGGTGGCATAATAAGTGGCTATTGTAATGGCGCCCTCCAATTTGATGGATGGGGATATTGATTTGCATAATTTGTTGTGGTTGGAAAAGGTGGGGGGTATTGAGGATAAGAAGGTGGATAATACGGTTGTTGATAGGATGGTTGATATGTTTGTTGATTCTGTTGCCATTGGTTTTGATTTGGCTGTGCTTGCCATGGAGTTGGTGCAGAGTTCCAATTTGGTTGTCCTTCATTATAGTAGGCTTGATTGCTCTGTTGATATGGTCTAACAAGATTATTCCTCTGATTTATAAAACAGAGTTGTTCTATTGCTCCTTCAACTGCTGGGCCTTGAATAGACGCCTTACATGAGGGAAAGAGGGGACATTTATTAGTGGAATGGTCATCAGTGCAGAGACCACATACTTCTATTGTGTTCAAGGTGCACTGCCCTTTCTCATGTTTTTTTCTACAACGAGGACAGAAGACTGCCAAGGCTTGGTTAATTTCATCCTGCTTCTTTTTTATTTGAAGAGCATCAAGTTGCATGGCCAGGGATTGCAGGATGTCAGTCTTCATGTCATCTAGGACGTTTCCTAAATCAGATTTTGTAAGTGTTGGTCTTGAAGATGTTGATCCACCAATAGATGTGTGTGTATCCCTTGTCCCATTCTTGGTTTTCCTAGATCTAGAGTAGTTTTTGAAGATTTGCAGGATCTGGTCAAAAGATTTTTGGAATATATCTCCATCTCCCAGAAGATTTAAGACTTCAAAATTCTCTTCTTTTACACCTCTAAGAAGGACAATTTTTAGTGATTCAGGATTCAAGGTGCAATGACTGACTCGTTTGTAGCTGAGTTGAAATCTTTGGGCATAATCTTCTAATGACTCTCTTTCTCCTAGTTGCATCCTAAAGATTTCATCCTTAGTATCTTTGGCCTTGTAGTAGTCCCTATATTTTTCTAAGAATGCTTGTTTCATTTAATCCCAGCTAAAGATACTATTCCTTTCAAGGCTCATGAACCACCGAAGTGATAGGTATTTCAATGTGGAAGGAAAAAGTCTTAGATTTTGTGCATCAGTAGTGTAATCAAATGATCTACAAACTACCTTAAATTCAAATAGGAATGTATCAGGATCTTCTGAAGTCAAACCATGGAAGTTTGGTAAAATATTAGGATTGATTTTCTTCATCCTGGCATCTCCAAGAGGTATGCTAATGGGAAAGGTGAAAATATCCCTAGGTTCCTCCTCTTCGTTTGCCATTGTGGTGTTTGAGCTGGAACTAGTAGTGAGGTTGCTTCTGTTTGGATTGTATGTGGAGTCAGTTTCGTTTTCAAAGTGTAGAAATTCAAACTGAGAATGGTCAGAACTGTTATTGCCGTTGTTGCTCATGGAATGCCTGGGTAGAAAGCGGCCAAACATTCATTGGTAAGGAAAAGTATTTAGGTTTTTATTTTATGTGATTTTTGTTTTCTTTTTGTGTTGTTTTTAGGTGATGTCTCCTAAAATATTTAGCATCTCGCCAGCAACGGCGCCAAAAATTGGTGAGCTCCCAATATGGATGCCTAGTGAGGGCAGTTGTACTAAGAGCCTGCTTTAATTATCAACCTGGGGGACATACAAACTTTAGAGGTGCAGGCACTATCTGTGCTCTTATAGGATAATCTTTGTCATGGTTGAGTATCAGTATCAATGTTTTAAGGGTTGCCTACTCAATATGTAAAACTGTTTATGCTAGGGAATTAAATACTGGAGAACAGTAAACCTATTTTTAAAGAATTAAAATACTAAAAGCAGTAAATCTGTTTTAAAGAATTAAAATACTAAAATCAATAAATCTATTTTTTAAAGAATTAAAATACTAAAGAATTGCAATACTAAAAGCAGTAAATCTGTTTTAAAGAATTAAAATACTAAAAGCAGTAAATCTATTTTTTAAAGAATTAAAATACTAAAAGTAGTAAATCTGTTTTAAAGAATTAAAATGTTGAAAGTGAAAGAGATAATCCTATGAATTTACCTAATGTAGAATGGTGAATCTTAGATTATGAAAGTGAAATGCCATAACAAATCTATTCTGAATTAAAGAAAACAAGGTATGTAATTACTTATGCGTAAAACTAGAATTCTGATCTAAATCTTTTAAATATCAACACTAATGTTTGAAGCGCAATCATCTCATGCTACACATCCATTATGAAGAAATCAAAGAAGTTAATCATGATGGGAAACATTCATAAACCTTAGATCTAAACCATGATGTTGAAAGCAGTGCTAATACATATGTAATCGTTGGTTAAAATGTGCGTTGGAAGAAAGCAACTATAGGACTACTGAAACCGTATTGCTGAACTACAGAACGTGTTATAAATTACTATAGAATAAATACATCATTCAAATGCTTCCATATGCGATATAAATTTTCATCACTGCAAAACACATAATCGAAAAATACCTGAAAAATGGAAATCCCCTTGTTATACCTCTATGTTTCACAGTGTCGCATCTCCATCACAAAACGAGTTGACGACACTTTCCCTACTGTTTTAAACCATCCAGAAGAGACAGAAGTCAACCTTGAAGGTGAATCTACCCTGACAAGTTTTGACCCACCTAAGACTCTATCTACACACACTACCGCGCCTTGCTCATTTATCAAAACGCGGTACTAGACACTACCGCGCTATGATTTTCCCCCAAAACGCGGCAGTACTGCGTTGTGCTAAGACTGCAGAGCGCGGTACTCTTTTATTAGCTTTTTTCCCTTGGCTTGTGGGATTTTGGATTTTCTAAGATAATGGAAGATTGAGGTCCCTGATTCGATCTCAACTCATTTCCTTCGATTAGAAACCCTGATCCACTTATATCTCCCTAGATCCACCCATCTCTCTTGTTGGTTAACCACACTATTCACTATAAAAGAGAGGCATTCCATTGGGAAAGGGGAGGACTCTTGAGAGTACCAAACTTATGGTCTTACAGCATTGTGTGTTAAGATTTAATATGCTAAGACAGAAAATAGCAGCATTACATTCCATTTCACAATAATAGCATATATAGGATCACTGAAGAAACAACAAGCACAGCATAAACACAAGAGACAAAGATTTATCCTGGGAAACCCTCATGGGGTAGAAAACCCAGCAAAGCTTCCTCAATATAGATGACCAGCAATATACAAAGATGAAACCCTGAGACATGATCTCCTCCTCCACAATAGCAGACCTCTCCTCCACAAGTGCGCCATCCTCAAGTGTGTGAGTGTATCAAATGAGGAACACACCTCCTCTATTTATACACTACTCTGATATGTATTTTACACAAGTACATGTAGGCTCGTATTTAACCATTAGGTTAAATACCCCATTATAATTGACTGGGCCGACCCCCACATGGTGGGTCTAATAACCCTAGTTACCACACCCAGCTCGGAGGAATAAACATCTCCGGATTTATAGTCTAATCACATCGGAGGTATGGAACATCTCCGGAATAAATAATATACAAATATAATATTCTTTGAAGTTACAATATTTCAACACTCCCCCTTAACGAGAAGGATATTATAACAGTATCTGCACAAGCAAGGAGTCATCAACATCATACATGATACATCTATAAATCATTGGAAGCTTTCTCAACATCATCAGTAACTCAAGCAGTTACTGGAACATCTTCAATACTGGAACATCAACATCTTCAGTACTGAGTCTTTATCTTCTGCAGCACTCGAACAACTACAACAACATCAACATCTGGATCCTCACGATCATCAGTATCGTCATCTCACGATCATTAGCATCGTCATCACACGATCATCAGCATCATCATCACACGATCATCAACATCGTCATCACACGATCATCAGCATCGTCATCTCACGATCATCAGCATCGTCATCACACGATCATCAGCATCGTCATCTCACGATCATCAGCATCGTCATCACACGATCATCAGCATCGTCATCACACGATCATCAGCATCATCATCTCATGATCATCAGCATCGTCATCACACGATCATCATCATCGTCATCACACGATCATCAGTATCGTCATCACACGATCGTCAGCATCGTCATCAACACAGGTATCCATAACAATACAAGTATCCACATCATTAGTACAAGTATTCATGCCAATACAAGTATACATATCATCAATACAAGTATCCATACTGATACAAGTAATCATGTCATCAATACATGTATCCTACCGATACAAGTAACCACATCATCAATACAAGTATCCATACCGATACAAGTAACCACGTCATCAATACTAGTATCCTACCGATACAAGTAACCACATCATCAATACAAGTATCCTACCGATACAAGTAACCACATCATCAATACAAGTATCCTACCGATACAAGTAACCACATCATCAATACAAGTATCCTACCGATACAAGTAACCACATCATCAATACAAGTATCCTACCGATACAAGTAACCACATCATCAATACAAGTATCCTACCGATACAAGTAACCACATCATCAATACAAGTATCCTACCGATACAAGTAACCACATCAAAAATCACTTTCTCGGAGACCATACGTCTATGGATCAATTCAGGGACCGAAGTCCGGGGATGATACAATCCCCACTTCTTGGAGACCATACGTCTACGGATCAATTCAGGGACCGCAGTCCGGGGATGATACAATCCCCACTTCTCGGAGACCTCACATCTACGGATCAATTCAGGGACCTAAGTCCGGGGATGATACAATCCCCACTTCTCGAAGACCTCACGTCTACGGATCAATTCAGGGACCTAAGTCCGGGGATGATACAATCCCCACTTCTCGGAGACCTCACGTCTATGGATCAATTCAGGGACCTAAGTCCGGGGATGATACAATCCCCACTTCTCGGAGACCTCACGTCTACGGATCAATTCAGGGACCTAAGTCCGGGGATGATACAATCCCCACTTCTCGGAGACCTCACGTCTACAGATCAATTCAGGGACCTAAGTCCGGGGATGATACAATCCCCACTTTTCGGAGACCATACGTCTACGACTCTCTTTAGGACTGAAAGTCCAGGGATGATCCAATCCCCTCAACTGTCCACTAAGGACTTCATTCTCGGAGACCTCACGTCTACGGCTCTCTTTAGGACTGAAAGTCCAGGGATGATCCAATCCCCTCAACTGTCCACTAAGGAATTCATTCTCGGAGACCTCACATCTACGGCTCTCTTTAGGACTGAAAGTCCAGGGATGATCCAATCCCCTCAACTGTCTACTAAGGACTTCATTCTCGGAGACCTCACGTCTACGGCTCTCTTTAGGACTGAAAGTCCAGGGATGATCCAATCCCCTACCTGTCCACTAAGGACTTCATTTTCGGAGACCATACGTCTACGGATCTATTCAGGGACCGAAGTCCAGGGATGATACAATCCCTACCTGTCCACTAAGGACTTCATTTTCGGAGACCATACGTCTACGGATCTATTCAGGGACCGAAGTCCAGGGATGATACAATCCCTACCTGTCCACTAAGGACTTCATTTTCAGAGACCATACGTCTACGGATCTATTCAGGGACCGAAGTCCAGGGATGATACAATCCCTACCTGTCCACTAAGGACTTCATTTTCGGAGACCATACGTCTACGGATCTATTCAGGGACCGAAGTCCAGGGATGATACAATCCCTACCTGTCCACTAAGGACTTCATTTTCGGAGACCATACGTCTACGGCTCACTTTAGAACATGTGTTCAAGGATGATACAATCCCCACATGTATTCTCATCAATACAAGTACAAGTATCCTCAACCATACACGTACATTAATTAATACATGTGTCATCAAAAGTATGTATTCTTACCAATACATCTTATCATCAAAAGCATGTATTCTCACCAATACATCTATCATCAAAAGCATGTATTCTTACTAATACATATAACATCAAAAGCATGTATAAGTAAAACTAAGTATTTTAAGTATACGAGTCCTAAATCTAAATATTTCTAAGTATCTAGGTGTAGAGAACAGGTTACCTCATCATCGACCTTGTTGTTCGATGAGACAATCTCATCATCAGTGACTATACTACTCCCCCTTTCGAGGAGGCTCCTTTTGAGCTACACCAAGGTTGTCTCGAAAGTATTCAAATTTCACTCGAGACAGAGGCTTGGTTAGTATGTTGGTAACTTCTTCACTTGAGGTAGAGGTTTGGTTAGTACATCGGTAACCTGTTACAAATTCAAACTTTATAGTTCCTTTCTGTGTCATATCTTGTTAGATCCCTATGATCTTTGACTTATCATGGAACACTGGATTCTATGTCATCTTGATACAACTCTATTTTTAACATAGGATCACAGTTGGTTCTATCTCGTCAAGCAATCCTGAAGCCAAACTTCTTCACAACTAGCAGAGCAAGCAGCCATATATTCTGCTTGTGCTGAGAGCCACACTAGAATGCTTCTAGTTAAACCACGAGATCATGGCTAATCCCAGACAATAACATCCTCTCGATGTGTTCTTCCTGTCTGATACACTTCCTGCCCAATCAGAATCTGAATAACCATCTGAAGTCATGATCTTCAAGATAGCATAGATCAAATTCTATCGTGTCCTTTATGTGCCTCATCACATGCTTTGCAACTATCAGGTGAACACATCTAGTTTCCACTAGATACTGACTCAAGGTGTTCACAAAAAAGCATATATCTAATCTAGTATATGTTAGATACATCAATGACCCAATAATTTGACTGTACAGAGTTATATCCACTAACTCTGATGAGTTATCCCCTAACAGCTTCAAGTTGGAATCCATAAGAGAGGCCATTCCAACACCTCAAGTCATATTTCTCATCATACTTTCCCTGGTTGAGAAATATTTCTTCTGAGCCTTGCCATACTTCCAGACCTAGGAAGTAAAGCATCAATTTGAGATCTTTCATTTTCATTTCTGCATTGAATGATCTTCTGCATATCTATCTGTGCCATCTCTCGTTAGATGGGTCTACTGATATGAACCTCAATATCATTCGAACTCTGTGGTGAGTTCCTTCTTGCATCCATGTCATATGTGTATAGAAATCATATTCAACCTTGTAGCAAAGGTTGAGATCCACATCACCCATGGTGATCATTAAGCTTATCAATTTATTATCGATCCTAGGTACCTATACAGAACCTGATTCACACTTCTTCTTTAATTACACCATACTTGGAGCAAACATCTTGTCATGATTCTCTTCCCCTTTCTAAGAGAATCTTCTAGCCATGAGCCTTCTATATTTTGTTTGATTTTTAAATCTTCTTGTTTGAACATCCACCACTTGTACGGTGTCCATCATTCTTCATGACCTTTCCTACAAATCAAAATTAAGTACATGATTAGTAATACTTCATAATCATCAAATCATATTGACATGATAACCTATTATGCATACAGATATCATTTACATAGTGATGCAACTATTTTGACCAATACTTTGGCACAACACTTTCCCATATCCTGTATGCGTACAGTGGCTATCTAGATGCCTTCCATCTCTACCAGAACATACTATCGAGAGTGTGCACAACTCTCAGCATGTCAGCAAAGAGGTTTCATTCTAGACAAGCAACAATGGAATGTTTGTCCAACTTACCAATCATATGCATATTAGTAGTATACTGTTCAATGTTCTATGAATATTTACACTCAGCATGATATATTATAGGAATACAAATATGCATACAATCTATTACAGGCAATATCATTTACTATTTCAAATAACAACTCAAATACTTATCTTTTATGTTTGTGTGGTTGCCTCCCGCTTGATCTTCTGTATGTCTTTTGAACTTCTATTCATTCTGTACCACTGTGCATGCTCAAATGTGCACTAGTGTCATCATCATGATCTCATACACAAACATACATTCATTAGTATAATCTCAATGTTATCAAAACATTATAGTTCTAAATAATCTTGAAAATGTATAATCATGATTATAGATAATATTCAAGGTTTCAGGGAAGTCTTCCTTTACTTATGCATATTCTTGTTTGATCTAGTTAGTTAAATAATCAACCAAGATAAGAGACATGATATGCATAAACCCTTGATTACTAACTTTATGAATAAGTATAACCAATCATACCAAGTATACTTATATAAGGGATCCTAATCACAAGGTAAGATTCTAACATGACATAGGAAAACATACCTGGATTAGTATACCTGCTTAGTTATGTGCAACATACTTAAACAATCTCTTCATTGATTTAGAGATCTTGAGCTAGAACCTGCATGTCTCATAGGTTAAGCATAATATAACAAGTTCATACATACCTCGTAAGTAGAACAAATATTATGGATGAGTCTTTGTATTCATGTGGTCATGGTCATGGAACTTGATTTGTCTTTTGTGATGTACCTGTTGTTGAGATATTGTAACTTCAAAGAATATTATATTTGTACTTTATTATTCCGGAGATGTTTCATTCCTCCGTGAAGATCTTATTGTATATCCGGAGATGTTTATTCCTCCGTTGGAATGTGGTAACTCGGGTTATTAGACTTCCCTAGTAGGGGTCGGCCCTGTATGTGTTATGTGGGTCAAAGGGTTATTAGACCACCCTAGAGGGGTCGGCCCAGTTAGTTGTAGTGGGGTATTTAACCTATTGGTTAAATACGAGCCTACGTGTACTTGTGTAAAATACATATCAGAGTAGTGTATAAATAGAGGAGGTGTGTTCCTCATTATACACACTCACTCACTTGAGAAAGGCGCATTTGTGGAGGAGAGGTCTGCTATGGAGGAGAAGGAGCTTATGCTCAGGGTTTGCATCTTTGTATATTGCTGGTCATCTATATTGAGGAAGCTTTGCTGGGTTTTCTACCCCATGAGGGTTTCCCAGGATAAATCTCTGTCTCTTGTGTTTATGCTATGCTTGTTGTTTCTTCAGTGATCCTGTATATGCTATTATTGTGAAATGGAATGTAATGCTGCTATTTTCTGTCTTAGAATATTGAATTTTAACATGGTATCAGAGCTAACCTGAAGGAAGACAAGGTATGGCACTAAAGACACTTGCTTTACTTACGACAATTTGAAGGTTAGGGTTTTACATAGCAAAAACCAGTCATCGTAGCACTTTCGCTATAAATCCGTTTTGGCGAACTTTTCGAATCTGAAATTGTTACAGGACGAAGCTAATATCTCCAGGTACCTTGTGTCCAAAGGACAACCTCTAATTCGTTGTACTTTGTGATTTATGATCTGTACAATATAGGATTTCTGCCTCTTCCAGATCTGAGTCAAAATCAGGTGACCTTGGGAAAAAGGTCATAACTTGGGCTAGGAAGATCCAAATGAAATTTCGTGAAAAGTGACAGGTAGTACACAGACTGTACTATCTCAGAAAACTTTTTCAGAGGCCGAAGTTGAACCAGTGACACGTGGAACGCCGTACAAGTTCGCTCTCCTGTATTATCCCATAAACAGGTCACGTTGCGACACTTGGAATAACTCTCTCTCAGAGAATCCAATTGAGGTATGACCTGTCAATATGGAAAGATAACAGGCCGAGATATCTCAGAACACATTTTCAGAGGCTGAAGGTCAAACAGTGACACGTGGTACACCGTACAAGTTCGCTCTCCTGTATTTTCCCAAAACAGGTCACGTTGCGACATTTGGCATAACTCTCTCTCAGAACATCCAATTGAGGTCAGACCTGTCAGGATGGAAAGCTAATAGGTCAGGCTATCTCAGAAAACTTTTTCAGACCCTGTGGATCAAAAATTTCGGAGTTACACCAGAAACAATCAGGTACATATTTCTGTCAAAACAGAATTATTTTTTGGTACCTTCATTCATGGCTTCCGAAATTTAGGGCTTTGAAGAAAGTTGGAATTTTTGTAATCGGAGACCACGGCTGGATGCTACTCATCAAAATAGAAATTTAGAGACCAAGATCAGAATTTTTGGTTGGGCAGAAGGCCGGGATTGATTAGACCCTAGTTCGGGACTTTGATCAGAAAAGTGGAAAATTAGGGCTTCTGTAAAAATGGGAATTTTTGAAATCTGTGACCACGGCTGGAAGCTCCTCAGAAAAATAGAAGCTTAGAGCTTTGGATCAAACTTTTTGATGGGGCAAAAGAGTGGGCTTCATCAAACCCTAGTTCAGGGTCACGTCCAGTGAATCCGAAAGTTTCAAAGGCAAAATTGAGGAGTAAAACTTTGCAGTTTTCAAATTCTAAATATATCAGTTTGATCAGCTCATCAAGGCGCATATTTCTATCCTTTCGGAAGTCTGAAATTCAAAGTTTGAATTTTTGGGGTTTCTCTGACAAACCCATATCCAGCTCCAGGTCCAGTTCTTGCAAATCAAGTGGATAGGGTTAATCCTAGAAGAAGATGGATTGGTCACCTACATAAATGAAGGAGTTCATGTTTCAGAGGGAGATGAGGCTAAGGCTTTACATAAGGAGATTACAAGCGATCTCGATAGGTATGACTCATCGAGGTATGTTTTGAGATTTTTTCATGATTAAGTTTATGGTATGTTTGTCTTCATGTTATTACAGTTAGTACAATCTTGATTTTAGATTTGTTGTATCACCTTAACAAAATTATGAATGCATGATAGAAGATATTCATTGGTTAGGGTGTTGACACTTATGATTGTACTAATGCATTATGGTGTTGTGTGAGGTTGAGGTTGTCTGCTAACAAGATATAGGTACATCACAAAAGACAAATCAGGCTCCATGACCATGAAAA